>OU343123.1:16040115-17280230 GCA_910594945.2 Amphipyra berbera | reverse complement strand
TATTATTATTTTCATATGAAAATAAAATTTTGTTAAATATTTATTTTAAAATCCCGCCAACCCTGATTCAGTTACGAATTAATTAAATAGGGCTTGTAATCCGCGATTTCAAATATGACCTAAAATGTAAACAGCATAGCAGCTGATGACAGCGTTGCCTTATCGCATTTTCTATGAAATTATTTAACAGCTATTTATTGTCCAATAGTCATTAACAGTAGTATAATAAATCGACATTAGTGCTATCGTAAATAAATTACCTAATTATTGAAAACAATGGGTTGTATGTTAAACATAAACACTTTTGTTTATTAAGAGTTGAAGCGTGTTGGTGATTGTCATAAACGGTCATGTATATGACACAGTTGGTAGGAGTTCGTAGATAGATATTGTAGTATCGGGGAAATCTACATGTCTTTACTAGATAGTGAGACAAACATGACTATAGAACTTCCTTGTTTTTTTTTCACGCAGCTATTTGGGCTCTAGAATATAGAGTTATCACGCTTGCCAGTTAACATAGGGAATAATCAGAACGACACGTGACAGAGTGAAAATAAATAATGTAGGGACAGCTGCGAAAGATTGCGAAAATGCCCATTATAAAAAAAAACCATCACTCGACGTCAAACAACAAATACTTACTTATTTTAATATTTATTTTTCATCTTACACCTCTTTTACATAAAATAATCAACCCATTACTGTCGCACTGTTGGACACGGGCCTCTTCTCAGAATGGGACGGGTTTAGGCCTTAGTCCATCCCACTGGCTTAGTGCCGGCTGTCACACTACACACACCATCGAGAACTTTATAGAGCCCTCTCAGGTGTACAGATTTCCTTACAATAACGCAAGTGATAACGAAAAGACGCGCGGGCCGGGATCGAATTCAAACCCACCTGTATGGAAGGCAAGCGATCAACCGCTAGCCTATCACTACTATCTTTAAGTGCTTGGCCAGACTGACTGGCAGCGCGGTGCGGGGAGCGGCGCGGGTGCGGGAACGCGCGCGATTTGCCTGTCCGCAGTGGGGCGCGGCTTCGTTCTGAGCGTTGTCGTGTCCAGTATTTGTCAAAATATCATATGGATGAAGAAGACTTATTTTTACTGGAAAATTCTTACTAAAAACGATGTTTCGACATCCACAGTGCTTGAATAGCACTTATTAATTCTTCAACATTTAATTTTGAAGACGAGATCACAACAACGCGCGTGGTCAGCTCGAACTAGTTTGAGATCCCCCGCTCCCGCGCGGGTTGTCACTTGCCGCCCGCGCTTTCACTGCGGCCACTTGTATGAACGACCTATGGCGTGAGCTACCCGCGCGCTCCCCGCGCCAAGTAGCCCGCGCCGCTTCCCGCGCCCGCGTGCCCACTATGGACACTCAAATGAAGTTCTTCTGTTTGAACTCGCCGCACCGCGCCCGCCCCGCGCCCGCGTTTGCATTCTGGCCAAAGGCTTACATAACACTTTTATTATATCAGTGTTATCAAAAATGTTACTTCAGAAAGTCGTGTCATCTTTCTAGATTACACTTAAATGTTAAGTCAACACGCGTCACACAGTCCGATATGGGGCTAATATTAATACATCATACATAGTCATATCTTACACAAACTTCTGGACAGTTCATATAGCTTAATGCTTAAACAATGTTATCATAAGCTGATATAATGCTAACAGAAGTGCATTCTGATGACGTTCTAAAAATCTAGATAGTGGTTAGAGCAATTATAATTCGGTAGTAGACTATTTAAACAAAAATGGAAGATTTTTTTATTTTTATTATATCAAAAAAAGTATAGAAAGAAAACGATCGCTGAAAATATAAATAAAATGAACCTAAAAATGGAGGAGATACACTAAGTATTTGAATGTCGCATTTTCTGTCCTTGTCACACGAAACGGACATTGTACGGGGAAATGTCAAATTACTATGAAGTTTTTAAACAATGACGTCATCGTGCAATAGTGCGGTCTCTGTCTATTAACAATTTAGATTGTTTATAATTTGGGCATTTTATTCCTTTTTTTCATTGTTGCCTGTTTTTTTGTAAAAGTTTCGCAACTATTAATAAAAAAATGTTACCAGCTACCCTATTATTGTAAGCAAAACGATTAGTTGTTCATTGTTTATAGGAACCGAGAATATTCCTTTCGGTTTTGTGTTCTTATGCGTAAGTATCATAGAGTATATAACGGTAATACAAAGTATAGCGAGTCGAATGTAAACAACTATTATATTGTGGGAATTGTCACGAGAATAAACTAGAAAATCTAAAATTATACTTTTTATGTAGGTCGCGTCCTCACTGAGTTCTATATTTTGCGGTTTCATAGTTTGTTTAAACATTTTGACATTCAAACCGATTATGTTGCACATTTATTTTTGAATTTCATATCGATTACTGTGAAATCAGTACAAGATAAAATATAGTCGTAATTACAATCGGTATTAAACTCAGATTTGTTTCAAAGGAAGACGTCCGGCAATTATTTACGGGCATAAAATCGTAGATAATATTGAGATATGAAAAGCCATTATCTCCTCGCCGCGTCGCCTACAAAGGAAATGTTAGCAATTTCCTCAATTTTATGTTTTCACATAAAATTAAATATATTGACAGACTGCCTTGTTGGCCTAATGGTCGCAAGCGCGACAGCTGAGCATGGGGCAAGCAAGTTCGATCCCCAGGTCGGATAAACTGTTATTCAGTTTTCCATTAGCAATTTCTCAGTAGCAGCTCGGAATCTGGATTTGTGCCCGGTTAGTGGCAATAGGCCCGCCCCCTATTACGTGGGACTTAAACATAAATTGGCGAAATGAGGGTGTACAAAAAACACCTCTACCGAACCCTACGGGCAATACAAAGCGTGATGTTATGTGTTATGTAATTAAATTAATTGTTGTACTTGCTTGTCCATTTGAAAATATTTGTAAACACGCACGACACAGGAGTATTTCTAATATCGGACAAAGTTTTATTCAAAAATAAAACTTATTCCTCGGCGACTTGTCTTTGAGTAAAGTTAATTTATCAACAGCAATATTTTTTATTGAATTTTATGTAGTTGCATTCCAAATTATTTTATCAAAAATTTCGTAAAAGTTAAATCCAATTATCAGGTGCGACCAGACAGTTTATCTACTTTACGGATTACTATATTGTTAATTACATAGTAACACAAAAAACAATGTGTTTGTTGTAGCTTAGTAGATAGATAGGTACTGATACTGATAGGTACTTAGCAGACAATAAAAGTGTCATATATTTATTTGACAGGTTAATCTACTTATACAAGGTTAGTCGGAAAGGGGGTACTAAGCCGCGAGCCACTTCAATGATCACTGATGACTATTTTAAAGCAAGTGTTAAAATTTCAAAATTCGATAAATTTTTTTGCATGCAAAAACATTTTTTTATGTTTAAAAAAAAAACATACTTGAAGAAAATTAAGATAGTAATCCGTGACCTCAAATATGACCTAAATAGTAAACACAGCTGATCATAGCTATGGACGGATAGAATCTAGCATATTTTTTATGAAATCTTTGAAAAGCTATATCTCTTAAACTATCGAGTTTTGGAGAAAGTTGTAGAACAAAAGTTATCCCTTATTATAGGTACTTTAACACCTTTTCGGCTTAGTACCCCCTTTCCGACTAACCTTGTATAAAAGAATGTTAGATTCTCGCAAAACTTGAAATTCGGAGAATAGTTGTAGTCTGGTGTGGTAATTGTGTTCTTCTTACGCTGTCTACCTTTGGATTAAAACGAAAAAATATATACCTATATCAGGAGAAATCCCCAAATACTAGCAATACATTATACAATTTCTCAGATCAGGTCATTTGTTTCCCAGTGGAACTTTGTACAGTCGTATTAATTTTAAATCAACGCACGATAAAAAAACTTTTTACAAAGCATTGAAAAAAAACCGATTTATAGATTTTTATGTCGAGCAATTCTACGCTATTCTATACTAATATTATAAAGACGAAAGATTTGTATTTTTGGATTTTTTTATGTAACGAATAAACTTAAAAACTACTGGACCGATTTCAAAAATTCTTTTGCCGTTTTAAAGCTACATTATCATTGAGTAACATAGGCTACGGGCGGAGCCGTGAGGACACAGCTAGTCTTTTATAAATAAAATCGAATGATATAAAAATTTGCTATCCATTATTACAAACGTCATATGAAAATAACCTCTATCCAGCTATCAATGATTCATATTAGACACGCACCATATTATGTCACATGACATTGGCTGTAAATAGGCAGACACGTTTGTCAAAAGTCCTATTATACGTATAGTTAGAACAATGTGTGTTTGATCCAGTCATAGCGTTACGGCTGCTTGCCTTTACAATAACTGGACGAAGAGTGACGGACTGTGTCCAATCAGCTGTTGTACAATGACTTGAAGATCATGCGAATAACATGATGGTTTTATAAGCAACCTGTATTGTATCGAGCCACTTATTATAAGCCTCTTATTTTCTCTTTACATTACATAAATAAGACCCATTTTGGCCTGGCAAATATACAAGGTTAGTCGGAAAGGGGGTACTAAACCGCGGGCCTCTTAAAGTATCGCTGATGACTATTTTAAAGCAAGTGTTAAAATTTCAAAATACGATAATTTTTATTTGCGTGCAAAAAGATTTATATTTTAGTATTTAAAAAAAAACATACGTACGTTAGTTATGAATTCAGAATAATCCGTGACCCCAAATATGACCTAAATAGTAAATACAGCTGATCATAGCTGTGGACAGATAGATTTTAGCATATTTTTTATGAAATCTTTGAAAGCTATTTCTCTTAAACTATCGAGTTTTGGGGAAAGTAGTAGAACAAAAGTTATCCCTTATTATAGGTAGGTACTTTAACACCCTTTCGGCTTAGTCCCCCTTTCCGACAAACCTTGTAGAAATAAGCAACATGTTTGCTGGATGCAGGTATTCAACACAGTATTATGCTTTTATGAAACTTAAGGTCAATTAAGATGGCCGCTGAAACTATTATAAGAAATGGTTCAAAAGATACCTATGCGTGCCTTGGTGGGCCACTCTTGTCTAATGTTATACAAGGTGTAAATGCAAAAACTGAAAACCTCTTAAGGGCTCATAGTACTCATCATTATGAACAACTTCTACTAGGGACCAACGTTGAAATCGCGAAAAAAATCTGCTGCTACATACCTACATTTTTGTTTGCATAACTCGAAAAAATGTAGGGAACAACAGATTTTTTTTTCGCGATATCTTGTTTGTTCCCAAAGTAAAAGTTGTTCATTATGATATTATGTACAATGAGCCCTTATGACGTTTTCAGTTTTTGCATTTACACCTTGTATAAAAGGAGTAGGTACCTACATATATACCAAAAAGACGTCAAAGTTAGTTATTTAGTAGAACTAAAAGCTAGAGCAAAGTCTAGCCCACTTTATTTGACCACAAATTGCTCGTAAAATAGTCGTTATTCTTATCCAAACATTGTGTTGATTTCTTACATATTTGGGTAGGCACACAGTGTAATCTATTGTTGTAACAGTCGCAGCAGCGGTTTAAATATTGAATTACACTACTTAAGTTAAGTAGGTAGCTGGAAAATGGAGCTTATTTAACCAACATAATTTTACTTTTGAATACTTTATAATACCAGGTTACGTAGTTACTGAAATAAATCTTTTAAGTTATCGAGTGTATAAATGACTGGCTGTTTTTTTTTTGAAATAGTACATAACTTAATTTTTCGAAAAATGAAACATAGGTATGCATAAATATTCATAGTTTCATATCTTCAGCGTTAACATCTCGTTAAAGAAATATATTTTTAACCTTTTTGTTTAAACGAGGGATTCCATTTAGCGCACCATTTCGAATAGCACCAATTCGAAAAACACCAATAGTATTCCTATTTATTATATTTCTATTATTGGTGTGATTCGAATTCGACAACACGTTTGGTGCAGTGACTGAGCGATTGGCTCCTGCGCTACGGGTCGTGGGTTCGATTCCCGCACGGAACAAATATTTATGGCCTATAACTAGTTGTTCCGGATCTGGGCGTTTATGCATGTGAAGATTTGTGTCTGTAAACGCACCCACGATACAGGAGAAATACTAGTGTGGGGCAACGTTTTCTTTATAAAAAAGAAAAAAAAAGAAATATAAGAATTGGTGCGCTAAATGGAATGCCTCGTTTAACGAATCTATTAAATCCTTTTGAATCGGAAGTACTTAGATACGAAGCCATAGAGATATTGAACATGACAATTTTGTCAATGAGAAGGTGATACCTATCAACTAAACGAAACAATTCCGTACGATCTTGAAGTACAATAATAATTATTTGGATTCCAATTGATCAAAATGTGTTTCGTTAATGATTTCTATTTGTTACAATCTTCCTTATGAGAAATAAACTTCGGTCACATGTCCAGTTTTTTATATTGAGTGGCCATGATACCAATTGCAATATCAGCTAGCATTTTTGAATGGAAGGATGGTATAGCTAACAACTATCTTTACATAGTATAAAAGTCAGTCTTTCCCGCTGTCTGTACGCTTAGATCTTTTAAACTACGCAACGAATTTTGATGCGGTTTTTTTAATAGATAGAGTGATTAAAGAGGAAGGTTTATATGCCCCACATTAGTATCTACATTGCACCCGTGCGACACCGGGGCGGGTCGCTAGTTAAAATATATAACACTAGCTGTGTCCTCACGGCTCCGCCCGTAGCCTATGTTACTCAGTGATAATGTAGCTTTCTAACGGCAAAAGAATTTTTGAAATCGTTTCAGTAGTTTTTAAGTTTATTCGTTACATACAAAAAATGCAAAAATACAAATCTTTCCTCTTTATAATATTAGTATAGATGGTCAACATGTTGTCATCATGATAATATACAAATATACAATTACAATATTTAGTGTTAATTCTACCAAACTAGTTGATCAAGTTTGGATGCAGTATGCAGCACCGCCCTCCAGCCCGCAAATATATGCAAATGCAGAAGGTGCGATTAATTACAAGCCAACCCAAACCGATACAAACATGCATACTGCATCCAAACTAGATCAACTAGTTTGGCGGAATTAACACTAAAGCGGTGGTGGGTTTGAACCCAGCCAGGCGCATTAAGTAGTTTGTGTAATTTATTTCATCACCACTGCTCTCAAAACGGTGAAGCAAAACATCGTGAGGAAACCGGCATGTCCTAGAACCAAAAATTCGAAGACATGTGACATCTACCAACCCGCACTGGGCCCGCTTGGTGGATTACGGCCCATTCCCTCTCACAGAGAGGAGGCCTGTGTCCCAGCAGTGGGAACATTATAGGCTGATGATAATGAACACTAAGGGTCAAGCCACATCTGACGGAAGATACGTCGCCGAGCTTCCGCTGGTACACATAATTCCATACAAACATCTCATACCGTACACATTTGACCGAAGATGCGTTACTAAAATTCGTCGAGTAAACGCGACGGAAGATCGGCATCTTTCGTCACATGTGGCTTGGCCCTAAATATTGTAATTGTATATTTGTATGTCATAGATTTCCACAAAGTAACGCCCGATTCCATTTGTTATCGTGACAATTATTAAATATGTAAATCAAAGGCTATCAATTATCTGCTGATATCTTTGAAAACACTTACATATATCTGAAGAAAACGTCACCTAATTCTTTTCACTGATAGTTGTGGAAAACACACATAATCCTTATAATAAATTAGTAGTTATTATCTAATTGATAGATAAAATCTTCAATAGATTTCAACGTTCGTGCAAGAATACACATTTATGATACATAACATCACGCTTTGTATTTCCTGAAGGGTTCGGCAGAGGTGTTTTTAGTAGACCCTCATTTCGTCATACATGCTTAAGTCCCATGTAGTAGGAGGCGAGCCTATTGCCATCAATCGGGCACAAATCCAGACTCCGGGCTGCTACTGAGGAATTCCACGCGGAAAAACCCAATAACACTTCGCCCGACCTGGGTATCGAACTCAGGATGGATGCAATGAATAGTAAACAGGTAATGGGAGGTATTTCAAGTACATTTGCAACCTTCAAAATTAGTATTTGTAAATAAAAGTTGTGAAAAAGATGGAACTTTGACCGCCAATATCTCCGTAACTAGAAGGTTCCCAGGCATAGTCCAGAACAAAAAAAATATCGCAATGACACGGAGAATAAGTGCCTTTCGGCTTCGTTAAGGGTCTATTTACACCGTTTATAATACATATAATTCACAGAAAACATTCTAATCGTAATCATAGTTCAAAAGAACAAAAGAGACGAAAATAGAGGCACTGCTGTCATTCATTGATTGATTGCAAAAATATGATTGAGATCAGATAAATTATAAATAATGGTTTTGTTTGCAACATGAAATATTATAAAAAGGTGTGACGCGTGTGTTATCAATAAGCTTACGAGTTTGGGATTTTAGATGGGTAAGGTTAAATGAATAAGAAGGGTTATTTGAATTTAATGTCCAAAAAGGTTTGGGAATTTATGACTTGGGAAACAAGACACCCATAATTGGGCCGTGTTATGCAATAATGTGTCAACTCACAAAAACATGAATTTTGTGTTAACTTCATCTAGTTCTTGTGGTACATCTATACTCAACGCTTGAAAAAATGCCCAGAACTGTAGTAAATTTAAAAGAGCGTCTATGAAAAAAATCTTAATGTAGTTTGCATTTGTACAAGCGTTGAGTATACCTACCACAATAACTAGATCGCGTTAACACAACATTCATATTTTTGTGGGTTGACACATTATTACATAATACAGCTCAATTAGGAGACATGGACAATAGGTTTCTAATCCTGTTATGAATTTATATTTGACATTTGCGCTAAAATAATATGCTGCTAAATCATTAATGATGCAAATTAGTTTCATAGTCAGTTTAATTAATTAAACTGATTTAAAAATAAACTTAACAGATGTGTGTGTGCACAGATCATACAATGGAATGAGTTGTTTACAACTGCAAAAAAATATAAAAATCAAAAATAAATTCGATGACCCTTTGCCTTCTCAGCTAATTATGGAATAATAACCACCAAACAATGGCTAAGGTACATAATTACTGAAATACAATTAGCGTGCTCAAAATAGTTTCTTATGCAATGTTTTTTTTACGTATTTTTGTGAGAACATGGTATCTCCAAAGAGGATTGATGCAGTTTTATATTTAGACCACATTTGGCCACCGAAATATGGCTAAATGTGGTCTGAAAAGATAGTGGAGCATTAAATTTTGCAAGTGATTGTGACCTATAATTAATGGCAGTGGTGTCGATTCTGTTGCGCACTTTGCCAGGACTAAACTAAAATAAGGGTGTTTGTCTCTTTCTGTTTCAATAGAAAAAGAAAGTGACAGTAGCGTTTAGTCTAGTTTAGTACTGTCAAAATGTGCTACAGAATCGACACCAGTGACTGCAGCCAATTGCTATTGAAAGACATTCATGAATTTCCAAGCGTGGGTGTTAGATAATGAAAGACTAATTATTATCGGTCATCTAGAGTACGACGGCCGGTACTCAATGTCAGAATAAACAAAGAATCGTAAAAATATTTTTTGGTTATGTTTTTGTGCCGGTGCAAAGTCTGTTGGGTAAAAATCGTAAAAACCTAAAATGCAAGTAAGATTAAATTGGGTAGGGTTATTATCGCTAAAGTGTGACTAGTCATTATAAAAACGACAACATCATTAATGTAATGATGTAGTATTTTATTCGGAATTGTTAAGCTCAGTAATTTTGGCTAATTAATAGTGGTTGGGAATCCCGCCGGCTGCTCACTGAGATTTGTTGACGTTACTCTGACTATTTTTAGAATTTTCTGGTAATTGTAACACAGAAAAAGAAATAACGCGCATAATCTCTAGAATAATTTAAACAACTATTCTAAATAACTCAAATTTTGAAAACCATGAGAAATTATATTGATGGCGAAAGCTGTTTGAAAATTAATAACGTGATAAACAAAATGAGTAAACGAATATTCACGTCACAGTTTACTGTGCTGTGCTGATTTACGGTCGAGACGAGACCAATAACCGATCTCAATGCAAAATCTCTAGACTGATGTAAGTTTTTGACAGAAATTCAATAAATTAATGTCAAAAACCTACGTCAATCCAGAGATTAGTGAATTATTAGTGAATGATGAAAATAAAGATCCTGAAACACATACCTACAATGATTGATGTCCACATATTATTTTAGTTGAGAATCAATTTATATTAGGGCCAGAAGGAAATAAACCACGCACCCCATTTAATGGAGTAACTACCTAATGCAATTACTCAAATGTAAATTGAAGTACCAAAGTCTGAAGTTCTGCCTATAGTGGCAGATAAACCTAATGGTAATACTGACTTATCACATGTTTTGACTGGATTACCTCATATGAATCAACTCATTGATAGGGAATATTGAATTGAATGAAAGGTTCAGATACCAAATCTCAAGTACAATTCTTGATTGTTGAATTATATTATAATAATATTGTTAGTTGATTTCGAACATGTATTCTTTAGATTTGTCGAGTTTCTCTTACGACAGCTAAATGTACTCGATGGTTTTTTAATAATGGTTCAATGAAGTCTTGATTTCCGTTAGCATCTCATGTATCAATGAAGTGTTTACCAATAATAACGTTATCATTTGTGAATATAACAGAAAGTAATTTGTCTCTGCTAAGATATCGCTTGACAGAGATAAGCAAATGCATAAAAATAGCACCGTGCCTTATTGCAGCCATAGTACTAATCTTATCTTGACTGATAATAATCTTTCAGTTATACGAAACAATACCCATTTTTTATTAATAATATTGTATCCCATAAATGGAATATTGATTCAGCGAATTAGGTCAACAATTTTTATACATTAACGATGCATCATTATTTTTTATAGTGCCCCGTTATGGTCGTAAAACATTTAATATGTAAGGGTTGGAAAATCGTTTAGAGATCTTAGTTTTCACTTCAAAGTATGATTGCAGATGTAGAAACCGGCGATGCGGCGCCCGAATGCCAGGGCGAAGGACCCTTGGCGGCGCCCAAGGCCACCGGCCGGATGCAGGGTAAGCGCCACACGTGGCATGAGGGGCTTACTACACGATGTGACGTTAACTATTCTTTTCACTATAGATGGGAATTTAAATTTGGAAAAATGGAATTTAATATAACATTTTTTTAAATTCGACATTGGCATGTGAAACCATAAAGGTGTAGCATGGGAAATCACTTCATCCTCATTGGAGCACCTCGCTATATTTATTTAAGATGGATAAACAAGGTTTTTCAATGTATGTCGCTTGGCACGTTACTTTTGTTTATTTTATACATAATTGTTGTCATTATTGTATCACAGGTGTCTTAGAATATTTTTGTTGGGATTTTTGTGCTGTTTTTTTTTTTCTATTTGTAACGGTATAATATACCGTCTGTCCTATGTCTGTTTATTTACTTAAGAGTAAAGCTATTAGAAAAGTACGTTACATACTTGGGATTTACACAGAAATAATTATCAAACCTTCTTGGTAGGATTTTCGAAGTGTTCAGTAATTGGCGCGTCAATTTTATTAGTAGCTCTGTGTCCGAAACTTTGTCAAAACACATGGGGTATCTATACTCTGCCTCGACTCTTAGCTCAAAACTACGTGTTAGATTCACATTTCTTTTAATTTCCATCACACTTTATTCTTCTCTAAACAACTTGATTCTTTCACTGCACTATTACCTATTTAGTTTTTCGTAGCACAATGTACGCATGTTATTAATAGTAGTTAGTATATAACTTAAAATTGGTAAAAAAATGGTTAGAGACCCTTCAGGTCTCACCAATAACTGCCCGGTTACATAGAAAAGGTCCGCAAGACCATCTACAAGCAGTCAATTAGGAAAAAAAAAATGTACGCATGTTCATCTTATATTTACTTTTATCATGTATATCACTGAAGCAGTGAACGATATAAACAGCACTACTATGTCTGTGTCGTATATACCGGGTGTTCCAAAACACGTAGTAATAAACAAACTACTATTAATAATAAAAAAATAATCAAAGGAGAGTTTATCCTATTTATAAAAGTAAGAAATATTGCGTTCGAAGATTTTTATACAGTCTCTTCTGATCCGGGAATCGAGCCAATACAAACATGAAAAAATATTGGATTCGATCTCGTTTTAAAGATGCTTCACATCAAAAATATGTGTCTAACAAACAATAGCTTAGATTCCACAATAGGTAAAGAAGAATGATTAACATCAAAGGCATGGAAAGATCGCATGAGCGCGCGCATTTAAAACAATGATATCACTGGGAAAACTGATATACGCATCTAATGTTATTAAAATATCCGTACTGACTTCCATTACCATATATCTTCTCAGTGGGAATAATTCTGTCACAGAATTATCTATAAAAGATATGTCATCTTCTCGCATTAATGTTTTCCGCCTCATATACAGGGTGTAAACGAAATCATGTAATTCCTTCGAACCTCGTGATGTACTGCTGACATAGATTATGATGTACTGCAGGGTTGCAAGGAATATGTCGTTTGGATTCAATAAAAAAAATACAATTAGTATACATGTGTTCTTAACGTGAGACATTTTAGCGCCCCGAGCGATTTACGCGGCTTTTAACTCGGGGCGCTAAAATGCCTCACATTAAGAACACATGTTTATTTCTTGTAATTTTTTTATTGAATCCGTAAGTATCCCGTGGAGGGTTAATCTATGTCAGCAGTACATCACGAGGTTTGAAGGAATTACATGATTTCGTTTACCACCTGTATATTTTGCATTAATTATATTGCAGTTATACATTTCTGATTTATATCTATGATATATCATTTATTTTATTACGCGCCATGGATGGAATTATAATTATTGTAGATTTCCTTATAAGTAAGATGTAACTGGAGCTAAGGATGATTTATCAGGTATTGGAATATTAATTAGTTTCTATTAATAACTGCATGAGCCTCTTCTCAGAATGAGAAGGGGTCTAGGCCTTAATCCACCATGCTGGCCTGGTTAACGGACCACATATAGCATCGGGTTAGTGGACTCCACACACAATTAAACGTTTTTTTCTTCTCAGTTGTGCAGGTTTCCTCACGACTCTTTCCTTCACCGTTAACGCAAGTGATAATCAAATTCTGATCCGCATATGAATTCGGGAAATCAGAGGTGCAGGCTGGGATCCAATTCAGACCCTCCAGAATGGAAGGCAAGCAAATTTCAAGCAATCACTGCTTTTATCATTAGTAAACAACAAAAATTGTTTCCATGAGAACAACTTTCTACTAATAACCACCAATTAATCTATTACGGTTTGAGCTCACGGAAGCGTCCATCTTGTTGTTTTTGACCATAGATAAACGTTTTGGCAGATCAAATTCGTATTGCAAACCGCCAATCGAATGTAAACTGTAGTTTTTACAACTTAGGGTATATTTTGAGATGTATATTCGTTGTTTAGATTTGTGCAGATGAGTGAAAGGACTATTGATCGTGAAAGCATCTTGTCTCCCTTTCGCCGCGTACTTAGATGACTTATTATGTTAGTAAGTTATCTTCATACTTTAGCTCATTGTATAAGGTGTTATGTCATGACGGATGCACTTCTGTGAAAAGAATAGAGAGGAGATCGTCGATTAATGTTTATGGTTCGGTATTTAGGTTGTTTATGATTAAAATAGTAACGACATTTGTAAAGTAAGTACTTAGTCTTTATTTGTTATGCTTTCTGAACATCGGTAAACATGCAATAACTAGTGCACTTATATCCTTACAATAGTTAGGTCTATGCACTAGAAAAACTTTCTAAATTAATTACGAATTTCTCAAAGCGATGAACTCAACTTAGGTTTTTTTAAGGGTCAAGGGCAGTTGAGTCCTAAGGCGGATTCTTTTTAGACGGCTAGGTACCTATTTCGTGTTGGATTAGCTAATGTGCCCTGAAGTATCTTATTTGATTGCTACTTTATCTATCACTACATTCTTACCACCAAAAACCCATCCAAAATGAAATCATCAAACTAATATGGGTGCTGATGCTGACCCGTCAATTTGGGCACTCTTTTTTTATAAAGCAAACATCTATTGATCAACGAATTTAACCCGGTCACTGTTATAAATAGCAAAAGGATGCGGTGGGATCTCCCGGACAAACAATCTACCCAATTGCGTCCCATATCGCTACATAGACATGCAAACTGAATTTAGTTTAACACATCCTTCTCAACGGCCACCCACCGCGTTTAGTTGCTTGGGTTAAGTGAGTGGTATTTTATTAACTGGGTGATATTTCCTGGGTCAGAAATGTTTACGTTAATGGATTAGTTGGTGTTTTTTATTTAAAAGGAGTGATGATGTCTTGACTATGAATAGAGCTCTTTTAATGCAAGTCGCTCCGCGCACTATCTGACTCGAATTATTATGGATGACAGAAGTGATTACCAAAGAGCAATCTACAGTTCTATACTAATATACAAATCTTTCCTCTTTATAAGGAAATATTTGTATTTTTTTATGTAACGAATAAACTTAAAAACTACTGGACCAATTTCAAAAAATATTTTGCCTTTAGAAAGCTACATTATCACTGAGTAACATAGGCTATATTTAGTACTGGAATAAAACTTCTTACGCGGGCGGAGTCGTGGGACACAGCCAGTCATCTATTAAACAAATCTAACCCTAGCAAATAATAGCTAAATTGTAGAATTTTAAAACCTTCTTATTTTGCAATCATTGAACATTAGTATTTCATCTCGTATGACACAGTTTCATTCTATAGAAATAATTTGAATTGACAGCGCGCACGTAACTATATGAAGCAAAAAAGCCGTTTGACATCGCCAATTTGAAATTCGAATCGAACATTGATAAAAAAAAACAAAGTAATTATTTTGAAGATAGAGTCTCGAAAGTAGCCTGGGGACAGGCAACGCGTGGTTTATCATTTCGTCACGCGATTTTGGCACGTCCACACGTACCAGGCATTTCTAAAGGTTAGTGATTGAAGTAGCACGTTAGACCCATTGGTTTATTTAGAGGAGCTATATTTAGTTTAACACGATTAGATAAAATGTCAAACAAATAGTGTCATCACAACAAAGTTGACACTGTTGGTGTTTGACGCTTCGTTAAATTTAATGTTTCCTTTACTTTGTTCTGCAAACAGATCTGATAGCTGTATTTCCGTATTCATCAAATTCTTGGCTGTCGAGCTTAACGAGAGCCTTTTAACTGTTTTGGTAAAGTTTTATACATAATTTTATTGAATTAACACAAAACTTGAAAGTAGTTTGTTCAGAATCGAGATTGAAATCGGTTCAACTATAAAAATATATAGGTAGATTATATATTTTTAAATAAATCATTTTTCACAATACCATTTCTTAATTCTCGTAAACTTCGCGTACCATACCTTCACTACAATTCAATTCTTAGCGAGGCGAGACGGGGAGAGTCGTCCGATCAAAATATTCAAATCAACAAAAAATACAAATATCTTTCTTAAAATAACTGCCACTGATGAGCACGGGGTCCTGGGTTCGATCCCCAGGTCAGGCAAAGTGTTATTGAGTTTTTCCATTAGGAATATCTCAGTACCAGCCGGGAGTCTGGATTTGGGCCCGGTTAGTGACAATAGGCTCGCCCCCTATTACATGGGACTTAAACATAACTGGCGAAACGAGGGTGTAATAAAAACACCTCTGCCTAACCCTGCGGGGAATACAAGGCGTGTTGTTATGTTTTAAACATAATTAATGAAAATAAATAATTTATAGCTGGATCTATGTATTGCAATAAAAATCAGTTTTGCGTTATTTTCCTAACACGATGTATATCAATTACCTAAAGTGGCAATAGTAAGTTACTTAATGGTACCCGTAAGTCACAGGACAGCCACCTGCTGGCTGTTACCTCCGCTAAATTTATACAGTGTCACGTTTAAATCTAATAACCATTAATACATTATGTTAAAGGACCATAATGGCGTGGAGCTTCCATTTTGTGTACGTAGGAAGTAGAGATTAGAGATTTATTTGTATGGTTAACAGATATTTGTGTTGAATGGAGATTACTTGTCTGTGGTACCTACTATGACTCGTACAATCATAGTAAATACTATGTCGCCGTCCCCGGAGAATATACCTACCCACTTTCGCAAAAACACAAATTTTTCAGAACAAAATAAAAACCGATTTTTGACGACTGCTTGCCAAGTACTGCTTGTAACTGGCAAGCAGTCGTCAAAAATCGGTTTTTATTTTGTTCTGAAAAAGTTGTGTTTTTGCGAATGCCATTATATTCTCCGGGGACGACGATGTTTGTAAATCTTACGTCAACTGAATTTCTCTAGAAATAGGTAAACAGCTTGAAATGTTATTAATTCTTCACCGTGTTTACTTGATAAACCATTCAAATGGCTATAATACTAAATCATGATTTCAATTAAAGACGACATCCTATCGCCATAAGATAGATTGATAGACAACCTAACGGTTGATCACTCATAAAATTAATTACTAGCGCCATTCTTAAGTCGTATTTGAAGTACGCACAAAAAATCTCGCGCAAATGTCGGTGTAATATATTTAATAGCAACACTTGACGTGATATACTGCAGGCCACAAAAAATAGGCCAATGGCCCGACATGCCTCGTATACTGCGTAGGAGTGACTCAGAGTATTTTTATTTTCGTGATCCTTTGATAAAACCTTTTTTTATGTTGATATTATTTGGTTGGTCTGACAGTAGAAGAAAACATTGAATTGGCTAGATATATCATCATGCGTGAGTGGTTAAACAGTAATAAATAAATAGAACCCAAGGAATGAGCTGTGCTAGTCAATGAATGATGGGTAGACCAGTTTGCCAAGTTTATAGCCAACATTAATGTCGAATACGTTTTCACTTTTCACAGTACATTGGCGCTCTGCTTAATCATTAAGCCTGGTATAACGAGTATGCATGTACTTAAGTATGTACTTATGTATAGATGTGTTATCAAACACTTTATATTTGCGGGTTTAGGTATCATCATTCTCGAAGTGTGTTATCTTAAAATAAGTAGTGTAATCCTCAGGTAGTCCATTAACGATATGCAAAGTAGGTGACCGTTTTGTTATTATGTCGATTATAGTGTCTTTTATCAAAATTCTAATACAATAAGACGCTACATAGAAGTTTATCAAGTTGTAGTATTTATTTAGCAGGAACGTCGTAAAAACGAAATAAAAAATATCTTAGCAGCCAACGTAGGTTTTCAATGTAGGTGTTACATTCACGATGTGATAATAATCAAACCGGCCCATTTCTCAGCTTATTGAAGCTGCATATTTTTCTCCTAGATTTCTAGGTATTTTTATTCCATGATACACCTTTTTCCGCAAGCAGTGTAATTGCTATTATTCTCATTATTTCCCATTTGCTATAAATAACATTGATAATCCTCTATTTTCACACAATGGGTGTCAATTGTCACTAAATTATTTCTCAGATCACGACTGTATGAAGATATTTATACACTAGCTTTTGCCCGCGACTTCGTCCGCGTAGAATTATATTATTATCCAGTTCCGGGAAATCACCATTTCCTATTTTAAGCAACAGATCTGAGAACTGTAACATCTCCCCTCAGATGGACTCTCATATTTTTGGTAAGGCTCTGTTTTGTCACTGAAGGCCATAACAACACACAAATGAGACCGCTTCACGCACACTTTAACTTCGTCTGCTCGCGTTCCTTTGGGCACTACGGGTAAAGTCTGCCGGAAATCGCCTGCTAACGATACAGTAACTCCTCCCATTTGACAATTATTATTCCTAACATCTTGTAAATAACTATTTAGGGCTTCGAAACTCCCTTTATGAGCCATAGTACTCTCATCCCAAACAATTAATTTCGTTTTGCGGAGTACTTCTGCCATATTACTTTGTTTGGGTATATTGCAGAGTGGGGTTTGGGGTTGTATCAAATCGAGAGGAAGTTTAAACGCGGAGTGTGCAGTTTTATCTCCTTCCAGCAGCGTGGCAGCAATTCCGGACGATGCGACCGCTAAGGCGATATCACGATTGCTTCTCACTTTGGCCAACAGTTAATTTAATAGAAAAGTCTTGCCTGTTCCACCAGGAGCATCCAAAAAAAGATATCACCTACACCTGCATCGATACTGGAAAGTATTTTATAATAAATACGTCTTTGTTCATTGGTTACAGAGCCTTCACTACTCGACACCACTTCTGCTAAGGAATTGACATCGTTACTTGTTTCCTTCAGGTAGTCCCGGTTATTGTGTAAGCCTTCAGACTTTTGAGGCTGAGACAACCCGTACTGCTGTAGGCTTTGTCCTCCTAATGCTAATACAGCTTCTCATATTGTGACCAGACATTTATTGTAGATTTCATCTGCTAGATGTTCATCTATAATGCTAGAAAACTTTTCCACTTGTCGTTTGTAGTCTTCTGATAGGCTATCCCTGTATTTTACCCAAAGACTTAGTGCGTCTGTAATCTGACAGAATGCCACGCACGCACTTTAAACGCATTCACGCATTTTAAATGGCGAGTCGCATAGGGCTGCTTCTTCTAGGGCAGAATCTCAATGTTTGTCGTCCTCTAGCAAGCCAAGTTTCATGCAATCTAATTGAAAAGTTGGTTGGAGGACACCGTTGACAGTCTTCAAGTCATCGAAGGACGATGGACTCCTAACCAGGGGGTAACCTCGTGCAAAAGTAAACGAAGATGGTAACACTCGGTGTTATTCGGGTGAACCGTGTACACTCTACCTAGAGCGTGTTCTTTCATTATTCCTGGCCAGCCATCTACGGGTTTTCCTCTTTTCCTTCTCACAAATTTGTTTTTTTGCCTTACAAAATATGAAGGCACTTCCGCATATAGAAGGGTTTTAGCAAAATCATCTGTTTGACATAAATCAAAAAATGCTAACAGTGTCGTTTTTGGTGGGCTATTAATTATGTCGGCGAGGTTGTCGGAATTAAAATAGACTCGTTGGCCATTTTCAAGGTGGACAGCTAAATGTATGACTGCGGGAAACCTTTCATGTATGGGAAACCCTAAAATCCTTCAAACTGCCTCCGAACTACTCAAATAACGCCCACTCTCATATAATTTGAATCATCATCGTCATCAGCAGCCTATAATGTTCCCACTGCTAGGACACAGGCCTCCTCTCTGTGAGAGGGAATGGGCCGTAATCCACCACGCGGGCCCAGTGCGGGTTGGTAGATGTCACATGTCTTCGAATGTTTGGTTCTAGGACATGCCGGTTTCCTCACGATGTTTTCCTTCACCGTTTTGAGAGCAGTGGTGATGAAATAAATTACACAAAGTAATGCGCCTGGCGGGGTTCGAACCCACGACATACAACTCGTAAGTCGGGGCCGTTACCACTGGGCCACCACTGCTCTAATGCTTTTTTTAATGATTATTTGTCAATCTAATTTCATTTTGAACTGACTCTTGGGTAGTGAATGTTGGAAATGCTATGCAATTATTAGTGGACAAAGAAGAAATTAAATCTGACTCACATTCAGATTAAATAATTGTATAAGTAGGCGAATGAAAGTCTTGTACAACATTAGAAATTAGTGAAGATTGAGTAAACGTCGGAGATACAGCCATTTCAATGCGCCGTTTTTTGGCTATTGGACGCTCATCAATGTTATTATCACTATCCGCATCAGCGTAGGCATCAAAGTGACTATTAGAAAGATCTTGGGGAAAACGTAACCTTTTGATAGGTTGGTCCTCTGTACCAAATTTGGCATACAGGTTGTCATTTCAATACACTTCAAATACAAATGGGTATATTTGACCGACTGCAACTAACTTGCAAAAACTGCCATATGTAGAGTTTTGTAACATATCTAAAGTATACTCTTCTTTTGTCCTATGATTGTTGCCATGACGGTCATGATACATAACAGCAAATTCATCCCAATTGTTCGTCACATGACACACAATTTCTTTATGAATATCTATTGAGCGTTCTTGTGTGCCGTACAACAAATAAGAAAGCGTACGGAAAAGGCTTGCGGCATCTCCCACTATTGGTACAATAGTAAGGTTTATTAATTTCCCATTGAAGTTAACCAACTCTGCACCCATTTTTAAAATGGACACAGACAAATTTATAAATGTAAATAAATTGCGAAAAACAATCCACACAAAATTAAACTTCTAAAACAAACTAAAAGAAAACTATAACTATTATTATACACAACAAATCAAACACAGATATTTTTACTATTAAAACTAAAAACCTATATTATACACTAACAAATCAAACACAAAGAATCCTTTTTAATTATTATAACAACAAATTGAAAAGAAATTAAATTAACTACACTGAAAATATTCTAATGAAATAATGAAAATGAACTTCCAAACAAATTATACAGCAATCGCAAATATTTGCTAAGTAGGTAATTTATGAGATTTCCAAGGAATTTTTGAAGGAAAATCAAGGTATAAGGTAAGTTTTTCATTCAAATATCCAAGAACAAATAAAATTGAAATTTCAAATTCTAATCCGATTTAAATATTCTTTTATATTTGTATTTTACATTTTTTTTTAAGTATGGAATGATTCGTATAATTTATAACCAATATGTTCTAATCCTTACCAACTATCGATATCAACTTCGAAGCAAATCACCGCCAAAATAACTTTCTACCCCTTTTTAATACCATTAGAGGATGAATTTCAATAAAATACGAAACACGTCTTCCATCAATTCTGTTAAAAAAGGTTTATGCAAAATTTGAAGTAGATTGGACCAAGGAATCACGTTGTCCCATACAAACGTTGCCCCCCTTTTTCACCCCCTTAGGAGTAGAATTTCGGAAAATCCTTTCTTATCGGATGCCTACGTCATACAAAGAACACGCCCTCCAAGTTTCAGGTCTTTACGATCAGCGGTTTAGGCTGTGCGTTGATCCGTCAGTCAGTCATTCAGGACAAAGCATTTTAGACTATTACCCGCGGTTTCACCCGCGTCCTAGGGGAACCACTTGATGTACCCGGATAAAAATTATCCTATGTGTTAATCCAGGGCATAGTCTATCTGTGTGCCAAATCTCATTCAAATCCGTTCAGCCGTTTTTGCGTGAAAGAGTAACAAACATCCATACATCCATACATCCACACATCCATACATACAAACTTTCGCATTTATAATATTAGTAAGGAAGTAAGGATTAGTAAGGATTATCCTGTTTATAAGTAGGTAATTGTCAACAAACATGTATAATAACATGATAATATGTTGAATAACCGGTTAGTAATAAAAATGGCGAGACGGTGATGTCTGCATCACTGTATCAGCCGGAAAAGAAAGTCGTAATTATTTGGATCACAAACAAAAATGTTAATAAGTCATATGATACGTTTATGATTCTATGTTAGGAGATAAATTAAAGCTTCGCAATCTTCTTCTCACGTTCTATCATCTGTGGTACCCAGTGTAGGTATCCTGATAATGGGTACCGTTACCTTTGGTTTCCTTTTATTGGGTACCTATATGGGTGATATTACATTCACAAATCATGCACAAACACCAAGACTCTGAACAATAGTTCTGCCTTGTCATGACTTGCAAATTACTACATAACATAACATCACGCCTATATTCCCCGAAGGGTTCGGCAGAGGTGTATAGTAACATCCTCATTTCGCCGTTATGTTTAATATGAAAGGGGCCTATTGCCATCAACTGGGCACAAATCCAAACTCCGGGCTGCTACTGAGGAATTCCGGACAGGAAAACCCAATAACATTTTACTCGACCTGGGGATCGAACCCAGGACCTCACGATCAGCAGTCGCGCTTACCACCACTATACCAACGAGGCAGTTGCAAATTATTAATACAATAATTATGTAGGTTGTACACGATGAATTCTTGATATTATGAATGAATGGAAATCTATGCGATAAAGACCTAGGTATTATGTATTAATGAAGCTTAGAATCGCAAATATCTTGAATGTATTATAATAATACGTAAACTAGTTTTTAATAGAGTGTTTATTTATATCTCAACTTTCCCATTCGTTGGGTAAACATAAGTTCTTAAATATTTTCTTGGTAAACTAGCGGTGTTGCCTTTTAAGCTGTTTGGTTTATTCGGCTCATGAGTATCATCGATCACACTTAACTACACTCGGGAGCAATGAATCCGGTTCACCAACATAAACAAAACATTCTTAAAATGTTAAACAATGTTTTCCGAGATATTAAAGTTTATGTTGGTGACCCGGATTCATCGCTCCCGAGTGTATTTGCTACTTTACTCAACTGTAGATTAGAAAAAGTGTGGAGATTACGTACACGTTATCCCGGCATAGTCGTGTGCCGGCAGCGTATCCCGGAATAACATCTTGGATTCATAAATCTCAATACAACAGCTGTGATGAGTTTTAGCTTTCCGCCAACAGTGAAATCTCAGAAAATGATAGATACTATCTCGAATAAATGGCTCACCTTAATATTTTCTGGGTAACAGTTATTATTATATCTTCTGTCATCATTTTAGAGGAAACCTATGTGTGCCATCGTGACCTTGTCTGACTCAAACATGTGTTACTGGAAAGTCCACGACCGACGACCGTGCCAAAAGTAATCGGACAGAGCGATCGGTAGAAAGAAATATAAACAAAACATTAATTTCGCTGTTGCCAAACAAAAATTTTCGCAACAATGGACTTCAAAGCTATGGCAATAAAGAAGTCAATGTTTGCGATTAAGTGTAAAGATAAATTTGTAATGTAAAAAATTGTCGTGAGGTTTTATTTTGTATGAAATGAAATCTTTGAATGTTTTGCGTTCTTAGAATGTGTTTGTAAACGAGGGTACGAGAGACGGATTTTTGATTCTTTTTGGGGAACTAACGTATGGAATATTTAGTTCTTGGAACGTCATTTAATTTAAAATTACATTAAGGAAAAGTTTAACAGGTGGTTTCAGATTTGGGTTTTATAGAGTTGGTTTTTTTGAATAGAGAATACTTTATATTTCGCTCATTTGGTGCAACAATGGCATAATTACACTTTTAGAAATTTTACAGGAGATGTTTCTCTCGATGTAAATAATCTTTCGGTACATTTTGACATATTTAACTTGTTTAAAAAAAAGCGTAATTACGTCATTGTTGCACCAAATGATCAATTTGTTCTTACGTATAGTTCAGATTATGAGTACGGTACCTAAGTGATGATTGTTGAAAGAATCAAAGATTTTTAAATTTTTTATAATTTTATTTTTATTTGACTAGCTTTTTGGTCTAGTGATCGCAAGAGCGACTGCTGTGCATGGGGTTCTGGGTTTGATCCCCAGGTCGGGCAAAGTGTTATTGAGTTTTGCCATCATGACTGTCTCAGTGGCTCGCCCCTTATCACATGGGACTTAAACATAACTGGCGAAACGGGGTGTACTAAAAAACACCTCTGCCATACCCTTCGGGGAATATAAGGCGTGATGTTATGTTATGTTTATTTTTATAACGTTGCCCACACTGGGATTTCTCAAATCATCACATGCACACCCAGTCCCGGAACAGATATCATAGGCCAGAAAAATATTATATCATCCATTTTCAGCACAGAAATCTTTTTTTTTTTTTTTTTTTTAATTTTAAACGTTGCCCCACACTAGGATTTCTCCTGTATCGTGGGTGCGTTTACAGACACAAATCTTCACATGCACAAACACCCAGACCCGGAAAAACTATCTGTAGGCCATACAAATATTTGTTCCGTGCGGGAATCGAACCCACGACCCGCAGCGCAGAAGCCAATCGCTTAGCCACTGCACCAAACGTGTCGTCAATTAGAATAGAATACCCCCTATCATTAGGTCATGATAATAGGTAGCAACGTTATCACTAAATGTTATCACAGTCTATTGGCGAACGATAAAAAATACCAGTTGCGTATTACTCGTATACAGGATGTTACAGTACGCGTAATTTGTCATTGTTTTAGTTTTTAGAGTCTCTTTGTTAGGCCAGTATCGAAGACTGAATCGTAATGCCATGGTAATGAGCGGGTCAAACGCCTGTTATTTGCGTCTTCGAGATGTTTCATTGTTATATAAAACTTTATCAGTAAGTAAATATAGAAGGTTCACTTCATCTTCTTAACCTTAGTATAAAACAAAGTCGCTCCCGCTGGCTGTCTGTCCCTATGATTGTATGCTTAGATCTTTAAAACTACGCAACGGATTTTAATGCGTTTTTTTTAATAGATAGTGATTCAAGAGGAAGGTTTATATGCCCCATATTAGTATCTACATTGCACCCGTGCGAAGCCGGGGCGGGTCGCTAGTACATATATATTTTACTCCATCTGTAATGTTTACATGTGTAACATTTTACGCAATTAAAATTCTATTCTATTTTATTCTACGGAACTCATATGAACTGCATGAAATAAAAATATCGCTAAACATCAGTGATTTGAGTTTTTATGGTTTTTCGATCGTTGACCTACACTGGGTCTTTATTCTCTGTGATATTTAAGAAATAATCACTTTTTAACAAAAATAAAACCGACTTCAAACGGTCTATCTCCGAAGTTCTTCATCAGATCTTCACCAAATTTGAATGGGACCACTTAGAAAGAATACTCTTTCAACAAAAAAAGAATTATTAAAATCGGTTCACAATTAGCAAAGATATCGCGGAAAAAACAAAAAAAAAACACAGTCGAATTGAGAACCTCCTCCTTTTTTGAAAGTCGGTTAAAAATACAAGAAACGTGACCTCCTTATAATTATATTTTTACAGTTAATGGTCGCGCTGCTTGCAAAGATCATAATATGTCAAATTTAAAATGAATATCCTATTCAAATTTGAATGATAATGCGATCGTGTTATTTACTTACGTGTTACGTTTTGATCTGTCATAGTGAATTAGGCCCCAGGTGTAATAACACCTGTATCGTAGTAGGACACAAATCTAACGCGATGTCCTGCGTAAGCGACCGCGACGCGACGCGATGCTGCGAAAGTGACGAACGCGATCAAAACAATGGCACTTCCTTTTGGCGGCCTATGCAGCAGTCTGCGCCGAGACGCAACGTAACGCGTACTTTTCATCGCATGGCATTTGTCGCTTACACAGGACACTGTTATATGCCCAAACACCAAGGACTACTGCCTCGTTGGTCTAGTCGTGGCAAGCACGACTACCGATCGTGAGGTCTTGGGTTCGATCTCCAGGTCAGGCAAAGTGTTATTGGTTTTTTCCATTAGGAATTTATCAGTAGCAGCCTGGACTCTGGATTTGTGCACGGTTGATGGCAATAGGCTCACCCCCTATTACATGGGAAACTTAAACATAACGGCGAAATGAGGGTGTTACTACACCTCTGCCCTACCCTTTGGGGAATACAGGTGTGATGTTATGTACCAAGAACTAGTTCGAAACTGTTTTGTTTGCGCATGCGTTAAGAATTTACCTTCTGTTATTTTTTATTCTGTGGCATTATCTCGATCCTCTATTGCTTATTCGTCTTACATTGTATACTTCTTTCTAATTTAGTTCGTGCTTAGTTAATCATAGGTTTCATATTTAACACCCACGTCAATAATTGTGGTGTTATGTAAAGATTGCTTTTCTATTTTAAAACTTATAATTACTGAACTGTTCTTTCTAACAACAATTTTGTTTATTGTTCATAATTGTCTTTGTACGATCTCCGATACTAACCGATAGAAACATTTTTTTGTTTTATTTTCTTCGATCAATTGCTTTCTAATGGTCGAAAACATCGTCACCGCTACACCGTTTCAGAACGTGTGGTAAGACATGTGGTCACATTCTTTGATTCATTTCTACAAACCACATTAAAGAAGATTTCACATTCATAATTTAAACAGATATAAACATCTTCGTAAACAAATTCGTTGAACACGCACCATGTCGGCGCCATCCTCATTCCCAATTGTCAACGCTAGCATCTGTCAAATTCATCATTGTACACGCGCCTTCAAATCGCGTTTGGTGTTAAAATACGCGTAGTATTCACGAAGCATCCTGTCATATAAACAATTTATCGCATCCATTATGGTGGCTAATGGCGATTGACATGATAATAGCTCAATTTTCTCCGCTGTAGAACAAACTGGTAGGAAATAACGCGTTGTTATTCTATGCGCGTGGCTACCACTGTTGTACTCAGCGGTACATACAGATGCATGCGACGAACGCCGAATGTTTCATTATTTCTGTGGTTGGTGTAAGCTACAGGCGGAAGCGGGGACTGATAAGCAAATCCGATTTGTATGATCAATAGTGTCGCGGTTGTGGTTAACCATGATTTCTTACATATATATGAATGCAGAAAGTTTAACAACTTTCATTTTCATGATTTCGATTTATTATAATGTGTTGCTCAGGTTGCTCTGGAAAAGTGCTTTTATTTATTTATTTAAACTTTATGCAACAAAAAAAAAGTACAAAGGCGGACTTAATAACTATTAACTTATTAACTTTCCTCCTCGAAGAATACTAAAATAAATATCGGCAACGGTAAGTTACTCGCTGAACATGTACCTAATTAAATTAAGTTAGGAAATTACGAAACATAACATAACATCACGCCTGTATTCCCCGAAGGATCGGGCAGAGGTGTATAGTAACAGCCTCATTTCGCCTATTGCCATCAACCGGCCAGAAATCCAAACTCCGGTTTGCTACTGAGGAATTCCACACGGAAAAACCCAAAATTACGAAACGACTATAAAAACCGAGTATTATGTATTATGAGTCCGCATAATACTACAAGCAAAATCAGACCGGTATATTTATCAATTTTTGTTCTTATTACAACAGTCTGGAACCAGTTACAATAATAAATAAAAGATGAAACCTTCATTAAACCCACCTGAGATACAAACTTCCGACGTAGGCACGCGGCTACGTGCGTAGCAGGGCCTAACGTTGCGGCCCTACGCTGCACGTTGTAGCGCTTTTCCGCACGACTAAGCACGAAGTCGCAACGATTGCTCGACTAAATTTTGATTGACAGTGAAAGCACTTCTAAGCATCTGTGCTTTTGATATTTATGAAATATCTAGCGTCTCCTTGTTTAACAAGGGAAAGCAATTGAGATTGTGGCAAAATAATATTTATTGATATAATTCAGTTCTGTCATAACTTTGATCAATAAACTCGAGGATTTTTTTTTTATATCTATAAAATTGTTCCTATCATCCCAGTGTTTTCTTTATATAATTAGAAACATATTGCTTCATTTGAATTAAGTGAAGATTTCACGATATTTAATCGACAGCATTATTTACGCAAATAAAATATAATTAAGAAAAACGTCCAGCCGCTAGTAACTCGCACCACCCGCAGCTCTCAAGGCTACGTGTTACCTTGTTCGACACACTGCTCGCCACTGCCAACCGTGAAGGTTTAGGTTACCATCGCTAGTTAGCTACCAGTCGCGACCGTCCCTGGATATCGATAACTAGCCGTCTAGATAAAGTTTCCTGTTGCAAGAAGAATATCTTAAGACTAATTAATTATTTGCATGGAACTGGCTGCTACATTTTTTTTTAAAGATACTGGTTCTATCCTATGGTTGATCGTCCTAATACACACAAAAGGCCTACTCGTGCGCATAATTGATCAGTTTTTTTTTTCGATTACCAGTTCAGAGTATTGTCAAAGAAGCTCAATTTCCGCAAGTAGCTAAACTTTACAATGTCAAATGGGTATATTTGTTATTAGATCGTATAAAAAAGTTACAACTATGAGTTAATTCGAAAATGTTTAGCGCTCGGCAACGCGCGCGCAGTTCATTGTCACGGCCGAGATGCTTCTGCGCATTTATTTGAAACTATTATAATAAAAAGATATTCAAACAGCTTTATAAATATACAAATTAAACATACGTAATATCGTGTTCTCCAGAATAAGTTAACAGAATTTAAATATATTTTCTTATTTGTAAAAGATCGCTACAATTCGTGTTAACTAATTACGAAATTAATTTTTTTGTTTGGCGATCGCAAAATCAATTTTATGTAATATAAGCTACCGTTTTTAGGAATGCGAAAGTCGGACAAAGAAGTAAAACTATGATATAATAGCTACTTCAGATCTATTGTTAATCTACGGGTTAAAAAAGTATTAGAGAAATCGGAATCACAGACAACGCGACAAATGCTGCAAATGCTTTTTTATCAAGCGTAACTTGGCACGAGTCTGCAGCCGATGTCATTATATTTAATAAGTATTCATAAATCTAAAGTCTCGAATGCAATTTCCTTCCTGATGTCATACACATGATGCATGAGCTTCCTAAAATGTAAAGATAATATCTTCTCTTCCTATTACGTCATCATCTTTTCGTAATAATCCGGATTAGTGGAAAACATGTCTTCAAGCATGCTGTTCAGGACAAAAGCTGCCTACACAAGCTTTACAAGATACAGGCCACTGTTGTCATGTACTAGGAGTCCAAAGACCACGTTTGGTTCAAATTTCAATCAGGTCCGTAATGAAATACTTCCAGGTTCTATATCTCATCTATCTAAAAAAAAAAACAATTAAATAATCTAAATTCAAAAAAAGAACACTTCGCACTTATCGTAATTGAAATCCAAGCCACAATGTAGCAGACAGATAATAATAAATATTTTTATTAGTTACGCGCGAATCGTGTCTCTTAATTTGATAAGTTAGCGCGTTCTGTCATTGTCACGGTCGGCCATATTTTTCCTAGGTTTGTTTATACTATCAGTTACTACACTTACCGCCCGTGACCGAGTAATTCGCAGATTCACAGACAATGTTAATCAGATTAGGTTACTACTCTTTTGTTCTGGTGGATAAATATTTGAATATTTATACGTAGAGATTTTGCCAATGAATTAGTGTTCAAAATTAGCTACATATTTTCTATCTGAATTCCACACGGCTTTCAAAATAAATTCATTGAAGAAAAACGGGTTAAATTTACTCCTCTTGCTGAGTACGAGATACAAATACATTCGTTGTATACTCACCGGCACGTAATTTGGCAAGGTTTTGGCGTAATGGGAGTAAGTTCGCGCATGTACACTTAGTGCAACAAAAAATGGTCACTTTTATTGCTTGTCATTATTCTATGGTTATTGCCATAATTTATTTTTAAACATTTCTATAAAGAAGAAAGAAAGGAGAGGAATTCTCTTCTCTACTCTTGCCAAGTTACGTGACTGTACATCTAGTATAAAATATTCACAGTCGTGTTTTCTTTTCATTGCTGTCTAATAATATTTTATATGTACGTGAGCTACTGAGCAGTATTTTATTTTTATTGCTTTGTGGTAATATTTCATATGCTTAGAAAATTCATAATATCTTATCATTGAATAGCAGATAAAAGTCTATCACTACACAACATCTTTAATTCAAAACACCATAAATTGCCTGATTTAAAATTGCCTATTCCATGCAGACGTTTACGACTGCATGTAAAGTACTACAGGCTAAATAAGAATGCATCAGACGCGGTCTGTACTAAATCATCTATTATTAACGCGTTAATAAAATTAACGTCAAGACATCGCAGGTACTAATTTATTTTATCCCTAGGTAGTCATTGTCATGGCTGCTCGCGCGCAATGTCGCCGCGAGGATATTATTTTCATACGTGATTTGATATACTGAGCACTTTTGTTGTTTACGATTCTTGACTCCAATCATTTTTAAATAAATCCTTTGTCATTTCCCTATATCGTTGAAATACTCAGTTTCGACAACAGTATCTTTAAATAAATTTTATTATGATATTCGTGCTAGTTCAGGTTATAAATAAACGTCTATTTCTAGGTTTCAATGACTTGTACGATAAGATAAAGGCACAGTAAGAAAGTTTACGAGATCTACTGCGAAATATAAATATGAACTTGTACGTAAACATTTAATTGGTACTTTCAACTCCCCATAAACGAACTGGTTTCTTTATCTAAAATACTCCAAGACTATGTTTACGTACTTATTCTTAGAGTCTATTTGCATATCCCGTTCTAAGTTAGAACCAGGCCACACGATGCGTTGCGGCGCCGCCGCACGCAACGATTTCGACGCGTTGGGCGCCACAGCGGCGGGGCGCCTGGCTGAAACCTAGTGTTAGACAGTCCTAAGAAACTGCGACGCCTGAGTGCAGTAGCGGATCGCGTACGCTCCCCGCCTCATCTCGCTGGTTGCAAGTTTATTTTTTATTTTTTACTTGGTCACCTTTGGCCCTAGTCTCACCTGATGGTAAGCGCAGACAGGGTCTAAGATGAAGCACACGAGTCCAAGGAACAGAGTTATAGAGGTCAGACGCGGCCCTGGAGCGCACCCGTGTGTCATACTATGGATATGTCTATGTAGGACGCCGCTTTGGCACCGTTCAGGCGCCGCGCCGCTACCGCAACGCATCGTGTGGCCAGACCCTTACTTGTACACTACTTACATTATTTTTATTTCTCAAGGAACAAGGAACATAGTCGGTCTGTCCGTAAATATATAGCGTGTTTCAGGAAGTTTTTGTTGTTCTATTGTTATTTGTTCCCACGTAATAATAATAGAATGATGTGGTTCTACGGTGTTGGCAGCGTAGTGTGGGTGTTATCAGTCCATATAGCGAGTGATAACGGTCACCCTAATTTGCTACCATAATCATTAGCCGAGTTTGCACTCAGATTGGTGGTACACTCAACAAATGTGTCAAGTTCATGCTCTAAAAATATTGTAACTATTAATGTTTTACACTTGTATGTTGTTTAAGGGTAGACTGCTTATTTAACGGATCAGCGATGGTGTTAAAAATAACTTGATCAGTGAAGAACAATAATTGATCAGTGAACGATACTAAAAGATTAGTGATGCATGATCAGCGAAGAGATTTTCACATTTAGCACTTCTAACTTTTTTTTTTATCATGGGAAAATCCTCATGGGTTTCCCTCGCCCGGGGTAGGCGAGGGGGTCTGCCGGACTCTTACCGGCTAAAAACCCACGGTGTTCCTCCTTCTGACCGTAGGCCGAGGTCGTGGGATTCGCCTAAGCATGCACCACAACCCCAGCAGGTCTTGGTCCACAAACTGCTGGTGGACCCCTCCTAGCACTAACTTAACCTAGTCGGCTCCTGATTTTTGTCGCTGACCGAATATTGATTTCACTGATCAGATATTAATTTAGCTGATCAAAAATTAAAATCGCTGATCTTAGTTCCTGTTCTTTTGAAGAGTGATATGATTATTCTATGTAAAGATTTTTAAAGATCCTACAAGTGTGTAATTGTATTTTTATTTACCTTAAGTATTTTTTTAGACTACACTGGCCTGCAAAAATAAGTATCACACTTTTAAAATTTCAATTTTTTCTAAACTATAGAAGTTAGAAATTTAAAATAAAAAACGTTTTATAGCAATTTTTATCAGCTTTCTTTGAAACTATAGTAACAAAGTTAAACTCTTTTTTGAGTCCTTTTTGTTTCGAAAATATATCTTGTGTACCTAAAAAGTTATTGCAATTTTAAAAGTGTGATACTTATTTTTGCAGGCCAGTATATTTTATCAATTCTGTAGCCATCTCCTCTATCAAACATTATTTTAGTACAAGTTAGAATCGTGTCAGGATATTGACCAATATACTTGTTATAGATTACTCAGCAGAAAAACCAAAGAATAGAATGAACATTTTTTTGCAATACTTAAGTAACATATCAATATTAATAGTCAATTCAAACACGATACTTCTGTTCCCACAACCTGTCAAAATCGTTACCTTAATTCTTTATGATTCAACTTTGGTAATCGGTTCCATTGTATGAAGTGACATAAAAAAAACCGACAAATACTAATCGGATGCCATTAGAATTAAAGTAGTTATCTTTAGATCTTCATGTTATAAACAATCCTTACTACCTTAATAGCTTTGGGCAAAAAAATACAAATAACATTTTACATTCGTTTTAAATAACACTAGCTGTTTCCTCACGGCTCCGCTCGCGTAAGAAGTTTTAAATATAGCCTATGTTACTCAGTGATAATGTAGCTTTCTAACGGTAAAATAATTTTTGAAATCGGTCCAGTAGTTTTAAGTTTATTCGTTACATACAAAAATACAAATCTTTCCTCTTTATAATATTAGTATAGATAACATAACATCACGCCTTATATTCCCCGAAGGGTTCGGCAGAGGTGTTTTTAGTACACCCTCATTTCGCCAGTCATGTTTAAGTCACATGTAATAGGGGGCGAGCCTATTGCTATTAACAAGGCACAAATCCAGACACCAGGCTGCTACTGAGAAGTTCCTGATGGAAAAACCCAATAACACTTTACATGACCTGGGGATCGAACCCAGAACCCCATGTACAGCAGTCGCGCTTGCGATCACTAGACCAACAAGGCAGTCGTTTAATATCCCAAACAGTAAGGTCAGGGATCACGTTTTTGCAATAATTATTTTATTTTTATCAAAAACGCTTCCATAACTATAATTCATACTTCGTAAATCACAATAACCTGCAATTAAGCCTACGAAAACATTGAAAAAACTGTTGAAAAAACCTGTAAATGTATACAAACAGATTTTAATATCTCGAAAATTATTTCTAAAAATACTTTGGTCAGTTTTGATGTACTTTTTGTTCCATAGTGTGTCTAATCTGATCATCAGTTAGTGCATATTAACATTAAAATTACCGTGCAGTCGTGTACTATAAAAATTTGATGTAGAATAACTATGAGTAATACTAAGATAAATTATTAGTCACAGCTTCCATTGAACTGAATCTACTTTATTATTCATAATGGAATATCTTATAAAATCTTGTTCAGATTTTCCAATCTTTTGCTGAGAAACCCACCTTTCACATGTATCTATATAGGAAATCAAATTCTGTAACTACTTTTTACGCAACCTTAGCTGGGTTCTACGTGACGTAAGCAGGGAATTTCATAAGTAAAAGTATATCATTTATGGAAATAAAAACTGTATAAATTTTGGTAATTTTTAGGCACAGGCTGCATTGTTCATCACTTAACAAGTCAAATAATATTAGAAATTGCTCACATATTTTTGAAGTTTACCTTTTAATCAAATCAGACAATCATAGTCTTCTGCATAGGCCACCCACCATAGGTATAATTATTTTCCTCCAGTTGTCTTTTATAGGAAAACAGTTAAGTCGGTACAATGGAAGCAAATTTTACGTATTTGAATGACGTATCATAGTAGTATCGTAATACTCAAATAAATAATAATGACGACGACCCATTTAAATAAATAATTAACATAACATCACGCCTGTATTCCCCGAATGGTTGGGCAGAGGTGTACAGTCACGTGTACTAATATGTATACACATAGCGATATTTAAAGGCGGTTTTCTTCTAAAATATCCATTAGAATTATGAAATATTACACACTTAGTTTCTACAAATACATACGAATCATGGTATCGAATATTTCTTAAATACAAACTATTCTCTAAAAGAAATTCGCTCTTTAAGTTCGCTATGTGTATACATATTATTACACGTGACTGTACAGTAACACTCTAATGTCGCCGTTATGTTTAAACATCCTACATGTCCTATGTAATAGGGAATGAGCCTATTGCCGTCAACCGGGCAATAATCCAAACTCCTGGCTGCTACTGAGGAATTTCACACGGAAAACTCAATGACACTGTCCGATCTGGATCTGGATCGAACGCAAGACCTCATGATCAGCAGTCCACTAGACCAACGAGTAAAAATAATAATAATAAACGTGTAAGAACCTTGTGAAAGCCGAGAAAGATAAAGAAATTAAGTATCAAGACTTGGCACACGAGGTTGTCGACATGTGGGAGGTCGACTCAGCAGTCATTGTGCCGATAGTCGTTACGGCCAATGGCTTAATAGCCAAGAGCCTCGACCAACACCTGATGAGGCTCTCGTTGGGCAGCTGGGTCAAGGGCTTGATACAGAAAGCGGTACTTCTAGACACGGCACGTATTGTTAGGAAGTTCCTCTCCCTGAGGTCCTGACCACCGGTAGCTTGGACCCTGTTCCCGATGCCGGTGGGCTACTATTTTTTATATTTTTAAATGTTTTTTTATAATTTTTTTTGTGGAAATATTTAAAAATATAATTTATATCTATATACAATGAATAAACGGAAATAAACGTGTAAAAATAATTGGCGTCCATTTAAATTCTAGACTATTCACAGGCATTAAAAATATGTAAGACAATTTATCAAAACAAAAACCACGGAATTGCCGTGTTTTTGAGTCGGGTAATACCAGCCTGAGTAAGAACTTATAGTGCCGGAAACTTGACCTGAGAGCTAACGATCACTATCAAGAATATCAGGAGATACTTAAGTTATAGTCATTAGAAATTGGATCCAGCCATTATGGCCAGGATGGAGGGAATTTATGACTGTTAATATTTCCGTGGTTCCTTAGCTCATTATATCTGTGTAATCGTTACGACCATACGAGAAAGCCGGTCTATGCAAACCATGTGTAGGTAAAAGATTCATCTCTACACTCTAATCGAGTCAATGAAGTTATTAGATAACATAACATCACGCCTTGTATTCCGTGAAGGGTTCGGCAGAGGTGGTTTAGTACACCCTCGTTTCGCCAGTTATGTTTTAAGTCCCATGTACCCGCAAGCCGATTGCCATCATCCGGGCACAAATCCAGACTTCGGGCTGCTATTGAGAAATTCCTAATGGACCAATTCCTAATCACTCTTTAACAAAAATAAAACCGACTTCAAATTGTCTATCTCCAAAGTTGTTCATCAGATCTTCACCAAATTTAAATGGGACCACTTTGAAAAAATACTCGTTCAAACAAAAAAAGAATAATTAAAATCGGTTCACAATTAGCAAAGATATCGAGGAACAAACATACAAAAAAAAAACGTCCAGACGAATTGGGAACCTCCTCCTTTTTTGAAAGTCGGTTAAAAACCCAATAACACTTTGTCCGACCTGGGGATCGAACCCAGGACCCCATGCTCAGCAGTCGCGCTTGCGACCACTTGACTAACAAAGCAGTCAATTATTAAATGTTGCTGGTAAATGGTTGTGTGGTTACCTGCCGTCAATAGCCTTGCGACAATAAGCCTGCTACAGGGTCTCGTTTTGAGTATGTCCGCACAGTAATGGACTCCGATAGGCTGAGTATGATAGAGCTCTTGTGCTTATGGAGCAAGCTTACAAAAGAATCTAAACTCTTTTTTTACTGTGACTCATCAAAACGTAACACGCAAGTAACACGGCCGCATTACTATCCGAATGTGTAATCCGAAAATAGGGTACCTACTAATTTTAAACACTATTTACTTGCTTTTGCCTGCAGCTTCACTTGTGTGATTTTTTTCACTCCCTTATGGGAGGAATTATGAAAAAACTTTCCTTAGTGGATGCCTACGTTATCATAGGTACCTACTGTCAAAATTTCAAGTTTCTAACCCCAGCGGTTTAGGCAGTGCGTTGATAGATCATTCAGTCAGTCAGTTTCTTCTTTTACGTGTACAGAAGAAGTTCGCACAAAACAATGTTTATAAATTATCCTTATGCATAAAATATGTAGGGATAGAGTCTGTCTGTTCTGTTTTTAAGAAAACGTTGCCCCACACTAGGATTTTTCCTGTATCGTGGGTGCGTTTACAAACACAAATCTTCACATGCACAAACGCTCAGACCATATTTGCCCACCCATACAAATATTTGATCCGTGTGGGAATCGAACCCACGACCCGTAGCGCAGAAGCCAATCGCTCAGCCACTGCACCAAACGTGTACGTCTTCTTACTCATACCTTTTGACTATGATGTAGTGGATTTCGACTGCATATGTCATGTTTCCACTTCAACCTCAGTTCCCTTGACAGCGCAAAGGCCACCAGTAATAAAATATATCATAAAACAGTGTCATATTTTTATAACAACGTTAATATAAAAACGTTAATTTATTAGCAGTGTATATTACTGTGCTATCTCGCTGTGTCGAGCAAACAACAAATGTTTTCTTATATGAGTACGAGCACTTATCTACAGCACACATTGCAACTACTGAATTTTTATTGTCGCTGATAACGATTCTATAAACATAGCATTTTATACCTAATTTTTATGAAGCCGGGTAAGGTGCGGTAAAACTGGAAGGCAGGTGTGTGCGTATAGTCGGAGACTAAAAGGTTATTAACTAAATTAATAAAAGTTCATTGCCTCGTTGATCTAGTGGTGGCAAGCGCGACTGCTTATCGTGTAGTCCTGGATTCGATGCCCAGGTCGGGCAAAGTGTTATTGGGTTTTTCCGCGTGGAACTCCTCAGTAGCGGCCCGGTGATAGCATTTGTGCTCGGTTGATGGCAATAGGCTCGCCCCCTATTACATGGAACTTAAACATAACGGCGAAATGAGGGTGTTACTATACACCTCTGCCCAACCCTTCGGGGAATACTGGCGTGATGTTATGTATGTATGTAATAAAAAGTTCTAGCACAGTATACAGTACGTAACACAAAGAAGAGCAAACATTGTAAGTGGTTGCTGGGTAGGTAAAGTATAACACAATCATACACTTTTTGTCACTAACCATGGATTGACCGCCGCAAGCGCAGTTTAACCTCCCAAATCATATGATCCGTGCGATTGGTAATTTGCCACGAGAACTCGATTCGATTATTATAAAACAATAATCTACACTAATATTATAAAGCTGAAGAGTTTGTTTGTTTGAACGCGCTAATCTCAGGAACTACTGGTTGGAATTGAAAAAATATAATTGTGTTGGATAGTCCATTTATCGAGGAAGGTTATAGGCTATACAACATCACGCTACAACCAATAGGAGCGGAGCATAAATGAAAAATGTTGCAAAAACGGGAAAAATGTCCACCCGTGCGAAGCCGGGACGGGCTGCTAGTTAGTTGTATTTATGGCCATTGGCGATATTGAATCAAAGAAAGGTTCTGTCGTTACTTCGGTGTATAAAACTACAACTATTGATTGCATATTGTACACGAGGGTAGCGTAAATACTGCTGCTAGATTAAATCTTCTTTCAAGCTCAAAACGGTCTTGTAAAATATGTGTAGGCCTCCTATCAAACATCTGCGCGAATTCTTAATTAAAGTACCTTGTAATAGAGACCTTGTTAATGTTGCTAGCCTTTATACTCATTTTATTAGCGAGGTAATAAAGTTAGTAGGAATGCTACGACCCAGAGGAGAAACCAACGCACCTGGCGTGTCGGTATTCACAAATACATTGTTATAATACAATACTAAGTAACTATTGTTTACAATTTAAGAAACAATTATATTTTACGACTTTGATGACCCTTGTACAAAATCGGCGGTATTAGCCGCATTTAGACAGCCATCAACGAATTATTCTCTATAAAACTTCTTCTTCCTGCCCTTATTCCACACTAGGTGCGGTCGGCACAACATGTATTTCATAAATCCATGTTGTTAGAAGTTTTGGCTTATTGTTTTATGACCGGCCGCCTGCCTGACATCAACCCTCCTTGGGAAAACTCGTTGCGCTGTCGCGCGGGTGACCCAATGTGCTTGCTGATATTATACACTGGGTCCCAAAATGATATGCATGTCAATCTTATCGCCGACAACTAAGCAATGTTCTTCTTGGTGGACTATACTTGCAGTTCCTTGACCCCCTCATTCAGTTTGGTAGGGACTTTGGACTTATTATCTCTATACAACGTGTTACATAATTCCCCATGAAAAATGTAAATAATCAAGTAGTTTTTTATGGTTGTTGCCATTTACCTCTCAGAGGAAATTAGATAAGAATGTAAATAACTTTCTGGATAGTCTACTCTTTAGTTTTATGTTTTCAGGGTTGCCTTTCAATGGTGATTATTTTATGTTTTATACAATTTTTTTTTTGCCTTATACTACGGTTTTCAAATATTGCCAATAGACTCTTTACAAGGGACCTTTTAACCCCCTTTCGGCTTTAGGGGTATTTTTGTAACTCGTTGTATATAAAATTGGAGTGTATATTGATGTGTCTTTAAACGTCAGTTCTTTCTGTCTGTCAGTGTACCCTGTAGCTGACAGACGATACCATGAAAAGAGTCATAGAAACTATCTGAAACGCGGGATTCGCCGCACGAGACGCCGCGTTTTCCACCGCGTACTGTTATTATACAGTACTAGTTGTGTCCTCACGGCTCCGCCCGTAGCTATGTTACTCAGTGATAATGTAGCTTTCTAACGGCAAAAGAATTTTTGAAATCGGTCCAGTAGTTTTTAAGTTTATTCGTTACATACAAAAATCCAAATATACAAATCTTTCCTCTTTATAATATTAGTATAGATATAGATGTAACACAACAAAGAGCAAACTTTGTAACTGGTTGATGTGTAAGTTAAGTGTACTACGATCATAAACTTTTGGTCACTATTCACGCTATCCACTTTCACACAGTGTGAAAACGCGGGCATAGTTCAAGCTATAATATTCAGGATTTTGAGAAATTGTTGATTTCTTACTTGTTTACATTGTGCAGCTGATCTTGTAGGATGATTTTAGTTATGTTATCCGACTACAAAACTGAAAGACGTTATGAAACATTTGAAATATAAAAATGGGTGAATACCTTGGATAGTGACAAAAAGTGAAGAGTTCTGCTATACTGTACCTACCTATCAAGCAGTTACAAGTTTCGCTATTTATTGTGTTACGTATTGTATACAACTACAACTCGAATAATACGCGCGGAAAACGCGTTTCCATAACCGCTCTACTACATTATCATCCGCGCTGAACACCGCGTCTCCATAGCCGCGGCCGAAGAGTAACGAGTAGTAACGTCACCGAGTGTGTAGTGAAAGCTGGATGTGAGGTCAACAACCCGCTTGCCAAGTGTGTGCTAGGTCCAGCAGTGGACTGTGGTAGATATCATAGATATTTTTGACAGAAATAAAGTCTAAAAATAAAGTCACAAATGTTGTATTATAGGTAAACAATCCTTTGATCGCGAAACATTCATTCTGCTTTAAGAATCCATCGTACACACATTTTTAGAACACCATAAATATTTATTTTTCAATTATTTTCGTTTTCTTGTGTATTTTTAACGGATTTTCAAAGCAAAATTAATTTTCCGCGATCAAAGGTATATTTATTTTTTATACAAAGTATAAATTGCTGGACTATAGTCCACATGGGTCATTGATGTGACTGTCCACAACAGCTATAACTATGAAAAGCTGATGCTACTCATTTCTTACTTTTTGCTAAACTTGAACAAACACAGTGTAGTTAAGCTAACTAGGACAGTAATAGCTTGGTCAGCCACAAATGATTTAACTTGATGTAATGTAAATAATGTTAGGCAATATGAAGTACAAGTTAACATAACTTTGACAAACGATAGTAGGATATTCTGATTACTTTATTAATATAATGTAATAGGGGGCGAGCTTATTGCCATCAACCGGGCACAAATTCAAACTCCAGGCTGCTACTGAGGAATTTTATACGGAAAAACCCAATAACACTAAACTAACTAACTAACACCGACCTGGGGATCGCACCCAGGACCTCACGATCAGTAGTGGCGCTTATGTGTCCTGCAGGGGTTTGTTTTCGGATCGACTCTTCCCTATGTTCGGATTTGTGCTTATTGAATAATTTATTCTTAATCTGCTGAAAAGCGCGACTGCTGCTGGCCCCCAATGGGACTTAAAAATAACGCCGAAATGAGAGTGTTACTATACACCTCTGCCTTACCCTTCGGGGAATACAGGTGTGATGTTATGTTATGTACTCTTACTCATTTTATTAACGCTCTACATTCGTATTTAACTGCGTGCTCGTAACTTTATGGAATATAAGTACACCATACGCAATACAAAATCAATTTTCTATGCTTTCAATAAAATATAACTACCTAACGCACTATTTATTACAAACGTTTGAAACCATTTCATTCATAGGTAGTTTAGTTTTATAAGCTAAACTAGCGGCCCGTTCCGGCTTCGCACGGGTAGACATTTTTCCCGTTTTTGCAACATTTTTCATTTATACTCCGCTCCTGTTGGTCTTAGCGTGATGTTATATAGCCTATAACCTTCCTCGATAAACGGACTAACCAACACAAAATATTTTTTCAATTCCAATCAGTAGTTCCTGAGATTAGCGCGTTCAAACAAACAAACTCTTCAGCTTTATAAGATTAGTATAGATTTATAAAAAACAAATTGGAATAAACGAATTATTATAACACGATACGAGTAACCTACCTTTGCATTTCACTAAAGTTATTGGGAATTTCTCCATTCAGGAAACCCCCATTTTAATACCTATATTTTATTTTAAGAACTATGAATAAGCCAGCAGATACAATTTAATCACACATTTATTCCGCAACATTTTGTTTCCGCAATTGTGACGTCACACGCAAACTGCCAATTCTGCATTAATTTGCAAGCAACGCGGTTCACGATACACCGAATAAAAAGTAAGGTGCACTCGCCGACCGGCGTCTGTACCTGTCATCCCCGAGCGAGATCTCGCCACACTCAAGTGTATGTAGCCACAACGAAAGGTAGTCTCACACGCACGCCTTACGAAATACAACAGTTCTCTCCGAGCGTCTTCGGAATTTTTCAATTACAAATCAAATTACACTTTCACGGTGTTTTATTTAATTCAAATTTCGAAATAGTGCGGTCGGTGAAGTTGTAACAGCGGGGACGGAACTCGAAAGTGCTTATTTTAAATAAAAGTTATTTTATCCGACAAAATGAAAACGGATTACGCTATGGATGAGATGCAGAAGAGTAAGTTCTATTATTTATTTTTTAAACTTTACTGTAATCAAGTGCAAAAAATTGCGATCGTGTGCGGTCGTTAGTTCTGTCATTAGGATGTGCGTACGCAAATAAATTGGTTTTCTTTAATGTACCCAAATATTAAAGAAACCAATTAATTTGTGTGTTTATTTACAGAAATAAGTATACAAAAGATAATATACAAAAAGTAATATTTTACAAATAAAGAAACACTCGGTAAAATTGATATCTATTTTACGTATATATTTTAATACTTATGAATGCGTCAATAAACGATTCTTTATATATCCATAAACATAAAATAATAATTTGAATTCATTGTACTTAACAGCAATAAAATTACTAGATACGACGCATTTACGTACCTTTGTAAAATTTCCAGACGAATATTAATAAAATATATAGTTTTTAGCTTAATCATTTGATGTTTAGATAATTGTTATAAAGTCTCCTCTAGCGAACATTAAACTATAAAAAATATCCCTTTTACGAAATAATGTTTAAAGATCTAAAACAGTTTTTGTGTGGCTACAAAATATAATAACTCTTTCGTAATTTTAACACGTTAGATAAAACTTAACAGAGACCCAGTGACACATTTTTGTAAGTTAAATATGCTGAATTAATAACCCACATCTCTCAACGAAGCAATACGCAGATATTCGTATGTTTTTAAAAAAAAACTTTATTTTCATCCTTATCACGATGAATGCTTAATGAACCCGTATATTAATAATATATATACTCGTTATATCACCCATCGTTTAGATTATTATACACCTGTTACAGACAGGTTTAGTTTTTATAGTAATTAATGCCTCAATAATTAATCATTTCCTTAAACTATTTTATGAATATCTTTAGAAAATTCGTGAAACGTGAGCACGTGTTTAAAGCTACTAAACATTTATTTGTATTAAATGTTATGCACGACAATTTGGAGCGATTGCATATATATATATAACTACCATAATATAAACTTTAAGTGCCGATTTCACCAACTTCGTATAACATTTATCTCAAGTATAAATATTTTGACAGCTTTTGTATAGAAATTTTGTCAAAACGTCTAACTTATTCCTTGGATAAACGCTATCCGATGTTGGTTAAATCGGGCCTAAGAGAAATAATGTTATACCAGCCACAGAATTATCAATTATATTCGTCAACAAATATAATGAATCGTATTGTGATAAACATCACAGTAGGATGGAATTATAATTCAAATTATTCAAACGAATGATCGGACTCAAATGATTATAGCATTGTCGGATGCTGCTAACGTAGTTAAATAATATAATAGTAAAGTAATATAATCTATTAATGCTGAGGCACACTTCTGACTTCCCTTATTTATCTTTAACGACAGAGGCAAGAGAAATGGTGGTCAGGGGCGACCTCCCGATAGCTAGTGAGTAAATTGATCGAAAATGATCGAACCAATCGAATTTAATTCGAACTAACGATTATGGATTTAGTTTTAATTTGACCGAACGATCGTGTGCTTTTATCAATTACAAAAGAACGAATTGACACTAATTCGAATTCGATTGATCCAGAACGCAAAGCTGTCGAGAGTAAACCCCTGTTCCTTGCAGAGAATTACTATAACCTGGCAAAATGTTCTTCCTAGCCTTTTCCCGACTATGTTGGGATCAGCTTTCAGTCTAACCAGATGCAGCTGAATACCAGTATTTTACACGGAGTGACTGCCTTCAGACCTCCGCAACCTAGTAACTGGGCAATGCCGATATCCTAAGGTTAGACCAGTTGTCAGACGGCTTCTGACTTCTCGTGACGACTGTCATATGTGTTCGTATGATGGACCTGGCAAAATGATAAAATATCTATTAATGAATTATTTTCATCAAATCTGAATGTTGACTCAATTATCTTCAACGATGAATATATCTGAGTAGGTACGTTATTAAAATGTAAATTTTTCAATCAACCTATAGGTCACAACTAGGAAGTTTATACCCATTATTAAAACCAATATAAACTAACAACTACTGGGTTCATCTTTGTACATGGAACTCAATACAATATTAGTATCAACTATGGATTTTCTTGAACAAGTAGAAATTCTGTTGGAGGAAGTACGCGCTAAGTACATCGAATAACTTCAAAAATAGACAACTATAATAATTCAATGTATACCTATCTCTATTTTTTTATATTGGTCTTTATTATTTGTGTCTTATTGAAATTCTCGTCGTGTAAAAGAATAAAAAATCACAATGATGAATGTTATTTGTCTGAAAAATTCTTTAGCGATCGTAGATTTATCGTCACTTGACATTGTTTGAATTTCTTTGTAGACATATTTGCACAGTTGTGGCTTCTTCATTATATCTTACTGTAAATAATGTTAGTAGGTGGTGAGTGGCAACTTGTGTTGAATACAAAAATATTTTTCCAAAGGTTAATTAAACCCGATTCATTTGAATTAAATAGCTAACTTTTGTTAATTCATTACACACATTGAGGTCTGTGATACATTTTTTTGTTCTTAATCGAAGCATTTGTTTGAAGGCTCGGTACAATCCGTTCTATTTTTTTAGTCTATGGTTTTAAAAAAACCTATAGCTTCCTTGTTTAATTCCTATTATTTATGCTGCGAACGTTTCCTTTAATCGTAAATAAATTGCATTTGTTTCGAGAGATTAGAGGCCGTTACGGAATTTCCCTTACATTAGCGACGGCGTCTTTCGTTTAACCGCAAAATTATATCGAACTGCTAATCGATACAGTGTGATCGATCTTCGTGTCATGATTCATAATGTCAGTAAGGTTAGACCAACTTAACAACAACTTGTTACAAGAAATGGTCTAACCATTACCTTAGTAACTTATTCAAATTCGTAAAATGTATGATAAGGGGAAAACGGTATTAACAATATTACTCTAACGTACACCTACTTTGCGAGTCGTATGTATAGTAGGGGAATAAAAAGGTCAATTTTCAAATTCATTCCTTTCCCACATCGCGGGCACATGTTACCTTTTCAAACAGTTGAAAGGAATAGACCAATGCATGGACAATTATGTTTAATTATTTGGTAGCAAAGATCAAAGTTGCCTTTTGCCTCCGGATGACGTAGTGGAGCCATGTTATGTCTTTGATTTGATTTAAGGAGTTTTGTTTAAAAACCATTACATCAATCAATTCGATGATTAGATAAATTGACATTACTAGTGTCAAGTAGTGTCTGTCATCATGTCACCATTGTAATTTTTAATATCCTGTCAAAATTTTTTTGCTATGATGTTGGCAATACGTAGTCGGTAAAATAGTTTGTTTCTTGCACTGTGCAAGAAAAAATATAACTTAGTGTATAATATTTTCATTCCGGGACTGTACATAAATTCTCGCTTCTTCTCGTTGAATTATCAATCAATAAATAAACTCAGCTGGATATAGGCCTGTTTCGAGTTGCACTTGCTCATAATAAATAGACAATCTTTTACAATGCACAATATCAAACAATCGTACCAAAATTTTCCTCTCATTAGGAATGCGTACAAGCGTGATTACGTTTTAAAACATAATTATGTTTGCGTGTTAAAACTAGGTTTAATCTTTGAAGATCATGCCTTTGTTTAAGTATCTACATGAGATGTCGATCTGACTTCGCAGTTATTCTTTCATAACCTATGCACTAATTACGGGTCGGCAACTCCTTATGAGAATCCTGTAACAAGAGCTTAATAATGTAGACAGACCTTTAATAAGTTCGATGGCTCAGTAATCGGACGTGGTCTATCTTCTTCTTCCAGAATACTGACTGAAGTCTGGTAAGAGGAAGTCGACCCAAATATTTCAAATATGCAAGGTTAGTCGGAAGGGGTACCTACTAAGCCGAAAGGGTGTTAGAGTACCTATAATAATGGATAACTTTTGTTCTACAATTTTCCCCAAAAGTCATTAGTTTCAAAGAAATAGCTGTTCAAAGACTGCATAAAAAATACGCTAAATTCTATCTATCCTCAGCTATGATCAGCTGTGTTTACATTTTAGGTCATATTTGGGGTCACGGATTAGAAGCTTCATTTTCTGAATTCGTAACTAAAGCAGGGTTGAAGAATTTTTGAAAAAACTTAAATAAAAATCATTTTGCGTGAAAAAAATAATTATCGAACATTTAAATTTTAACACTTTCTTTAAAACAGTCACCAGTGATACATTAAGTGGCCCGTGGCTTAGTACCCCTTTCCGACTAACCTTGTATTAGTTGCGAAACATAATTACTGGACATTTTCGTTCGAAACCGTATAGCAGGACATAGAATAACGTCATTTAAGATCTAATAGATTCAACTATAAAAAACTATAATACGGATACTAACCCGCTAGGCCGGTGTGGCGAATACAGTGTTCCACCGCTTAGAAGACTATTTTTAGCTCTTCATTATAGTGAACTTCTTCTTCGACGTTACTAACTCGAGCTTTTGCACGCTCCTTCCTGCACAACTTTTTGTCTCCGTATTTTTAGCTGGCCACAAGATCGTCGAAGCATTTCCTATCGACAATCGACCTACGCATGACATGACTGAAGCACTACAGACGGCTCTCGAACATTGACTATAATAAACAGAATGGAAGTAACAACGAAATTTTTATTTGTTCCCAGGGACCTCCTCCATCATCGGCCTGTCAGACGTGACGGACAACAAGCTGATCTGGAGGCAGCTCATTGCGGAGCTGGCGGGAACCTTCCTGCTGACCTCCATCGGTGTGGCGTCGTGCATATCCATAGCGGCTACCAATGCTCCGCAGACCACCAGCATTGCGTTGTGCTTCGGTCTTCTCGTCGCCACTATTGTGCAGGTCAGTACCTTAGCTGATAATGGACACGGAATTCATGATGATTTTTTATGATATTTAATTTTACGCAAACACATACGATATTGAATTTAGAATAGGCTAAAAAGAAGAACGGCACGTGCGACAGGTACTTCTTAAGATAAGTGTGTAAGGCTGTTAGACCGACTGCGACATGTATCGATTGGTGTGGTAGCTTTGGCTGATCGATAAAACAATCGAACAATCATCAATCGACATTTGATCGGTCGGAAACGAGGCAACCGGTGGCATGCAAGAGCCATTTGTAATCCATCGATCAACAATCGATCCTCGCCTGCACTGATCGATAAAATGTGTATTCAGGCAGTTTGATTTGGTGTAGTAAGAATTATCGATCGACGTCGGCTTATATAATTTTTCTATCGATCGATGTCATTGATCGACTTCGGTCGGGTAGGTGTAGTAGCACCCTAAGAAAACGTAAACAAAGACATTCAACGGAGTAGTTATTGCAAAAAATAAAGAAATAATTTCTAAAACAAGAGATATTAAAACAAAAAGCTCTTCTGCTATCAATGCTTAAAATAAGAAATTGATTTGATTAATTATAATTATTACACCTATAAAATATTTTTAACAAAACAAATTTACATAGCCAGTTCTTTTCTATTTTGATCGATATACATATAATAAATAATGATGAATATTTTAGTTTAATAATAAAAAATGCAAATTGAACTGCATATTCTTATTATATAAAATGTAGAGATTATATGCTTAAAAATAGAGTTTCTGATGTAAATAAGCTGTATATTTCCGTTCTGAGTAGCGAAAGGTAATAAAACGTTGGATTATAAATTATAATACGTTACATATTCATTTTCTTGTATCAGCTGTTTATAATATCCGATTCAGTAGCGTAAAGCAATGAAATTTTGTTGAATGGGGTAGGCAACTGTGGAACTAATGGCGCCACTTTCGATTGTTCCACTGCAATCTTATTGGTTGCAATGTGTTTGACATTATTGTTAATATCACCCTGATGGTTCTGATTGGTGGAAATAGCTAAGTATGGAGGTGCTGCCATCTGCTTTCGTTTTGCGTTGCCTTCCCCATTAAAAGAGATTTTAATGTGTTTTAAATATTTAAGATCCCAGAAAGTAGAAAAGCATAAAGAAAGATTAAGAAGGTTTAAAATCGTTGTTGCGTGTCTGGGCGTTTGTGCATGTGAGATTTGTGTCTGTAAACGTACCCACGATACAGGAGAAATCCTCGTGTGAAGTAAAGATTTATTAAAAAAATACGAATATTAAAATAAACGCTAAAATATTATTTAACTGTTGATAAAGATGAGAAAGTAAGGTTATACGTTTTGTCCTTCCATTTTATTAAGAATAGTGGATGAGAGGGGGGAAGGGTCTGGGGTGTTGTCTTAAAGAATGGCGACTTTAAAAAAGTACTAAGCTATTTAATAAAGGCCTCTTTCGCAAATGACGGGTAACTTTTAAAGTCACGTATACATGGCGACACTGAGTGTCGTAGTGTCACTTGATGTCGCCAGACGCCAGTCCATTTAAGACGCCAGTGACACTGATGTCAAGACTTGTATCTGGCAGTGTCGCCATGTATATTAACCTTAATTAAAAGATAAATGTATCAATTTGACAGTTTCTCTATAGACAATCTACCAAACCTCCACATTTATTACCCAGATAAGATTTATCTGACGATTTTGAAACAGGCCCTTATTGATTGCGTGGCGACGCTCGCGATAGCAGACACACGACGGCAGACCTTCGTAACTTGCCGGCTCTCCTCGGTTTGATTCGGCCAGACAATGATGGCTTCTTTTTTTTCTTTCTTTAATTTCTTTTCCTAACTTTATTATATCCACGCTTCTAAGCACCCGGTCAGATCATTCAAGCAACACTAGTATATTGAACAAGAAAGTAGATATATGATGCGTTCTAGATTTTGTGTACAGATGGATGCACACAGAATGCGTTTCAGTTATGTCCTATAAAACTGATAATTTCTCCTGTCGTAAATGAAACTGGTTGAGCAAAGTTATAAAATTCATACTAAATGCATTACTTGAAATCTTATTGGAAATAAAAATGTTGACTTGAAAGTTAATAAAATCACTCCATGTAGAGACGGTTCACTTTCACTGATTTTTTCCGCGGTTTGATAAATAACATAACATAACGCCTATATTCGCCGAAGGGATGGGCAGAGTTGTATAGTAAAACCCTCATTTCTCGTTTATATTTAAGTCCCATGTAATATGCCTAGGGGTGAGCCTATTACCATCAACTGGGCACAAATCCAAATTCAGAGCTGCAATTGAGGAATTGCCAATAACAACCCAATAACACTTTGCCCGACCTGGGGATCGAACCCAGGAACTTACGATCAGCAGTCATTCTTGCCACCAATAGACAAACGAGGCAGTTGATAAATATCTGACTCATTTTATATTTCTTTTAAATTTTCAATTTTTCTCAGATCAAGATAGTCTAACGTTAGATTAGATAGTGTTGGTTACATAAATATGTATGCACAAACACGTTCAAAAAGACATTGGTTGAGACCCTTCAGGTCTCGCCAGTAACTGCCCGGTTACGTAGAAACGGTTCGCAAGACCATCTACAAGCAGTCGAATAGGAAAAAAAAAAAGATATGTACACTTGTACATATTTTTGCACGTGTCTGTACTACAGTTAATAACGCTTAAACGTTCTGCACGGTGAAGCTAGTCCAATCTGCAGGTCATTGTGTCCCTTCATATGAAGATACTTGTCACAGCACACCATTGTATCGCAACTGAAAGCTTTTGTGATGTCTGTTAGTACGTTGCGATACACCCGTGACATACATACCTACTTTATCATCAAGTACAGTGCATAGTGTTATATGGAAGTACTTACTACTGTTGCTGTTAATAACATAACATAATTTAACATCACGCCTGTATTCCCCAAAGAGTTGGGCAGAGGTGTATAGTAACACCCTCATAGGGCCCAATTGCCATCAATCGGGCCCAAATCCAAATTCAGGCTGCTACTGAGGAATTACCAATAACAACCCACTAACACTTTGCCCGACGTTTGCATCGAACCCAGGGCCTCACGATCAGCAGTAAATAACATACAAAAAACACCGAAGAAACCCCGATAATTAATTATAAGAGCGATTGGGATATGGCGATAATTGTTAAAACAATTTAAATTAATTAGCTAGTACACAACAGATATAAACCATGTTAATACTCGTCTAAATTGAACCTAAGATTAGGTACTTAGGTAATGAATATTTAATTGACAAAATAATCAAATGAATGCATAACTAGATAACAGTTTCCTTGTCTTACAATGTCAACTTAAATCAAGTTGACACACATAATTATACCGTCGTAACCAGTAGCTATCTAAAACTAACTTGCCTCAAGCCATCTAATCTGCCTGTACAAACATCGCCGGAGAGATAATAAGCGATCTCAAACGATCTGACTCTACGATAACAATGGAAAATTGCAATAACATAACGTGGCCTGCAATAACATGAAACCGGACAATCCTCGGTACGTCCGGCCTTTCCCACGCGGTCGCAGACCCGCGAGCGATCGCGCGTAAAATGTATCACACATTACATTCAATATCGTTAAAAGGCCAATATGCAAAACAGACACATACATTAACCTTGACATACGGACTGGATACCGAACAAGTAGCAGCTTTTAGATTTCTATAAAGCGGTACCTTATAGGTATGAACATATGAACATAATTATCATCCAATTTAGTGCAAAATCAAATTTGAATCAATTTATGGAGCATTAAGTCATAGGTTATTCCGTTGCATACTCAAGTCTTTAAAAATTTGTAATATGATAATATGAAAACCATGTGACATATCTATACTATCTATACTAATATTATAAAGAGGAGAGATTTGTATTTTTGGATTTTTGTATTATGCAACGAATAAACTTAAAAACTACTGGACCGATTTCAAAAATTCTTTTACCGTTAGGAAGCTACATTATCACTGAGTAACATAGGCTACGGGCGGAGCCGTGAGGACACAGCTAGTATATAATAAAATATAAATTTATCTTAGTGACACTTGTTGATTCAAACAATAAGTAAGTGAAAATTAAACATATACCTTTCGTGTCTCCATGACCCATATGTCGTTATTTTTCTACTGTCACCATATATGGGTAGTTTAAACAAATTGAACAAGAGTGTAATTGAGATAGCCAAGTGGTCACGAATACGGTATCTATTCGTCACGCATTTACGTACCCTCCGGCGTTTTGAGAACTAGTCAAATTGCCCACATAACAGTAACACGAAATGTGTGATTTTCTTTTTAATTTTAATAGTTTTAACCTCGAACTTATGACAGCTACGGACATATGCAACTATGCAAGTTTTTTTTTATGTATGATAAAATGTTATGTATCACCTTCTCAATATTATGATTGTGATTATAATACTAAACATGATGTATCGGTGACCATGAAATCGTAAGTACGTAGAGGTGGATGTATAAGTAACATGAGTGATATGCAAATTAAACTTGATCTGCACCTACTTTATTGATATTTTGTTTTCACTTGTAACAATAGTGTCGAAATGATAGGCGTGTCATTTGTTCTGTTTAATGTCTCTTCACTTGGGTCAAGGCGAATAAAACGTTTATGGTTAAATGATAATTTGATAGGTATAAAAATATTTAATTTACAGCTCTTTACAGTGAAAGGAAATTTGATTATTAACAAAATAAAAATTGAAGTGTTTTGACGTAGCAAATTTAATTTGAAATGACATAAGTGGGGCTTTCGAAATATTTTTATATTATTTCACGATTGCTAATCATACGAGGTCAAGAGATAGATTTATAAAGGTGCATTAAATTATTCCGATCAATCGAACAAAAATGATAAATTAAGATATGTCATGTGACTCTTATAGATGTTGATAACATTCAATTTGTTAATGATTAATTGAAACATGGTCTACTACACTTAGTTCGTGTTGATATGTCGATATTATTGTGACAAATATTAACGATACAAGTAATATGGTTGTATTGGTTCAAGGCGAATGTTACAGTAACAGCGGGAACTTGTTTTCAGTTACTTTGAACGTCGGATACATTAACGACAGGAGTTGTCGTTCAATCAAATTAAATGATCATAAAAAATTTAGAATTCTATTTGTCATACATCCTATTGTTTTTTTCACAAATTGAATATGATTCGTTACGTCACAGTATTACAATAAAAAAATTGAATTCATTTTGTATAAATTAACACCACGTGCGGTGTATTTCCATATTTCTGTTTTAACACCTTTGTCACCAGTCGATATTAGGTACCTGATAATTTCGGTTTGTGATATCACGTAGGTAATTACATCCATATAAGGTAGATTGTCTTTTAAGCCTTTATGATTCAAACATTTATGGAAAAGCGTATTCATTGGACATTTCCTTGAAATGCCAATTTTAACAATTGCCTGCGACATGTTTGATGAAATCACCAATTAACTTGTATGACGAGTTAATAATAATTATAATGATGCATAATATTAGATATTATTATGACATAATTACAATTACATTGTCAAGTAAGAAAAAATATTGATGGCTTTATAATGCGACTTGTTACAATTCAAATATTATCAGTAGGCCTATAGCATGAACGTTTGACGTATAGTATCGTAAATATATCACTAATGGAACGAATTTTGAATCGAAAATACAACTGTCCTAAGTATAATGTTTTGGTTTATTTTTTTGTGACATGCGCAATTTGTATCACACATAGATACGAACAAAGTTTTCAATTTAATTAAATAGTGTGTGTGAAACGAGTATTTCCGATTTAAAATTCACTTACATTAAGTTACGTTTACGTTAGTAACTCTACATCATTCGTTCTAAGTCTGCTGATCGTTACTTTACGGCGAAAAGATGGCAAATTACTGAAATCAGACCTTAAATAGGAATTAATACGACTCAATATTACTAATGCTTAAGAGTTGATCTCATAACCATTCAATTACAAAATATACACGTACTGTAGTTACCACGAAAAATAATTTTCACAATTTGTTTACAAAGTAATCACTTGTCATCGGCAAATTAAAGCATTTAATAATTATGAGACTTATCTAAGCTTTTAACGCATAGAGTTATTGCGTCGCTTTAGATAAACAACTTGAATCTTCTATCAAAGGAACGTAATTATATTTTGCGCTTACTTAAGTAGGTACCATACATACCATGTCAATCGTATTTGCCAAATTGCATTGCATATAACGCCTTCAATCTATGTTTAAAGTAATGGCTAATGAAGTAATCAGAGGATCCATCACCAGATTCTAAGACTTTTATTGCTGATTGAAAAATCTTAAGGTAACCATAACTTGCCCGGAGATTTTCTTTTACCATGTGATTTTCAGCAAAGTAGACGTTGCCCCACACTAGTATTTCTCCTGTATCGTTGATGCGTTTACAGACACAAATCTTCACATGCACAAATGGCCAGACCCGGAACAACTATCTGTAGGCCATACAAATATTTGTTCCGTGCGGGAATCGAACCCTTGACCCGTAGCGCAGAAGCCAATCGCTCAGCCACTGCACCAAACGTGTCGTCAAACGTGGAAGAAAATGTGGCCATTCTTACTATGGATGCCGTAAAAAGACAAACAAAAACGTTTTGAATAGTGAGCATTGACAGTTTTGGGTTTCAAAGGTGATATGTTGTCTTCTCTTCCTCCTAGCCTTTTCGCAATATCTTGGGGTCAGCGTCCAGTCTAACCAAATGCGGCTGAATACCAGTATTTTATACGGAGCGACTGCTATCAGACCTCCGCAACTCAATAACTGGGCAATACCGATATCCTAAGGTTAGACGGTGATTATATTGTACGTATACATATGTTATACCCACTATAAAACCGTTGACAACTTCACACATGACCTTTGCAGCTACTTTGCTCCAATAGGTGCGCGAACTGGTTCAATCCACGACTGGTATTGCGCAACCCGCGCTTGCGCAACGACGTCATCTGTCAATCGCTCGCATAGATTAGCATGACAATGGAACAATGAGACCTATGCGCATGGTTTCCATGTGTGAACTTACACTGGGATATAACAACACTAAATTGATGGTAATTTTATCATTTTCTTAAGATATAAACTAGGTAATATGCCTTGCTGGTGTAGTGGACGCAAGCGCGACTGCGCGTCTGATGGTGGGTTCGATCCTCAGGTCGGGCTAAGTTTTATTGAATTTTTCCATCAGGAATTTCTTAGTAGCAACCCGGAGTCTGGATTTTTGCCCGGTTAATTGCAATGGGCTCGCTCCCTATTTGGTACATGGGACTTAAACATAACTGGCGAAATGAGGGTGTTACTATACACCTCTGCCGAACCCGTCGGGAAATATAAAGCGTTATGTTGCATTCGTACTCTCTCATAGATACTGGTGTAGTCAGCTTTTCATTTAAAATTTTTGAAAATATGTGACTTTTTATTGCGAAATCAAAACCTTGAACCAAACTCGAGTATTTCGATCGATTCGAGTATTTAGTGTTTTTTTTTAATTTCGTAAGCGATTTAAAACGCATATTCGAACCGACTTAGGTATAGGAAATACCTACCTAGTGCTTTTATATTACCGGTGTAGATCTCCTAAAAATCCGGAATCCAGAATAGCTTTTGGTAGTATCCTCCTATCTATATACATAATGGTTACTCTACACATTCAAGATGTCTGTCACGAGATGTCGCCTTGTCACCCCAACAATGTCAGTGTCGCCTGACAAGTATATTGTGAAGAATTGAATAGCATCTACTTTAGTTGTGATATGTTGATACAAAACAATGATAATAGCAAGTACAGTTAGCTATATTCAGAGACCTCGAATAAATCGCAAGTAATTTAGTTTTTTAGGTTTGAAAAATGAAGATGTAGATCTTAGTCAATACGTTTATAACATAACAACACTGCTGTATTCCCCAAAGGGTTGGGCAGAGGTTTAGTAACACCCTCATTCGCCATTATGTTTAAGAAATCCGAATTCCGGGCTGTTACTGAGGAATTTCACACGGAAAACCCAGTAACACTTTGCCCGACCAGGGGATCGAACCCAGGACTTCACGATCAGCAGTCGCGCTTGCCACCACTAGACCAACGAGGCAATTTTATGTTTTTAAGTACCTATTTATTATTATTATTAGCTAGTACTGTCCCACTACTGGGCAAAGGCCTCCCTCCATTTCTTCCATCTGTCGCGATTCAGTGCAGCTTCATGCCAACTGTTAAGAAAGGCATCCAACTCATCCCGCCATCTTCTCCGCCGTCTGCCGCGACGGCGTCTCGCTGTCTCAGGGCCTCAGTCTTGTGCTATAGGGGCCTAAGTAACTAATTTAAAAAAAAACGTTATTGTCCCAATGCTGGCCACAAGCCTCTTTTCGGAAGGGTTTAGGCCTTAGTCCACTATACTGGTTTGGTCCTGATCGGCGAACTACACGGTATCGAGAACTTTTTGGAGCCTTCTGAGGTATTACGTCATGCGACTTGATCGACTCGACGTCCGAAGGTCAACTTCACACTGCCGTCCATTTAATCACCCTGGATATAAGGTTAAATCAAGATTGCGCCGTTAACTCAACCACATTTACCACAAACCAGTACTTAACCAAACCAACAGCTATAAAACTGTTAACAGCAACAATTATTTACTAAACTTAGCCACAAATGTTGCATAAGGCGATCCACACTCTGATGTTACTCTTTGACATTTGTGTTGTGAGAATAACACCATCCTGGAAGATGTTGCTGCGTTACTTTAAACCTTATTAACAAAGTCATAGGGGGCATTTAAATATGTCAGTTGTGTAGGTTTGCATATTGTCATGTGGGTGTTTGCATCTGTGACGCTTAAATTGTTTATGTTCAAGTAAAGAGGTTTTGTTTTATGGCGTTGTTTTAACAATTAAGGTCTCCATTAATAGGAACCTTATCTGGGATATATCTACATTGCAAAAAGGTACCTACTAGTGATATGCTTTGGTTACAAGGGTTTACTTACCTGCTCCTTTGAATAGACCGAATCTTCTTCTTCTTCTCCCTGCCCTTATCTCACACTAGGTGGGGTCGGCACAACATGTATTTCATAAATCCATGTGGTTAGAGGTTTTGGCTTATTGTTTTTTGCATAGACCAAATGCGTTACTCTTTCTGGCCAGTAAATAAAGATCTATGCCCGGTTCCTATAAACAAAAAGGTATCGTTTTGCTTACCAATGGTAGTATTTTTATTGCCAAATTATATATAAATAGACTCGTAAGCTAATTTCACCTGTAATAGCTACTACCATAAGGTCTACTATGCAAAGCCATGAGATCTTTGCTTCATTATTGGTAAAGATGCAAGAGTCTCAATTTTAACCAATAACGCTCCGTTATAGGAATTATAGGAATCGGCCACTAGTCTACCTGTACAAAATTCAAAAATTCATTTAATAATTCAAGCACAGCTTTTAATTAAACTAACAAAAATAAAATTTATCAACATGTAAAAACCAATTAACGCCTCTTTCAATTAGTTATTTGTTGCCATCTGTACATCTAACAAAGGATTTTGTTTATTCAGCTGTGAGATTGCGTAGATTTACATAAACTGAGCTATTAGAGTTGATGGACATGATTTTTACGATGTACGACCTATGTTTACTAACAAGCTTCGAATCGTTTAAACAAAGAATTTGTTTGTTTACTATATTGTACGCGTATACAATAGATAAACAAATTGTGTATCGAATCAAACGATGATCGAGTTTGTAAACTTTGTCTCAAAACAATTAATTGTTATAGAGATTTTAGTCAATATTTATTTAACAACAATGCAGGTCAAAATGTTATTTTATTAGTAAGAGAGCCTGTTTGTGTTGTTACTTGTTTTTTTAAGAACGGGTTATTTGTCGCATACAAAGTCAAATTCTACATCGATATGTCATAGAACACAGCTGTACCTACATAAGATTATGTAAAAGATTTGTGACAATGATTTTGATAATTGTAGTGAGCTCTATAGCAGTGATAGCCTAGTAACGTGACCGTCGGACTGCCAAGTCATAGGTCTCGAGTTCAAACCCAAGGCTCTGACTCTTGACCTCTGACTTTTCGGATTCATGTGCGTATTGTACAATTATCACTTGCTTAAAAACGGTGAAGGAAAACATCGTGAGGAAGTCGGCATGTCTGAGAGATATTTCTCGACGGCATGTGAAGCCAAGTCAAAGGCCCATGGGCGGCATAAACTCTGATACCGGGTTAGTCACTAACCACACGAAAAGAACAAGAAGAGTGAGCTCTACATTCGTTGGGGAAAAGGCCTTCTGCTAGGCGAGAACAAAAGATTACATTTCTGTGGAAACCACTTAAAAAAAATTGTCAAACCGTAGTGTACAAAATCCCTTCAAAGCTAGTTTTAAGGGTAGACTGGACTCGCAGTCAAGGGAAGAAGCTTTTTTTATTATTTTTTAAACAACGCTGCCCCACATTAGGATTTCTCCTGTATCGTGGGTGCGTTTACAAACACTTCACACGCACAAACATCCAGACCCGGAATAACTATCTGTAGGCCATACAAATATTTGTTCCGTGCGGGAATCGAACCCACGACCCGTAGCGTAGAAGCCGATCGCTCAGCAACTGCACCAAACGTGTTGTCGTTACAAGTATTATTGTTTCATTATAAGTAGTACCTACTCAAACAGTCGCAAAATACATAGCATAACATCACGCCTGTAATCCCCGAAGGGTTGAGCAGAGGTGTATAGTGACGCCCTCATTTCACCAATATGTTTACGTCCCATGTAATAGGGGACGAGTCCAAACTCCCGGCTTCTACTAAGGAATTTCCACACGGAAAAACACAATAACACTGCCCGACCCGGGGGTCGAGCCCAGGACCTCACGATCAGCAGTTGCGCTTGGCACCACTAAACCAACGAGGCAACATACCTATACATATTCTATTTCATACAACATTAGACAATATAAGACCCATTTTAACAAGGAAATGTATAGATATAAACAACGTAGTTGCTTCTAGAAGAGATTCAACACGGTATAATGCTTTTATGAACCATTAAGATGAGTTGAAACTCTATTTGAGGATATGGTTCAAAAGATATTCGTGCCTTGGTGGGCCACTTTTAGTTAATGTTATATGCAATGGAGTATAGCTACTAGTCTATTTTTTCGTGTTGTTAGTAACTATCCTGGTGTCAGAGTTTATACCGCCCATGGGCCTCTGACTTGGCTTCACATGCCGTCGAGAAATATCTCTCAGGCATGCCGGTTTCCTCACGACGTTTTCCTTTACCGTTTTTAAGCACGTGACAATTACACAATACGCACATGAATCCGAAAAGTCAGAGGTGCGTACCTTGGGTTCGATCTCGAGACCTATGACTTGGCAGTCTGACGGTCACACCACTAGGCTATCACCGCTGTGTGAAAAAGCTTCTAGTTACATCCTTTCTATAATGAACGGTATCTTTAATCTCTCACTGCCAAATAAGGAGGGTGCGACAAAAAATGAATGAACTCAGGTTCACGTGAGATCAAGCAGTCGCAGCCGGGGGGTTATTGTCGATCGGTTGCGGCTAACGGTGCCTTAACTACCCACAGAATATATTGCAATTATTTTTTTATGTACGATCGTATGAACTAAATAAAACATTTTAGAGAGCATTGATCTTTCAAGTTGTTTTTGTTATACAGAACGATATAGGCCAATCAACGATAGGTATTGTCCGAAAATAAATTCAGTAGGTACTATGATAAGTTTACATCTGTATATAGAAGCTGAAATAAGCTATAAAGAAAGAGAAACTGACTGACTAGCTGACTGATCTATTAACGCACAGCCTAAACCGCTGGGATTAGAAACTTGAAATTTTGCCAGTAGGTACCTTTTATAACGTAGGCATCCACTAATACCAGGTTCACACGATTCGATTCTAGTTGATCAACTGACAAATCGCATGCGATTTGAACCGTCTGAACAGACTTTCAATCAAATTGAATAAATTTGAAGGAACAAAACGTTTCAACTTTTTCTGATCAACAAAAATCGAACCGTGTGAACCCGCTATAAGGGAGGATTTTTTCCTCTAAGGAGGTGAAAAATACACGCAAGCTTGCAGGCAAAAGCTGGTAAAATATAAAATCCGTTGTAGTACCTAATCTATTATTCACTAGACTAACAATATACCTACATAATATACAAGGTTAGTCGGAAAGGGGGTACTAAGCCGCGGGCCACCTAATGTATCACTGATGACTGTTTTAAAGAAAGTGTTAAAATTTAAAAATTCGATAATTATTTTTTTCACGCAAAATTATTTTTATTTTAGTTTTGTTTTTAATTCTTCATCCCTGCTTTAGTTACGAATTCAGAAAATGGAGCTTCTAATCCGTGACCCCAAATATGACCTAAAATGTAAACACAGCTGATCATAGCTGAGGATAGATAGAATTTAGCATATTTTTTATGGAATCTTTGAACAGCTATTTCTTTTAAACTAATGACTTTTGGGGAAAGTTGTAGAACAAAAGTTATCCATTATTATAGGTACTCTAACACCCTTTCGGCTTAGTACCCCCTTTCCGACTAACCTTGTATAAGCCCAGCTTAGGTAATCTTACAAAACAACGCATATGCAAATAAGACAATGAGTCCATAAATATTAACTGAGAACAGGAAATAATATTTAACAACATCAAAGCAAATAAACCGTGTTAGTTTTTACAACAATAACGAAAAAATATGACCTTTGACAATATGAAAAAACACTTAAAAAATAAATATATAAACATAATATCACGCCTGTATTCCCCGAAGGGTTAGGCAGAGGTGTATAGTAACACCCCCATTTCGCCGTTAAGTATGTAATAGTGGACGAGCCTATTGCCATCAACCGGACAAATTCAAACTCCGGGCTGCTATTGAGGAATTCCACACGGGAAAACCAATAACACTTTACCCGACCTGGGGATCGAACCCAGGACTTCACAATCAGCAGTCGCGCTTGCCACTACTAGAATAACGAGGCAGTTGAAAAATAAATATATGTGCCACTCTATAGTTTTTGTTCCGCTCAAGATAAAGAACAAAAAATGGCATACAGACATAATCTTGCGTTAAATTTTGTACTAATGAACTAGCCAAACGTCGGTTTAAACTAGTTTTTTCTAGTAATTATCTAGTCAGTTTGTGTGTTTTCGTTTTTTTTACAATTCATTAGTCTACAATACTTGGTAGAGGTATCGAGGAATATCTTGAAATAAATTAGACCGTGACTAATCTGAAATTAATAATTGGAGTGATTATGATGATCGAAAATAATTCGTAATCGAGATTGCAAATAAATAAATCAATTAACGAGTTTCAATTTATATCGATGCAATCGAATCGAAAAATTCCAAATTACCTACTTTTTTATTTCAATTAAATTAAATTGGTATATCGATTTCTAATACCTATCACTGTCCTGAGTTTATTTTTACAACGTTATTTTTACTATACAATAAACCTGAAACTAATTTATTCACAATCACTAGCCGGGCTAAGGGCCTGTGCACACCACGTTTTTTAAACGCGCCGTTGACACGCGTTCATGTGAAACTCCATACTTAAAAAATGTGTGTATCGTTTTTTATGTATGGAGTTTGACGAAAACCCGCGTCGTCGGCGCGTTTAAAAAACGTGGTGTGCAAAGGCCCTAACATGCGCAACGCGACATAATGTTGTCGTCGCATTATCTCGTGCCACAACGAAATAATGTATGGATTATCTCGTCTTGCAGGAAAATCGATTGGTATAGTATTTACACCATTTTATATATTTAACTGCCTCGTTGCTCTAGTGGGGGCAAGCGCGACTGCTGATCCTGGGTTCGATCCCCAAGTCGGGCAGTGTTATTGGGTTTGGATTTGTGTCCGTTTCATGGCAATAGGCTTGCCCCCTATTACATGGAACTTTGGCGAAATGAGGGTGTTACTATATACCTCTGCCCTTCCCTTCGGGGAATACAGGCGTGAAGTTGTGTTATACTATAAGTAGCAGTGGCGAAGGCTCCATACAACTCGATTCCTATCGGCTTCCCTTTCGAAATATGGCAAATACTAGTATCTGTTATTTTCAATTATCATTTAAAGAAATAATTATTTACGAAGTTACATTGCAGGTATAACATTTGCTTATGAAGGTAGCAATCAAAGAAATAAGTAATAATATATTTTGAGTTTGATCCGGCTTCCCTTTTAAGAAAATTCACCCTTCGCCACTGATAAGTAGCGTTGTAAATATCTTTCCATGGCAATTTATTTTTTGTGTTATGTTTGTGTATATTTTATGCGGAACACCAACAGACTATTTTAAACTATAATCATGATTGATGAGTCCATCCTTGAGTGGGGTCGCGAAATAGCTCATAATCGCTACTTTAAACAAACTTAGATAATCTTATGCTGTGATCGTTTACTGAACCAAAAAAATCTATAATATTTATAAACCGTAGACAAAAACTGTACAATAGCGATCTCAGATCAACTACACTCTGAGATAGCGATATTGTTTTTTCTTTTTATACAAATAACTAACGGCCCGTCCCGGCTTCGCACGGGTGGACATTTTTCCCGTTTTTGGAACATTTTTCATTTATGCTCCGCTCCTATTGGTTGTAGCGAGATGTTATATAGCGTATAACCTTCCTCGATAAATAGACTATCCAACACAACAATAATTTTTCAATTCCAACCAGTAGTTCCAGAGATAAGCGCGATCAAACAAACAAACAAACTCTTCAGCTTTATAATATTAGTATAGATTATGATAATAATAGATGGTCTCTTCCTCTTAGCCTTTTTCCAACATCTTGGGGTCAGCAGCTTGGTGCCATCAGATCTCCGCAACCAAGTTACTGGGCATTGCCGGTATTTTAAGGTTAGACCGGTTGTCAGACTTTCGGGCTTCTGACTACCTGTAACGACTGACACGAGTAATTATAATAATAATAGACAATATGGAAATTAAAATCTGCTCCTTATCGTTCGATTTTGAGTCCTGCATTGCATCAAGGCAAATGTGGCCTTTTTTTTTTTTTCTCACGTGGGGAAATCCTCATGGACTATCCCCCGTCTGGGGAAGACGGGGGGGTGTGCCAGACTCTTACTGGCTAAAACCCCACGGTGTCCCTCCTTCTGACCTAAGGTCGGGGTCACGGGATTCGCTGTTGCATGCACCGCGACCCCGACAGGTCTCGGTCCACCAGCTTCTTCTGGTGGACCCCTCCTGTGGTGGGGCAGTTGCTCCCCTGCCCCACATCCGTCCGAGAGGCGCGCGCAGGACAAGACGCGCCATCCTCCCTGGGCCCGTTACTGGTCGGGCGACGGGTTCCCCAACCCGCCGCCCGCAGGCCACTCACTAGGGTGGCCGGAGATCATCACGCGCCCTCCGGCGCCCGGTGCGTCTAGCGCGAGAAGGGAGAGAAGAAGCCGCCTCCCTCTCCCTCTCCGCTACCTCCTTGGTCGCCATCACCCCCTCGCAAAAGGAGGCGATGGCTTCCCACGCAGTCTCGCTCCCGACCATGGACAGAACCACGGCCAGAAGCGAGAGGTCACCGCCGATCGCCGCGACTAGCTCGCGGCGCTGCGACCCCCATGCTGGACACGCCTGCAAAGTGTGCAGCGCCGTGTCCTCGGGGCAGTCGCAGTGGTGACAACCGGGCGTCTGCTCCCGGCCTATACAAGGCAAATATGGCCTTTTTTTTTTTTTTTTTTTTTTTATCGTGGGGAAATCCTCATGGACTATCCCCCGTCTGGGTAAGACGGGGGGGTGTGCCGGACTCTTACCGGCTAAAACCACCACGGTGTCCCTCCTTCTGACCTAAGGCCGGGGTCGCGGGATTCGCTATTGCATGCACCGCAACCCCGGCAGGTCTTGGTCCACCAATTGCTGGTGGACCTCTCCACTGTAGGGCCCCACCCCACGACCTCCTGAGAGGCGCGGGGGGCACCCCACATCACCGGCGCACCAGAACACATGGTACGCCGTGACCACCCCGGGGACCAAACAAGTACATAGGCGCCAGACTACCCCGTGTCTGGGCACCCCTGGTCCCCCTGCGACGGGTCAGGTTAGTGGCCCCGCCGCCTACCACTTTTCGGCCGCAGAGGATAGGGAGAGCGGCCAACTAAACACCGACACTCCTCTCCCCCTGCGGCCCCACCGCGTCCGCCATCTGACGGTGGCGGCCCCGTCAGGCCGCGGAAGGTAGGGAGAACGGCGCACCGTAATACCGGCACTCCTCTCCCGCCGCGGCCTTCACCCTTCAGCCGCAATGCCTCCCATAAGACATCGCGGCCCTCCTCAGTTGCGATGTCGCTCAGGCGACACCGCAACCTACTTGGCCGCTACGTCGAGGGCTTCCAGGCCCAAGCCCCGACGAGCAGCCCCTCCTCGGGTTCCTCTTCGCTTCACCGTGGGGCTCCAAGCCACGGCTACTAAGCCCCCCCGCAACGACAATGCGGGAACCCACCGGGGGGGAAGGCAAATATGGCCTATAAATATTTACTTAACTTATTTTAACATACATATTAATACATATTAATTAGCAAGTGAATACAAGGTAATTCAAATTTTACTGATACGGAGAACTTTACATACAATTTATTATAATATAAAATTGTATTTATAAATAATACACAATGCACTTAATTTTATAGACTAGGTACAACACAATAATGTTAAGATTTTCCTCAAAAATCTATACTTAGCTAAATAGTCCAGGTTATTATATTTTATGACCTATTAACAATCCAATACGTGAGGAATACAACTATACATAAACTTATTTAAATAAATTAATAACAATTTTTATTTTCCTTATTAACATAAATAATATAAATGAGACTATTTACAGATAGTTATATTTATATAATTATACCTTGATACAAATTAATATATGATCACTTTTATGATACATCCATTGACCTCGTGTGGTAGTGGTAAAATATTAAGAGCAAAGTTACCATTTATTATAGATACTAAACACTTTTCATTATTAATAGACATCATAAAAAATATAAAAATTACACCATAGAGAGTTACCTTTTCGATCCCTAAAATTAACAAATATGCAATAAATTAATATTAAAATTATATACCTTTTCAATGCCATAATATACTCGTATGCATCACATTGCACAACAAAATGAAGAAAAGTAACATACCTACAACCGACAACATACTCGGTAATGTCAATAAATTAATCTTAAAAGACCACGAAAAATGCATTACAAACCCAATGATTAACCGTTCACCTTACAAATCACCATCAGCACATAATTACCATAGAAGTTTAGCGATGTGATATGACAGTTACCATATACCTTCGATACCTTACGAAATATCCGGTCATATTGAAATTAAAAGGAGAATTCAATGCTATAGTACGTTCAACAGAATGAGGTGCGTCGTAAAAATGTCGCGTCTGTGATTGTTTTACAACGACACTACGAAATAAGATATGTAAATGTATTATAAGTGACATGACGTCACCAGCGGTGAATGTAATTGCTCAATGTTCGTGTCATCTCATTTTTTTTTATTGTCATTCTTAGGTAATGACATGTTTTTCTTGAATAAAAAAAAAACACAATAACTATAAGATAGAGACAAATGTTAAAAACATGAAACATTTTTTTGTTCAATGTAACTGCCTACTTACATGTAAAGCTTACGACTATAGGCACTTATTTCTTACCTAATTTATGTGAAATATGGTCAGCTGTGACTGCAATAATATAAGCTCACTGCTATTGTTTCGACATTTGAAAGTGTTTGCTATTGCAAGACGTTTCTACGACTCCTCTATAAATCTACATACATTATGTTAGACTAAATTGTTTAGACAGTACAACGTTTCGCGTACATTACGAAATTATTTTAAAGATTTATTTTTGAAAAATACTACCAATCACAACAACATCGTTTTAATTTATGATAAAAAACGGAAAATCGATTCGTCTTAAGTAAAATGTATATACAATCAATAAACTTTTCCTCGTCGCGCATTAATCTCGTGCGCGGCTATTATAGATCATTGATCGATACGCACCCGTAGATCACGACGACCTTGACTCTGATTGGCGTTAACCTGTTCGGAGTTGATCGGAACACTTCGTGACTGTTCGTAGGTCATGAGACCATTGCCGATTATAATATTACGACAAAAAATATATTTTGACTAAATTAATGACTTTAATTGCTATTTTTAATATTTTGTTTGTAAATAAACCAATTAGTTTTGCTATTAAAACAGTAAAAAATTACCTACAAGTTGTAATAAGTAGGTATTATTTTTTCTGATAATACCACTTTCAGTATAATGAGTTTCCTTCAAAAATTGTTTACGTATGTTCTAGAATATTTACTTAAATTTAAACACTTGTTCATACAATTTACGGTGACTGTACAAATTAATATAAAAATGTGTAAAATATATCGAATAATAAGTAAGTATTAATGAAAAGAATAAAATTCTCCTTATAAGTCTTGTGACAGACTGCTTGGAGCCATTTGTCGGCTATTGAGCAAGTACTGGTCTGCCCTACGCCCATATTGAATTACATTACGTTTTAATTAAACATATCATTGGACTGTTAATTTGCATTCTGTTCATACATATATTTTAACCCGTCTATCAATCATGCGTTATTGTCAATAAAAATGATTATAGGTACTAATATATTAGACTTTTATAAAGATAATATCAACGGACACATTAATTAGAAATAATCTATGAATTTATATTCGAAGTATTAAATGTTAAATTATTTCATAAGCTTTTACTTTTTGAGTTTAAAATATTTTGCCTAGCCTTTACCAGCTATGTTGGGGTTAGCTTCCAGTCTAACCAGATGCGTCTGAATACCAGTATTTTACACGGAGCGACTGCCATCAGACCTACGCAACCTAGTTACTGGGCAATTCCGATATCCTAAGGTTAGACCGGTTGTCAGACGTATTCGTATGACACCCGGGACCGACGGTTTAACGTGCTCTCTGAGGCACGGAGGGGTCTCGATTTGAAACGAATGGTAACCCATCCACGGACTGTCCGCGGCAAGCGCAGCTTAACCATGCAAATCATATGAACCGCGCGATTGTTGATTAGCGACGAGCCACTTTTTGAGTTTTAGATATCGTTGTTATTCTTTTTCTTAATAGCGTGTCGATGGAAATCTAAATTGAGTCGACCCAGAACTTAGCTACGAGTTTAGCGTTATCAGAAGTATCCATTAGTAACGTACGTATATTGCTTTTTTTTCAATAAAACTTCTGCTCGTGTTAGTTTTTTTTTTCTACGTTTCGAAGGGCTTTGACAATATGCAGTGAAAATACCCTTTACATCTCGAATCACTGATAGTCGACCATGACATTTTCCTTAAAATTGCGCAAGGCTCACTCGAAAACTTGTAAATATCAAAAACGCGAATTATTATTATTTGGCGCTCCGATTTCGTCACTTTTCTTAATGATTGTACATTTATACGTTACTTCGTGCCCTAAATCATGGCGACTGGTCCTTATGTTATAATTTATTCAATTTTCTTGTTCATTCATAATTATCGAGTTCATTCACTGTGCGTTCTCGTCCGTTCTTTTTCTTTATCTGCTTTGGTAGGTACTAGATGTGTACTTTCAATCAATTTAAGGGCCAGTATAAAATTTTAATTTATGTTGTACCAATAATAAATCTACTTACTTACTAATAAATGTGAAAAACTGTGCTTAGGAAGTTGATCATTAAAGTTAATAGAAATAAATTTAAGTTCACGATATTATATTTATCAACGGACACCATTAAAACATTAAATGTTGAAATGCACTTAGTGGGTGTGTAAAACATGCTTTTTTAACATTAGTAGCCAAAGTTACGTGCTTTATAATAACTTACTTCAAATTGGATGGCTTCCGCACTCGCAAGATGGCCGAGATCTATGTCTATTACCTACTGTTTTGTATTGCCGCTCAATAAAAAACATTGTGTTATGCAAGTTTTTGTGCATTTCCTTGTTAACATGGATTTTACGGGTTTTTGTCGGACTATGTTGTAAAAGTAGGTATTTTATGAATAAAAGAACGGAAGTGTTAACTTTAACTTATTAAATAACATCATAATATCACGCCTTACATTCCCCGAAGGGTTCGGCAGAGGTGCTTTAGTACCTACGCCCTCGTTTCGCCAGTTATATTTAAGTCCCATGTAATAGGGGGCGAGCCTATTGGCATTAATCGGGCACAAATCCAGACTCCAGGCTGCTACTGAGAAATTCCTAATGGAAAAACCCAATAACACTTTACCCGAACTGGGGATCGAACCCAGGACCCCATGCTCAGCAGTCGCGCTTGCGTCCACTAGACCAACAAGGCAGTCATTAAATGTAATAACATTTACCACACATTCTGTTCTACGTGAAGGTATTCCATTTATTCATTACCTACGATATTTTATAAAGAGAATAAAAAAACATTTTCAATCAACAAAGTCCTTCTGCTGTCGTAGATGGCATCAAAGATACAATACAAAAACAAGTAAAAGTATACAAGAATACCCGAACATTGAACCTAAGACCTCGTATGCGACTGACCCGCAGTATGCTATCAATCAACATATTATTTCACGCTTCACCGTCTGTCCGAAGCGAATTATATACGTTTATCATTTTATGTCAGATCATTTAACGGACTCGGAGTCGGACCATGACTTTCGGCTGATTTCTATTAGCTGTGATTATTGCCTTTTGTGGCACATAAAGGAAAATTAACGATGTTATAAGACTGCCATTTAACACTTAACTTGTGTGGTCTTGACTTTGAAAGCTTAATTGATTTTTAAGGAACTTGACCGCGACTGTACTTGAAGACAATGATAGGTTAAAAGCAAAATTACATTATGTAGGTAATCAATCTTATTTTTAAAATACATTACTTAATACAAATTGTTAAGTACGAATATTGATGATTAGATTGGTATTTTGGACTATACAGTTTCGTAAATTAAGTTATGATTTTAATGATGAAAGAAATTCTACAAATTGATGAGTTATTTGGCATATAAAAAAATATCGTAATAAATGTGATCGAAGGAACGAAACTGATCCATCATACCGAAACCTATACAACATAACAGGTGAAGGTGAATGCACTTTCAACAAAAATGGCTGTTTCAATACCGTCTGTGGTTACCGAAACACCGATTTCGATTTTTAAATTACACCGTTGGCAATTTGAATTAAATGGAATACCAAAGATCGATGCTGTGGTTGCAACCTAATATTTGTAATTAATTTAGTTTTAAATCGCTTCAGGCATCTTTATTGGCATCAGGCACAAGTGCAATATGTATGATTAAATATGGTAATTTGTTCATATTGAATGAGATGAATGGGCAGGTTGGAACGCAGGTTGTGTGCAGTGCAAAAATAACACGTGCAAAACAGGCTGGCTACAATAATATCATGTGTGGAGTCACCTTCACTCGTAAAAGTGCGCCGTGAGACCAAAATGTTGTAGCTATATTGAAACTTGATTTTCTGATTGGTCTAATATGAGTATAGAGACATAGTACGTTATATTCTATGATAGGTGGCCATAGACAAGTTTACGATAAAAAAATATTCTCTTGTATGTCATTGCGAGTTTTTGCACGACTTCATGTAGGTAGCATTTATTTACACTAGTAATCATTATAGATTTTTAAATTGATCTTTTTTCAATGATTGAACGTTATAATTATGTTTTAATGAAGCGGAATTCTACGTAATGCATCATTATGTACTGCTCAGGAAATATCATATTATTATATACTAATGGTAGGTACTTTTCCGTATATCGGGTGTAAAAATACCCTTAACGAAGCCGAGAGCCACGTATTCTTCCCATTATTACAAAGATTTTTTGGTACTGGGCCATACCTGGGAACCGACTGGTTATGGAGATATTGAAGGTCAAAGTCACCATATTTTTGTACATTTTTCACGAAAACTAAGTTTAAATGTTATTACTAAACATTCTTCAATACAAACATTATCAACATTTTTGAAATATAGGCACAGTCTGCTGCGCGCGCGCTTACATTGCGCGCTACAATTAAAAGCTGTTTTTTAATACCAAAAAATAAAAGTCGTTTCCCAGCTATTATTTTTGCTGTATGTTACTTAGTTTGATGTACAGTATGCGTAGACTTCGGCTTCGTTAAGGTTATTTTTACACCCAGTATATGCGCTAACTTATTAATATCTTATAATGGTATGATACACTTAACTTACTATATATAGTGATACAAGATGCGACTAAGGTTCTATGAATTAATTATTCTATTTATACCCGCGATTGAGGTGAGAGCAGTTGACGTAACTAGCAAGTAAGTAAGCGTGCACTTGACATACTTGCAGACCAGTCGGACGGAACTCTTCCTACCTTCACTGGTGAAGTGTGAATCCGGCTTTAGCGTTTGGCAAGGGGTCAATTTACAAAGTTCTAATGTAGTACAATAGGATGGGTTTGATGTTAGAAGCACATGCGTTAGTTATAAGTCCGGGTCAATCTCTAATAAAAATAATAATAATTTTGTAGAATTACCTTGGAACGAAACTGTTTAATATGAAATATTACAGTGATTCCTATGTGTCACTTACATAAATATATCATAATTAGCTCATTACTGTCCCACTGCTGGGCACGGGCCTCTTCACATAATGAGAAGGGTTTAGGCCCCAGTCCCCAACGCTGGCCTGTTACGGGTTGGCGGACTACACACACCATCGAGAATTTTATGGAGCCCTCTCAGGTGTACAGGTTTCCTTACGATATTTTTCCTTCACCGTTATTAACGCAAGTAATAATCAAATTCTGACCCGCACATGAATTCGAAAAGTCAGAGGTATGGGCCGGGATCGAAGTAAGACCGTCCTACTTGTGCCATTTACAAAAAAAAAACATCGTAGAGACTTAGTAGATTACACGAATAACGAAGAATGGGTTTATAAAAATTGAATTTTGTAATCATCATCAATCTTCTTCACATAAAACAAAAAGTTTATAAGTATTAGTTGATAGGGCGACAGCCATCAGCCGACTTTCACAGTCCAGTCCAGTCAATGGGCGAGTGATGCGAGCGTAATTACAATGGAACAAGCCAGTGCGGGAAGAAAGTTACTTGTATTAAAAAACGTACCTTTTTAGAAGCCAGTGAAAGTAAATGCTAGCTACTGTGACACTTTCTCCGTTTACAAGACATAATCGATCAATTTGCGAATTGTGGTCTTATTTTTGTTCTATTAATCGATGAATTTGTTAAAAGTAAGTGGGAAATGGACTGTTGTAGTGTAAATTCTTTAGTTTGTTCCGCAAGGTGTGGTTTAAAATAACGACTTTTTATCGTATTATGGCCGATTCCTATAGATTACGGAGCGTTATAGGTTAAAATTGAGACTCTTTTATCAATAACTAGCTGTGTCCTCACGGCTCCGCCCGCGTGAGAAGTTTTATTCCAGTAATAAATATAGCCTATGTTACTCAGTGATAATGTAGCTTTCTAACGGCAAAAGATTTTTTGAAATCGGTTCAGTAGTTTATAAGTTTATTCGTTACATACAAAAATACAAATCTTTCCTCTTTATAATATTAGTATAGATAGATGAAGCAAAGACTTTGCATAGTAGACCCTCCCATTAGTAGCTATCAAAGGTAAAATTAGCTTACGAATCTATTTATATGCCCAGTTTGACAATAAAAAATGCTACCATTGATAAGTAAAACCATTCGTTTTTGTTTTATTGAAGGGATTAGTACCCAAGTAACGTAGATAACATGTTTGATAAGAGTAGTACCTACTTGATCTGCCTACCCTTTTCCCAACTATGTTGGGGTCAGCTTCCAGTCATACCAGATCTGACTAAATACTGTATTTTACACGGAGTAACTGCCATCAGACCTCTGCAACCCAGTTACTGGGCAATGCCGATATCCTAAGGTTAGACCGGTTGTCAGTCTTTTCGGCTTCTGACTACCCGTAACGACTGTCATAGGCATTCGTATGGTACCAGAGACCGACGGCTTAACATTCTCTTCGAGGCACGGAGGGGTATCGATGTGTAACGAACGGTCACCCATCCACGGTCCGACCGCGGCAAGCATAGCTTAACCTTGCTAATCATATGATACGCGCGGTTATTAATTAGCCACGAACCTATATATTAATAGATAGAGTGATTCAAGAGGAAGTTTTATATGCCTCACATTAGTATCTACATTGCACCCATGCGAAGCCGGGGCGGGTCGCTAGTTGTACCTAAAAAAAATACATTTCAATTTTGCAAATCTAAACTGATGTCTGTCTTTACTAACCTGTAGTGTTGAATATGTTCTGCAATATATTTTGAGTCGAGTCACGATACCATGTTATCTACCATCAGATTTAATCTGCAGTCCATATGGATTAAATTTCTTAATCGACTAAAAATTAATAACTCGCCCCTAATCACCTAGTTATATAGACTCAGTGTCAGTCCAGTCACGATCGTTTTATCCCATGATATGTTTATACTGACGTGTATATGAATCGATACAATCGATCATTACTCGGCTATCACTCGAGATGGATTGTTTATTGACTGGCGAATATATACAATAGTAATTGTAGTTCGACAAATAGAGCATTTAAGTGATTATAAGCTTTATTGTGTCAAGTATAGGGTTGTTGTTTCGTTATACTGAGTATACGCATAAAGTTCTCGAGTCGTAGAGGTGGCCTCAGCAATCTAAGAGGGTCGATTAACTTGTAAATTAATATTTATCGATGCTATTGTTTTAAGTGTTGGTATGCATTGTATTTTTCACAATGAGCGATGGTGTTCATCAATTTTCTAATTGGTGTCCATTCATTTGGTTGGCTATATGTGAAGGTCGTTGTATAAAAGGTCATTAATGCGTATAGATTACTAAACATGTTACTACCTACTACTTATTATATCTGCCTAACCTTTTCCCAACTATGTCGGAGTCAGCTTCCAGTCTAACCAGATACAGCTGAATACCAGTACCTATTTACACGGAGCGACTGCTACCAGGCCTCCCCAACCGAGTTACTTGGCAATGCCGATACCGGCTTCTGACTACCTGTAACGACTATCATAGGTATTCGTATGACACCCGGGACCGACTGTTTAACGTGCTCTCCGAGGCACGGAGGGGTCTCGATGTGTAACGAACGGTCACCCACGGACCCACCGTGGCAATCGCAGCTTAACTTTGCAAATTGATCCGCGTGGTTGGTAATTTAGCCACGAGCCACTACTGCTTATATAATTCTAAGTATATATTCTTTGGTATCAGTTATTATTTCATTCAAATCTCCATGATAATATTAAGCGGTTTTGTTTTAAGTGCAAAGATTTTTATATGATACTAGCGGCTCGTCCCGGCTTCGCACGGGTGGACATTTTTCCCGTTTTTGTAACATTTTTAATTTATGCTCCGCTCCTATTGATCGTAGCGTGATGTTATATAGCCTATAACCTTCCTCGATAAATGGACATCCAACACAAAAATATTTTTTCAATTCCAACCAGGTTCCTGAGATTAGCGCGTTCAAACAAACAAACTCTTCAGCTTTATAATATTAGTATAGATTAGCGGACTCGGCAGACGTCGTCCTGCCCGGAAAAGCAGCGCCACCTACCGAGTCCAATTGTGTTTTCAAACCATCCAGGAACCAATTGAAATATACACACAAAATTTCATCCAAATCGGTCCAGCCATTTAGAAGGAGTTAGGTGACAAACACACGTACAGAAGAATTATATATATTACTAGCGACCCGCCCCGGCTTCTCACAGGTGCAATGTAGATACTAATGTGGGACATATAAACCTTCCTCTTGAATCACTCTATCTATTAAAAAACCGCATCAAAATCCGTTGCGTAGTTTTAAAGATCTAAGCATACATAGGGACAGACAGACAGCGGGAGCGACTTTGTTTTATACTATGTAAAGAAGATTCGCCTCACAAGACAACAGTACTACCTACCATTACCGAACATTTTATTATCGAGATAAAAGCTCAAAATTAACTCTTGTGTTCAGGAAACAACGCGCGACCAACGACATGCTTTGCGGAAACTTGAATCGTATTAATTTGAATAATATTATTATGGGCCCTAATAATATATTCCAACACTAGTCTCCATGTAAATACATTATTAATAATCATGATGTTATGTTTTAGAGATTTATTTGAATCGTCATCTTACGTTTCCGAATATACCTAAGTAGTCACTCGATCAATAAACTACTTAAAAATATCGTTGTTTAATTACATTTTATGGTTTTCAATTAATTTACAAAGCGTTGACTGCCTTGTTGGTCTAGCGGTCGCAAGCGCGACTGCTGAGCATGGGGTCCTCGGTTAGATCCCCAGATCGGGCTGTGTTATTGAGCTTTTCCATTAGGAATTCCTCAGTGGCAGCCCAGAGTCTGGATTCGTGCCCGGTTAATGGCAAAAGGCTTGCCCTTATTACATGGGACTTAAACATAATTGGCGAAACGAGGGTGTACGAACACCTCTGCCGAACCCTTCTGGAAATACAAGGCGTGATGTTAGGTATGTTATCTTACAACGACGACACGTTTGTTGTGGTGCAGTGGCTGAGCAACTGGCTTCTGCGCTATGGTTCGTGGGTTCGATTCCCGCACGGAACAAATATTTGTATGGCCTATAAATAGTTGTTCCGGGTCTGGGTGTTTGTGCATGTGAAGATTTGTGTCTGTAAACGCACCCACGATACAGGAGAAATACTAGTGTGAGGCAACGTATTTCTTTTTTTTTTAAACGTCTGATAATTCAGGTAAACTGACAAATAATTACAGGTCATTGGCACCTACTTCATGTAATTCGATACCTACTTGGTTGTGTCGATCGCAAGCCAATAAATATAAAAGCTATTGCTAAAGTTTTACTTCTAAGTCCAAGAACCAATGAATTATTAACGACCAGTACATGATCATGAGTCGATAATTAGACATGTATTAAAGCCGATCGTGTAGTTTATGAAGTACTTATATCCAGCTAAAATGTTAGCGTACACATTTAGAATAAATCACAGTTCAAAAGATTCACTTAAGAACGATAACATGACATTGAATGAACGTTTGATCACGACTCGGTCTTACGTAATGAATGAAAGACCTCTTATTAAAAATAGAATTTAAAATGGTTTATTTTGTATGAATTCGTAATTTGAATGAAGCGCTAAGTAATTGTCGGTTGCTATTGCCATTACATAATGTGTCGTGATAGCCAAGTAACGAAGTTACATACTATATGAATAATAGTGAGTGTTTACAGGATGTACTTATATTAAAAGCTAGGTACGCAAGCTTTGACAAGACTTAAATGATCTCTTGGATTCTAATCCAACAGGCGATCTGTTTGCGAATGGATAGACGAAGATTTTATTGGTATGTCAGAAGTACTGTGAGAGGAATTTATGATAGTGTTGTTAACCTTCTTTTATTTGTTTTCACTTAAAATTTTACTTTACTTTGTTTATTTTAATATATAGATCGGCCATTTTTGTTGCAGGAGACAGTTATTACTACATCTTTTAATTTTATTTTTATTTTACACATACGTGGTTTTCACTGCCGACCGACGATATACACTTTCTTTATAATTATCATACACTAAATATTTATATACCCAACACAAATTAAAGTCAGTTTTACAACCAGATGCAATTAGCTATTAATGAAAGGGAGATTTTCCACTACCAGAGTTTTCACTTCCATCTTACTTTGAATTATTTCCTCGTGTTTACATACAACTAATTAAAAAGTTATTACGACGCGATTTCACTCTACTATCTCGTTAGCGTATCTATGTGAGTATAGTCGTGAATGAAATTAAGTTTCTGTGTAACGCCTCGTAATAACTAGAAGTCGGTTGCTTATGCCCGGTTCCTATAGCCTAAAACGAATCGTTTTGCTTACTAATGGTGACATTTATTATCCTTTTTTTTAATTGTCAACTGTCTCGTCGGTCTAGTGGTGTGGCATGCGCGACAACTGATCGTGAGGTCCTGGTTTCGACCCCCACGTCGGGCATAGTGTTATTGGGTTTTTCTGTGTGGCTCTATAAGCTCTATTTTATTCGAAAGCTACAATCCAAAACTCAAAGTAAAAAAGCCATTCATTAGATGAAGAATAGAACCGACTAGCTTTTGCCAGCAGCATCGCTTGCGTGATTTTTTTTTCACCCCTTAGGGGAGGGATTTTGAAAAAACCTTCCTAAGTAAATGCCTACGTTATAAAAGGTATCTATTATCCAAATTTCAAGTTTCTAACCGCAGCGGTTTAGGCTGTGCGTTGATAGATCAGTCAGTCAGTTTCTTCTTTTATACATACACTAGCGACCCGCTCCGGCTTCGCACGCGTGCAATCTAGATACTAATGTGGGGCATATAAACCTTCCTCTTGAATCACTCTATCTATTGCTGAAAACTGCGTTAAAATCCGGTGCGTAGATTAAAAGATCTAAGCGTACAGACAGCGGGAGCGACTTTGTTTTATACTACCGTAAAACGGGTCTATTTGAAATTCATGGGGTTAATTGAAACGAACAAGGTACAGAAGATTTTTCGATATATATTTTAACTAACTATGAAAAATTTCATTTTTAATATTTATTTTTACAATAATAAATACAAAATTTCATTCAAATGGTAAATATGTATAAGAAGTACCTACGTTCCATAACTGAATTCCAATTAACCCCATGAATTTCAAATAGCCCCGTTTTACCGGTATGTAAAGAAGATACAGATGTTGATGGGTAATGTGTTGTTGCTATTGCAACACATATTACCCATCAACAATATAACACACTGTCATTCCGCTTCAGTTCCGGAAAATTCAAGTTGAAACATTCTCACGACTCTTACGAGTCTATTGTCATTCTCCTATACCAAATTACGCACAATAATGTACACAGAATAGAGCATAGGTTTACGTAAACTAAGGAAATAACACGGAATTGTATCCAGGATGTTTCCAAAGTTACCTAACACCGTGGTAACTGCCCATCTAAGACTCCATCACGGAATACCAACACATGAGAGATAGTCCGTTTATGTGTTTTGTATGTACTCTGTGTACTCTGCGGCAGCTTCGTGTACGTATGCAGTACACGCTCCCACCGTTACCTACTGACTCCACTTTACAGATCACTTGTAAATTGCGCATAATTTCAACTTATTATAGTGGTCCAAGTCGTAAGCGGTGATAAAACAAGAGATTTTGATAAATGGTTTTAGTTTTTGGTAGAAGACTAGGTCTTTTTTGTATATCAAAGAATTTACAAGGTAGATAATATTTTTATAGCGACTTTTCGAGTTTTTCCAAATATGTTTAAGTCTTAACCGTAGTATATTGTTTAAATCTTACATAACAATAGCATCACGCCTGTATTCCTTGAAGAGTTGAGCAGAGGTGTATAGTAACACCCTCATTTCGTCTTCTATTAAGTCCCGTGTAAATATGTGGCGAGCTTATTGCCATCAACCGGGCACAAATCCAGACTCCGGGCTGCTACTAAAGAATTCCATACGGAAAAACCCAATAACACGAACTCAAAACCTCACGACCAGCAGTCGCGCTTCCCATCACTGAACTAACGAGGCAGATAAAGTTATGTGAATCTTGTTACTTTAATCACAAAGATAACTGTGTAAACCTCCTTCAAAAGTACATACATATTCGTAGCCTTCAAATTTTTACCTATAATCGCTTTCCTCTCTTCGCTTGCACCACGCTGAAAGCTCGCGCGACTTAATTCCGCTAATTTATCGGCGCCAGCCGTGCGTGCGCGCACTCTTATTGCGAACTTTGTTACAAACGAGGCGACGACGACGCTGACAGATTTATTTTGCTGTCAGTACTGTTGCTTGAGATGGTCTTAATAGCATGTAGGCTGAACAGAACAAGTACATAGCTACGTATGTACTTGTTAAAGTAGGTATATAAATGTATGAAGTTCTTTGAAGGATTTTGTGACATTTACATACATACATAGGACATTTTGTGCTCGAACCGGATTTTCTTGTGATGCCATAATTTTAGACCAATCAAACTAGGTTTTTTTTTCAAATAATTTATCTTTATCACGAGATCTGTATTTATTTTATTCGTATTAATGACAAAAAAATTAACTACCTACGTTCATTTTTAATACTAGATATCTATGTATCGACACCGAAATAATTTACTCAAAAAATCATTAACATATCAAGTATTATTTTAGTATTGCCTTCGACAAATCAATCGAATACATCAATCAATAAAATGTATTATTGTTCTTGAACTACACTCGGGAGCAATGAATCCGGGTCACCAACATGAACAACAAAATGTTAAACAATATTTTCCGAGATATTAAGGTTTATGTTAGTGACTCGGATTTATTGCTCCGGATTGTATATGCAAATAGGTGCAAACGGAGTCGCGAACACGATAATTATCGAGTGACTTGTTCGTTTAAGAATTACATGTAATATTAGTAATTGAGGTGGCGACAAGCCGGCTAGGAACGTAATACCTGACGTTAGTATGCCTAATTAGCTGCAAGCACTCAACCAATCGTGTAATGTAATACGAAACATATTGAGACTAAAGTCTGGCCAGAAACAATTTGAAACAAAGGTAAACAATCTTTTTAAGTCTTTTATCTTAAACTAGCTGTGTCCTCACGGCTCCGCCCGCGTAAGAAGTTTTATTCCAGTAATAAATATAGCCTATGTTACTCAGTGATAATGTAGCTTGCTAATGGCAAAAGAATTTTTGAAATCGGTCCAGTAGTTTTTAAGTTCATTCCTCTCTCTCTTAGCCTTTTCCCAATTATCTTGGGGTCAGCTTCCAGTCTAACCAGATGCGGCTGAATACCAGTATTTTACACGGAGCGACTGCCATCAGACCTCCGCAACCCAGTAACTGGGCAATGCCGATATCCTAAGGTTAAACCGTTTGTCAGACTTTCGGGCTTCTGACTACCCGTAACGACTGTCATAGGTATTCGTATGACACCCGGAACCGACGGCTTAACGTGCTCTCCGAGGCACGGAGGGGTCTCGATGTGTAACAAATGGTCACCCATCCACGGACTGACCGCGGCAAGCGCAGCTTAACCTCGCAAATCTTACGATCGGCGCGGTTGTAATTTAGCCACGAGCCCCTTTTAAGTTCATTCGTTACATACAAAAATACAAATCTTTCCTCTTTAGAATGTTATAGTAATATATACTGGCCTGCAAAAATAAGTATCACACTTTTAAAATTGCAATAACTTTTTAAGTACACAAGATATATTTTCGAAACAAAAAGGACTTAAAAAAGAGTTTATCTTTGTTACTATAGTTTCAAAGAAAGCTGATAAAAATTGCTATAAAACGTTTTTTATTTTAAATCTCTAACTTCTGTAGTTTAGAAAAAAATTGAAATTTTAAAAGTGTGATACTTATTTTTGCAGGCCAGTGTAGTATAGATTGTTATTAAAAATTAGAGTATCGTTTAAATCATAATTGTATTATTCTACGATTGTAGTTTTTTTCTTTGAAACACGCGATTATAAAATTTTTAAACACTTTTTTCAAACCAATAGACAAAATATTGTTGAGGTACCTTTTTATTGTTTCGTACCCAATGGGTGCTAACGGGACCATATTACTTAGCCTACGCCGTCTGTCCACCCGTCTGTCTGTCACAGGGCTGTATCTATTCAGAATATTGAATAAAACTGCATTTGTAAATGAAGCTTCACGAATGCTGATTTAACAACTTTAATGTTTTTTTTATTTTATTTTTTTATTTGAATGGGTTTGTCTTGACTCTAGTCTAGGTCAGAGCAGACAAAGACAAAGTCTACGATGGAGTGAGCTTACCCAAAAGAAGCCTGTTAGTGTTAACTCTAACTTTGAAGAGATTCAGGTTGAATGCGTTCGGGAACACAGACGCAGGTAGTGAATTCGACTCTTTCGCAGTGCGCATTATGAAGGATGTTTGGAAGCGCTTAGTGCGAATTCGTGGAATGGCAACTAAGTATGGATGGTAACTTGCAGTGCGTCTAGATGTCCGATGGTAGAAAGGGGCCGGTGGGATGAGGTTGTGGAGTTCTTGAGCACACTCTCCGAAGTACAGTCTATAGAAGACCGACAAGCACAACTAGCAAGACTACGAGTTTAAAAAGAGATATATTATGTCGGTCTCCAGACTCACAAACCGAGTAGTCTTCAATTACATAATCTCAACATGCACAGTTCCTTAAACCCATAATATTATAGAATTACAAGAAAAACAGGTACCTACACCACACGAGATAACAAACACGGAATTTATTTATAGGCTTATTTTATACTTTTTGTACTATTAAATCTAATTTACATTCGTTAGCCGTAAATATATGAAGGAATGCTGCGCCCGCGCAGTGACACGGGAGAAATGCATTATGATAACGGAATGAAGTCGTAAAATTACAATATAAATGCCTTTGACGCAATACTCCATGAATATTTATGTAGTTAAGGATCGGATGTATTAAGAGCTATCAATTAAACTTACGGGCGCTTATTACAAAAAGTGGTTTAAACCAAGACTAAGGTAAACCCAGATTTATAATATACCCATCACTTGCTAACGTCATATAACAAAAAGAGATGGAGCTATTTTAAAACCGAGGTTTTTTTTAGCCCATCTTTCGTAATAAGAGGGAAGAAGGGGTATAAGATAAGGTTCCATTTTAACTACGAATAGAAAATGGACGCTATGTAAAAGGGGAATGCAGTTTATAAGCCTATAGTAATGTATGTTTCAATTAAGGATTTGTATGGTTGGAAATGAAAATATTATTTACGATAATATGAAAATGTATTAATAATAAGGAAGCAAGTAATATTACTAAACATTTACATAACACTAGCTGTGTCCTCACGGCTCCGCCCGTAGCCTATGTTACTCAGTGATAATGTAGCTTTATAAGGCAACAGATTTTTTGTAATCGGTCCAGTAGTTTTTAAGTTTATTCGTTACATACAAAAATCCATAAATACAAATCCTTCCTCTTTATAATATCACGCCTGTGTTCCCCGAAGAGTTGAGCAGAAGTGTATAGTAACACCCTCATTTCATCATTATGTTAAAGTCCCATAAAAGGGGGCGAGCCTATTGCCATCAACCGGGCACAAATCCAAACTCCGGGCTGCTACTGAGAAATTCCACACGGAAAAACCCAAACACTTTGTCCGACCTGGGGATCGAACCCAGAACCTCAAACATTTATGACTGCGATATGCTTGCCATGGCACATGCAGTTTCAAATCCAGGCAATATGTCAGCACATAGTTTAGTATTGAGTACAAAATAGGGCGAAGTGAATGTTTACAGCAAATCCATCATGACCTTATATGTAGTCTCACGCAGAACAAATTGGAGCGCTCATTACACCTGTCGGAGGTAACTAGCGACCTATACGACCTATAGCACTCCTGGCTTTACCTCTCGGACATCCATCCATCAAGTACCGCTTTAGGACTTGAATCTATGCGATCATAATTCAAGGCGTTTGAGCATACATTCTCATTATGCATGCGTAGGAAGATGTATGTTCGTAGGGGACAATCTATTCAATGTCTTTATCCAAATAGATTGGATTGTTTATTTTAGTTGATATGTATTAGTCGTGCGAATACCTATGACAGTCGTTACGGGAACTCAGAAGCCCGAAAGTTTGACAACCGGTCCAACCTTACGATATCGGCATTGCCCAGTAACTGGGTTGCGGAGGTCTGATGGCAGTCGATCCGTGTGAAATTTAAATTTCTCAATAGCAGCCGGGAATTTCGATTTGTGCCCGGCTGATGGCCATAGGCTCGCCCCCCAGGACTTAAACATAACGGCGAAATGAGGGTGTTACTATACACCTCTGCCCAACCCTTCGGGGAATACAGGCGAGATGTTAAGTTATGTTGTTTCCCATTCAACAGTAACATAATATTTGCAATCACATCTCTAGACAGGTAAAGTAAATAGCCAAATATTTGCAGAGCCATTGATGCCAAGCCTCATTGAACTCAGTATACAGTTAAGCAGGACATAAGAGGTACATTGAACAAATAACGGTTTAAAATTCCTTATCATCTGGGTCGTTATGCAGATCGCCAAGTGCATTTACTTTTAAATGAATTCGATTGAATATTAGTAGGTTTTTTTGCGCTACATACTTTTGCGATTTTTCCCACGGTATGTTAGTAGTTTCTTGAGACCTGAATTCACAATTGTATTGGTTTTTGTTACTTTAGCATCCTCATAACTTAACATAATTAGCCCATTACTGTCCCACTGCTGGGTATGGGCCTCTTCTCAGAATAAGAAGGGTTTAGGCCTTAGTCCACCACGCTGGCCTGGTGTGGGTTGGTAGACTACACACACCATCGAGAACTTTATGGAGCCCTCTCAGGTGTTCATGTTTCCTCACGATGTTTTTCCTTCACCTCGTATTTAACGTTATTTTAATTACCGTATACTCTATTTACTATGCAAATAAAATCTATTTAAACAAGAAATCTATACTAATATTATCTATACTAATATTATACAGAGGAAAGATTTGTATTTTTGTATGTAACGAATAAACTTAAAAACTACTGGACCGATTTCAAGAATTCTTTTGCCGTTAGAAAGCTACATTATCACTGAGTAACATAGGCTACGGGCGGAGCCGTGAGGACACAGCTAGTATATTATATTATAGTAATAAACAACATGTTTGCTTCGAACAGGGATTCAATTTAAAACTATAATTCTTTTATGAACCTTAATATTTTGTGTCGTTTCATGTTTGGATGGCAGTGTAAACTTATCATAACATGAAAATATCTCATCATTTCGAGGAAAAGTGAGGATTTCTTTGCAAATATAATGCGTAACTTTACGCCAAATTTAATAAGAAAGAAAATGATGTGTGATTTATATGGTGATAATTGAGGAGCCCAGGAACAAAAAGTGTCATTTACACTTTTCATTTTTGTTCAAAAAGCGAAAAATGTTTTTGATAATTAGGTCTGTTTGCCTTTGCAAGTGTCACTTTTTGATCAGAATGCATCGTGCGAGATGCTGTTTTTTCTTCAATATGGCACTTTTTGAACCAAATCTCTTCAAAGATCGATAAAATCAAAAGCTTTGAGTCAAAAGTGTAAATGACACTATTTGTTCCAGACCTCAATTGTAATATACCTATAGTCATATAATGATATTTTTTCGAAGACCCATGCAGAAAAAAAATGCTTAATAAAAATGGCGGCTTTTATTCGATGGTTAGGTAATCGGAGGGCCTCGCGGCACGTGATAAAAGCCAATCAAAAGAACTGAAACTCTTCTTGAAGAAATAGTTCAAAAGATGTACGGCCCTCGGTGGACCATGTTTGTCTAATGTAATATTAAACGAAGTGTAGGTTCTAACGGTCTGTACTTTTGTAATACAAGTGCAGACGTCCATAGAATGATTTCATGTGACCTGGTTGCGATAAATCAGCAGCCAATCACAATCGACACGTGAGCTGGAGGTAATGCGTAGGGTTTGGCTTACTTTATGGGTTGAATAGCGCGCTTGTCCACTGTGTCCGTTTAGAATTCCCACGACATAACAGAACTATTTCAAATATGTACTTAATTAATAAAATACATCTGCGATTAGTAAATTAAATAATATTTGGACTCCGCTAGACTCTGTATATGTAAAAATATTTTTAAATCATTAATCTTCTTCTTTTCGTGTGGTTAGTGACTAACCTGGTGTCAGAGTTTATGCCGCCCATGGGCCTCTGACTTGGATTCACATGCCGTCGAGAAATATCTCTCAGGCATGCCGGTTTCCTCACGATATTTTCCTTCACCGTTTTTAAGCAAGTGATCATTATACAATACGCACATGAATCTGAAAAGTCAGAGGTGCGTGCCTTGGGTTCGGACTCGAGACCTATGACTTGGCAGTCCGACGGTCACACCATTAGGCTATCACTGCTCAAAAATCATTAATTAGTCAGTGCGTCAGTGGTGATAATTAATTTTAGATGTAATTACTGAAATGCTTGACATACAAATAAATGGTATTCGTTTTATAAATGACGATATAAGAGATAAACACAACCCGAAAGTGTTTTTTCCACGAAGTAATTAATTTCAATGTCTTCTCCTTTAACGGAAGCCGTGAAGGATCATCGGTTGTATCAAATAATTTAAATGTAGAGTAATATATCGTAAAAGGTAATTACTGACCCAATTTAGACCGATAAGAGGGAGTCATTTGCCGAAAGCAATTAAATTGATAAAGTAGTCAAAAGTGTAAAAAAATATCCGGTGTGTATCGTGTGTCGGCTTGTATGGAAAACGAGTATGTGTTGTATATTATGCGCGTGTTACCGTTATGGTTTGGTGCAAGTTAAAGGCAATATTACTTATGATTTCTTGGTAATAGTTTGTTATAATAAAATTACAAAACAGTGAATTTAACAAAAAAAATTGAAGATATGGGGGTCAGGTTGTGAATGTCTCGATTTACAAATATCACAAACTAATCAAATATTTGAATTAATATTATTAATTGTCATTGAATTAAGAAAATGTAGCAATCATTACAGATTAGCTCTACTTCTCTGTGCATTCCTAAAAGATTTTAAACAAAAATATCGTAAGATTTATCTGGAAGTCTGTGTCTTGTTCCGCGACCATGTTAGGGATTGTAGGCGCCCTTGGTAGCGCGGTGACCGTGCGCACGCATGGTGCGCTTGCGCCGTGGTCAATGCACCGTGCGTGCGCGCCGCCCTAGCGTTAGACCACATACCGAACGTTGGCGAATGTGCTCGAAGGGTGTGATAGTGTTGCTATTCAGCAAGTAGGTCGATAGTAGATAAATATGTTTTATGAGCATGTTCCGTCTATATGATTTAAAGGCCTTAGGTTAAACTACTAAAGATTAGGTTTCTACTTGAATTATTCAAATTTCATCATAATTGAAATATTACATGACAGCAGGCCTGTAATCTTCGTAGGGTTGGGCAAAGATGTATAGTAACACTCTCATTTCGCCATTATGTTTAAATCCCATGTAATAGGGGGCGAGAATATTAATCTCATAATTAGACTGCCTCGTTGGTCTAGTGATGGCAAGCGCGACTGCTGATCGTGAGGCTCTGGATTCGATCCTCAGTTCGGGCAAACTGTTATTGGGTTTTTCCATCAGGAATTTCTCAGTAGCAACCCGGAGTCTAGCTTTGTGCCCGGTTAATAGCAAAAGACTCGCCCCCTATTACGTGGGACCTAAACATAACTGGCGAAAAGAGGGTGTTACTGTACACCTCTGCTGAACCATTCGACGAATACAGGCGTGATGTTATGTGTTATGTAATTAATATGCGCAATGTGGTATATGTAATGATTTATAGGTATTGTTTTGTCGTTTTTTATTTGTAATAAATATTTTTAGAGCCAAGCGTAAACATGACTCTTAATTTACGATATAGGTAATAAAAACATAATTTTCACACATTATAAGGAAACTCCATACTCAATAAAACATATTTTTAAAGTATGACCACAGGTATTTAAATATACGTTTTCAATTAATTTATGTCAATTTTATCACATTAAAAAGAGTTATGGATATAAATAAACTATTAAGATCAAGGAAACTGTAATAATGCGTTATTACATGTGTCTGTGTCCTAGGTGCGGTATCCGGAGATAAATTATCTCTCAGGCGATAGTCTAAATTTATATTTTTTATTTGATACGAACCTAATATGGTGGTCATTAATCGTAGATTGCAATGTCCGAAACAGCGTCAACTTGTATCTGTTGTAATTAATTAATAACTTTACATTTATATTTTCGCTTCACTTCATTTCGGTGACTATTACATGGGACTTAAACATAACTGGCGCAACGAAGGTGTACTAAAAACACCGCTGCCGGACCCTGCGGGGAATACAAGGCGTGATGTTGTTATCATTTTTGTTTAGTAACAGTGAACAAGTTGTAATCGGGAATCACTTAAGAAAATAATTTCACCAACTTTTCGTTTTTTCATAGGGGGCGTACTTTTTTTTATGAGTATTCGTGACTTGGTTGCGTTTGGCCCTCTGCTCACCTGATGGTAAGCGCAGACAGGATCTGATGGAGCACACGAATCCAAGGAACGGAGATATAGAGGGACTCCCCTATACCCACTGTTTTAAAAAACACTTTTATCCGGTCAAATAGAATATATATTTAAAATTAACTACCTCCATCCGTGTGTCACTGCGGGGGTGCCAGCTGAAAATCAGCGCTGGGTGTTTGACGCCTAGCATATGCTGAGTTGGTAACCTTTTCGGCATGGACATGCCCGACAGCATAAAATGTGTATGTTTAATTCTTTTTACATTGTTCTTTCTTTCTTTATTTTTTTTATTCTGTCATTGTGTTCTTGGCTGAATAAATAAATTTTCTTTCTTTCTTTACCCCTCTGGCTTTCACATACACACGACGGAACACAGTAAACTGCTTGACTTTAATGTGGAGGTGGTTGCTAGCCAGGCGGACCGTATAGATTCTACCACCAACTGGGCTGGGTTTATAACACGCGTCAAACCAACATGTGAGACTAGGGCCAAAGGTGACCAAGCTAAGAATAAAAAATAAACCGAGTCAGCAGGATCTGAGCGTGCTTAACCGGTGACGGACCGTGACGAATCGGAACCATGACACGGACCATCACTACCAACATTGAACTTTATGTTCACAAGTTGAGTAATCTGTTAAGAACACCTGTTCTCCGGGCGCCTGCGCAGCTCCGCGTCACTTTAATTACGAAAGCTGTAATTTATGCAAAAAAAGCTAACTGCATAATTTATTTAACGTAGTTTTTCTGGCTATATATGCATGCTGTGAGAATTGACAGGTTTATTCTGTATCATATTTTATAATTATTGATAGGTAGGTAGGTATAATAATTAATATTATTATCGTTAGTCTTCTTCGTATTAATAAACAACTCTCTTTTGAGAGATGTTCCAACAGTACCATAAAGTAAAATTCTATACATTTGACAGCTTTTTTTTAATTGCTCTCAAGTCATTATAAAACTACACTTAAGAGGGATCTCTCAAATGAGAGCTGTTTATTAATATAGGTCTAAGAAAGACTGTTTTGCTTTTAGGAACTGTATTACACTATGCCATAATTGCGCATCTGCTATTGCGCAAATTAAGATGGTAGGTACGCACGTGTTGACTGCTGTTTTCTGATCACGAAGAAAACGCAAATGTACGGAGCGCTAAAGAGCCGCTAAAATTACCACTTCGAGAGAGTTACTTTCCACTATTTGAACAGTTGCAGATGTAAAGAGCGCAGACGGTGCACGAACATAGTAAACACAAAATTTATTTGATAGTTGGCAGTTTTGTCATTTGCACCATGACTTGCAATTTTAACTTCAAATATAAACGGGTGGACCAGTGCGCCCTAGCAGTAAGTAAGCCCTGGAATAGATATGCAATGCTAACACAAAAGCATAGTACTTACAAGCATATGCTATTTAGTAGCAAACTAGGTATTAGCACGTGTAAACGAATCCAGCATGCTTATAATACACTCGGAGAGCATGCTATAAACAAGGATTCTTCCTAGTAGCAAACAAACATGTGTATTCTAAAACTTCCTCAAATAAGACAAAGTGAACACGTCAACGACGCTGTTGACAGTATCGCTTTTATAATTTTTAATCACGTAGATGAATCAATAATTTTCCATATTACACACATTCATCAAAGTAACCGGAAAATGTCTTATAATACATATATTTGCATCAAATTAATGAATTTATACCCACCTGGTCCCACTAGTTCTACTAAGACAAGAGTTATTAAAGGAATCGTTAGCGATGTGATCATTAGAAACAACCTGACTGTATTAGTTGCTTATCAATGAATTAATGTGCAATTACAAAATATGAATAAAAAAATGCATATTATAGAGTGGATCAAGCCAGTTAAGGTTATTTTACATGCCGTAACTATTATTTATATTTAATATACAGGGTTATTTGTAAAACACTGACAACCTCTCAGGACTATGTTAACATCATAATCAACAACTTTTGTTCTATGAATTTTAAAAATTCATCTTATTTTATTTCATCAGATTTTCATACAATAATAAAAATATTTAAATTGAACGGTCTAAATGTTACGAAGTGTATGCGAAGCAAAAGAAAGGGATAGTAAAATAGCGAGGGGAGCGGGGTTAGGGCGGCGGGGCGCTTTAGAGCTTTCAATTTTAATATTTTTATTTTTGTATATTTTTTTTTTTGATAAAAACGTTGCCCCACACTAGGATTTCTCCTGTATCGTGGGTGCGTTTACAGACACAAATCTTCACACGCACAAAAATCCAGACCCGGAACAACTATCTGTAGGCCATACAAATATTTGTTCCGTGCGGGAATCGAACCCACGACCCGTAGCGCAGAAGCCGATCGCTCAGCCACTGCACCAAACGTGTCGTCAAATGAAAATCTGATGAACTAAAATATGATGAATTTTTAAAAGTCATAGAACAAAAGTTATTGATTATGATGTTAGTAACATATTCCTGAGTTGGTGTTTTACAAATAACCCTGTATACGTCGCATTTTGTGCATTTCAAATTCATATTTCGTCGCTTGGCAGAATAGAGACACATTTCAAAAAACTGTTTCCATTTTTTGTATAGAATTAGGTACCTATGTTAGATAGTAAGTATATACAACGTGTTACATAATTCCCCATGAAAAATGTAAATAATCAAGTAGTATTTTATGGTTGTTGTCATTTACCTCTAAGAGGAAATTAGGTAAGAATGTAAATAACTTTATGGGTACTCTTTAGTTTTATGATTTCAGGGTTGCGTTTCAATGATGACTATTTTATGTTTTATCCAAATTCTTTTTTTTGGGTCATACTACGGTTTTCAAATATTGCCAATAAACTCTTTACAAAGGACTTTTTAACCCCCTTTCAGCTTTAGGGGTACTTTTTTAACACGCTGTATAGACATAGATACAATCTGTTTCGTATGACCTATTAATTATTCATCTCTCTTTCATCAATAGTTTGCGATCAAATACCGACTAATTTTAAGTTTTTTGAAATTTTCTTAGGAAGCGACGATTTGTTATTCGCTCGGAAGTATTTGTTTTTACGTCATTAACTACGTGTGCTGATGTGTTCCAAGTAAATGTGTTCCTATTTGGACAAGTGTCCTCTTATTATCTATAACTTGTCTTAAATAATTAATAAACGTTACACAGGTGATTAATTATTATTCTTACTTCAAATGGTAAGGTCTTTAATTTTTATATCGTTCTATTTTGGACATTAAACGTACAAAATAATAACGATATAAAAATTATTCCGTTTCTCTTAATTGATTAGTTTATTTCTTTAATTGATTCTCGTTCAAGGTTACTATGAATCATATTGGTAATTAAATGATTTTATTTGTGTGAATTAGATTATTATATCATTCAAAGTCAAGGTCGTGGTACCGTTACATTAGCATAGTGGAATGATCTTCAAGACCCGAGTCTAATTGAATGGGTACAGACGATTATAAAATAATTTTGAGTAATAAATTCACGTCGTGTACAAGACAGTTCAATGTTGCTTACATCATTCATTGCATTTTTAATTAAATTACTGTTCAATTATTTCCGATTCTCATTAAATAATTTATTAAATAAATACGTAAGGTAGGTATATTTATTACGTATTTATCGAAAAGATCCAAAAGTATTATTGGGTACTTGTGTTGTCCACCTACAAGATACTTAATGTAAAGATTGACAATTTTATGCCCAGTTCCTATAAACAAAAACGTCTCGTTTTGCTTACCAATGGTAGAAAGCTTTTTATTGCCAAACAGGGCATATAAATAGACGCTTAAGCTAATTTTACCTGTGATAGCTACTTCTATATGGTAGTGTCTACTATGCAGAGCTATGATGTCTTTGCTTCATTCAAAATGATTCTCAATTTTAACCAATAACACTCCGTGAGTTATAGGAATCGGCTATTAAACAATACATGACAGATTGCCAACTCATCGCCTATGTCATGCATTGCCTAATTGCCTATCTGCACCATAACTACCCATTGTCCTCAGTTAACCCATAACTTGCGTGGGAATATAATAAGCAATTGCAGTTTATATTCTAGAAATAGTCTGTTTTGTTCTCGGAATAACAAGGAAAAAATAATTAATTAATTACATGCCAAAACAGAAAACTAAAGACAGTTTAATTCCACATTCAGTTTTACAATAAATCTATACTAATATTATAAAGCTGAAGAGTTTGTTTGTTTAAACGCGCTAATCTCAGGAACTTCTGGTTGGAATTAAAAAAATATTTTTGTGTTGGATAGTCCATTTATCGAGGAAGGTTATAGGCTCTATAACATCACATTACGACCAATAGGAGCGGAGCATAAATGAAAAATGTTGCAAAAACGGGAAATATGTCCACTCGTGCGAAGCCGGGACGGGCCGCTAGTGTAAAATAAATAGAGGATATTGGTGTCGATTCTGTAGCACATTTTGACAGCCCTAAACTAGACTAAACGCAACTGTCACTTTCGTTTTCTATTGAAACAGAAAGAGACAAACACCCTTAGTTTAGTTTAGTCCTGTCAACAGAATCTACACCATTGGCTTACCTGCATTGTAATTAGAGTCGTTTGGAAAAAAGGACAAAATATATTAAATAATATTCATACTCATTGGTATACTAGTGGCAAGCGCGACTGCTAAACGTGAGGTCCTGGGTTCTATCCCCAGTTCGGGCAAAGTGTTATTGTGTTTTTCCGTGTGGAATTCCTCAGTAGCAGCCTGGTGTTTGGGTTTGTGCCCGGTTGATGACAATAGACTCGCCCCCTATTACATGGGGCGAAAACATAACGGCAAATCGAGGGTGTTGGTATACACCTCTGCGCAACCCCTAAAGGAATACAGGCGAGATGTTATGTAGTTTTCGAACTGCTATTAAAAACCCAAACAAATTAAAAGCAGGAAAAAATAAACGAACCATAAACCTTTGCTAATAAAATGGTTTAATTACAAAATACATTTAATTGCACAAATTGAAATCTCGCATTACCCTGACCTACATCGTAAATGGTGTCTAGATGACATAATGTATATAAAAATGTTAATTGCGAATAAATATTAGAATTGACCTGTGACGTAATAGCGTATGTTGTAGTGCTGATGATTCAGAGGTTGTCGCGGATCTGCGCGTGCGCACCCCGCTCACGAGATCAGCAATTAATGGGTTTGATATTAAACTGTTAGCCGCTCGTTGATTAGTTCAGATGAGATAAACTAGTAATTTATTATGGATGATCCAAGCTTCACCGTGTACCTTGAATGTCTATACGCACCTAAGACTAAATTACAATATCTTCTTCATAATCAGAAGTAGGTAATTTCCTAGTGAATTTACCGCGTTTTTAATTGTGTCAGCTTTCGCTTCCATTTTAGAAGCTTCTCTAATCAGCATGTCGTTCGGCCTAGATTTTTCCCAAATAAACCCAGCAACCCAGTTACTGGGCAATGCCGATATCCTAAGGTTAGACCGGTTGTTAGACTTTCGAGCTTCTGACTTCCCGTAACGACTGTCATAGGTATTCGTATGACACCCGGGACCGACGGCTTAACATTCAGTATTTTATAATCCCCATCCAATTTTTTTCTAGTCATTAGGTATCATACAAAGACAGTTCTTTGAAAAAAAAAAACAAAAAAATTGCTTATTTTTTTTTTCAAAAATGAAGACTATCACAACCAATGCCTACAAAAAATTTGGATGGTAAATAAAAAATCATCCTGTATACAGTAAGATAATCGGTTGAATATTCCCAAGCTGGGGACTACACGCCTTTAAATAATAACGAATCCACCAAAAACGTGACAAAAGCGACATATCTACATCACCACGCGGGTAGCATCCGTTTAATGACGAATAAAAGCACAATTATAAAACAATAAAGGCACTTTACAGCGTTCAGATGTTCACCGATACCGAAGTTGTACATCCAATTACAATTTAAATTCATTGGCGCGTATAATTGAGATTTATAAGATAGCCGCACCGACTGTGCACGGTACAGTATACCTCGACCGGCGGCGGAATAGGGAGCTTCAAAACGAACCGCACCATTCAGTCAGTAAATGACTATTGCTAAGCGTGAGCTGCTCAATTGTTACTCCAATGAACGGCCATAGGAGATGACATAATTACCATGCCTCGAATACTCATTGTTGATCGCAGAATGTTAATAATATAACATAACTCACGCCTGTATTCCCCGAAGGGTTTGGCAGAGGTGTATAGTGACACCCTCATTTCGCCGTTACGTTTAAGTCTGATGTAATAGGGGGCGAGCCTATTGCCATCAACCGTGCACAAATACAGACTCCGGGCTGCTACTGAGAAATTCCACACGCAAAAACCCAATATTTGCCCGACCTGGGGATCGAACTAAAGACCACACGATCAACAGTCGCGCTTGCCACCACTAGAGCAACGAGGCCTAATTAGGTAGTTGCGTTTTACGACATCCATGGGTGGAGACTTGGTGGTCTAATATTTGCCGCACCACACAACCAGTACCTGACGCACGTGATTTCATGTTGACATTTACCGTTACAAGTACCGCCACATTGATCTGCCAAGATAAACCGAGCCCCCTGTATAAAACACTAACACACGGTAATTGCGGATTTGCCCTCAGTCTTTACATTCGCACAGTTTCAGTTATATCATCGATCGGCGCGTGAGTTGTAAATAATATTAGGTAATATACCTGTCGTACGTGGGTAATACATATTCATTAAAAGGGTTAGGTTGGATGTTAGATCATTTTGATATCAGATTTAATAAACATCATTGAACTAATAAAGGTCAAAATCCTTTGAGAGACCATACATATAAATCTCTGGATAATATTAACAATAAAAATGGCCGTTTATTTTGTAGATATAGATATTTCTTCTTCTTCTCTCGGTGGTGAAAAGATTAGTAGTCAACATTAGTCGGCCAGCTCCGGTTACGCTGGACGTATTTTAGTATCGTTACTCGTGAAGGAAATTTTATATTTTTTAACAGACCGATAAGTATCTAGATTATCTACGAATTTTTAAAAATGTATCATCCTTTTAATTATATCGGTACTTCTAAAGAAAACGTTAGAAATATTATAGAAGAAGATTTTTACGGAAAACGGAAAGTGTCTACACTCGGGAGCAATGAATCCGGATCACTAACATAAATCTTAACGTTTCGGAAAACATTGTTGAACATTGTTTTGTTTATGTTGGTGACTCGGATTCATTGCTCCTCAGTGTAAGTGATTTTAGTGTGGCTTTAAGCAATTACCATGTCCGTAGATATAAGTACCAAAGTGTCATTAATATCCCTCATACTAAAGTTCTTCTTCTTGTCCTTAGTGTATCGGCCATGTTTCCGGCGGTCACATCAACCCCGCGGTGACGATGGGTCTGTTCGCTGCTGGTGACGTCAAGCTGCTGAAGGCTGTGTGCTACATTATCGTCCAGACTCTCGGTGCTATCGCTGGAGCTGCCTTCATCAGGGTATGTGGTTTTAAAACGTGTTTTAAAAGTCGTGTTGTATTATTTCTGAATTTAGGAATAATACAACCTCGTATCTCCTACTTACCACAATTGATGCGATTTCTGCAAGCTTAAATAAAGTTGGAAGCAGAGACAATGTATATTTGGCAATGAAAGAAGGCTTTGGAATAGTTTTCATGATTATTAATTAAACTAATTGTAGTCGAGATGTATTTTTCTTAATAAATATATTATCAAAAGTAGGTCCTGATTTTGTCCCGATCAATCAAAAGAGGATATTGATATACCGTGGAATTGAAAAAAAAAAACCTCCCAAATTAGCTCGATAAAGCGATATACTAGACATAATTAAGCACATCAAAATCTAATGCGTATTAAATTCTAGATTTTTCTTATAACGAGTAAGGACAAAAAAACGACCTCGTTACGTATTAATTTGATTCAAAGATGATCGATGAAGTATCGTCTTAATGCACTACACTGTAATGAGTTAATTAGTTTTCGATGATGATCATTAAAAGTGCGTGTGATTCATTTTGATATTAATTAATACATCTGTTACGATTAGCTTTTGATAATCGTGTTCTAATAGTACTGAAGCAGTCAGATGTTTGACAGAACATCTGTTAATTAAGCCAAATAGATACTTTAATTGAAAGTTCAAATTATCGAATAAGCAAGAGCTTGAAGCCAAGGGTATAATTTTATTTATTTAGACTTTATGAACGAAGTATACCTTGTGTAGTTTTTTTTACAAATGGGATCGTTACAGCTCAAGTACACTCGCATGCTAAAGCCAAACAAGGAAAGAGTTATAAAAAAACAAGATCAAACATATAAACAGTCAATTTCTCGTAATTATCCTGCACTTAAACAGGCGTAGTCATCTCATCGACATTCTAATCGCCTTATGTGTACACTCGGCAAAAAAAGTGTCTCGTTCACCGTGACACTGATGATCTTAGAATAAAGAACCAAGTGGAGCGACCTTCAGTGTAATCGTGGAACTAATTCAACACTGCTATAAAGCTTTTGGGATATGAGTACTTGAAAAGGTCACGAGTTTGATATATTATGGCGCTTTTATACTTCAAGTAAGCTCTGGATTAAGTGGTTTAATTTATGATTTTCATTTTCATTAAAATCATAACATTATTTTACTTCTAGGGCTGAAGCAGATGATAGACGAATCGCGGCAGACTTTTAGGTTTGCGAAAATAGACAGTATGGAATCCTGTATGCATTAACGCTCTCGTAGGTCTAAAATTTCGCCGAATATTCTGTTTATTTTCATACTTTTTATTTTTGCGGACTAGAAATTTCTCTAGGGCCTGTCCGTCGTCTGCTCTGGTCCTTAATGTGACATGAAATAACGCGTGCCAAAAAAAAACTACTAAACTCAAAATCGATTTCTCCGGCAAAATCATTCCACATCTTTACCGATAAAGACAACACAATACCACACTTAAAAAGTTCACCAAAGCCAATCAAAATCTAGGGATAAAAAATGAAGGCTATCTTGCAACACATGACAGGAAGATGTTGCAAGAAAAAATCATAATTACTAAATTTAAATGGTACTTACAAAAGAATTTCGATAGAACCTGTCTGTCTATCTTCGATATCCGAAGTCAGACAATATGTCTAGTGTCAGTCATGAAGCGATTATAAACACGCAAAGTTCAGCATGCAAATAAGTGGTAAGTAAAATGTTAGCGCGTTGCTAATTAGTTAGTCGCGAGTAATTTATAACGTTCACATGACGACGCGGACGGCCTTCCTGCGACATTTCACTGGCCCTCACACTAACGAGTGAAGAACGATCATCAAGTATAAGCTAGACACGATTTTAGATTACTAGGTATATTAAGTTATGATTTAACATTGATGCGTATTCATATAAGTAGATAAAATAAAATTAAAATAAATATATTTTTTATTCAAACCACTTTTATTGCCACTTGTACTTCGATATAGCAAAAACTGCACTAGATTTTCCGAATACGCAATATGGTAGTTAGGCAGATCGAGATACTGATATTTTTACTATAAAAACTGGTCAACCGCGAGTTGAATATCGCGCAATTATCTATAATCTCGCATCTTGTATATTAAAATTACAATGTGTAATAATAAATGTCAGTTATCAAGATACAGTTAACTTTAATCGGCTATAAAAGTAACGAAATACTCGTAACTTTTAGTTGTCACTAAAAACCTTTCTGAATTAAACCGCCGAAATTTTTAAAAACGTTAAAATTAATGTCTGTGACTACTTAATGCTGTTGCCATAAATTAAAATGTCGAGGGACACCGTTGGTTTTGTCGATAAGCGTTTAATCGGCAATTAAACGAGTTAATTAATGTGTGTTGCAGTTGGCCGTGCCGGAGGACCGAGTGGGCGGCTTCGGTATGACGCTGCCGGGACACGGAGTCAACGCAGCTCAGGTGAGATGTTTATATGGTTAATTATGGTTTTAAGGCACTACGATTGCGCCCAAGTTAATTATCAATAAAAGTCAGGGGATCGAAGTATTCTGTATTAGGTACGTCATAGGTTACAGCACAATATAAAAATTAAACTTAAAAGGCGAACCGATACCGAGGCAAATAAATCTCTTAAGAATCTATAATTCCAACTAGACAGCTGTCATTACTGAAAAACTAAAGGCGACCACAAATAAAACATGTAGGTAAGGAGGTTCGCCACACCTTAATATAAATAGGTGATAATTTTGAATTAACATCTAAAGTAAAACAATGGAATCAGGCTTTACTTTGCGGAAATCCATGACGTACAAATATACAATTACAATATTTAGTGTTCATTACGCTAAAGAGGCGTGGCTAGTTACCAACCGCGGATCATACCATTTGCGAGGATAAGCTGTGCTTGCCGCGGTCAGTCCGTGGATGGGTGACCGTTCGTTACACATCGAGACCCCTCCCGGGTGTCCCGGGTATCATACGCATACTTATGACAGTCGTTACGGGTAGTCAGTAGCCCGAAAGTCTGACAACCGGTCTAACCTTAGAGTACCGGCTTTGCCCAGTAATTGGGATGGCGAAGGTCTGATGGCAGTCGCTCCGTGTAAAATATTGGTATTCAGCCGCATCTGGTTATTTTGGAAGCTGATTTCAACATAGTTGGGAAAAGGCTAGGCTATACATAAATCGGGGTACATCCTCTTCATCTCTTACCTGTATGAGAATTGCTCATGCCGTGGTAGATAGAGTAGCCAGTCAGCAAGGTTCTTAATGGGACTGATTGCTCAGGGTGTGCCGGACGTAGGTACTTGAGTATCGTCACTCACACACACCCTTCAACACTTGTGGCTACCTCCTAATGTTGATGTAGACTCACTCTTTGAGGATTAGAAATTGTGACCATTATGTATCGACATAAACATAACAGCAGTGATAGCGTTGTGACCGTCGGACTGCCAAGTCATAGGTCTCGAGTTCGAACTTTTCGGATCCATGTACGTATTGTATAATTATCACTTGCTTAAGAGATATTTCTCGACAGCATGTGAAGCCAAGTCAGGCGCCTATGGGTGGCATAAACTCTGACACTAGGTTAGTCACTAACCACACGAAAAGAAGAAGATCGACATAAATGTAACACGTGTTTTTCTCTAGGCTGTGCTGATTGAGGCTCTGATCACATTCGTGCTGGTGCTGGTCGTGCACGGCGTATGTGACTCGCGCCGCAACGACATCAAGGGATCTGCTCCCTTGGCCATCGGTCTCAGCATCACGGCCTGCCATGCTGCTTGCGTTAGTATCAACATTTATATAGACTCTAAATTGAAAAATTCTGATGTTTGTTCATTGGAGAAGAAACTTTATGTAACGGGATTGGGATTTAATAATAATAATTTATTTATTTCAGACATATAGTCCATAAATCAGATAACATTAAATCAAATTGAAAATAATAAACATTCCCACAACCAATTACAAAAAATTTGACATACACAATTTACACAATAATGTCAAAAAATACGAGGAGAGGCGCTAACATGAAGCTGCATCCACCTCTGTATCAAGGACAAGTCCCACCGCTCGGACAACACCCGATTTACGCGATAGTATAGTCCTTACTTTCGAGTTTTATTATCAGTTGCAAAATCCAAAAACAGTGTTTTTTGATTGTGATCTTTATTTTATTTGATGGAGCTAACATTTTTGTGAATGATCAATCGATGCAAACAATGTTTTAACTTTCATTAATAAAAAAAACAACTTTTTTTTAATTTAATTTACAAAATGTATTAAAACGTATTATTTTTCAACAGATTCCATTCACCGGCTCCAGCATGAACCCCGCTCGTTCCTTCGGACCTGCCCTCGTCATGGGCATCTGGACTGCACAATGGGTAAGTAACAATATAAATGAAATCAAGTATTTTTTGAAATTCGAATCTATTACAGATGAGGTTATTATGAAATTCGGGAAAGCTTCAATGACTAATAACCGATTCCTATAATCTACGGAGCGTTATTGGTTAAAATTAAGACTCTCGATCTTTACAATTAATGAAGCAAACGCCTCATGGCTTTCCATAATAGTCCCTCCCATATGGAAGTATCTAGCTTAAGATTCTATTTATGTGCCTAGTTTAGCAATGAAAAATTCTACCATTGGTAAACAAAACGATTCGTTTTTATTTATAGGAACCGTGCATTAGAATATATAACATATTGTATCTAGGTACAGGTTTCATCTTTCATCATTCGATTTAGAATTAGAAATCGCAATAACGGATTTTCACCCGTTTGTCATAAACACTATAGGTAGATGGATACGCTTCTCTCTAAGTACTTTTATTCTAAGACATCCAAGTTATTGTTGTCGGAACAACTCTCAAAGCCTCACAACATAATCTTGAGTAAATGCAAGTGTATCTATCCATAGCTAATTATTGAGCACACTTTCGCCGGCGCGGGCGCCGACCACGAGTTCCTATCTAACGGGTTTGCATCTCCGTTGGAAACTGCGCTACTCATGTAACTTTCCGATCACACATGATTACTTGTGAACCCCGACACATGAATCATAGCTTGTCTGACATTAATTTACATGTTGATTAAGTTGTATTAAGAATTGTTGCCTCCCTTTCTAAGTAACAAGTAGTAACTTAAGTTCTTTATAGAGGAACTTTCGTTAAAATGAAAGTAAAGTTGCTGATTAAAGTTTGTATTCACAGATGATGGACTATATATACCTACAGAATGTTGTACGATCAAAAACGATTTGCGAGGTCAAGCTGCGCTTGCCGCGGTCAATTAGTGGATGGATGACCGTTCGTTACACATCGATACCCCTCCGTGGCTCTGAGAGCACGTTAAACAGTCGGTTCCGGGTGTCATACGTATACCTATGACAGTCGTTACGGGAAGTCTGACAATCGGTCTAACCTTAGGATATCGGTATTGCCCAGTAAATGGGTTGCGGAGTTCTGATGGCAGTCGCTCCGTGGTACTGGTATTCAGCCGCATCTGGTTAGACTGGGAGCTGACCCCAACTCAGTTGGGGAAAGGCTAGATAGAAGGAACGAAAGATTTGAATGGCTGGAATAGAGGTATTCACCCGAAGTAACAAAATCTTAGGTTAAACATTGTGGACATCATATCTTGGTAGTAAGTTATTGGTACAACAGTAGAACTTTTACCTTCCACAGTGTTTAATATTTGCGAGAAATTGTTACTACATGGTGACATGGTAACTATGATGAATGGAGCATATAATATGAAAGGGATGAAAATTAATGTAAGCAAGACGAAAGTAATGGTTTTTGAAAGAGATGCAGATGTATCTGAGTGTAAAGTAAAGATAGGAGATGAAAGTATTGAACAGGTGAATGAGTTTGTTTATTTGGGAAGTATGTTTACAAGAGATGGTAAGATTGACGAAGATGTGGAAAGGAGAGCAAATGCGGGAAATAAAGTAAATGGTGCTTTGCATGCGGTTGTGGCTAGCCGTTCGATGTCCAAAAAGGCACGACTGGCTGTCCATAATGGTGTGTTGGTACCTACGCTTATGTATGGAAGTGAATGTTGGTCGTGGCAGAAGAGGCATGAAAGTAGAATACATGCCGTGGAAATGCGTTCCTTGCGAAGTATGTGTGGTGTAACTTTGAATGATAGATTGAGAAATGAAGAGATTAGACAAAGTTGCGGTTTAAAAGATGATGTAGTGACAAAAATTGAAAGGAGTATGCTTAGGTGGTTTGGTCATGTTGAGAGAATGAGTGAACGACGATTAACAAAAGGAATTTATAAGGCGGATGTTAATGGGAACGCCGGTAGAGGACGTCCTAGAAGGACATACATCGATGTTATTGGTGAAGTTCTTCACAAAGGTCCGGTGCGTAGTACTCTCAACCGGCGTGCGTGTATGACAAGATGTATGAATGTGGATGAAGCGAAAGGGGTATGTAAGAGTCGTAGCATGTGGCGTTCTATAGTTTCTGCCTACCCCTATGGGAGAAAGGCGTGAGTTTATGTATGTATGTATGTATGTTACTACTAAGTAGTTTTTGTCTCACGGTCTGAATCCGCTTAAGATTATTCCATAGTTATGAAAGTCTTCTTCTTCCTGCCCTTATCCCACACTAGGTGGGGTCGGCACAACATGTAATTCGTAAATACATGTTGTTAAAGGTTCTGGCTTATTGTTTTATGACCGGCCGCCTGCCTGACATCAACCCTCCTTGGGAGTACTCGTTGCGCCGTCGCGCGGGTGACCCAATGTGCTTGTTGATATTGCACTGGGTCCCAAAATGATATGCTTGTCAAAATTAATGTTCTTCTTGGTGGAGTATACTTGAAGTTCCTCGACCAGTTGACCAGTTATGCAAGTCAAGACTATTGTATCAATGTTTGTCAAATATTAGTCCGGACTGGTTAATATAATACCTATAGAGTTAATTGTTTTACAAAGACTGCAAATAAAGCAGAGACGAAACAACTCCTTCTTCTTCCTGCCCTTATCCCACACTAGGTGGGGTCGGCACAACATGTATTTCATAAATCCATGTTGTTAGAGGTTTTGGCTTATTGTTTTATGACCGGCCGCCTGCCTGACATCAACCCTCCTTGGGAAACGATGAAAGACGAAACAACTCCATAGTATAAAATAAAATTATATTTCTACTGACTGCCTTGTTGGTCTAGTGATGGCAAGCGCGACTGCTGATCGTGAGGTCTTGGGTTCTATCCCCAGGTCGGGTAGTGTTACTGGGTTTTTCCGTGTGGAATTCCTCAGTAGCAGCCAGAAGTTTGGATTTGTGTTCGGTTGATGGCAATTGGGCCATATGAGGGTGTTACTATACACCTCTGCCCAACCCTTCGGGAAATACAGGCGTGATGTTATGTAATGTTATTCTGATCTTCTAGTAGCTCTATTTATTAATAGTAAGTGAAAAAATCGGTAGCAAAAAATGTAGAAACGCTACATATTCGTAATCATAATTGCAATTGGACTGCACATCCAGTCGCAACTAGGGTTACCATTTCAAAATGGAGGAATGCCGGTCTAGAGCGCCTTAAATTCCTGATTTTACAGAAAAATGCCTCTAGATCTCTGTTTCATGGCAGCAAGAGAATAGTTCATGCTGTGTCGTGAAAAGATTAGGCTGTTAGCAAGGTTGGTAGCGGGGCTGACTACACAGTGTGCTCCATACGTACCTTCTTTTAAGTATCGTCACTCATAGAGGCTTTTTGAAAGCACCCTTATGCCTGTCTCAGAGTAATGTCGGCCGCTCGCATGTCTAAACCTTAAAATTCCTGTCAAATGCGGTAAATGCCAGTCAATGGTAACCTAGTTGCAACTGCAAAATAAGCAACTGCCTAATATAATTAAGATGCAGTTAGTGCACTTGCGTGACAACTGCCGACAGACTTGCAGTTATGATTACAAATAAATATGATTCACCAAATGTGACGTCATTAGCCTCCCTTTTTTTCTTCTTTTTTATTATCGTTGGAAAATCCTCATGGACGTCCCTCGCCCGGGAAAGGCGAGGGGGTCTGCCGGACTCTTACTGGCTAAAAACCAACGGTGTTCCTCCTCCTGACCGTTCGGCCGGGGTCGCGAGATTCGCAAAAGCATGCACCGCAACCCCGGCAGGGTCATTAGCCTCTCTGGTCTTAATACCATGACATTTCCAACTCAGACCATAAGCGAAAGCGAGCGTGAACGTATAACCACAACATTCCCTTCATGCATGGCTTTAGATTTTATTGCTTTATACCATAACTAAAATAAATGGAGGTTGCTATATGGCCATTAGTCAATGACAGGAAGTGAAGGTCCATCTCACTCATGAGTTATGCCCATCATGACGGAACACTCCAATTAGTAAAACATGCCTATTACACAATACTCTCCTATAAGAGTTATTCTTCAGAGGTTAAAGTACATTTACGCAGCTTCTATTTAAAACAAATCTGATTTCCGCAAGAGACGGGTGCCCATTCGCTTGTTCATCAACTAAACTTTGATTAGAAAATTACTATCTTTTACTACCAGACAGCGCGAGAATAGGACGATGATAGATAAGAACTAAGTTAGAAAATGTCAAACTATATTTACGTCTTGAACTTCACCGTGTTCTTAGGCCCCTCGTCCACGGCGACTTTCTGTAGCGATGCAGTAGCGATGCTGTCGCGCGTTCGCATCGATACAGTCGCAATGCGGTCGCTAACTGTTTGTCCTCGCCCACACCACGATTCTCAGTCGCGATACAAACGCGATACAGTCGCGCTTCTGTCGCGATGCAAACGCTCGGTTCTTCACTCACGCGCCACCCTCCCTCCGTTCTCTCCCCGATGTCGTCCGACACGGTCGCGCGTTTGCATCGATACAGTCGCGATGCTGTAGCGCGTTAGTAGCGCGTTGGCATCGTTTCTGTAGCGCGTTGCAAATGCGACTAACGCGCGTTAGTAGCGATGCTGTCGCGCGTTTACGAAACATGCGACAGCATCGCTACAAAAAGTCGCCGTGGGCGAGGGGCCTTAGTCGACACATTCTGACGTTTCGTCTATGGAAATTTTAGTACAACTAACTTTGACAGCTCTTATACGTCCGTCTCTTTCTTTTTTATCAGAGTGAAGAGAGAGTGGCCCTAGCCTAAATTAAGTTTAGTTGGTGCAAAACAGAATTGGCACCATTGCCTACTTACTTTAACAGTAGCCGTTGAAAGTCTTGACAGCTATGTGTACAGTTAGGGTTGCCATCGCTAAAATTTGGCAACCAGGACAAGACGCGTGAAAGGACAAGACCATCTACAAGAAGACGAATAAAAAATAAAGCCTCCTGCCACTCCCATACCTCAGGAGGTGACTAGCACTTGTGCGAGGACTGTAGAAGGCGTGCACACTTGACTTACGTGTTGTGTTGTGTCATCCTACGTGACAAGACTAGTATGAATCCAGCATTATGCATCAGTATAATATTAGGTCCCCACCTATGAAATCAGCGTTTTGTATGGAGAATTTTAAAGAAGTTGCATTTTTCATACTAACATTTTCTTAATTTATTTAACAACTATGAACACTGATGTTTTAAAACTTTTATGCACTAATGTTTAAAAACTAAGATAACGTATGCCACTTAGATTATGCGACAAAAATCAGTTTTGGCTAAGTTAAAACAAAAATAGTGTTGATTTCTGCTAACAAAAAGAGGAGTCATTTTTAAGTTATTTTTTATGTTTAGAAAACTATAAATAATAAGGTTTTTTTACTATTGGTAGTTGTCTATGATGGTCATTATTCGATATAATATCAAGCAATTGATTAATATTTTAAATCATAGAAGTGACGAGGTTCTCTATTTGTGAGAAAAAAACGCCAATTTCATAGGTAAGGCCTCGACTTACGAGTTATATGTCGTGGGTTCGAACCCAGCCAGGCTCATTACTTTGTGTAATTTATTTCATCACCACTGCTTTCAAAACGGTGAAGGAAAACATCGTGAGTAAACCGGCATGTCCTAGAACCAAATAATTCGAAGACATGTGACATCTACCAACCCGCACTGGGCCCACGTGGTGGATTACGGCCCATTCCCTCTCACAGAGAGGAGGCCTGTGTCCCAGCAGTGGGAACATTATAGGCTGATAATGATGATAATAATACTGATTACGCAACAAGTAAAATACTCGTTACATAAATACATTTATATCTAAACATAAATTGCGCGTTTAGGAAATGTAGAATAAAAACACGATGTATGGCGAAATACATAATATATTTCTAGGCCCTTCCGATATTTATGTAATACCAATTATCTCCTTCACGCCTCAGTAACAATTAACGCTAACTTGCGTGCCAATGACTTTGAAACTCGTAACTACATTACATAGTAAGTACGTACGAGTAGGTTGGCTTGTTACAGAGTATTATCCACCAATTACAACACTTCTACTCCAACTATAGAAATAGAGAAACTAACACTTTTAATATAAAGAAGTATCCTCAGAAAAGGAGATCGGAGGGAGGAGGTCCAAGTGTCGTCGGATAATGAGAGTTATTTTCTTTTAAGGCTCAATATCAGCTGAAAAAGTATTATAAAGGGATACTTTTTCTATGGGTGTTAAAAAATCTATCCATGGAGAAAAAAGTTATTGGCTAAAGTGTAAATAATATAATAACATAACACACCACAGTAATTAAATATGGCGCGAGCCTATTGCCATCAAGCGGGCACAAATCCATACTCTGGGCTTCTTCTGAGATATTCGACACGGAAAAATTCAACAATACTTTGCCCGACCTTGGGATCGAACCCAGGACCTCACGATCGAACCCAGGACCTTACAATCGAAAGCCGCGCTTGCCACCACTAGACCAACGAGGCAGTTCATATTATGAATATTTATATACATAGAGCCACTTTTTATATTATAATATTGTAAATCAGAACAGTTCATATACGTGGTATTTATTTTATAATTCATATTTATGATTAGTTACGGTTTACTCACATGCGAGTCGAACTCGCGACCTCGCCGCGTGATCAGCTCATGATTAAGAGCTCCGTTTGGGTCCGAAACTAGTCGGGCAATCCCGAAAATGCACGTGAGTAAACCGTAACTAATCATAAATATGAATGTGTCTCACGAAAGTTATAATATTTTATAACTGTGTGAAAATGAGATAGCTGGACGCTCCAGACGCATCTCGATAATAGCACGGCGGTAAAGGGGACCAAGGGGTGTGAGGGAGCGGCACACATTTCACGCGCATAACCAGCGCAATCTTCGCTTCTTGCTGGTTACGTGCGTCTTCAGTCACTTGGACTAAGGCGCATACAAAAATATCCAATCTCCTTCGATTTGACTGACGTCATCACTCACACTTGTACAAAAATTTTCATAGTCTTATTGTACTTTCAGTGTTTCACATTCGCGATAGAGCCAATGATGAATAACACTCAAAATTTAATTTATTTACGGGCTAACTAGAGAGTATCGGCATTGCCAAGTAACTGGGTTGTGGAGGTCTGATGGCAGTCGCTCCGTGTAATATACTGGTATTCAGCCGCATCTGCTTAGACTGGCAGTTGACCGCAAATATATGAGAAAAATAGGCTAGGCCGAACGAACATGGAGATGTGACATATTATCTAAAAACATAGTAATGTCTGCCGTTAGGACGACCCTTTATAGTCTTATAAGAATGATAGGCTGTTCATAAAGTTACATTAACTAAGTACTTCAACTAAAAACTGCCTGATTGGTCTAGTTGTGGCAAGCGCGACTGCTGATTGTGAGATCCTGGGTTCGATCCCCAGGTCGGGGAAAGCGTTGTTGGGTTTTCCCGTTTGGAATTCCTCAGTCCGGAGTTTGGATTTGTGCCCGGTTGATGGCAATTAGCTCGCCTCCTATTACATGGGACGTAACATAGGTAACGGCGAAATTAGGGTGTTACTATACATCTCTGCTCTACCTTTTGGGGAATACAGGTGTGATGTTATGTAAGTACTTCAACTGTAATTGGTGATCTTGCTAATAATTGTAATATTTCTTGTTCAGGTTTACTGGGTGGGCCCCATCGTCGGAGGTGTGATCGCCGGTCTCGTTTACAAGTTCATCTTCCGCATCGGCAAGCCTGGCGAGAGCGGCTCCTACGACTTCTAAACGACTACGGGACGACTCCGTCACGTGGCCGACGCTACACCGTGCCTATACTCTAACCTTGCCTCGCGCATACTCAACTGACAGTCTTTTGAAATGTCGCCAAAAATGGGTCAAAATTGTCGTGATATGTTATTTGTACCTATTTATTTGTAATAACCAAAAATCGAATAACGTATTCGAACTTTATGAACAACTCTATTCTTCAAAGACGAGTTTCCTGTTTATGCAAGTATTAGTAGGTATGTGCGAGGCGATAGTATTAGCTTATTGATATAACTTGTTCAGACGTTGGACCAAATTTATATAGGACATTGTCAATGGGCTTATACTTGTTATTTTTATTAGTCTCTTATCATTATGCTCGAAGAGAAATCCAAAGGCTTACTTCAGAATTATGTTATTATTCGAAAAAATATGAAAAAACCGATTCGAAACCGTTATGTCGGAGTAAGATATCTAATTTAAGTTATAGTTATATGAATAAAGATATTAAGTTTATTTATATTATGTGAATAAAGTATGTTTAAGCGGATGTTCATTATAACATGTCCATACTCGAGTGCCTGTGCTAGTTATGTGATTAATTATAATATTGTGAGTTAATTTTAGTGGGTATTCACATCGAAACTTTTCACACGAAATGAATATTTTAAAATAAATGATATCATAATTATTAAATCTAGTTTTATTGTTTATATATCCAATCCAAGTATTTTCTATGACAGTTAGAAGAACATACAAATAACGCGACCGCGTTACAATTATATTTTTGCAGTTCATGGTGGCACTGCTGGCAAAGGCCATTTATTTTGACAATAATTATGTCCAATTGCCTCGTTGGTCTAGTGGTGGCAAGTGCGACTACTGATTGTGGGGTCCTGGGTTCGATCCCCAGGTTGGGCAAAGTGTTACTGGGTTTTTCCATTAGGAATTTCTCAGTAGCAGCCTGGGGTCTGGATTTGTGCCCAATTAATGGCAATAGGCTCGCCCCCTATTACATGGGACTTAAACATAACTGGTGAAATGAGGGTGTGCTAAAACACCTCTGCTGAACTCTTCGGGGAGTACAAGGCGTGATGTTATGTCAACACATGTAAAATGAATAGCATATTTTTCCGATTATACATTCGGTTGGTAAGGCAGCCGTGTTATTTGAGTGTTACACATCAAAACTAACGTAGTAAGTACTTATGCTATTCAAGGAATGAAAAAACTGAGCGTACCTAAACAATCTTACCATGTCCTTTTTAACCTCCGACAAAAAAAGGGGTGTTATAAGTTTGAAGCATAAGTCTGTCTGTCTGTGACATCGTAGCGCCCAAATGGATGAACTGATTTCAATACTTTTTTTTTGTTCGATAGCTAGTTTAATCGAGATGGTTATAGGCTAAGTTTGATGGAAATTGGATCAGCCGTTTCAAGATAATCAGCTCTTTTCACAGTTGGTGGTTGCGCGCAATGTTGTTTTAATTTTATAATTACGTCATCTGCCGGCGACGGTGCACACTGTTTCACAACCCAAATATTGGGGAAATGCTGCTTCAATAAAATGCCAATAGATGGCGCTAAATCAATCTTTGGCTGGCTTCAATGATTGGCTGTTTTAGATTGATTGAGTGTATAATAAAAAAGGGTAACAACGTCAGTTTATCAAAAATATATTTCACATGATATAGAAATTAATAAGCCTTCATAAGCTTGGCCGGTATAAATCCACGACTCCTACTCTTATCGTTTGTTCCCAGAAAGACGCCCTTTAATGGTGCGTCCAGACCTGACGAACGCGCCGCGAATGCGCCGCTCGCGTGCGGCGCATTCGCGGCGCGTTCGTCAGGTCTGGACGCACCATAAAAGAGGCAAAAACAGGGCTAAGCTCATTTTTACGCCTCTAGGTATATCTTTTTTGGGAAGAGGCGCCTTGGATCGGTACATAGGGTAGTCATCATCTACAATATAGTAACTAAATAATAAATAAACAAATTAAACTTTATTTTCAGACTACTTACCATAGTAAATTAGTCCATAGTTTTGTTAGTATTTTAGTGTTAGTAACAATGGTGCTTAAGTAACTAGGTTAGTATTGTTAGTGTTTATAACTTCATTATTTATTCAGACCTATTACTATCCCCACCCAGTGTCTCTGGAAGGGGCAGTCCGGTCTGGCAGCAATCATCTTCAACGTAACTGTCGATCCATGTAGGAGTGCTCCTATAGGAGTAATCCTTAGTTGTTCTGGATCCAAATAACCTCCGTCGCACGTCTTTATCCGGGTTACTAGACGTTTATATTAGTGCGGTATGCAATCTCTGGACTTCTACGGTTCCTTTGTGCTTTGGCACAGCTTTTCCTGATGCATTTAGTATCAGGTTAACTAGAAATAAAATTAATAAAAAACATTTAAAAAAAGCTTTCAATAAGAAAAAAAACTACCAAAAGAAAGAAAATATGAAATGCATGCATGAGTATGCCCATCAGAAGCCATTGATGTTCATGTAATTATACGAAATAGCGTAATGTAGAAACGGGAGTTATCTTATTGACGTCGCTGACACTTATAATTACCAACGCGCGTGTATTGAGTGTATTTACGGTTAAGGCAGCTTTTCAATAAGGGATATAATAATTATATAGGTAGTTAAGAAAGAAGTCGACGGAGTCGGCTTGATAATTATATCTTTAGAGCGGTTTCGCACTACGTCCGAGCCGAACCCGTGAAAATACGGATCTAGAAATCTCGGACCGAATTCGGATATTGCTTACGCACTAGTCCGATCTCTGATCCAAATCTAAGCAATTCAGGGGCCACTTTTTGGCATACGGCATTTTACGCGGAGCCACAGCAGAGCATTCTCGCCGCTGCCTCTCTGCTCGGACGCAGCTCGGATTCGGTTCGGACGCAGTGCGCGAGCGTTCGTACAAATAATACTATGGCTTTTTCGGTCCGTCAATAATCTTCTCCGGAATGGAGATTCACAGATTCACGGATAACGGAAAGAAATCGGATGACGGAAGCCGGATCTAGTTCGTAAACTACCATAGAAATCGTTCTACGACTACTCCGAACCGTGTTTTCACGGGTTCGGATCGGATTCGGATCGGACGTTGTGCGAAACCGCTCTTACTGTCGCTACAATGACCTGTCAAACCTCCATGTCGCACCCAATGTTCGAAGTTGTACCTATCATTAATAATGTGATAATGCTTAACTTGACCAGCTCATCGATGAAATGGAATCATTACACGCAAAGCCTCGGTTAGCACCCATCTTCAGCAAACTTAATTTCGGATCTTCTCGCGGTCACCAATCTGTCTGCCAAGTTGACGGTCACTGGGAGGCCCATATTCGGCAGTAGATGTTGTGGATGCTGACACTTTGCCCTTTAGTAGGTGGAACGAGGCTGGCAATGCTGATGATGATGACACTTCACCCTTCTTGAGGATTTAAACCAAGTTACCTACTATTATCTGCAGACTTAAAAAAATATAAAAAATCTTACGTAAACATGCTAAAGAATATAAATACGCCATCCTTGTTATATACTTGTTTGATTTTATAGTGCCAATTCTAAAATACCTACTTTGATAACCAGTAATATTTTTTTAAAGTACCTATTCGACTTATTGTTTTCAATATTCAATAAAATCTACGTACAGTACGACACAACTAAGAAGTCGCATCGGTAAACTTGATCGACTATCATGGCAAATATTAAAAATAAATGTCTAAACCCATAACGTAGGTACGGGGACCCTTAGTGCGCGAGTCCGATACGCACCTGGCCGGTTTTTACTATACTTACTTAGATATAAGTACCTATAGGTATAGACGAGTACGTACGAGTAGTAGTGGCTGGCAGAAGCCCATATGTGCCGCAAGTCACCAACCGATCTTATCTATAGTCCGGCCATTAAAATTTTGTATAAAGTAAACAAACTTCGATCGTGAAACAAAAATAAGCGTTTTATTAAAAATCTTACTTGGCCTTTGTTTTATAAGTAGTAGGTAATTAAAATTGACGTCCAGTCTTGACTGTTGCATTTTGGCCACAATTTCTTTAGATGCAGACTCAGTCGGTCAAAGGGTCAAAAAATTCCCAAGTAGCTTTCTAAACTTCACTAGAAGCTGACCTGCGTCGTACCATACTTGACGTCTAGAGTTGTTCTACACTGGCCTGCAAAAATAAGTATCACACTTTTAAAATTGCAATTTTTTCTAAACTATAGAAGTTAGAGATTTAAAATAAAAAACGTTTTATAGCAATTTTTATCAGCTTTCTTTGAAACTATAGTAACAAAGTTAAACTCTTTTTTGAGTCCTTTTTGCTTCGAAAATATATCTTGTGTACTTAAAAAGTTATTGCAATTTTAAAAGTGTGATACTTATTTTTGCAGGCCAGTATATTACGACTGATGGTGACACAGAGCGTACCTACTTGACCGTTTTCATGTTGATCAGTGAATTTTCGTTATAACACAATTACCTGATAAATCTTCATTAGGTTTCGCAAGTGTCGTGACTTGTGGATCGCTAATCAAGCGCGTGAGTGCGCCGGCGCAGTTAAAAATGTGGCGCGGGGTCAAGGGCGGGGCATGCGATGAGTATTGTCATGCCGTGGGACAGGTGGGTAGTGCACTAGCCTACATACTTCAGAATTCGTGCACATGATATAGAAACTTTGTTTTTTTTTTATACTGCGTAGCTATACAGCCGACCTTAGATCCTAATCTGAATCCGTTTGTAATCTTGAAAGTACTTGCATTCAGATTACTTGTTGCTCAAGCACCATGTGCATTCTACTAGAATCTCAGTATCGTTTGATCCGAAACGCGTGAATAATCACTTCTACTCACAGATTACTTCTACTCCAAGTTGAAGGTGTATTCGAATTTGCACTGAAAGTGAAATTCTCTTCAGATAATTCTTTGATGAGCTTTTTACTGACTTTTGGGCTTCTTCTTATTTTCGTGTGGTTAGTGACTAAGCTGGTGTCAGAGTTTATGCCGCCCATGGGCCTCTGACTTGGCTTCATATGCCGTCGAGAAATATCTCTCAGGCATGCCGGTTTCCTCAAGATGTTTTCCTTCACCGTTTTTAAGCAAGTGATAATTATACAATACGCACATGAAACCGAAAAGTCCGAGGTGGCGAACCTTAACTCGAGACCTATGACTTGGCAGTCCGATGGTCGCACCACTAGGATATCACTGCTGTTAAAACAAACCTTTAACTTTTGGGCTAATAAAGTTAAAATACAAAACTGAAGCAGAAATAATTTTATTGCAGAAAACGAAATACAGAAATTACATTACATTTGAAGAGCCAAACATGTTATATGAGTACAATACTGAATAATTTAACAGTCTACAAGCATAAATGTGTTACATTTTAGATTAAATATCGTGTGATAATAATTTACTGAGAGGGCCTCGAACCGACAGTGAAGGGATGTTCGCATCGCCCGCGAGTGACATGGCCTTGCTTATTGAACTATTTCATGTGCCATCTCACGACACCACTTTATCAGCGAATAAATCTTTCGACAAAGCGTTTTTATGCTGCGAAACGGTGTTAATGCGTGTAAATATTGTTATGTTTAGATATGATTACTAGTTTTAAGATTGATTACAACATTTAACTATCGAAAATCTGATTGACGAAACAGCTAATTTCGACTGACTAAGTCTAAAAACTGTATAAACATTATTTTGTATTCAGCTGGCCATGCACCCGTGATAACTAAGGCAGTGCGGCGGCACGAAAGGCCTGTCTCAAGGTTGCTCGTCTATGAGCACCTGTAGGAAAGCGTCAGGCTCCGGGATATCTTCTAAAAAGCCGGCTGCGTCGCAAAACTCGGCGAAGGAAGCGCAGGGCAGTAGCTCGTCGGTTAGCGTTGTTACTATGCGCTCGGCGGCTTTACCGTTTGCTTCGTCGTTGTGACGAACGTATTCGGCCAGTTTGACCGGCCACTGGTCTACTGTTGTTGCGCTTACGGTCTGAGGAGAAATTATTTGTTTCTAAATCTAAGTTCTTAAGTCGGATTTAGGACCAAGCCACATCTAACGGAACGATAGGTCGTCGATCTTCCGTTGCGTATTTTACTCGAGGAATTTTAGTAACGCATCTTCGGTCAAATGTGTACGGTGTGACATGTTTATATGGAATTATGTGTAGCGGCGGAAGATCGGCGACTTATTTTCCGTCAAATGTGGCTTGGCCCTTATAATAGAATGTAAATTGTTATTCTGGTAGATACGCAATAAAGTTAAATCTGTTAAGTTTTTTTTTAATATCGTATGGCACAGAAAAATCTCGTATCCTTTCCAGAGATAACTGACATATGGATTTTAGCAATAGTTTTTTTTTTAATAATATTGTTTAATTAAGTAACCTTGAACATAACAGTGTAGAGCTGATCTATGATGGCCACAAAGAGCGCGTAGGGCTTGTAGTCGGGCCAGCCCTTGGCGGCGCGGTGGTCGGGCGGCAGCGCGCGCACGGCGGGCCCGGCCGGCGCCGCGGCGCGCACGTGCCCGATCACCAGCAGGCGCTTCAGCATGTCCAGCTTTAGGGCGCGCCATCTGGTGGGGGAGGTGCACATCTTAGTGGTCATGGTCGTGCTAGCGCTGTTAGAATAAAACTTAAACCCACGATTTGGAAGTAAAGCTAGTGAGTCAAGGTTTTAATTTTTTTTATCATTAGATCCTCGTTGGTTCTAGTGGTGGCAAGCGTGACTGCTGATCATGAGGTCCTGAGTTCTTTCCCCAAGTCGGGCAAAGTGACATTGAGTATTTCCGTGTGGAATTCCTCAGTAGCAGATCGGAGATTTGTGCCCGGTTGATGGCAATAGGCTCACCCCCTATTACATGAGACTTAAACAACGGCGAAATAAAGGTGTTACTATTACACCTCTGCCCAACGATTCGGGGAATACAGGCGTGATGGTATGTTATGTAATCACAAGAAATTTTAATTAAATCAAATTTTATTTTGCAGGACTCAAGTATATTTTAGTTCTTATTTATAATTATTCAAGTTCTTATTCCATATCCAACCGATACGGCGTGCAAAAATATTCATATATGTATTAATTAAAAGCTGTTTTATATTTCTTCAGATTAAGGTCATCGCAAGCATTTCATAGGAATATATTCCTATGAAATGCTTGCGATGATCGGGATCAATTTCGCGTACCGACTCGTCTTATCACGAGACCTATATTGATTCTATGTTCAGAGATCTGCGGATATAAAATTATTAATATTTATAGTAGTAATCACCATGTACTTACTTAGCGTGTGGGTACAACATAAGCATTAGCGTGACGAAGTAGAGAGGCCCCTCGGCATCGTGTGCTGACTCCAGCAGGCGTGCCGGCGCCCAGCCCATCGCAGCCTCTAGAGCCGACACCTCCCGCGCAGACACACGACTCCTGATAAATAGAAATAATATGAGACTCTAAATACGAGAAAAAATACGAGATGAAATAGATTATAAGTAAACAGAAACAGATACACAGGTAATATAATGCAAGCTGGTTTAATCGAGATGGTTCTTAGTTATTTATTTATTTATATTATCGCACAAAAAAAAATTATACAGAGGCGGACTTAATGCCTTAGGCATTTTCTACCAGTCGACCTTAGGGTGATGCAGAGAAAACATGGTAGATGCGCTAAAAAGAGCTGTGTCATGTGATACAATATTAAAAATAAACACAAAGATAAGGGAACATTTTTGGCAATAATATTACCTACATACATATTATATATTTACATATACAAGGTTAGTCGGAAAGGGGGTACTAAGCCGAAAGGGTGTTAAAGTACCCATAATAAGTAATAACTTTTGTTCTACAACTTTCCCCAAAACTCGATAGTTTAAAAGAAATAGCTTTTCAAAGATTGCGTAAAAAATATGCTAAAATCTATCTGTCCATAGCTATGATCAGCTGTTTTTACAATTTAGGTCATATTTGGGGTCACGGAATAGAAAATTAATTTCTTGAATTCATAACTAAAGCAGGTATCTTTTTTTTTGAAAAAACTAAAATAAAAATCTTTTTGCATGCAAATAAAAATGATCGAATTTTGAAATTTTAACACTTGCTTTAAAATAGTCATTAGTGATACTTTAGGTGGCCTGCGGCTTAGTACCCCCTTTCCGACTAACCTTGTATATGTACATATATATATATTAATAAACTTATAAATAATAGATATTATATACATATGCATACATTCATATATATATATAGTATGTTTATAGTATATACATAGTTATGTTTTATGATAATCACTTCAGCCATATCCATTATGAAGGTTTTTAAATTTGAAGTATTATACAATTTAGGGATGTGCAGAATATTCGTTTTATGTTCGATATTCGGCAGGTTTACCGAACATTCGTATTCGGCTGATTATTCGGCAACAATGCCGAACAATCTACCGAATAATCTTACATTAAAAAGTTATCTCTATGATTATGTAAAACATTAAGATTACACAATTTTATAGATAGATATACTTTATTGCACACTAAAAGAACTAAAACAGAAGAAATACACATAATTAAGAACAGTACAAATGGCGGTCTTATCGCTTAAAGCAATTTCTTCCAGACAACCATTGGATGGAAAGAATTGTTAAGAAAAATATAAAGGGCAGTTTGCAGCGTACAAATATGTAACCTACTAAAAATCGGGAATCAACTAAATAATAAGTATAAATACATACTATAATACAAATAATCATACAATAACATTATAATTACAACATATCTATATAAATAAAAACGAATCGCCAAATGTGTTGCTAAGCGCAAAACTTGAGAACGGCTCGACCAATTCGGGTATTTTTTTTAACCGAACATTCGGCCGATTATTTGTATTCGGTAAAACCCTCATTCGGCCCATTACTGCAATTTATACAATGTCAGATACATTTATAGCGGAGGACATATTTACTAGCGAAAAAGAGTAACAAATACATGTAAAGGTGTGTACAGACATCGCGAGGCATGCGCCGCAAATGGCTTGTCACGCCTCAGGGCTCATGCACTGCGAGTGGCGAATGCTCACAGTGAGTCACCCCGTCCACACAACCTAAGGCACGCGTGGCAAACCATTTGCGTCGCATGCCTCGCAATGTTTGTATGCACCGTTATACTTACGTATTGATGACGTATAGCGCCATATGTATCAACGCCGGCACCAATTGCATGTTGGACAGCGGGCCGCCGCCACCGGTGTCGTCGTGGAAAGTGCGGCCGCGAGCGAATCTTAACAGCAGCAGTTTCAAGTCGTGTAGTGTGCATGTGTGGCCGATGTCACGGTGGCCGGTACACTCCTGAACAAAAGTATAATAAGTTACGATAAACTTAATTCTACAGGTAACTGAATAGACTTTAGATTGTGCAGCGCGGCGTCTCACATTAACCTCATTGGTAAGTAGGCAAATGCAAGTCATACTACATTTTCTAATAATTTTTCATCAGTCCCAGTAAACATTATGTAGGTCACCAAGAAATTTAGAAAAAATATTACGTAATATAATAATCTCGAGGAAGGGGCTCGCTTATTAACGACCGCGCGGATCATACGATTTGTGAGGGTAAGCAACGCTTACCGCGGTCAGTCCGTGGATGGGTGATCATCCATTACACATCGAGACCCCTTCGTGCCTCGGAGAGCACGTTAAACCAGCCGTCCCGGGTGTCATACGAATATCGAAGACAGTAGTTACGGATCGTCAGAAACCCTAAACTTTAGAATATCGGCATTGCCCAGTAAGTGGGTTGCGGAGGTCTGATGGCAGTCGCTCCGTGTAAAATACTGGTATTCAGTCGCATCTGGTTAGAGTGGAAGCTGACCCCAACGCAATTGGAAAAAAGGTAGGCAGAACGACGTAAAATAATAATCTATGTACATGCATGCAAGCAATCAATTAGTAAGTATGCAAAAATTGAACTTACTTGTAAATAAGTAGTATGCCTGGCCAGACAGCTCGCGAATGCAGATTCTGGCACGTGCGGGCCCCATAGCGGCAGTAAGCCGTTGCAGCGAGTGGACGCATTCTGTAGCGCCGCGCTTTCCCACTCATCCCTGTTGTAGCAACGATATGATAAGACACAACACTTCTCTAATCAGTCTACATGTAGATGACATATTACTATGGTGATATTTAAAAGTTTTATTGGTCTGTTAATCAGATCTTTCGTTTCAGCACTTTAGTGCGCGCGCGCACTACGGTGCGGTGACTAGCGGTGAGCCTTTTTTCACCGCAACGAATAAAATAAATACAAGTATATCATTATGCGGTGAATGATTCGCAATGCGCGCTCTTCTATGACACTTCATACTTCACAAATTATACGTTGAAAAAAGGCAAAGCAGTGCGCGCTAGTCCTTACTGTTCGACCAACTCCTCTGTGAAATTGCAAATTGACGAAACTTGTGACATTGACAGTTTAATTCAGTTGGCAGGATGACAAATATCTTTTCCATGCATTTACATATTAAATATTTAATAGGGAATTTGTGCCTTGACAATAATGCGGGAAAAAAATTGGCTCCAATGTGTGTAGTCGGCCTTATCAATGCCTATCTTGTCAAAACGTCCCATATCTGGTAACAAACGATGATTTTGTTACGACTTGCGAGTTGAGTGTACGGAAAGAGTATTAGAGCTACGAAGTCATCTGTAAAGTGGCAGAAAATGGGACATAATATAAAATATGTGTGTCATATAAGATTAGATATCCCTCATAATGGATCATTATTCATAGAATGGTAACACAAGAGCGACTCTTCAATTCACAGATAACTTGGTCCTAGTGTACTGTCTGGCTGTCGCCATGATGCCTTACATGATGTTATTATCTTACCTAGCGCGTGCGAGCCTAACAGCGGCCATGTGACACTCGACGTGCACAATGTTGTAGTGCGACACGGTGGTGTAGCCGAGCGTCTTGCGCGCGCGCACTTCGTACTCTTCCACGGGGCAACGCTTCGTGAACGTGTAGATACCCAGCACCTGTTACATACATATTATTATCAGTTCGACAAACAATTAATAGATTGAGACAGCAAAACCGTAAATACAACGTGAGAGTTACAAGCATAAATTGTATCACATCGCTACGCTTGTGACGCCCGCGCCGCTGCAATGCTAGTCACTACCACACAGGCTTCTTCTTCTTTTCGTATCGACGATACTTCATTATGTACGAATGCTTGCGCCCAGTAGGTGGCCACATTAATTGCAGCTTCGGTGGCGCTCTTCAGATCATCAAAGATGCAGGTGGACGGACATTTGGGACACTCCAGCAAGTGGGATATAGTCTGGACAGGAGCACCGCACTCGCACTGGGTGTTGATTTTATCGATGATCCCCCACTTCGCCAAATCTTGTTTGCAGCGGCCTACTTGGACACGCAATCGATTGAGTGCTTTCCATACAGGCCACTGCAGTTCACACACTGCAGTTCAAAATAACCACACAGGCATGACGTCTTACTTTGTAGCATCAAATTGTGATTACCTACTTAAGGTCACTTCAACATGACATGTGGAGCATGGAACGAGGGCACCTCAGTTACAACAGGACTGAGGTTATTATCCCTCAATAGTTGGGGTGCATAAATGAGCCTCCATGAGTGACGATACTTAAATGCGTCCGGCGCACCGTGGGCAGTCAGCCCCGCTACTAACTTTACCTACTTGCTAATCTCTTCACCACGACCGAGAGAAGAACATTCCTCAATACCCTCCTTGCATATTCTTGTCTTGGTCGCGTTTGGCCATAGTCTCACCGGATGGTAAGCGCAGAGAGGGTCTAAGATAGAGCACACGAATCCAAGGAACAGAGATATAGAGGGATTCCCTATACCCCTCTGGCTCTCACATACACACGACGGAACACAGTAAACTGCATGTGAAGGTGGTAGCTACCCAGGCGGACTGTATTGATCCTACCACCAAGCGTGCTGGGTTTTGTTGAATCTTACAACACGCGTATATTCCCAGCGTGCGGTAAGAAAGTTTTATATTCTAACTAGTCCCCACACCGGGTAAAATTCATCATTCTGCGTATTCTACAGTGTACCTTACCCCGCTACTGACGTCATATTACCTTGGTAGGCTGGTACTTGTATCCCTCGCGACAAATGCAGCAGACGGCGCCGTTCTCCTCGGCCAGGTCGGCCACTTGTTGGGTCAGCGAGCACTGCGCCGTTACTTGACCGCGCTCGTTGCTGCGCATGCCCAACGCGCCCAGTTGACGTTCGCGCACTGCCATTGCCAGCCGTTTCTTTTCCTGTAGAAGTCACATGGTTAGGATTTACCGATTTATTGATTTTTTTGCAGAACGAGCCCGTACCGGCAACATCGCGTCCAACCAAACCATATCCACTTTTTTTAAACACATCATTCAAGATTTCTTAAACCCAGAAAGCTAAAGACTGCCTATTTGGTCTAGTGGTCGCAAGCGCGACTGCTGAGCATGGGGTCTTGGGTTCGATCCCCAAGTCGGGCAGTGTTATTAGGTTTTTCCATTAGGAATTTCTCAATAGCAGCCCAGAGTCTGGTTGTACCCGATTAATGGCAATAGGCTCGCCCCCTATTACATGGGACTTAACATAACTGGCGAAACGAGGGTGTATTAAAAGCACCTCTGCCGAACCCTTCGGGGAATATAATGCGTGATGTTATGTCAGAAAGCTCATCACTTAGCCACTGCATATGGCGTCAGCTAAGAACAACATTAAGATTTTCTTCTAAAACATTTGCTAGAAGAAATTTATAGAACTCCATTTTCTATAATGCAATTATATACCTGTCTGGTGAAGTCCCTGACTTGCTGCACTTTGGCGGCGCACTGCGGCTGTGATCGCAGTGCTTCTAGAAGATTCTCAGCCAGCGAGCCTACATGCTCGCCTGATGACACTTGTTCCAGTCTATGTACGATGGGAATCACCTTCTCGCAAACCAACATCTACAGGAAGAAACACATTTAATATAGATAATCTGTTAATGATTGAACACAGAAGAAAGAAAGGAACCGTTATATAAAATTCTAGTCAAATAATTTCGTCAAAATGTTGCACACTATACTAACTACTAGAATTTTATGACTGGCTGAATAATATCTACCTGATACTGGTAGATATTCTTCAATACTCTTGTATGGCTAATTACCAACCGCGCGGATCATACAATTTGCGAGGTTAAACTGCGCTTGCCGTGGTCAACCTGTGGATGGTAGACCGTTCGTTACACATCGAGACCCCTCCGTGCCTCGGAGAGCACGTTAAACAGTCGGTCCCGGGTGTCATACGAATACCTATGACAGTCGTTACGGGAAGTCAGAAGCCCGAAAGTCTGACAACTGGTCTAACGTTAGGATATCGGCATTGCCCAGTAACTGGATTGCGGAGGTCTGATGGCAGCCGCTCCGTGTAAAATACTGGTATTCAGCCGCGTCTGGTTAGACTGGAAGCTGACCCTAACATAGTTGGGAAAAGGTTAGGCAGAACAAAGTCTTGTAGGAACCAAGAGCTTCAACATAAATAAATCTGTGGTGGTTATATTCGTACCTGTGTTGGCTCGTGATCAGCGGCGAGTCCCGTCAGGAAGCGCAGTATGTACTTGAGTGCAGGACGACTGATGAACTCCTTAAGCTCGTCAGAGTCCGTACACACGAGTGTTGGCTTCACACACGGCGCGTGTTTCTGATGACAAAAATATTTTTTCATTTGACGCCTTTCTTGAAGTACTTAACCGGGAAGCTTCAAAGTGATGGTTCCAATCAGCATTGGTCGGTCAATCTCAATGAAAAAATCCCTTAACATAATTGAATATATTTTTTTTTACCAAAAGGTATTAGCTTTTCTTTTATAAACTTTTTTTATGAATACTTCATTAAGGCTGGTGTTCACCAACGTTAATTCTCTGGTTAAAAAACCGTTTACTTGAAAATTGTTCTAGGTAAACGGTTGTTTAAATAGAGAATTTGTGTCGACATCTACCACGCCACATGCAGCACGACGATTGTCTACCAGACCACATGACAACTCTCAAATATGACATCACAGAATCCTGCATCGCGATATTAAGATTTGACACGCAGATAGTGTATCTACAACTTCCCAACGTCATCCGTTGGGCAGTAGCCCGTCAGGCACACGACCCGCCTAGTTGGAGCGTCCTCCCTTTTCGTTGTAGGAACACTATACCTCGTTCCTTCACAAATTAATGTTGGCGAACACCATCCTAAGACCTTATTTCGTAACGTGATATCCTGAATACCTAATAATAAAGAAATAGACAACTCACCACAATATATTCAAGCGCATCCCGCACAATACCAAGTGATATCAGATAGTCTTTCAACGTTCCTCCGATGGAGTTCCTCTCGATATTAGCGCAGAACACACAGAAGAGTTCCATGCGGAACTCTTCTTCGGTCCACTGTTCCGAGTCCAGCCGGTCGAAGTCCAACACTGGCTTGAAGTGGTCCACTAACATGGCCATCTTGAGGTCGTTGCCGTAGACCAACGCGGCCAATACGCGGGTCAAGTGCCCGAGAGCGACTGAGTTGTTGCGGATTCCTGTGAATGTAAAAGGAATAAGTCAAAACACCACCTAACAAAACCACGCCAGTTTTTGTGATGAGCTAGTATCCAAAGTTACCAAATCTACTACCAAGTTTTGTAGCGCAAGTAATTGCACTCCATTGCTCGCTCAGTTCGTAAATCTTATCTTAATTATACAATACGCACATGAATCCGAAAAGTCAGAAGTGGGTACGAACTCGAGACCTATGACTTGGCAGTATGACGGTCACACCACTAGGCTCTCGCTTCTATATATAACATGGTAGTGTATTTGGCACTTAGACAATACTGCTGTAGTCATAAAATAAATATATTGTTTACCTGGGCACTCCGTACAGTTGAGCAGAGCCTGTACGTACTCCGGTCCACCGAAGGTGAGCGAGAACTGCAAGAATGACTCGAGACTCTCGCTCGCAGCAACAGAAAGTATGCGCTCCATGATCTACAAAAAGATGAGTTATAGGCAAATATAATTGCAACTAATTAAAAAAATATTGCAACATTAAATTACTCAGCTCGCGGATAATTACCGACTGTACGGATCATACGATTTGCGAGGTTACGCTGCGCTTGCCGCGGTTAGTCCGTGGATGGGTAACTGTTCGTTACACATCGAAACCCCTCCGTGCCTTGGTGAGCACGTTAAACAGTCGGTCTCGGGTGTCATACGAATTACCTATGACAGTCGTTACGGGAAGTCAGAAGCCCGAAAGTCTGACAACTGATCTAACCTTAGGATATCAGCATTGCCAAATAACTGGGTTGCAGAGATCTGATGGCAGTCGCTCTGTGTAAAATACTAGTATTCAGCCGCATCTGGTTAGACTGGAAGCTGACCCCAACATAGTTGGCTAGGCAGAACAAGAATAAATTACAAATTCTCAGATAAGACTGTGCAGTTTGATCTGAGAAACGTCTGTTCATAGATAAGCTAATAAATTAACTGACCTCAAGCAATTGATATACAAGCTGCGCTCGCGCCATATCCTTCTCCTCTATAGCGGCGAGATGCAGTGCATGCAACAACACCGGCAGCGCGCGCGTCTCTGCTCGCGTCAGCACGCGCACGCAGCGGCGTACGCGCGTGCACAGCGATACTAGTCGCAGTAGGGTTGAACAAAGTGCCCGAGCGGCGCCAACGCGTTGGATGGCCGCTAGGCGCTGCAGCATTACTTCAATGCCACCTGGATATACGAACAAATTATAAGTCTACGTTGTTCAGACTGTAGACAGGGGCTGCGCCATTATAGACATAGACGCCTACAAACTCCAAAAAAAAAACACGCAGGCAACTCAAGGAAATCAACTTTAACCTTGTAAGTATTATGTCTATGTATGGTGTGTAGTATATATATTTTGCAGCAGTACACCATGGAATACCCCTTCTATCTTATTCATTGACTTCCTGTTCATCCAAAGGTTGTCTGGTAGATATCGCTATCAGCGATAAGACCGCCATTGTACCCTTTAATGTTTGTTATTGTATAAGAGCTGTGTTACAATTTTGGTGTACAATAAAGTACCATGTCTATTAATACCATTGTGGAAAGCAAATAAAAGTTTGAGTTTGAGTATATTCTATTCTTGTTCGACATCTTTACATAGTATAAAACACAGTTGCTCCCGCTGTCTGTACGATTAGATCTTTTAAAGTACGCAACGGATTTTATTGCAGTTTTCAGTAATAGATAGTGATTCAAGAGGAAGGTTTATATGCCCCCATTAGTATCTACACTGCACCTCGGGTCGCTAGTACTCGATAAATCGATTAAGGCATTCATATCATTATGGTATGCTGAAGATGGGCTTTCCAGCTCTGCTGGTTTTACATTCAGCATTCTACAATTATAATCTAAACCAGGAGTGGGAAAACTTTTCTTATAAAGGGCCAAAAAACAGAGTCAATCTTACGGGGGCTAGAATTTCCATGACGTAATATTAAAATTCGTCATAGGCGTTTCACTCGTTCTCAGTCAATGTAGTGGGACATTAAATGCGTTGACAATAATAACAGAACTTAGTAGTGTCGACACGAAAAACGCAGGCATCTAGATTTATTTTCGAGACTATGCAAAAGGTTCCTACTACTCAGTGGCGTACATTGCATATAGTCAATTAAGCAGTGTCTACCTCATAAGATTTATATTAACTACTCCATCTTTAACTATTACTATAAATAAAATAAGCGTGTATGGTTATGATTTCTTTTGGTCAGAATCGTATTGAAATGGGCTTAAGAGTACAATTGAAAGGCGACATCGCTACTGCCTGCCTACCTAGTCTGAGAACCAATGCACGCCACTGCTTCTACTGTGGTTGTTGGCGCGGCGAATCAAAACGGTTCGTGGGCCGGGACTGGCCCGCGGGCCGTAGTTTGCACTGATCTAAACAATCGCAGTATTTGATTGTGACCACGTCCTATCCCTACGACAGAAGGATCTCAGGCTTAAATACGTAATTCACTTACCACAATCAGCAAGCACATTCGCCATTCGATATAGTTGTTCGTCATCGACAGCTTCAGCGTTAGCTTGCGTCAGTCGTTCCACGAACTCTTCGGTAGCGTCACCGAGTAAGCCTCGCATGCGGTACACCACACGCATGGCATCCACGCCTTCGCCAGATGTACACCAAACCTAATATTAAAGTTACAGAGTGTTACATTCAAAAAGCCACTGTTACTGCTGAGGGCACGATAATCCCAATTTAGCCCTATATAAGACAACTACTATTCAGGGGCTCGTGGCTAATTGCACCACGCGGATCATACATAAACATTTGGGAGGTTAATCTACGCTTGCCGCAGTCAGTCCGTGGATGGGTGACCGTTAAACATCGAGACCCCTCCGTGCCTCGGAGAGCACGTTAAACAGTCGGTCCCGGGTGTCATACGAATACCTATGGCAGGTCGTTACGGGTACTCAGAAGCCTGGAAGTTTGACAACTGGTCTAACCTTAGGGTATCGGCATTGCCCTGTGGTGTGTAGCACGTACACACATACATCACGTAGGATTTGGAATGTAAGGTTAGATTGTAAGATAAGTATTAATCATAGAGAGTAAGCATAATTATTGTAACACGTATAGTTTAGTATACAAAAATTAGGTAATTAAAACTATTAAATATAGTACTATCGTGCCAATGATCCAGAGTATCATTTATCGTCCCAATTAAACCCCACATCACAGTAAGGGCGATGCCTCATTAGTGCGTTGCGTCGTTGCAACTGATCTACGTATTGTATGCCACACTTGCGTTGCGACGACGCACGACGTCGCAGCGCAAGAGGACGACGCTCGTCTCGTTTGCCCCTCTAGCAGTGGAACACTGTCCGTCGTCGCACCGGAGCTCCGACAGCGCAGCGCAACACCCTCCCCCCACTTCGTCTCTCGTCCGCCGATCCGTTGAAACGTCGCGTGCGACGACGCAACGCTTTAATGTGGCATGTCATTTAAAATATACGGAAAACGACGCAGCGTTGACGCTGCGACGACGCAACGCAACGCACTAATGAGGCAGAGATCTAACTGGGTTGCGGAGGTCTGTTGGCAGTCGCTCCGTATATAATACTGGTATTCACCCACATCTGGTTAAGCTGGAAGCTGAACCCCCAACATAGTTGGAAAAATACTAGGCAGAACATAAGACAACAACTATTAGTTATTAGCGGTGTGCGCCTGTGCGGCATAGGCTATCAATGAACGAGAAAACGCAGGCGGTGGATACCTCACGGCTGCCGTACCGCGCTGCCATATATTCAGTGTGACGTCATCAGCACTTACCTTCTTATACACGTCCTTGACAGGCAGGTCGAGCGACATGATCTTGTTACACACAAGCAGTTCCATGCCGTTGTCGTCTTCCAGCAGTGCGACCAGCTCGCAGTCGGTACATATCTTGTTCTTAACGTCGCGCATCAGAGGACCCATGCCCGGTTCTAGGGACGAGTACGGGTTGCCTAACATACGACCCTGTTGTAAAAAAAAGTTGTTAGAAGTCAATGTATAGTTATTCGGTCATTTTTCACTGTTCAGGGTGAAGTGCCCTAGTCTAGATTACATTTGAAGCTAGTCTAAAATCCTGGTTAATGAGATCTGCACTCCAAAAAAATTCCGCCATTTTAAATGCAATGCAGGGATTTAGCCCCTGAGAAAACTAATGTTATCAACATGGCTTTTACAATAATAAGAAGACAGTCCTCTGCGTATCTCTGCATAGCTATGGAAGCATGTTCCTATATGCTTGGAGTAACAATGGTAAGAAATATTTGACTGAAATAGATCACTTGTACAGGGGATCATAACCAATAACTTCTGGGTTCTTTATTGCAGACCACGAACCAGGAAACGGAGCGTGGGACCACCTTCCCCTATATTTACCGAAAAGCTGTTCAAGGTCGAGAAAAGTCATTAGATACAAGGGGCAAAGCATATTTTTTAAGAAACTGTTTATGAGGCTTTCAGCTCAATTTCTAAAAGACGACGTTTTCGGTCTTTACGAGCTCACCTGTAAGAAGTCCTCCTGCTGTGGGTCCTTCTCCAGCGTGAGGAAGAACTCTCCGACGTCGTTTTCTTCCGGATAGATGATGGAGCAGAGTCGCTCAAAGATAAACACAGGAGTGCGGTAGTCATGGAGCGGGTACTTTTGAACCGTCTCGATGCACACTGCCATGAACTCTGCTGTTTCAGTTTCGGTACCTGAGTAAACACGAGGTATGAATATCACAGCTTGCTGATAAAAGAAAGCTCTAGCATGTGTAATTTTTATTAGCATAAAAGCCTATTTATTCTACACTATTCTGGGTCGTATAGTTTGAATACCGATTGGAACACCACACCTTGTTTCTTAGTGCATTGGCACGAAAACTATTTCTTTTTGCGTATCTCAATCATGATAGGTTTATCTCTAACTCTCTCTGGCTCTATTATTCTAGAGCGTTAAAAAACGAAGCATGAACCGGTTGTTATGTTTCGTCCTTCGACTTCGACACCTCGCTAGCAGCTCCGCTATGCCTCATCCACACTGGACACAAGTCGCGATAGATGTGCCGCAACTTGTATCAGAGACATCGCGATAGATGTGAACCTTTTAGTGCAAGCGCGCACTGTGGTGCGGTGACTTGCGGCGCGTTTTTTTCACCGCAACAAATAAAATAAATACAAGTAAATCAGTATGCGGTGAATAATTCGCAGTGCGCGCTCTTCTATGACACTCCATATATCACAGATTATACATTAAAAAAACGCAAGGCAGTGCGCGCTAGCCCTAACTCGGGCACATGTCGTGGCAGTTGTATCCGGCGCATTTCAGTCTGTGTGACATGTGCCAGAACACTGTTGCGATACATATGCCCAGTATGGACGAGACATAAGACACTTGATCATCCGTCAGTGCTTACCAGTGGTCATCTCCTCGAGCAGCTCCAGCAGCTTCTCCTGCGTGTCGTCAGTGAGCCGCGTGCGCTGCACCACGAGCCGCCGCAGCGACAGGTACCCGCCCAGCACGGCGCCCACCAGGCGTCCCTTGTACGTGCGACGAGCGCCACTCTCCTCCAGGAACATCGCCAACAGTTCTGTCAGACGCTTCAGAGCGTAACCTGTGGATCAAAGGGATTTTAGTCAAAGTCAAAATGTTTGCGATCAAAATCTAGTTCTTCGTAACTTCAAAATACTCCTCATATTGCAGTTAAAGTATTATTATTGTTTTGAGTTTCCTACCTTGTGCCAGATCCGAGGTGAGTGTAGTCTCTTCAAGGCGGTGCAGTTGTTCGATCTCCTTGGTCATCAGGTCGGCTATCTGTTGCAGAACTCCACGCAATGCCAGGAACTGCTTCCATGGCGCTTCAGATGCCAGAGCTGTAGATAAAACAAATATGAAATTGTTCCGTGAGACTTATTACAAAGAGAACAAGAAAATCTGAAATACGATAATTACGTTCGATAAAACTCACTTTGATAAAGTTGCAAGAATTGTTCACTGGCTTCTCCAGCGGTACCAACTTCGGGCAAGAAGCTGGTTAGCAGAATTAATACCTGTAGATAAATAAAAAATTAGCACAATGAAAACCACAAACATAATCAGCCCATTGCTGTCCCACCTCTTCTCAAAATGAGAAGGGTTTAGGCCTTAGTCCACCATACTGGTCTGGTGCGGGTTGGCGGTCTACACACACCATCGAGAGGTTTTTGAAGCCCTCTCAGGTGTGCAGGTTTCCTCACGATGTTTTCCTTCCTCGTTTACACATTTTTGTTATTCTGATGTTTTCCACTTCACCGTTTATTCCGACATAATGTTTACGGACCGTATTAATAAACAACTCTCATTTGAGAGATCCCTCTTAGGTGCAGTTTAAACATGACATGAGACGTATATAAAAAAATATGTTGTCAAATGTATGGAATTCTACCTTTTTTATGCAGTAGGAACATCTCTCAAATGAGAGCTGTTAATAAATACAGGTCTACGTCACATTCCAAGTCTTCTCCTTTAAACTTGATATCTAGCAGTTAAGAAGGTTTGATGCGACCATATTTTTGTCAGAAATATCTAGCATGTTTTTCTAACAAAATTGGGGCGTGGCCTAACTGTTTACTGTGTTGTAATTGGCTCGAGTATTTACTAAACATGTTTTATTAGGTTTTTGTCGCAGCAGACCCGGCTTTACAGTTACCATACTCGTTAACTATTGAGTACCAAATGTAATTAGTAGTTACAGCTTTAGTCCTCTCGTAGGAGTCGCATAACGACTTGACCATCTGGCAGGCGGTGTCGCGTGCGATGCGCGAGCTGGGGTCGAACATGACGGGGCGCAGCCATCCGCCGTCCTCTAGGGCCAGTGGCCGCATGCCGTGGGATAGCATCGTCTGTGTAATACAATTAAATGACACATTTTTAAAAGTTATTTTATTGGAAACATTATACGGGTTGTATGGTGTAACACTTTAGATATATTTATAACTAGCTGCCCGGACAGACATCGTTCTGTCAAAAGTGATTGGCCTGTAGTGGGAAAAGATAAGTGTTGTTTTTACTATTTTCCACGCAATTTTTATGTTCTCTCTCCATAAGAACCTTCCTTGTGCCTTAAGGAATATATAAAATAAAAAATTGCCGAATTGGTCGAGCCGTTCTCAAGTTTTGCGGTTAGCAACACATTTGGTGATTCATTTTTATTTAGATAATAATCTTTCTAGTCAAAACAACGCCTTCGTTTTTAAACGGTTTTAATTAGCTTTACTTCGTATTGTTTGTTTGTTCATTTGTTTGTTTTATTCAAATATTGCAACAGATTTTTTAACTAACCAATTCTCCTGAAACTTAGCACACAAATTCAATTCCCATAACAATACAAAATTATCATAATTTCAACATTCAACCATCAAATCCTGATGCTACAGAGCTGAGGTACTACAAGACAAAACCGTTTAACTTTTAAGGGATTATTAATATTATTTACTCAAAAATGCTGGTAATGTGGTCATTATTTTGACAACCTTCTTTGAGCAAAGTCGACCTTTCCGCGCTACTTTAATAGGCGCCAGCAAAGTTGTATGGAATTTCATTACTGGTGAGTTTTAACCACCAGCAATTTCCTTTGAAAATCCATTATTGTCGAGTTTTGTTTCAAAAATAGTCTGGTGTAAAAAGTTTTTATTCAGAATTTGGCTGTTTTAACCACCAGCAATTTCCTTTGAAAATCCATTATTGTCGAGTTTTGTTTCAAAAATAGTCTGGTGTAAAAAGTTTTTATTCAGAATTTGGCTGTATAGATACAGGCAGTACAATCATTAAAGACTAATTTAAAAAAGAAACTAAAACCCGGGGAAGAAACAAATCGTTACTTGAAATAAATTCTTACTATACTAAGCTCATGGTTTTATTCATCAAGAGCTGCAATGCTGACCGCGCTATGATGGCCTAGAGCTGCGCTACACTGCGCTTTCGGCCATCATTAGTGCTGCCAGCAACGCAGTCATTACAGACCACGGCAGTAATGTACTATTAGTCGTAAACTTATTGGTAATTGTGAAATCATACTAGTGTCGGAGCAAGTAACGCAGTCGTTTTGTGCAATTTTGGCCGCATTTTTTTTTGATTTGTCGACATATACATTTCACTGCCGATTTTTTTATAGATTTGAAAATCTCGATACAACTTTCACATACTTAAGTTGTCTACAGCAGAAGCAACTTGTATATCATTTGTCACGTACCCTCTCGCGCCACTTAGCGAGGTACTTGCTGGCGAGGTGCAGGTCTCTCAGCATGGCTGCGGGCACGGGCGGGCGCTCGGTGCGCGAGCCGGCCAGCCGGCGCCACTGTGAGTGCGGCACCTTGCCAGCCAGCCACGCGGCCAGGTCCACGACCACATTGCCGGCTGTTGATGCCGCTGCGGTGCCGCCAACGGTTGTCGTGCTCGGTGCGGTCTCCTGCGTAAACAGAAACTGTACTTAGAATATAATTTTCGAATTCGACATTCATGACTAGAAATTCAGTAACAATAGTGGTACGCGCAACGTGCATCGTGGCTTTGTATGGAATTACCCACATATTTTCAACAGCGACATGCCGCGCTGATCACTAAACCGGCCGCTTTTGCGTAAACACGGTCTAAGACACAATGCATGTTGCGCCTCTTTGGCATCATGATGAGTGCTTTTGTGTTGCGCACGCGCCGTTATTAACCGTTACACCGGGTACGAGCTCTCAGCGCGTAAAATAAAGTCTCTACATACATATAATGTTTAATTGTTCGTTAAACATACCTTAGCCCCATCCTTAGGTTGTTCTGCGTCAGCGGGCGTGGCGGAGGCGGCGGTGACCGCGGGCGGGATCGGCGCCATCAGCTGCTGCATATAGCGGAGGCACGGCAGCGCCACCTGCTGCAGCGCGAACTGGTGCGCTGTGTGACAATTCAGGACTACTCCTCATATAGATGTTGTTGAACTTTCTCACTCCAAGACAGTACCCAAATATAATTTATTCTTGTATAAAGCAAATTTATTATTACCAAAAGGTAGTTGGTATCTTAAATGGTAAGCAATCCAGTCCAGTATTTTATTACATGTTTATCTGATTAAATACTTACAATTCGGTGACGATGAGTTGATCCCCGGAATAGCAGCTAAAGCTTCTGCTTTTAAGATCGTGTTGGCTGCCGGCATTATACCGGCCACTTCCGTCAGTTGAGGACAACACCTAATTTTGAAAACTAATTTAATACAGAGTACTTAGGACCAAATTTATAAAGACGCCAGCCGGGCTTACATGCCCAGTGCGACATATTTTTGTCGTCGCATTGTCTATACATATAATAAAAGTGTAGCTGATTGCTGTCTGTACATGGAAGATATTTGAGAAAATCTATTATTGGGGGTCTTTATTAACCCAATAGAACCCAAACAATCATTTTTAGAATGTTTGTCTGTGCGTGTGTGCGCTAATCTCAGAAACGGCTTAACCGATTTGGGTGCGGTTTTCGCAAAATTTGGACAGTAGGTCCCTTTTGTGACGTAGGCAATGCCTACTGTCCAAATTTCATGTTTCTAGCTTCAGTGGTTTAGGCTCTGCATTGAGGATCGGGACATTACTCTTTTTATAAGTATTTGAACAGTAGGTTCTTTTTGTGACTTAGGCATCCACTAGAAATATTTTTTAGAAATTCTATTCCTAAGGGGGGTAAAATAGGCGGTTGAAATTTGTTACGATATTCAATGCAGACGAAGTCGCGGGCAAAGTGCTATTTAAAATATATCATACATTATCTCGACTCAACACGACATAATGCGACGACAATATTATGTTGCGCTGCGCATTTTTGCTGGAAATAAAATCTTATTAACGGATTCATGATATAATAAAAATACGTACCACACCCACAGTTTAACGATACACCGAAGTCTCGCCTCCCAACATTCAACCGAATCTTGGACTTTAACTAATGAGCCTAAAAGCAGTACCAATGGGCGCACCTGGAACAATATAATACTTTGAGTAATACAGCCAACTTTACCAAAACATTAACTTGTAAATGTTACCTTATTGTGTTACAAATAAGGTCGTATTTGTAAAAATAACTTACCGAGTTGTTATGGTCTTGTGAAGCGGCGTGCCCCATGAGTGAGAGGGTGATACGTTGCGATAGCAGATTACACAGTTGTTCGGTCGCCGGTAGATTATCACGGGTTACCAGACAGATCAAGGCGCGTACCTCTTCTTGGCACTGAACCAACGATATTCTCTAATTAAACAAAATTAAGTAACACTCTTTAAATATGGATTTATTTAAGTAGGGATCGTCATCGTAAATGGAGCGCCCCTCCACCGCATCTGTGCGTATTTTTAAACTGCATGTAAGCGTTAATGCGGTGAAGGGGTGCGTCATTTTCGACGACCCTCACATAAGTATATCAATTTAAATGTAGAATGAATATGCTTTGGGATTAGAAACCTTTATCCGATTATACATAGTTCAATTTCTATTGCAACTTAAATTGTTAAAAGACCTTTTTCATAGATTATGTCATTCTAAAATCAACTTAGTTCCACTTGTTCTTGAAGTTGATATTTGTGTACGTTTGAATAAAATGTCATTTATATTTTCATATTGGTGTCGATTCTGTAGCACATTTTGACAGTACTAAACTAGACTAAACGCAACTGTCACTTTCTTTTTCTATTGAAACAGAAAGAGACAAACACCCTTCGTTTAGTTTAGTCCTGTCAAAGTGCGCGACAGAATCGACACCAATGGCTTACGTATAGTATAAAACGTACCTGTGGAGTTCCACGGTGCAGGTTATGCTGCACAAGTTCCTGCACGAGCCCAAAGCGACAGAGCCGAGTTCTGTGCTCGGCTTGTGACGCCAGCGCTCGCAGAAGTGTGAGGCAATGCTCGGCGCAGGCCAGTGCGCAGCCGTAGCAGCCGCCGCCTGATTCTGTGTAATACGACAGTTGTGTTTTACCGTAGCCACGAGATATATTCGTAACGGCAGACTATTGGGAGTCCCCCAGCAGATACGTCACTAAAAAAACAGTACTGCTAGCTAGCGGACAAAAATATATGGGTGACGTAAAAATATGGTGCTCTGAACAGTAACTAGGGTTATCAACTTATAATACATTTGTTCAATGACTTGTCGTTCAAAAAGCGTATTATTTAACCAACCACAGTATTTTAGGACCGCTAGATGCAGACATAGCTTTTATAGGAAACTAATGTTTTGTACTTAATTCAAATAAAGATACTAAATGGTTGAAGTGAAAGAATGAAACAAGAAATCGAGAGACGAAAACTGTAAACGATTACCGGGTGAATATTCGAAATTTTTTAACATTATTTTAACAAATCATTCTTCTCCCGGGTTGTTAACGTTATAGTATTGTCAGATTGTTTTTATTCTTGTCTTGTTGTTTGACGGCTGCGGTATAGTTTCAGTTTTCATTATCATAATTATAGTATTAAACATCTGCATTCTTAACTTTGAGATGATGCTAATAACGTTCTCAATTTTTGTTAATATTTTTCGAAGAATGCCTACCACACTATCAAATTAAGTTTCAGAAGTGGGTTCCATCAAATCCACGCTGAATCAAAACGAAGGCAACGATTTCTGATAATTTCATATTTTACTCCATTCACTCTTTTTTAAGTCGGTTCTTTACTATTTTTAAAGTTTTTTTATTTAATAATTTTTAGTGTCACAAATTATTACAATTAGAACATAAATTCGTGGACAACCTAATACAACTAGAACGTCGTCTATATAGGCAATTCATTTTCAAACTGCTAATAATATTGAATTATAAAAAAAAGATACGCATCGAACTGATAACCTCCTCCTATTCGAAGTCGGTTAATAAACGTAATTTGTTTACCTTTAGTAACATCACCATCGTAATTCTGCAGCAGTCCTGCATACACCGGCAATGTATCGCCTTTTGTTAGTTCGCTCTGGGACCTATCGAAAGCGACCAGTTCCTTCCTACAAACGAAACATTTAAAATTAGTATTAATTGGTTGGAATCACAGATATTGAGGTAAATAGATACAGCAAGTTTGTCAAATCCTACCTACGTTACGAGGGCAATATAGTTCTGGGAACTAAACATTGCGAAAACCTTGTGCGCGTCTTTGCAGTGAATAGTTGCGCATACGCATCCTGCAACCATTCGCGCTTGTGGAAATGGTAGAGAAGAAACTCACTTAACAGAGTAACATGTAACAGGATGACTCCTGCCGAATGGCACGCAAAGTACAGTCCGCGACAGGTCGACATGGCAATCAGTTATGGGGCTCGTCGCGTCAGGGGACACGCCCCACATACCCGCACAGCGCCCGCGCCATCTTAGTGTTAGCACTGCACGAGTCCGCGTCGATTGCGTTTATCGATTTCGATCTCGCTCACGTTTTTTTTGTAGTTGTGTATTGAAAATGACGAGAAATGCCATGTCAACGTGTCGCGGACTGTAGGTCAACCTGCATTATCTATTTAACTCTATACTTGTGATTTTATGTGTGTTCCATGTGAAATTTGGGTCTGTAAAAGAACGTATTTAAAAAAAAAAACTGTTTACTAACCTGCACGCAAGTACTTTCTGTATGATCTTGGATAGATCTTCAAAGTGCCCCTTGCTATCCACACAGTACTTATGCGCAAGAGTTTGTATGACACGGTTGATCTGCGCGCCGCTGAACGACGTGTTGCTTGCATTGCTGTTCTCGTCACCTGTACGACCTTCTAGACGATGTTCGCTGATCTTGTGGAGTAGGGACTGCGAAGAAAGATTATTATCAATATAATGTGACGTAGCAGCATGAGCTACCGCGAATCTCGATAAACGACATCCAACTAAAGTCTAGCAACTAGACTATACAGAGAAGAATGGCGCGAGCATGCGAAAGCTGGGGTATCCACAGCCTAAAAATAAGGATTGAATTATGACAAAGACAAATAATACGCTTTATGTATATCTGTCTAGCCTTTTCCCAACTATGTTGGGGTTAGCTTTCAGTCTAACCAGATGCGGCTGAATCTCAGTATTTTATACGGAGCGACTTCCATCAGACCTCCGCAACCTAGTTACAGTTGTCAGATTGTCGGGCTTTTGACGATCCGTATTGACTGTCATAGGTATTCGTATGACAACCAGGACAGACTGTTTAACATGATCTCCGAGGCACGGAGGGGTCTCGATGTGTAACGAACAGTCACCCATCCACGGACTGACCACGGCAAGCGTAGCTTAACCTCGCAAATCATATGATCCGCGCGGTTGGTAATTAACCACGAGCCCTCAAATAAAACGCTTTATGACCATTAATTTTAATTTATTTTTGGGCAATCAGACCAAGGTCAACATAGCGGAACGAGCTTGACAGCCTTTACTGGCACCACATTATAAAGGGCTTAAAAGCAAAGTGCCTCCCTGCAGAGAATCAACATTAGCAATTAATTTTTGGTGTTTGTTAATCTTACCTCCAGCACGGGCTTGTTGGCCGTAAGCTGCCTGTACACGCGATCCGCCTTGTCCAGCAATGCGCCTATAGTCTGCACCATCTTCTTGCGTTCCTCATCGTTCTCAATAGTATCGACGGCGCAGCACGGTCGCGCGGTTAACGTGTAGTCGAACTTAGCGTACTTGCAGAAACCGCAAGCGTGGCACAGGAAGGGATCTTTCTCGTCGTAGTTGATAGCACTGTAAAGTAATCACATTGTAAAACAGCAGTGATAGCCTAGTGGTGTCATCGTCGGACTGACAAGTCATAGGTCTCGAGTTCGAACCTAAGGCACCTTCAGTGGACCGGAGTACGTTCAGGCTCTGCTCAACTGTACCCGAGTGCCCAGGTAAACGATATATTTATTTTATGAGTACCAGTTTTGTCTTATGTGCCGAATACACTACCAAGTTATATATACCAGTGATAGCCTAGTGGTGTGACCGTCGGAATACCCAGTCATATGTCTCAAATTCGAACCCAAGACACTCACCTCTGTCTTTTCGGTTTCATGTGCGCATTGTATAATTATCATGTGCTTAAAAACGGTGAAGGAAAACATCGTGAGGATGACCTCATGAGCCGCATGAGCCTGAGAGATATTTCTCGACGGCATGTGAAACCAAGTCAGATGCCTATGGGCAGCATAAATTCCACCACCAGCCACCAGGTTAGTTACTAACCACACGAAATCAAGAAGACATTGTGTTCAAAGTAGATTCTTTTACAATAATATATAGAAAAATAAGCTTGAAGTAAGGTTTTTCGTTTTACATACCGACACTTGTGACATTGGAAGACGTTTTCTCCGCAGTTAGCGCACACGCCAGGATTGGCGGGAACGGATTGCGAGCAACGTGGGCATTGCAAAGATTCACCTACGACAAACCATAATCATATTAGAATCTAAATCTTTACACAACCTAAAGCCGCGTACGGACTGCGCGTTCCAATGTACGCGTAAACAAGGTACGTCGAGCACGCGTACAGCACCTGTATGGACTGCAGTGAGTCTGAACGCGAGGTGAATCGATTCATTCCGAGTCCAGTTCATTCCAAGGGAACGCGTGATCCATTTTGCTTTCCAAATAGAGCGTAGCGGCCCTTTGACGCGCGAACAAAAACCGACTGGCGGCGGCTCGTCGCGAGACTGGCTCTTGCGACACGCGTGCTCATAATGCAGGTATGGATTGCGCTTTCTAATGTAAGCGTAGCCGACGACGCGTACATTGGAACGCGCAGTCCGAACGCGGGTTAAGATTTTTTTGCAAAACAAACAGTAAAAATACTTTCTTCTTTTTTACTTGTCTCTTTCTCTGTGCTAGTGCTTTACGAATCGTATTAATCGTACATTGACATTTTTGTGGAATCTCATCAATAGCTATTACAGCCCACGGTTAGTGCGATAATAATTATCTACATAACATCCGCCTGTATTCCTCGAAGGGTTTCGCAGAGATGTATAGTAACACTCTCATTTCACCGTTATGTTGTCCCATGTAATAGGGGGCGAGCCTATTACCAATTATCTACACCACAGTTAATATTTGTTACTTACCGGTAGCCTGTTGGTTCTCGTAGAAGTCTGCGTACTCCATCATGAGATTGCACGCGACGATCGGCAGAGGGAAGTCCACGCGTACTTCTGACTGACCTGACTGGAGCTGGACGCGTTTTGCTTTGTGCCACATTCCTGTACAAATGTATTAAAGATATTAGTGATATTTTGCGTTGAATTTAATTTGTTCTTAATCTTAATTGTAACTAAAAAATTTATTCTCTATGAGGCATAATAAACCAGAGGCCCTTTACCGTCTTCAATGAATTCTAAATAATCTTTAATTAGATTCAAAAAATCTATATCAATAACAACCTTACTGGCTACACAATAAAGCACAATTTCCAACTTACCCGGTCTATTCTTCAGTTCTTGCACGGCTTGCACAGTTCTATTGTTATAATAGAAGTTGATGGTCCGCACCATCTTGCTCCTCTTAATGTCGCTGATACGAAGGTTGATGCGGCTTATCATATGGCTGTTCACCAGCTTCACGATCTGAGTGGTTGTCGTGAACTTCGAGTCGATCTGCGTGCGGTAGTGGATTTAGCTCTTATTTAGATGGGTTAAGGTTTATAATTGTAAGTTAACAAGGGTCAAAATCAACACAAAATAATTAAAAAATATATATCGGGTGTAAAAATACCCTTAACGAAGCCGAAAGCCACGTATTCTTCCCATCATTACGAAGATTTTTTGGTATTGGGCTATACCTGGGAACCGACTGGTTATGGAGACATTGAAGGTTAAAGTCACCATATTTTTGTATGTTTTTCACGAAAACTAAGTTTAAATGTTATTACTAAACATTCTTCTATGCTTCTATTATCAACATTTTTGAAATGTAGGCACAGTCTGCTGCGCGCGCGCTTTCATTGCACGCTACAATTAAAAGCTGATTTAATACCAAAAAATGTAAGTCGTTTCCCAGCAATTATTCTTGCTGTATGTTATTTAGTTTTATGTACAGTATGCTTAGACTTCGGCTTAGTGAAGGCTATTATTACACCCTGTATACAAATACAACCTTGCATGTCGTCGATTGTGACTTTCAAGCACAATAATTGAAATCCAGTTGAGCAAATAAGTGCAATCTAAACCAACCTTTATGGTGGGCAGTTTGATGGTCGCCATGGCGACCTCGGGGTTGTTACATACAAGACACGGCTCGGACTCGAGATAGTAACCGTCAAGTTCTACGTAAGAACCAAGTGCGGCGTATAACGCTGCGTTGCCGTGAGATGAGAGCAGCTGGTTCTGGTTGCGCAGTAAATCTACTGCGCTGCCTACGTATTTCTGATTGGAGAAAAAAAAACAAGAGTTATTCAAGGGCGGATATAGGTTTTTTTCTGGGGGAGAAGGGAAGGGGGGCACACCAGGGCTAGACTGGCAAGGAGTGTCCTAAAGGCTCATTTACAGGGTGCAAGTTTCTTGAAGCAATTCTCATGTTATCTTTGTCTTTCACTCACACAAAAACAGAGATAGCATGAGACTTGCTTCAAGAAACTTGCACCGTGTAAATGAGCCTTAAAAAACTGTCACAACACTTGACATGAGATTAAATAGCTGTTTCGTTAGTGTTTATTTTAATCTGCCTTATTATAGTATATTTTGATATTAATAATAAATAATAATAAAAAGTATTTATTTCACAAAAACATAGCACTTTTCACTGTATACCTACATAGTTTGAAAATAATATTTACATTATGATGCAATAGTAGACTCTATCTTTTAAACGAGGACTAGCCTGTATCTTAAAAGATAGGGTTCAGCCAAATGGATTCTATTAATATTCACAAACTAGAAGCAAGTGAAGACAGTGTCAATGATTTGCACTAACAGCTGTACAGAAATAAAAATAAAATAATAACAAAACTAATCCTAAGTTACACAAGGAGTGTGAATGACAGCAAACATGCATGTGTATGTATTTAGGGATGTGTGGGTGTGTGGGTGTGAGGTGTTTGAGTGGAATGTGTGGGTGTGTGTGTGGGTGTATGACAGTGAGTGGGGGGGGGGGGGGAGTGATTCCGTGAGTGTAATAAATATATAATAATTGTATATAAAATGTGAGATGTGATCTATATGTATGTGATATTATATTAAGAGATGTGAGTTAGCAGGTTCTCTGTTGCAACATAGTCTTGTTGTAATAGCCATTGACTTATTTCTTTCCTTAACATATATCTATTTAAATATTCTTACCTCAGTATCAATATTGGGTGTCTTAAGCGTAAAGTATCCGAGCAGGTCAACAAACTGTGCGGCCTTGCGTCCGTACTGCGGCAGAGTCGGCCAGATACCCCACAGGAGCGACACCAACGAGGCTTGGTCAGTCGGGCTCGAGTTGCTAAACATTTAAATAAAGATTTTACCCTAAATACACGATAGCTACTTAGTCGGGAGTTGTTTAAATCGTTAATTGAAGGAATGAGACGTTGTATTCCTTCAACAAAAAATGCATTTCGGACTATCGGTTCCTTTGACAAAAAGGAGTCTTTCGGACTATCGGTTCCTTTGACAAAAAAGGAGTCTTTCGGACTATCGGTTCCTTTGACAAAAAAGGAGTCTTTCGGACTATCGGTTCCTTTGACAAAAAAGGAGTCGTACGGACTATCGGTTCCTTTAAAAAAAAAGGAGAGTCTTTCGGACTATCGGTTCCTTTAACAAAAAAGGAGTCTTTCGGACTATCGGTTCCTTTGACAAAAAAGGAGTCTTTCGGACTATCGGTTCCTTTAACAAAAAAGGAGAGTCTTTCGGACTATCGGTTCCTTTGACAAAAAAGGAGTCTTTCGGACTATCGGTTCCTTTAAAAAAAAAGGAGAGTCTTTCGGACTATCGGTTCCTTTAACAAAAAAGGAGTCTTTCGGACTATCGGTTCCTTTGACAAAAAAGGAGAGTCTTTCGGACTATCGGTTCCTTTAACAAAAAAGGAGAGTCTTTCGGACTATCGGGTTTTCATATGTAGCATACTTACTTGTAAATAGCAAGTAGCAGAGCATGCGCTTGCCAGCGCACAGCCGTCGAGTTGGTCTCCAATAGGAAAGCTTTCACGAACATTCTCAATTCTTCTTGAGACACCTGAAGCATTGGTACTGATTTAATATATTTTGCACATAAACCTTAATATTAAGAAACTAATATTGCAGTGACAGTGATGTGGCCGTCGGACTGCCAAATCATAGGTCTTGAGTTCGAACCCAAGGCAATGGTACTGATTTAATATTTTTTGCACATAAACCTTAATATTAAGAAACTAATATTGCAGTGACATACTGGTGTGACCGTCGGACTGCCAAATCATAGGTCTTGAGTTCGAACCCAAGGCACGCACCTCTGACATTTCGGATTCATGTGCGTATTGTATAATTATCACTTGCTTAAAAACGGTGAAGTAAAACATCGTGAGAAAATATAATATATATGCTTGAGATATTGCATGTGAACCCAAGTCAGAGTCCCATGGGCGGCATAAATTATGACACCAGGTTAGTCATTAACCACACGAAAAGAAGAATTACAGAAAATATGCTCTAGTCTAGATAAAGGAACTTTAAAGGCGGCCTGCAGAGGTCGATCCGCCACAGAACTAAGAATCAGACTTGCTTGGACCCCCTGATAAATGACGACGAGTGTAAATATTTTTCTATACCTGTTTCAGGATCTGTTGGACGAGTGGGCCAACTCTCTGTTCCTGGAACTTGGATCCATCAGACGCAAAAGCGTCATTTTCAGCACTGCGTTCGCGATCAGGCCAGTCAGCGGAGTTCTGGAATAAAGATTTATATTTAAAAGAAAAAAAAAACCGAAGCGATCTATTTTAATATGTGCGCGATTTCCATCGAAATATTGCATGCTCTCAAAATATGGTCGTGGTGGTGGACTCACGCATGAGTAATGGAATGAATGCACACCTTGTTTTCGGCTCGTTGGTGGTGCGGCGGCGCACACAGCGCAGCCTGCAGCAGCTGCAGCACAGTGGGCGCTACATGCGGGTGCACCCTCCGCGCCACCGTCACTAACCACGCGAGAGCCTCGCGCCGCTCTGTCGCGCACGTGTGCTGCCAGTTACCGGTGCGGGCGCTCACTATCTCTGCGCATGCCTGGGGGATAAACATGTTTTATTAGGACGTAATCTATACAAAATTTAAGTGTCGTGTAATGTCAAAAAAACAGCTTTTTACTAAATGCATATGAAAGTATATCCGGTACTTATAACAAAAGCACACAATATTTTAAACAAATGTGTCTGTCAGTTTGTTCCGGCTAATCTCCGAAACGGGTGGACCGATTTTAACGGGACTTTCACTAGCAGCTAGCTGATGTTATAAGGAGTAACTGAGGCTTACTTTTATTTTAGAAAAAGAACAAGTATTAGGGTTACGCCCAAAAACATTAAAACCCGACTTCTACGCAGACGAAGTCGCGGGCTCAGCTAGTATAATTCAAAATGGTAGCGCCACAGTTGTGCAATAGAATTGTTACAATGGCGTAACAGCAGCGTAGCAAGAATTTTAAGAAATCAAATTCAAATTCATTTATTTCGTGAACACAGGGTACATGCAGTAGATGTTATAATAAATAAGCTCCGAGCTGTGTCCCGTAAAAAAGCATACAAAATATCAAAGGTTTCTTTTAAACAAAACATTTTAGAGATTTAAAAGTAGGTACAATCATTATAAATCATTCACGCAATCATTCTTTCTTGCTTTTTTCATACGTCAATAACACAAAGCTATTGAAGCGATCGTTTCAACTTTGCCTACCTTCAAATGGTCCATCAGTTGTACAAGTTTGTCATAGGCGGGGTCAGTAGCTAACAATGCGCGTGCCGCGTTCAGGTGCGTGTCAAGTGCGTGTACGTCGCGCAGTTGACGGTAGCGTTCGCGAGTACCGCAGAGCAGAAGTAGTAGTTTGCGGACTTGTTTCCTAAAACAGAAACAAATTAATTTAGTGTAAGCCTATGTTAACTTATTATGTTATGTTATGCTTAGTGTGTTATGTTATGTTACTTGTTATGTTATCTTTAAAAAGGTTTAATATTAGAGCGAGACAGCTGTGAAACGGTCACGGCCTTTTAAGTTACCGCTTATTCAGAAACGACAGGTTTCAGTGTATGTTAGCGTAATTCTTATAACTTACACTGTTTAACAACTGATCGACTATGTCATGATAATTACCTGAGCGGCGTCTGCTGGTTCATCATATATTCGCACAGTAGCGTGCGCCAGCGCTGGTCGAAGTGCGCTGGGTCACAGTGCTTGTGGATCTGGCACGGCAGACGTAACGCCATCTCCATTAGCAGTTGAGGATAGTTGTCGAACACGTCCAATGCGTGGCCTGGTAGGAGGAAATAAGATTTAAATTATCAAATGAAGAAAATGCATTGACATTCGATATTCCAATTTACAGAGATCATTCAGAAGAGTAAGAACAGTAAAGAAGGTGCTCGTCAGACCTCCCGACTTTTATTCATGAGTCACTGAAGACTGAGTTATATGGTGGCAATAGATAGGCCTCATCTGGTCTAATAGGAGACCGGTTTAACCTTAGGATATCGGCATTGCCAACTGGGTTGCGGAGGTCTGATGGCAGTCGCTCCGTGTAAAATACTGATATTCAGCGGCATCTGGTTAGACTGGAAGCTGACCCTAATATAGTTGGGAAAAGGCTAGGCAGAACAGAATAGATAAGCCTTATCTGGAAACCGGATTTTCAAGAAATACACATTGTATAAATACATACTCTTAACGTATTCCTTGACGAAGAATGGCTGCATATCAGGCAAAGGCTGTGGTGGTTGTGGTTTTAGCAGCGTCTGACCTGTAGCTGCCGCTCCAGAACCTAGTACAACAAATGCAATTACAATAAGTCGACAATTTACACAAGCCTGTAATCGGAATGGAGAGATTTTAGAACATTGGTATTTTGAGACATGTTTTCAACTAATAACAAAATACTACGATTACCAATTCGTTCACCAAGCGTGGTGAAAGCAATTCCTCTTGGACCATTAATTGCAGCGGTCATGGGGAGGGCAATGTCCAGCATGTTTATAGGCTGATACGACTGCCTATATCAACTATGTGATCTGGTACAAAATGTATGTGTGGTATCTTACTAGAAGTCTTCTCCTTCCAGAAGGGCAGCAACGCTGACAGCACGCGGAAGCAGTGCGCGGGCGCACCGGCACGTACGAGCGCAGCCGCCGCCAGCCGCGACACGTGCGCTGCGCAGGCGCCGCCCGTCACCTCGGCGCGCGGCACGGGGCCGCCTGAAGCGGATGTCTTCCAGCGGGCCATCAGGACACCTAGTAGGTAACGACACAATTAAATGTTATAACAATATTTGACTAAAAAGCGGAACAATAAGTATTGAATTTGACAGAAATTTCGGCCTGGTTACGGTTATATTTATTTGGTGTAACTGAGCCTAAACTGTGTAATGCAATATTTAGCACGCTTGCTTATAACAGCGGTGATGACTTAGATTCTGGATTCTGAATACTGGATTTTTGGGAAATTATTTGATAGATAAATCGATGATATACGTACAACAATGTAATCAGTAAAAAAATACTTACTTAGCAGCCTCATGATAACCAGCTGCAGCTCTCTCCTATTCGTCCTTTCGTGTATGGGCGGCGGGGTCTCCTCCCCGTGCATATCCAACTCGGACACCAGTAGTTCTAACCGCATAATAGCCAGCTGTAACTCCCGTCTGTCTGTACGTTCTTCAGAATTCTCTTCGCTTTGTATGTCAAGTTCTGACACTAATAGTTCAAGCAATCGATCCAGAACTGTACGGTCGCCTTCCACGCTTGAGTCTAGGTCACCAGCGAGCATGAGAACAACCTGGCAATGGAAATTAAGACGTTGTTGATTTATAGGCCGACTAGATAAGCGACTCCCTGATCTACTCCCCCGACTGAAGACTTAATGATAATAAATCTATATTATTATTGAAAGAAAGAAATTTATTTGGCACGAAAGCAGTCAGACACACACACAAAAAAATCATAGGAGACAAAACAAAATAAAAAAAATAAAGTAGCTGTGTCTAGCAGCTGCGCCAAATAGGTTCATTAATAGGTTATTGTATGGATTAGATTTATATGGACTTACCACTTTAATGAGAAACTTTAAATAATTTATCTAAGTTTATCACTCAGTATGGGGTTTGCCAAGATCGAACTTGTACAGTCAAATGCAAACTGAAGTATTAACTTCGCGAAAATAAAATTAAATATAAGAAGTAGGTATTTAAATATTTTTATATTGTACACACACATATCAATACTAATGAACTAACGCTGACAGCACAACACGAATACTTAAAGAATGGGATTGAAAATAGCGGATTTACTATCTGTCTTTCACTCAGAGAACATGCGTGAGCGAGATACAAATATCATTAGAAAGATCGCTATTTTCAATCCCATTTTCTATGTAATCGGGTTGTACGTACTTGTGAGGGTGGTATGGCTTAAATTATAAAGATAAAAGTTTTTAACGTTCAAAGTACGATACAAAGATCGTTCTCCCTAACCTTTTCCCAATTATGTTGGAGTCAGTTTCCAGTCTAGCCAGATGGGGCTGAACACCAGTATTTTTCACGGAGCGATTGCCATCAGACATCCACAACCCAGTTACTGGGCAATGCCAATATCCTAAGTTTAGATCGGTTGCCAAACTTTCGAGCTTATGACTACCCGTAACGATTGTCATTAGGTATTCGTATGACACCCGGGACTGACAAAAAACACAGATAGAAAAGATATACCGATTTAATAAATTGTTGAAGAAATTATAATCACACTCACCTGTACGAAGGGTATAGCCCTGACACCCGGCAGGTATCTCAAAGAAGGCAGAGCGTCCAAAGCGGCTGAGAGTAGAGACAGACGTAACGCGTGCAACTTGCGCGTCTCACTTTCTGCTTCCATAGTACGAGATGTGGAGGCCACTGGCTGGTTGGATGACGTAGAGGGGCCAGCTAATAACGGTAATATTGTGGTCAGTTTTATTGGTCCTGAGAATGTCAGCGAAAAAGTTGATGTGAAAATTGCGTTTCAAACACGAAGGCAAAACTGGAGAGCAGACTACGAACACAACTGAAGTCGAAAAATATGGCCTAAAAAGATAGAATATTCAATGGGTATTTAGAAAGAGATAGACCACCAAACTAAATATTCAATCTTTTTCTAAATAGGGTATTCAGAAAGAGATAGAATTTTTTAAGGTTAATTTTTTTAGTTATGTGATTGTAGTGTGGTCTTCCGTTTTACCTATACCTTGATGGTTTCAAAGCGCATTCAAATTAAAAATACAGAAACATAGCAAAGATTATTTCAATAATATAACGACATCATGCGCGTAATTCCCGAAGGGAAAATGGTCTGATTATAACTAGACACAAAATTAAGAACATGCTTATAATATGGGTGAAATATGAAAGATCCTCTGGACTCCACAACTCAATATCCGCGCCATTCTCCCGACGTGTTTCGCAAATATTGATCCACACCAGGTACAACAAAGCTTTATACGTAGATAGGACAATCACAGTGTAACTATCTACTCCATACAGTGGTTTCAACGAGATTTGAACATGGACAATTTCTGACAGTTTTGAAGGGAGCTCATGGCATTACCAACCCGCATTAGAAGACTGTATGGAGTCGCTAGACTGTGGCAATGTAAGGTTAGTATAAAAGTATAGTGATAATACTGTATTAGTTTACTAGCCTGTGATAGCAACAGGCGCTGCGATGATATTGGAGGCAGGCATCGTCCCAGCGGACGGAGCCGACACCATTTCTCCTAGAACATTCCATATCGTTGTAATACACATAGTGCATTCAATCCACGAAGACGCGTCTTAATCTTTTTTGCGAAAGGCAGCCGCGTGGTGCGTATGCACACATCTGAGAGCTCTGCCTCATTAGTGCATTGCGTTGCGTCGTCGCAGCGTCAACGCTGCGTCGTTTTCCATATATTTTAAATGACATGCCAAATTAAAGCGTTGCGTCGTTGCACGCGACGTATCAACGTTGGCGGCGGACGAGAGACGAAGCGCGGGGAGGATTATGCGCTGCGCTGTCGGAGCTCCGGTGCGACGATGGACAGTGTTCCACTGCTAGAGGGGCAAACGATACGAGCGTCGTTCTCTGGCGCTGCGACGTCGTGCGTCGTCGCAACGCACTAATGAGGCATCGCCCTTACTATTGTGTGGCGATAGAACTAACACAATAGCAATTTATAATGTACGCTTTTGCCCTGTAGCGATTTAGACAAAGAGTGGGGCGCGTCTTCGTGGATTGAACAATCTGTACCTTATAATTTATTACATTTAATGGTTGTCCCAAAGCGATCCCGTAAGATATAAGCACTGTATCTCATGCAGGCCGATCTTGACATAAACAGATGCATCCATATGAAGCGTTTGCATTTAGTAGACTACTTTAAAAAATGACCATGAATTTAATATATTTAACATGGTATATAAAAGACAAAAGACAAGATCGTTGAAATAAATTAATAAAAAGAATCAAATACGTAGATAAATTTTGGACAGGGTAGTTTCCGTCTGTGGCGTGAAACGGGTATAAGTTACAATGACGTTTTTGAAGTACAATACAATACTCTTTATTGTACACAAAACAAACAAGAAACATTACTATAATAATAGAGATGACGTCATCTTTCAGTAGTGCGGTCTCTGTCTAGTGAGAAATTTTAAATAGCTTATAACTTTGATATTTTATTAAATATTCCATTGTTTTTTTTCACTTTTTTGTAAAAGTATCGGGATATCTGATAAAAAAATAATAGTTAACTACCCGATTATTGATCTTATCTTGAAGCGTTCAAGCATGTCAAGGTCACAAAGTTTCTTCAGAGTACATATCGTCGGTCGGCAGTGAAAACCACGTAAGTGTACAATAAAAAAATTACAAGAGATAGAAAAACTGTCGCCTAAAAAAATAAATGGCCGATCGAATGTTAATACAAGTTTGTCATCGTACGTCATAGAATTCTTAGAAATATTTGAATAGAAAGTTAATTGAACTAGTACGTGTATGACGAGTTTATCAATCTAAAGAACAAATAAAAGGTTTTCACTGCCGAGCGTCGATATATGCTTCGTAATTAAGCGAGCCATGATGCTTACAGCCGACATGATAATTAATTACTCATCATTGATTTATTAACCTAACCCTTTAATACTCCTTGCAAAGTTATATTACCGTATGCACTGCTTCGTCCGGACACTCCTCCGATGCTGTCGGCACCGGAACCTCCGGACTCCGATCCGGCAGAGCCGGGTGGCTCGGCCGGCGATGTGCGTAATGTGCTGCCATCTGTAGCAGCCGTGCTGCCTTCATCATCCGAACTGGGGAGACAATATCGATAAATAAGCTTTAGGGACATCATTTGTCCTACAATTTATTTGAATAGAAGTAGTTATTTGTTTGTTTCTTGAAAGAATTATTAAGAATATTCCAATCAATACCAATAAACGCATATCCCTCGATAAACATGTAATATTATACATATTTTTCTTTTCAAATTCTGAGAGGTTTAGAGACTAAGGACCGTATTACAGAACATTCCTCAAGTCCAGTTTGATCTTTAATCAGTTGATCACTGTTTAAGTATAGAATCAGTACTTGAGGAGCGGTCTTATTCCAGAACGGCAATCAATCTATACTCAGATGAAACGAGACTCAAATCGAGCCGATCGATTGGTTGATTACAGATCAAATCACTGCTTGGGGTCGAATCTACGAACTGAGTAACGATCTAGAATAAAGCCACACTCCGCTGAACTATGATCAATGAATCTATGCTTGAGGAACATTCTTAAATTAAAAGTCGACTCAAAACTAATTTTAAACAGAGATTAATGCTAGAATTTTGGTTCTGTAATACGGACCTAAAAGTAGAGATCTTAGCCTAACAGAAGGATATAATATATAGTCTATAAAATAAGTCCTAGAACAGTGAATTATCCACGTTTACTTACCCAGGCGGCGAGGCAGTAGCATCACTGAAGCCGGGTGCAGGTGGCGGGGGAGCGGAGGGCGCGGGGGGCGCACGTCGTGGCTGCTCTTGTAAAGACAGCGCTATCGCCAATTCTACCATGGTCTCGTCGTCCGCGTCCGGCGGGATGTCCAGTAACGCCTCTAGACCTGTTGTAAAACATTTTGGGTCAGGAAGATTCAGAGATAATCGGTAAACTAGAGCATGCCGAGTTAAATCGAAAGCAAAATACAAACCTAGAAATGTTAACCTAGAAATATGTCATGTTTTAGTAAAATTGGGGCGTGGCCTATCTGTTTACTGTGTTGTGATTGGTCCGAGTGTTCAATAATTATGTTTTGTTAGATTTTTGCCGCACTAGACCTGGCTTTAGACTTCGTTTATGGAGATCCGTCGCATGCTCTCTTACATACAAATATAACTCAAAAAAATACGCGCGATAAAACGTGTTTCCAGAGAAGCTTTAATACATCGTTAAATGTTTGTCCTGTAAGCTTTACGTGCCGCATCACGCTCCTCGCTAAGCTCCGCGTCTCCAAAAACGAGGAGTCACAAGATCTATCAAATAATTCTGCCAATCATAGTCCACACTTTGACGGGAGCCTCTACCGAATAGGGATGGGTTGGCTCGATAAAACAATCTCTTACCTCCATCAGGCGCAAGCAGCACCATAGGCTCCAGTGAATCATCTACATCCATGAACTGATTATCTTGTTGTTCATCACGATTGGCGCTCAAGTCTGACTCGGACACGACTGCTTCGGTGATTGAACTAGTTGGTTGCGCTGTAGTCACTGACGATCCTGCACCTGGGATTGAAAAGAGAGCAGAACACATAAGAAAAGAGCAGAAATTTATTTAAAAAAAATTAAAAAAATAAAGCTGAAGAGTTTGTTTGTTTGAACGCGCTAATCTCAGGAACTACTGGTTGAATTTAAAAAAAAAAATTGTGTTGGATAGTCCACTTATCGAGGAAGGTTATAGGCTCTATAACATCACGCTAAGACCAATAGGAGCGGAGCATAAATGAAAAATGTTGCAAAAGCGGGAAACATGTCCACCCGTGCGAAGCCGGGACGGGCCGCTAGTTACATCATAAATTCCAATACGCAAGAGAATTTAGTCGTATCCTTCGAAAAAAATCATAACATATAACATAACATCACACCTGTATTCCCCGAAGGGTTGGGCAGAGGTGTACAGTCACGTCTAATAATATGTATACACATAGCGAACCTAAAAAGCGATTTTCTTTTAGAGAATAATGTGTAATTTAGAAATATTCGAAACGGTTATTCGAATGTTATTGTAGACGCTATGTGTAGAATATTTCATAATTCTAATAGATATTTTAGAAGGAAATCGCTTTTTAATTTCGCTATGTGTATACATATTATTACACGTGACTGTACAGTAACACCCGTCCCATGTAAAGACAAGTCTATTGCCATCAACCGGGCACAAATCCAAACTCCGGGCTGCTATTGAGGAATTCCACACTGAATAACCTTATAACACTTTCCCCTATCTGGGGATCGAACTTAAATTAAAATTGATTTCTTTCGAATATTAGCTCAGTGTAAAGTTAGAAGAGTGGTAAGTTTCTATATGATTTAACTGGGCAATAGACATTGTATCTGTCCTGGTTAACATTCGTTGTAATGTAGTGTTAATCCATTTAATTGTAACAGAATGACGTCTCAAGAGGAAATGCAGTCGGCATTTAATCTATACAAACGTATTCCTCAGTTTCCTCCTTGGATAATGTCGCTAGAGCAAATATTTTTTACCATATGATATAACATCTACCACCACTATGTCCCTGTGTTTTGTTTTTGTCAATAAATTAATTATTAAAATAACTAGAAACGTTTAAACTTTACAAAAATCGACCGGTTTTAACACCGTTTTCAGACATCTGACAAATTTGACGAATATAAAAAATAAAAGAAAAACATACAGACATAACCAAAGTCTTTCTTAAATTATTACAGAAAAAAATATTAAAATCGGTCCACATTTGAAGAAGGAAACAGGAGAATACGAAGGTACGATTTCGCAAATATTGCACAGGAGAAGTCAGTCCGAGATGCAGTCGTCTCTTTCGAGCTCAATTGGGAAGGTTTGCGGGAGGGGTGGGATGGGAATAAATCGCTTAAAAACTATTCTTCCAATATTATGCAGTCCGCGTTTCTTCTTAACAAAGTGAAATTTTTATAAAGTTGTTGATATCACTGTGTATACATACCTGTTCCAGGTGTATTTGGTGGTGACGGTATGTATACCCGGCGCCTTTTCACTCTTGGTCGGAGCACTCTCATCAACGCAGCCTTAGCTCCGAAACTTATACTTTGATCCTCAGCCAATAGAAGTGATAGGTAGATTTGATTTCCGAATTCAATCTGTTGACAAAAAAAGTTACTGTTACCATTCATCAACAGAAGATCGTAGTTCTCAGCTGGATATAGGACTCTCCCAAGAAAGCAGTATGATCTGTAAGCATTTAACGCTGGGTACAGAGGTTAGTTACGGCAGTTAGTCACAAGCGCACCGGTGACATTGCTGTCCGTTACCGGCTTGTTGCCTTTAGATTGGGAAGTTGGAAGGTTATAACCACAGATCGGTTAAACGAAAGTTAATTTTTCGCTACGAAGGTATGGAAACTGCTTACAAAAATAATTTACTAGAAAAAAAAACCAGTAAAAACCAGTTGCCCGTGTGGGTCCGGGCAGTAGAATAGATCCTCTCCATCTCTTCCCGTGGGTGTCGTAAGAGCCGACTAAGGGAATACAGCCGGGGATTGTAAAAAATCCTTCTGTGCGATGAGAACAGCTCATCCCCAAGCTAAGGTCGCCGTGCCCAGAGCTGCATGACTAGAGGCGAGCCGAGTCAGAAGCGTGCCTGTTGTCTGGAATTGGGCGCCTCCAGGCACTAAGTAGCCTTACCTCTACACGCGGGGCTCTGTAGGGGTGGACAAATAGTTCCCTAGCTATTCGTGGGAACAAAATGAGTTCAAATTTTAAAAAACTCGGAGTCGGCGGTGATGTTCGCCACACACCACGTATAATGTTCTCACGGGGCGAAAAGCGAGCTGCAGAATGTCGCTTCGCTACGTTGAATGTTCAGGGAGGTATAAAAGAAAAGATAGACGAAGTTTGTGAGCTGATGAATGAAAAAAGAATAGATGCGCTTTGTGTGAATGAGACGAAAAGAAAGGGAGTGGACATATCCAAACACGGTTCCCTGACCGCAATTTGGTCTGGTGTCCCAGAGACAGATAGGGCTTGTCAGGGTGTGGGGATTGTCCTTTCAGAACGGATGATGAAATGTATAAAAGATTATGCGTGTGTAAGTCCCAGAATCCTATGGATCAGAGCCAAGGTGGGTTTGAACCATATTTTCATGATATGTGTTTATGCACCCGACATGGGAAGCCCACTTTCGGAGAGAGATGCATTCTGGGATAGTATAAGAGGTATTGTGAATGAGTGTAGAATAAATGAGAAGATTCTTAATATTAATTCCATGCCGATACTACCTCCCAATTCTTTCACGTTTTCCCCCGTGACTGACCTTGAAATCCACAAAATATTTGTGTCATTAAAATCTAAAGCTGTCGGCTGTGACGGAGTGAGCAGGAGGATGTTAACGCTCATCCTTAGCAGCATACTTCCCGTTGTAACTCATATCATAAACTTTTCTCTGTACACTGGGGTTTATCCTTTAATCTGGCGTAAGGCTTTCATTATCCCTCTTCCAAAAATATCTAACCCCAGCTTAATTACTCACTTCAGGCCTATTTCAATTCTCCCTTTCCTTTCGAAGATTCTTGAAGCTGTTACTCACAAACAAATTTCCTCTTTTATTTTCAAAAATAATTTACTATCCCAATTCCAATCCGGTTTTCGGCCTGGACACAGTACATCCACTGCTCTGCTCAAAGTTACAGAAGACGTTAGGTCCGGTATGGAGAATTCAAAGTTAACGGTATTAATTTTAATAGATTTTTCCAACGCTTTTAACACCGTTGATCATGATATTCTCCTAGCCCTTTTGACACAAATTGGGATTTCGTCGTTGTCTCGGGAATGGTTCTCATCCTATCTTCGTGGACGCCAGCAAGCAGTACGGGTTGATCAGGAGTGTTCTGACTGGTTGAACTTGGCAACTGGCGTACCACAAGGCGGTATACTCTCTCCTTTATTATTCTCTTTATTTATAAATTCCGTTACCAACATCCTCAAATGTTCTTACCATCTATATGCTGATGACTTGCAACTGTATGCTCAAACTGACGTCGGCAATTTAGATGGTTGCATTTCCAACCTGAATGCTGACCTACATACGATAGGTGTCTGGTCCAGTAAATTTGGAGTTTCCGTTAACGTCAGCAAATGCCAAGCAATGCTGATGGGTAGCTCGTTCCATCTACAAAACATTAATACTAATCACTTAATGCCGATTAGATTTAATAATTTAGTTATACCACTGTCACCTCATTTAAAGGATTTAGGTTTGCATATCGACAGTAAGTTAAGTTGGAACAAGCAAGTCAATCAGGTCAGCAAGAGCGTCACTTTCACACTGCGATCTTTCTATAGATTTAAACACTTTCTCCCGTCTAGTATTAAATTACTTCTGGTCCAGTCTCTTGTGCTTCCCATTATTGATTATGCTGATGTTTGTTACTCTGATGTATCCCAAGAACTTCTAAACAAATTGGATCGACTTCTCAACAATTGCATTCGCTTTATTTACGGTCTTCGTAAATATGACCACATTTCCTTTTACCGTTCTCAGCTTAAATGGCTGCCCATTCGTCAGAGAAGATCCCTCAGATCTCTCTGTTTGCTCTTCTCCATTTTAAACGATCCTTGTGCCCCTGGTTATCTGAAAAGCCGTTTTCAGGTTTTGGGTAGTTCTCACAGTCGCAACCTTCGTGCTTCTGAAAATTTGCTCCTTCAGATTCCTTCTCAGCGTACGGGTTTCATTTCCAATTCCTTCGCTGTCTCAGCAATTAAACTTTGGAATGTGCTTCCCCTTGATATTAAAAAGGCTCCCAACAAATTTTTGTTTAAACGCAAAGTCCGTGAATACTATCTGAAATCGCTGCTTCCCTAGTTGACGTTTACAGTTTTCGTCATAATTATAATGAGTATTTATTAGATATACCTACACATTGTTCTTACTTTTTTATTTATTTATTTTTGCTTATATACATATTATAGTAATATTTTATATATATATATATTTATTATATATTTATATATGTATTTATAACTTATGTCCTATATTTATAGTTGTTTAGTTATCCATATAGTTAATTATGTCGCAAATATCCATATTTATTTATTTTTTTGTGCCTATCTTTTCAATGCTTTTCTCTTTGACCCAAAGGTTGACTGGTAGAGAATGCCTTGTGGCATTAAGTCCGCCTTATGTACCACCATTGTGCATTGAAGTATTAAATAAATAAATAAATAAATAAAAGATTGTTATGCTTGGTGATTTCAATGGTTGGGTAGGTGTGAAGAGGAAAGGTTATGAAAGTACACTAGGTGCGTTTGGGGATAAAAGGGTGAATGAGAATGGATTGAGTTTGTTAGAAATATGCGTGGAGAAGAATCTTTCTATAATGAACACTATGTTTAATCATAGAGAGATTCACATGTATACGTGGGAAAGGCAAGATAGTAGAAGCATGATTGACTTTGTGGTTGTTGATGAAAGACTGAAGAGTAAGGTCACAGATACAAGAGTGTATCGGGGTGCCAATGTGGGGACCGACCATTATCTTGTCATGTGCCGGATACATGGTCTGTTTAAGCGTTGGTGCCATCGGGTTCGGTTTCCTGTGACTGCACTTGAGAGAATAAAAGTAGAAAGGTTGCAAGAATTAAAAGTAAAAGAGGATTATAAGAGGGAAGTAAAAGAGAAGACGAATGAGATTTTAGAAGGAATGAATGATTATAGTTTAGAAGAAGCATGGAATGTTGTAAAAAACAGCATGGTGCAAGTGGCCACAAAAGTATGCGGTGTGGCGAAGAGGAAAAATAACAGGAGAACGAATGATTGTTGGATAGATGATGAAGTTAAAGAGGTCGTACGGAAGAAGAAAGAAGCTTGGCTTAATTTATTAGCCTTTAAAGCTAGAATAAGAATGAATCAGGCAACGAGTATGACTGACGATTTGGAAAGAGTGAAGAAAAGATACACCGAAATAAAGGCGGAAGTAAAAGAGATAGTAAAGATGAAGAAGAATGAAATGGAAGATAAGTATAATAGGAAGTTCTCCGACAACTTCAGGGTCAATGTTAAGCTGTTCTGGCAACAAGTAAGATTGGCTCGTGGAGTTTCGGGGACTTCAAATATGAATATAGTTAGAGGAGAAGATGGATGCTTGTTAAGTGAAGAATGCAAGGTGTTGGAACGCTGGAAGGTATATTTTGAAAGTTTATTTAGTTGGCAGGATAGTGTGCAACGAGTGGGTAACTGGGCGGAAGCGAGTGAGTCAGACATTGACTTGGATGAAGATGAGGAAAACCTGATTGAAATGGATGAAATCGTGAAAGCACTGAAATGTATGAAAGTTGGAAAAGCTGCTGGATGTGACAGAGTGTCTGTCGAAATGCTTAAGGGTGGTGACGAGGTGGTAGCAAGCCTGCTGTACCGGATCTTTAATATGTGTTGGAGATTCGGCCAAGTGCCGGGCGACTGGTGCAAAGCTGTAATCGTACCACTATATAAGGGAAAAGGTTCACAGCAGGAGTGTAAAAACTACCGCGGCATTAGTCTTTTGAGTGTGGTCGGCAAACTATATGCGAAAGTTTTAATTAACAGAGTGATAAGAATAACAGATGAGAAAGTATGGGATGTTCAGGCAGGGTTCAGAGAGGGGATGGGCTGTATGGATCAGATCTTCTCCTTGAGGTGCATAGCCGAAAAACATCTGGCAAAGCACAAGAAAGTGTACTGCGCTTTCATTGATTTGGAGAAGGCCTATGATAGTGTGTGGAGGGAAGAATTGTGGTCGACACTATCTTTGTACGGGGTGGACTGGCGCTTGATACGGGCACTGAAATCGCTGTACAGGGATTCCAGTGCTTGTATTAGGATAAATGGGGCGTTCACAGACTGGTTTGGCATCTCCAGAGGTGTTAGACAGGGTTGTGTAGCGTCTCCATGGCTGTTCAACCTATACATGGATAGTTGTTTGACAGATTTAAAAGGGAGTGAGTGTGGATTGAAAATGAATGAGTTGCCTGTCAAATGTCTTCTCTACGCAGATGATCAAGTTTTGCTTGCATCGTCGGCGGAAGAGTTGCAAGACATGGTAACTATGATGAATGGAGCATATAATATGAAAGGGATGAAAATTAATGTAAGCAAGACGAAAGTAATGGTTTTTGAAAGAGATGCAGATGTATCTGAGTGTAAAGTAAAGATAGGAGATGAAAGTATTGAACAGGTGAATGAGTTTGTTTATTTGGGAAGCATGTTTGCAAGAGATGGTAAGATTGACGAAGATGTGGAAAGGAGAGCAAATGCGGGAAATAAAGTAAATGGTGCTTTGCATGCGGTTGTGGCTAGCCGGTCGATGTCCAAAAAGGCACGACTGGCTGTCCATAATGGTGTGTTGGTACCTACGCTTATGTATGGAAGTGAATGTTGGTCGTGGCAGAAGAGGCATGAAAGTAGAATAAATGCCGTGGAAATGCGTTCCTTGCGAAGTATGTGCGGTGTAACTTTGAATGATAGATTGAGAAATGAAGAGATTAGACAAAGTTGCGGTTTAAAAGATGATGTAGTGACAAAAATTGAAAGGAGTATCCTTAGGTGGTTTGGCCATGTTGAGAGAATGAGTGAACGGCGATTAACAAAAGAAATTTATAAGGCGGATGTTAATGGGAACGCCGGTAGAGGACGTCCTAGAAGGACATACATCGATGTTATTGGTGATGTTCTTCACAAAGGTCAGGTGCGTAGTACTCTCAACCGGCGTGCGTGTATGACAAGATGTATGAATGTGGATGAAGCGAAAGGGGTATGTAAGAGTCGTAGCATGTGGCGTTCTATAGTTTCTGCCTACCCCCATGGGAGGGGGGCGTGAGTTTATGTATGTATGTATGTAAAAACCAGTATTACATAATTGCACGACATTGCATAACTAATCGAATGCATATAATTACTTAAAGTTAATTTTTAACCCCCGATGCAAAAATGTGGAGTGTAAGAAAGTGAGGGGTGCATGTCTGTGTTAGTTAAAAAAGGGTACAACTTTAGGTATGTAAATAAATAAATATGCATTAAATTCTAGGTAAATATGATTCTATTCTACAGAACACTAAATTTGACGGTCCCGGAATCGCGGGATGTTTTCGATACAAAAGTGCATTCCATATAAGCCAGAAAAAAAATGCATCCGATTATCCGATCTCTGGCCACTACCTATCTCTGGATCTATAACACCACCGCCAGCTGAACCTCATCTTGTAGCGACAAAATATAACACGTGCAGGAGAGGTTGACATTTAGGGAAGCTAAAACCAAATTCCCAAAGGCTACTTACACACTCGGGCTCCGCGTGCAGCTGGAAAGCGTGCACAGTATCAGCGAGCGCGTGCATTGTGTGTTCCGGGTGGCGCAGTCCGTACGACAGGATGCCGGGCGGCTGGGCGGTCGACGTGCGGCATGCGGCCAGTCGCCATAACACGCTTGTCAGTAACGCGCATAAATGCGGTTCCTTTTCTTTCTCGTCTTGATTCTCTCCCTTCCAGAAGACGGACCAGTCGCCTGTTCGAAGGAATTAAACGCACCGTGTATAAAAATCCCACTACAAACCAAGAAGTCAGGACTGCCCCCTGATCATGGATGGCTGATCTAGTGTTGTATGGGAAAAATAAAATAAGATGTTATATTCAAAACCTGTACAACAGAGAGCAAATTCACCATTGAAAGTTCTATAACCAACAAGGGTCAGTTTAGACCAAACGGAAAAGTCCTCGCGTACGCCAGAGCACTTTTTTATGTCAATGAATAAAGAACTATATCAGTGTTGCCTGTAAGTATAAAATCCGACGCAGACATCAAGCATTTCATCGCACATGCCCGAGCGTCGGATTTTATACTTAAACGCAATACTGATACAGTTATTTATTCATTAAAAAAGTGCGCGAGTATTTTTCTGCTTGTTGAAAACAGACCATTTTTTTTATCGTTGGAAAATCCTCATGGATGTCCTTCGCCCGGGGAAGGCGACCGGTCTGCCGGACTCTTACCGGCTAAAAACCAACGGTGTCTCTCCTTCTAATCTAAGGCTGGGGTCACGGGATTCGCTATTGCATGCACCGCAACCCCAGCAGATGAAAACTGACCCTAAGAATGCACTGTGTAAACTTGTATCAAGATATTTTGATAGAATGGGTTATTTAGGCCTAAAGAGGTTATTTATATTTTTTACTTACCATTGGCTGGTCTCTGCGGTGTAGGAGCGCTGAACTTAACAAGATGGTTCGGTCTTGCAACAGCAACACCACGCGCCAATAGTACCAGTCTGAAGTACGCTTCAGGGTCGATGTTATGGGGATCCGCCGTATCCCGAAGGTCGCGTAGTGACGTGCACACATATTTGAGGATGGCTTGATCCTGCAGAAACAATATTAATTAACTAAAAAGATGTACCTATTAAAAACATGTTTTAGACAAAAATAAACTACTTGGATCATGTGGGTGATGTCACTTGTCTTTACACATAATATAACATCACGCCTGTATTCCCCGAAGGGTAGGGCAGAGGTGTATAGTAGCACCCTCATTTCGCCGTTATGTTTAAGTCCCATGTAATATGGGGCAAGCCTATTGCCATCAACTGGGTGCAACCCCAAACTCCGGGCTGCTACTGAGGAATCCCACACAGAAAAACCCAATAACATTTTGCCCGACCTGGGGATCGAACCCAGGTCCCCATGATCAGCAGTCGCGCTTGCCACCACTAGACCAACGAGGCAGTTGTTTTGTATAGGTGGTAATGTTAGTGTCATTGTACCTTATATTGATGGTAGTGTGTGTGATGTAGCGCCCGCAGTAAGCACTGTGCTCTCGCGTGCAAGTGTGGAGGTGCGGGCGCGCATAGCAGACGGCGCGCCGGCTCGGCGGCAGCGTGCGCACCCGCAGCGGATGCGCCTGCGCCTAACTCTAACGCTTCTAGTGCGGCGCAAGCGAGACGCTCGAGTGGACTCGGCTTCCATGCACCACCAGCACCCTCGCCCTCCTGCAAACACACATCATTAGGACATTTATAATAAATAAATCTATAGAAATAAATAAAATTGAAATGTCTGTTTGTAATGTCAAAATAACAGCTTTAACATATAACAAAAAAAAACTATTATTAATTTTTCTGTCCATCCGTTTGCTCCGGCTAATCTCTAAAACGGCCGGACCGATTTTGACGGGACTTTGTCTGACAGATAGCTGATGTTATAAGGAGTAACTTAGGCTACTCTATTTCAGAAAAAGAATTAGGGTTACGCCCAAAAATATTACAACCCATCCGACTTCTATGCAAACTAAATCGCGGGCACAGCTAGTAGAAAATAAAATACAATTTAATATCCCTTGAAAAATTACTCACATAATACTAGAAAAATTAATTCACCACTTACTTGAGCAACCTTGCTGGATGATGGACAAGCAGATGGGTCTTCATTATCTTCGGGCCATCCAAATTGCTCCTTATTTTTACCATACACCTGGAATACCACATCATGTTATTAAGTCTTTCAATGCTCCTTACAATTATTTTCATTATTAAAAATTTGATATGCTAACTTACTTTCACAGAATCTACCATGGTGACCCCATCAGGGTCTTGTGACGGTCCAAAGTTGATGGGCAGTTTCTTATCAGATTGGAGTGATTCCTCGCGCGTCAATGGTATGTCGAACCAACGGTTGCGCACTACTATTGTCTGAATCGTTCTACCGTACACCTAGTACAAATAAAACAAAGTAAAAATTATGGAATTACGAAAAGTACTGTATTTGTAAACGGGTAATTAATATTATAAAAGTTTATTTACTTCAACGAATGATGGTGTTCTGGCGATGTCTTGGCTGCCAAGAAGCACTCTGATGCCGCATATAACCATGTTAGGGTCAGAGTTAATCACCTCCATGGCGAAACCACTCATCTTTGTTGATACCACATACAGACCTAAAAGTAATAAGGAAGATTTACATAAAGCTTGATTAACACAATAGTTACAAAACCTGTGACACTTCAAGATAGACCAGGGTCTGAAAGCGGTTACGGTACGAAGGTTACGATATCTTTAAAATAGAAGGATACTGTTTTCTTATAAAGGTTGAGTCTTACCTTTATTTAACCTTTTTAAGATTTCGGTACCGAAAAACATCAATGTTAAATGAATCATACTAATGCCATTTGGGGCTTCCTAGCCGAAGAACAGGTTGGCGCGGCGGTTTATCAGCGAAAATCCTTATTAATAAAGTTTTAGTCACCGATACAGGAATATACCGTTTCGCATTTTCAAACTCTACATTTCGGTACCGAAATATATTTAAATATCGTAACATTCAGGTACCCAGAATTTAGGGGTATGACGTCATAACTTATTTTAAAGATATCTTAATTTTCAGGTTATTCAGTCCACGTGATAGACATAATTATCGGTCGGCAGTGAAAACCACGAATGTGTAAAATTCAATTTTTTAAAAGAGGTAGAAATAACTGTCTCCTGCAAAAAAATGGTCGATCAAATGATAATACAAGTCTGTCATTGTACGTCATAGTATAGAAGTATTTGAATTAAAAGTTTGTTGAACTAGTACGTGTATGACGAGTTTATCAATCTTAAGAACAAATAAAACGCTTTTGAAGAAAATTTTATTTACTTGGTTTTCACTGCCGAGCGTCGATATTTAAAATTGAAGACATTTAGATTTTTTTGTTTATTCTGTAAAGGGACAAGGTGTTCCTCCAATGAAAAGGGAGGATTATCCAACCAGATTGGGGTCTTATGCTTAGCGGGCCCCGGCCTAACGGTTGATGTTGATGTTGAACTGTTATCTACTCACCAGTAGTGTTCAGTCGATGTTTGATCTGTGCCGTGTTGTACACTTGGAGCAGATCGTTGCCGCCAAATTCTATGTCGTTCATCGCAACGCAGTGCTCAAAGAAGTCAATTGGGAACTGCGGGGCTCCGTTCGCGTTGGATTTCGTAACAACCTGTGACAGAAAGATATTTAGTACCAACTCAATTTTTAGAAATGAGTTTCATTTTGGTTCGTCGTCAGTACCACCAACGACTAAGGATGAGTCGGGATGAGTTAAATCACACCCTATTCTCAAATGTAATAAGGTTCGTTAGAGATGACTGAGGTGCATTAAACAATCTTCTTTTCGCGTGGTTTGTGACTAACCTAGTGTCAGAACTTATGCCACCCATGGGCCCCTGACTTGGCTTCACATATCGTCGAGAAATATTTCTCAGGCATGCCGGTTTCCTCACGATGTTTTCCTTCACCGTGTTTAAGCAACTGTTAATTATACAATACGTACATGAATCCGAAAAGTCAGAGATGCATGCCTTGGGTTCGAATTCGAGACCTATGACTTGGCAGTCCGACGAACACACTACTAGGCTATCACTGCACTTTAGGCAATCTATCCACCTTATCATTAATGACATCATAATTATTGCAATTCCTGTCTACTGCTAATGATTATAACATTATACCAAAAGCTACTTTGTTGTATATGATGCAGACTATGTTCCACAGTGGGTTTTTATTAGTTCTTTTATTTTGGGATTAGTAGTTAGTTATTATGTGATACCGACCTGCTGTGCTTTTCCTTTAGCATGATGCGCCAACAGCCTAGGCCGTCTCCTCGGTGCATGCGTCGGCTGTATAGCAGGCGACAGCCAATATCCAGTATGTTCGCTACTAGCGGCATACATGCGCAGACTTCCATCTTCACAGAGCAAGATTAGAGTACTCTTCTGTTCGCCACCCCCACCGCACCAGTGACGGACCGCTACCATATCAGTTATCTTCGCTTTGGCGGGCACAACCTACAAAATGACAGATTTAGAAACATGCAAACCCATACTGAACTTTATAGTGACGAACTAAGGTTTAAATTCTTGTGATTGCAATATTAGCTCTTAAATCAAAGCTAATAACATCAATCAGCTCATCACGCCTGTATTCCCCGAAGGGTTCGGCAGAGGTGTATAGTAACACCCTAATTCCGCCGTTATGTTAAAGTCCCATGTATTAGGGGGTGAGCCTATTGCCATCAACCGGGCACGAATCCAAACTCTGAGCTGCTACTGAGGAATTCCACACGGAAAAACCCAATAACACTTTACTCGACCTGGGGATCGAACCCAGGACCTCGCCGATTAGCAGTCGCTCTTGCCACCACTAGACCAACGGGGGCAGTTAAGTTTAATCTAAGATAAGTAACAAAATGACTGACACTTGACAGCCAGCTTGTTATTTCTACAAGGTGTAAAAAGACCCTTCACGAAGCCGTCAACCGTTCATTCAGTACATCAAACTAAGTAACCCTACGCAAAAATTGTCGCTGGGAAACGACTTTTTTCTTTTGGGTGAAAACTTTCGTTTTACTGTAAAGCTAAATGAAACGCACACAAAACATTGTGCTGATAGATGCAATGAGCAGTAAACGGGTAATGGTGGTATTTCAAGTACATTTGCAACCTTCAAAACTAGTATTAAAAAAAAATGTTGTGACAAGTTGAAACTTTGATCTCTAATATCTCCGTAACTAGAAGGTTCCCAGGCATAGTCCAGAACAAAAAAATTATCGCAATGACGTGGAGAATAAGTGCCTTTCGGCTTCGTTAAGGATCTATTTACACCGTTTATAAAACTGCACTTTTTTCAACAATATTGCCCCGCAAGCTCACTGACCTTAATTTCCTGCACGAATATATTGGAAGGCGTCAACATAAGGACTACAGGGTTGTTTGAGGCCTGCATAACAGCAGTGACGAGGCCTGGATGTCCGGGCACTTCGGCCCATTGACATAAAGACTGTACGCCTCCTTGTTTGCCGCCGCCTCGACCTCCACCTTCCTTCTGCGATGAGGTTGTTGATAAAGTAATCATTGCTGTGCCTGTTTGAGAACAAAGAGATTGTGATGTTGTATGGTCAATAAAGAAAAAGAACTGCTAGTCCTTTTTGTTTTGGATTTTTTTTTTTAAAAACATTGCCCCACTCTAGGATTTCTCCTGTATCGTGGGTGCTTTTACAGACACAAATCTTCACACGCACAAACACCCAGACCCGGAACAACTATCTGTAGGCCATACAAATATTTGTTCCGTGCGGGAATCGAACCCACGACCCGCAGCGCAGAAGCCAATCGCTTAGCCACTGCACCAAACGTGTCGTCATTTTTTGTTACTGTTACAATATTTTCGATCTAAAAATGCACTAAAAAACAGTGCTTTATTTCGTTCTTTTGTCTAACCTTGATTTATAAACTACTAACTTTTGCCGCAGCTTCTATTGTGTATTTTTATTCCCCTTAGGAGAAATTTTTAAAAATCCTTCCTATGCTATAAAAGGTACCTATTGTCAAATTTTCAAGTTTCTAATCCTAGTAGTTTAGGCTGTGCATTGATAGATCAGTCAGTCAGTTTCTAATTTTATGTATATACAGATGATTGATTACCTTTAAGGCTCTCCTCAACAGTATTGAGTGGAGCAAGGAAACTCTTTCCTTGCGCGTACGAGAAGAATAACATTTTGAGCGTATGCGAGTAGTATATGGAGACCCCGCCTCCTCCCACCAAACCCGCAACATCCTACGAAGAAGAAAACAAACCATGTATGGCGGTCAAGCGTAATAAAATAATAAAATGTATGACAACATTTAGCCAATTGATATAGTTGGTAACTACGGAATTTTGTAACTCTATGGGACAATTAATGCACAGAGGACATCGGGCAGCACATTCATGCGACATAGCGTAAGACGTGTTCTTTGCATGGGTCCAATAATATTTAATAAACTACTAGACAGCATAAAAAATTACCCACTTCAACAATTTAAAAATAATCTTAAAGTTTTTTTGATACAGAAATGTTACTATTCGTTAAGTGACTTTTGAAATGACCCTATGTGTGACATTTCAACAGTTTAATGGTGCTCGCGCGCAGCTCGTGCGCCGCTCGCGAGCCGCTCGCGAGATGCGCGCGAGCTGCGCATTCGCGGCGCGTTCGTCAGGTCTGGACGCACCATAATATTATTGAAATTATTTCATATAACTTTTTGTGCTTAATCCAGACTTGTTAAAATAATTTATTATTATTGTTATAATTTTTTCTTTATTATTTCATAATTGTATCGATTATTATGAATTTTTGATATTATTTTAAAATTTTGCATGCCAAAACTCAAGCAGAATGTACCCGGCTCACTATATTTCTTATAACAACTTTATGGCACAATACCTACATTCTATGCGAATAGATGATTTGATTTGACCACTTTACGCCATTTCCATTTATGAACCAAAATACAGAACTGACGCTGCGTTCGAGCCACGACTTAGCCTTATGTCCTCTGAGGCTGAAATTCTTCCTGCGCTTAGGTAGGTAATTACATTCTTCTTATACACGTAAATATACATACAAGCTGATGGAACACAATAGTACAACGGCAAGTTACTATTTATATGGCATGCACAAGGTTTGTCAGCACAGGAGGAACTCCAGCCTAAAGCCGCGTTGTCGCGACCTCGGAGTAAACAAAATATTATGTATAAAATCCAGCTAAAATGTGTGATCAAGTTCGTTTTATACTATGCCACACTAAATGCGCCTCGGTCACGAAAACGCGGTCTGGTGCATGTAACCCATTAGACAATGGCTGCAACTAGCCTTTTTTAACCAATGAAAGGTACTTTTAGGGCCCGTTTCCACTGGCGTCAGTCGGGCGTGCGCGTTTGTCAAACGTTTGACCAGTGTCGACGTTGCGCGTGCCAGTTGAACGCCGCGCTTGCATCCCGGAGACGCGGCGTTTATGGTCTACTCAAGAGGTCGGGCCCTAAGTCGCGGTTACCTCGTTGGCTACTGCAGACTGGGTGTCTAATGCGTTATCTGCCTAGCAACAAAAACTAAAAAAGAATATCTTTTATGGATCAAGACACTGTCGTAACTCTACACGCATTACGAAGACGATGCTATTTACTTGATTTCAAAACTAAATACAAAAACCGGTTACCGCAACTTGCCTGTATCTCCGGGTGCTCAATCTGAAGGATGTTGGTGACGTAGTAACCGCTCGCCGTTTCCTCCAGTTTCTTGCTTATCGGCTTCCAGTAGATGTGGCCGTTCGGGCTCATGCATAGCGTGTGCATAATACCAGCCTGGTTCACAAGAGTTATATCGCAAACTTAAATAAACATTGAAACTTACCTGTATCTCCGGATGGAGCACCTCTAGCGTGTTGGTGACGTAGAAAGTGCCTAGAGTAGCGCGAGACTCTTCGCTCATTGGTTGCCAGTAAATGTGGCCGGCGGAACTCATGCACAACATGTGCATAACGCCGTCCTGGTTCACGAATGTTACGTCGCGTACCTGACAAATATAACGTTATTACAGTATTCAAATAAATAGTAGATATTAGAAGCATACAAGGGATAAAATTATCTTCATCATCATATTTTCGCACGATAGATGTAGCATTTTATACAACTCTATTTTTTATATACCATAAACCCGAAAAGGGGTTATTGTACTCATTATGAATAACTTTTACTATGGGACCAACCCTGAAAACGCGAAAAAAAAATCAGCTGTTCCATACATTTATGTTCATATAACTCGACAAAATGTATGGATCAGCAATTTTTTTTCGCGTTATTAGGATTGGTCCCGTAGTAAAAGTTGTTCATAATGGTCAAAGCACACATATCAACTCGGAAAGGGATCGTAACCGTATCGCCTTTCGCCTCGCCGTCAACCTAAAGTAAGCACGTAACCAAACCGGATCAGCAGCTCCGATACGTCGACTCGGCTACGGCTAGGCGACGCCGCGCTTACGACTCGCTTACGGCTCGCAGTAACAGTAGTGTACTGCAGGCAGCCGCGGGAGGGGTGAGAGGGGCAAGGGTGGACGAATAGACGTAAGCTCGGGTACGGAGAGACGTAAGCGCGGGGACCACGTTGACCACACACCGCACCGCGGTTCGTGAGCTTGTCCCGAGGCGAGGCGATTACGTTACGATTCCGATTAGTGTGCGTTGTAGTAGGGAGTTTCATATAAAGAAAACTGACCGGCTTGAGTTGATACGGTGACGATACCTTTCCGATTTGATATGTGTGCTTTGACCTTAATGATGAGTACAATAACCTCTTTTCGGGTTAATGGTATATAAAAAATAAGGTTGTCTATTTTTATTATGATAATTTATACAAGAGCAATTCACTCGAACAACATGATAATGAAAATGACTAATACTATTACCTTTCCACTTGGTACAAGGAAGTGATGCATTGGGTTATTGAGATCCTTGCTCAAATCATAGATTTTTACGAAGTCAGATGTGACGAGAGCGAGCTGCGTTTGAGAGCCGGGCAGCCATATTGCCTTGATGACGTAGTTGTTGCCTTCCAAACCGGTGTTTAGGACAAGGTGGTCAGCTACGGCACCTAGGAGTTACACTTTATATTACAATACTGGTCAGTGAAGAAAAAGGTCGATTATATATACACACACATAGTCGTTTTACGAAGCTACGCATAGTGTGGAGGATTTGAATACCTAGCGCAAGTTTTTTTCAGAACATAACAAACAATTTGGATCCCCACCATTGAAGGATAGATTTAGAAGAAAAAAGCAATATTGACGGCGGTTGACAGAATATCGTTAGTTGCAAAAGAGGTAAAGAGTTAGGCTGAGCATCCACCAGAGCTGTGCTAAGCTGCATAGCGACGAATGTGTTTTGTAAGCACCAATAGAATCACTTCATTTACCTAGTTTCGCTCTGCGCAGCTCTGGTGGATATGGGTCTAGCCATGCGAGGTTTTTGTTCATAAAACAAGCGAGTAATGTGTTGCGTGGAATGTGCTGCGAGGAATGTGATGTGAGGAATGTGTTACGAGGAATGTGTACCGCTCCCGCACCACTACCCTATTGGAAAAGAGTCCGCTACCTATCCTCGCACGGCTCATTTGTACACGTTAACACATTACGCATTACCCATTCCTCGCACAGCTCTGGTGGAAAGGGTTACACATCCTCGCTACATATTTTCGCAGCGCACATTTTCCTCGCACAGCTCTGGTGGATGTCCAGCCTTAAGATCGTATTTTACTGCAGTATTAATAAATATTCACGGTCTTGATGTCGCACTCAGTTCGGAAGTGATCGGTTTTACGAAGTTTGCCGAGGCGACTTCTCGGTTCTTATTGCTATAGTACAAGTTTTTCTGTCACTTACCACCGCTATTGAAGGTCAGCACATGGCATTCCTTCAGCCCGCACACGGCGAGTAAATCCTCGTTCCAAGGGTTGCCACTCAGACTAAGCACCATGAATGGTATGGGAGCGGACGACAGACGCGTCAACGTTAGCTTGTGTTTTGACGAGTCCGCTTGTTTTAGTAGCGCCGACAGTTGAAGGACGGTTATTTTTCCTAGAGTAGTAAACAGTACATTTTTATAAACATAACACGATATCACGCCTTGTATTCCCCGAAGGGCGGCAGCGATGTTTTTAGTACACCCTCGTTGCGCCAGTTATGTAATAGGGGACGAGCCTTTTGCCATTAACCAGGCACATATCTAGACTCCGGGCTGCTACTGAGAAATTCCTAATGGAAAAACCCAATAACACTGCCCAACCTGGGGATCGAAACCACGACCCCATGCTCAGCAGTCGCGCTTACGACCACTAGACCAACAAGGCAGTTTTATAAATATTGCTAAATATTTAAACAATAGCATGCAGATGGGTAAGGGCAATTTAATTTATCAATTATAGTTTGAGACGTTTTTATGCCATTTTTTTATCTAGAATAGTGCATGTTATATGAGGTACCTTTCTCGTGGGACACGGCGAGGTGTTGACGTCTTCCCTGCGGTGAAGCGAGGCAGCACATAGCAACTCGACGCAGCTTGTGAGCGGACATAAGCTGACGGATCGTCTGACCCGTCTCACCAGTGTACGACATGCGTACGTTTTCGAAAGCGCCTTCTTGTGAACCTGTGGGTTTCATAAATTAATAACTTGACGATCTTTACATCTAGTTAGTGGTACTTGACAATCCATAATAGAACAATATCAAAATCATCAATAGAACTTCATTGAAACTTCCATTTGAGCTCCCACTGCGCACGCGCCGTTACATGTCAGCGGTTCCAGAAGACGATGTACTCGCTCCGTGTATATTAAAGACTACTCAAACTCACCAAGAGTGGGCAGCATGAGGTTGTCAGTGTGCGTGAACTTCTTCTCTCCGAGATGCAGCTGCGCGAGTGCCCTCTGTGCCCGTCCGTGTGCCCCAGTGGGCGCGGCACGCTCGCAGGCGGCGCGTACCGGACCCGCTAACGCTTCTAGAAGGCGACGCACACGCTCCATGCATGTACCCCAGCCGGCGTATGAAGATAGGTATTGGCGGCATCCTGAACAAACAATATAAATTACTCTAGTATCGTCGGAATACGCTAAGAGGAAGGAAACCTTTTTAAAGCAAACATATTATATTTAAATAGGCCACACAGTATATACGAGTAAGTCAACCAACGACCAACTGCTTCATCTGGTTCCCTGAAAACTTAAAGGACAGAGGGATAGAGCGCAATAGCTCGGCACCAAAAATTAAGTAAACTTTAAGAGTATTTCTTTCCATAATGTCATCATACCTTGAATATTGGATGCAAGTACAGGGCGACGTGGTGGTGCCAGTATAGCTGGTGGTGCAGGACTGGAGGGACGACGTCGCAGAGATGGAGCAGGCGCGGCCTCTTCAGCGCCGGCGCCGCGGGCACCGCCCAATGTCACCGAACGCTTTACTAGCGCTTGGCAGCTGTGTACAAAAAGAAAGATGTTCAACTTTTTTTATGTGGTCTGATGGCAGTCGCTCCGTGTAAAATACTGGTATTCAGCCGCATCTGGTTAGACTGGAAGCTGACCCCAAGATAATTGGGAAAAGGCTAAAAGGAAGATGATGTAGTGATATAAATCTTGCATTTTAAGAAGTTGGATTATGGCGTGACAGAAGAACGACTATACTCAATTGTTGTTAAATAAATAGCTATAAAAACTGAACTAAAATATTTTCCTACTTTTACCTTTTTTACCCCATGTGGGGACGGATTAGAATATAAAACTTTCCTACTGTACGCTGAGAATAGACGCGTGTTGTAAGATTCAACAAAACCCAGCACGTTTGGTGGTAGGATCTATACGGTCCGCCTGACTAGCGACCACCCTCACATTAAAGCCGGACTTTACTGTGTTCTGTCGTATGTATGTGAGAGCCAGAGGAGTATAGGGGAATCCCTCTATATCTCTGTTCCTTGGATTAGTGTGCTCAATCTTAGACCCTGTCTGCGTTTACCATCAGGTGAAACTAGAGCTAAACGCGATCAAGTCAGGAATAAAAAAAAAAAGTAATATTACCTGGAGTCGGGCTTAGCGCCGCAGTCACAGAAGAAGTTCCCGAACTTGGCGTAGGACACGTCGTGCCCGCGGTGGCACACGCGCGCGCACACCGTGCACACGCCCACGCCGTCCACCATCTTGCACGTGTGGCAGTGGTACCAGTGCTGGTTCATGAACTCGCGTTGGGTCACCGTGAAAGTACACAGCTTGTATTGCAGCATTGCGTCTTCGTCCTGAGAGAAACAAAATTATTATGACCACTGGAGAATCGGATAAAACATAACCCTGCCTTTGCTCTCGCGCAGTCGGGTACAAATAATGGAAACCATTACGCCGTCAAACAGGAAATGATAGAGCCGGTTAGCGAATATTGAAAGACGAACACTCTGATCCATAAAGTAAGTTTCATAACATAACATACATAACATCACGCCTGTATTCAATATCGGTTTGGCAGAGATGTATAGTAACACCCTCATTTCGCCTTTATGTGTAAGTCCCAAGTAATAGAGAGGGAAACCTATTGCCATCAACCGGGCACAAACCCAAGCTCCGGGCTGCTACTGAGGAATTCCACACGGAAAAGCCCAATAACACTTTGCCCGACCTGGGGATCAGACCCAGGACCCCAAGATCAGCAGTCGCGCTTGCCACCACAAGACCAACGAGACAGTTATTTCAGTTTCATAAAAACCATAGTATATCTACGCAGAGTAACCATCTTTGAGTTGATTTTGGAGATTTTAATTACTTACAGAATCATCAGCACTTGTGTCGTCATCGTCTTGTTGTTCGTCTGTGTAATCAAGGTCGAATCCGAGGTCAGACGGTGATTCCCATGTTGGACTGACTGAACGCCATGCTATGAAAACAAAAAAAAAACCGTGTAATAAGAAACAGTTTCTTTTTAACATTATAAGCTCAACCCAAGAGGGGGTCCTCTCTCGTCGGGGTCGAACTGACATTTAGCTGTTATAAAAACATTCAATGGAGAGATTTATGGATCAACAAAACCAAAATCCGGAACCGATTTTCAATAATACAAACGCAGTGGACGCAGACAAAAAAAAGTGCGGAGAGTTTATTTTGCTATGCCAAAAAGTGCGCGCACACTTCCCTGTCCGGTTGTTTCACGTACCAAATACATAAAAGTCACCAGTTCGAGTTTACCGTATATCAATTCAAACTTACTATGCGGCTGAGTAGTGTTGATAGCGTGTAGTGCGTCGGCGAGGTATGATAGCAGCACGCAAGCGGACTCAATCTGCGGTGCCAACGTGCCGTCCACTTGACCCTCTTCCAATTTGTCTAGTACTTCTTGACTGCTGAGATTGTCGACACTGAAGAAATAAAAGAGAAAAAATTCAATTAAAAAAATCCCGACGAAACTGAAATGAGGTAAAAGGAAAAAATAAAAAAGCCTTTCATTCCATTCCAATTCAATTTTTTTTAAGTTGTATAGTTGAATAATTTGATTAACAGAATAAAAGTTGATAATACTTTAGACTTCAATTCATTGAAAAGGGAAATATAATATCTGTACTAATATCATAAAGCTGAAGAGTTTGTTTGTTTGAATCTCAGGAGCTACTGGTTGGAATTGAAAAAATATTTCTCTGTTGGATAGTTCATTTATCGAGAAAGGTTATATGCTATATAACATCACGCTACGACCAATAGGAGCGGAGCATAAATGAAAAATGTTGCAAAAACGGGAAAAATGTCCACCCGTGCGAAACTGGGACGGGCCGCTAGTCAGCAGACTTACATTGATTCAGTAACTGGATCAGCGCCGCTGGATTGTAATGCTGAAGTAGGATTAGAAGAACAATGTGAACATCTTCTCCAGGGTCCAGATCCAGTACGGAGCACTTTATTTGAATACTATCCAATTTCATTTATCTCATGGCAATCCGACGTTGGATCCCGCGATACTGGATCCACCCATGAATCAATTTGAATCCGCCTCAACTTACCAAGCAGAGAGCCAGCCAACTGCGGCTGGGAACAACTGACGATGGTCGCCTCCAGCGTGTGCATCTGCCAAACGACACATCTCGCGTAAAAGTAAAGGAGAGCACGCACTTTCACCGCACACACCGATTAGTGTAGTCAGCATACGTTCGCTGACTTCGTCACCACTGCGAAATAAACAAATAATATTTCAGTTAACCGTCTTGTCTGTTTCTCGGCAATATAATTGAGTGATGATCATTGTGTTGATTCAAGGGTTCTCAAAAGACATATCAGAAATTCTCTTCGATGTCTACCGCATAACTCACTGCGACATTCTTTGCGTCCAAGAGACTCATCGAGACGAAACTCAAAGTCGGCTATACATTCCTAGACTTACGCTTAATCGCTAAGATCTGTCACCCGAAGCAAGGCGTTTTCAGAAGACAACGTCTTTGTGTTCACTCCAGGAGCAGTATTCTGACACGAGTCGTACGAGCGAAGCGCGTGAATGTAGGTAGGAGGATTTTTTATTGTATAATAATGCCATCTCTAGGGGTTCAATACGTACCAGTGTTGCACCACATGTTTGCACAGTGCAGACAATAGAGCCGCGTTATCATTGGCAGCATCAGTAAGCGGTGCGGACGTGGGTTCAGCGGTCGCAGCAGCTGTTGCACCGGCTCCTCCACTGTCTTTACTGCCGTCTGACCAACTGCAGCTTTCTGTATAGAATAACATATATTTTCCACTTCTAAAAATATCACGAAGCCTTTGCCGTCGCGCAGTCAGTTAAAAATGGGTGCACTACGTGAGTGCGGCAATCTGATGCCCGAATAACTAAAGGTGACATAATGGGCGTCTTAAATGCTACAATTAACAGTCATGAGGCAATATTTCTAAAATATAACCACAAATCTTGGCAATCGAATGCAGTTAGTTGTTATTATAACTCGAGAAGATCTTTCAGCTTTTGATATAATCGATAATTTTTTTAAAGTGAGTCTTATTATGGTTATGATTTTACCTGAGTTAGCAGATTGCTGTGCGGTGTCCGACTGTGCCCTGGGAGCAGGAGAACTGTAAGGAAAAGATCGTAATGATGGTAAACAAGCTTTATTTGACAATCAAGAACTAGAAAATTGAAGATAAACTCACGGTGCATCAAACACAGGCAGATCAGAGTCATTCCTCTGCGCATTGGAGTCGTTTCGTTGTACTGCATCACTCTCGCTACGGAACACGCTGCGTAACGCGTTGCGTAACGCGAGCGAAGCGGGATTACCACCCGCTTCGGGAGCTGATGACGTCGGTGTTGGGAGCTCGGTCTCTGTTGGAGTTCCATTTGCAGTGCCGGTTGCGCCGTTTGCTGATGACCCTGTATGATTCAATGTTAAATTTAAGATTTTCACAGTACATGTATGTTACTAAGAGCAGCTCTGCTAACTAAGAAGATTATTTAACTCTTAAAAAGCCAAAATGCACAAAGAAAGCAAGATCTTATTTTTAAAAATAGATGCGACATCGATTAATGTTTCAGTTCGTAAAAAGCTGGCACCAATTTGACTGCCATACTTTATCAATGAAGGGGTAAAAGATAAAGAATACAATGAGAAATGTCAGGACTCACCAGGTGCTCCTAAGCAGATGTGAGCCAACAGAATAGAAAGCCTCTGCTGATCGGCGACGCCAACAAACTTGCATACAGATACGCACAGGGTGCCGTTCAATTCGTTCTCGCAACCGGTGAATATTTTGATAAATAGCCTGTGAAATTTAGGAAGTACATGTAAAACAGGCTAGAATCGCGAAAAACACTCCATATCAAACATCAACTTAGCCTATTGTAGTCTACTGCTAGACAACGGTCAAGCTAGTCTTTAATTAATAATTAAACTTACTTGATAACTCTTTCGGCGTACGGGTTTCTGGCGTTCGGTGCTGACAGAAGGATCTTGCCGAGAGAATATCCCGAGTTATCGGCAAACACTTTCTCATACGCCAGTCTGCCTGCGGGACGGTCTAGAATCTTCTCCCAGTATTTTACCTAGACGAGACAGCTTTATAAGTGAATAGAAGTGCTAAAAGACGAGAATTCGAACCCCAACTTGTGTTCTATGCATGTAAGCTTCTAGAAACCAAATTTAGACCATAGGTTTTTGTCTACGTGTGGATGACAAATCCTCTGTGTAGATATAAACTTAAACCTTCATGCGCAGCGTCCGGTCGTTATTGCCAAAGTGCGTTTTCATGTGGGCTAAAATCTTTTTATCGCTTGGCGTTGTGAATGAGTTGTGTGGTCAGATATTTTTCCTATACAAACAAATTTAATAATATTTTCTTACCATATGCCTCAAAGTCTTCTCTGTAGACGGTTGCAAATGTTCAACTAGCACGCTGTATGTCGTCTTTAATATGTGTTCGTGTATCAGTTGTTCAGCCTTTTGCACTTGTGGCACTAAGGTAGTCAGAGTGGCCGCTAGCGGCTCCGACATAAATTCTAGGCGGCCGTCAGTCTGTAGACAAAATTAAAGAAATTTGTTGATAGTGACAGCTTTATGAGGGGCTCGTTCGTGGCTAATTAACAACTGCGCGTATCAGACGATTGGCTTCGTTAAGCTGTGCTTGCCGCGGTCAGTCTGTGGATGGGTGACCGATCGTTACACATCGAGACGCCTTTGTGCCTCGGAGAGCACGTTCAACAGTCGGTCCCGGGTGCTATACGAATACCTACGACAGTCGTTACGGGTAGTCAGAAGCCCAAAATTCTGACATATGGTCTAACCTTAAGATATCAGCATTGCCCAGTAACTGGGTTGCGGGGGCCTGATGGCTATCGCTCCGTGTCAAATGCTGATATTCAGCCGCATCTGGTTAGACTGGAAGCTGACCCCAATATAGTTGGGAAAAGGCTAAGCAGAACGAACAAGTGACAGGTTTTTGAAATAAAGTTTCTAGTGTACACAACGGTATTTTCAATATACCTTAGATCAGAAACAGATACTAGAATAATCTCAATTGTAAATTGCTCAAATACTTATATGCTGTATACTTTGTCACTTACCAAAGCCGGTATAACAAGATCAAGTGTCTTCTTCATAAGTTCAGGGTTGTCAGCCAGTTTGCTGGCGCCGACTTCTAGAAGCTTCGCGGCGGAGTATGCGAGCATCATCAGTGATGGCCCGAGAGAGTACTTCGTATTAGCAGTGATGAGTTCGCAGTGAGATGACACTAGGTTTAGTACTGCGCTCTCGGAAGGTATGATGTGAGTTGCGTAGAACGCCTGAAATACAAATTGATAGTTGCAATTATAAGGAGATGGAATTTGTCTTTTGTTTGTGGCGTGGTAGATGTCGCCACAAATAAATATGGCGTTTCGATATCGTGCATCGCGATATCGAGATTTGAAACGCGTTTAGTATATATACAACTTCCCAAGATCAACCATTGGGCAGTAGCCCGCCAGGCATAAGACTCGCCTGGTTGGAGGATCTTCCCATTTCATTGGAGGTAACACCATACCTAGGTCTTCCACATGTTCATGATAATGGTCTGCCATTATTGACATTGTCGCTGCGCTCACGATTAACGATTGTCGACACTGGATGAAACACTAGCGAAAAAATAACTCTTAATCTTACCAAGTTGATGCAAGCGAGTGGTGGCGGTGAAGACAGTCTATCCAATGCTGCAGCCGCATTAGAAGGTAGATGTGCCCTCAACCAGGCGCCCAGAGCGGGCGGCGGAGTACTGCCGGCCGCGTTACCGACCGGCCCGGATGTACCGCACACTTGTAAGCGAGCCTTGCTTACGGCGGCCTCCGACGCGTTGTTTGAACTCTCCATTAGGCCTTCCAGCTCGAGGCCGGCGCTGAGACTAGAGAAGATTTATGTTTATGTAAGAGTCAAGGTTGACGGTCTGAAGTGTAAATCTAAAGATTTGAGTGACTGAAGTATTGGGAGGTTAAAAAAACAAAATTCTGTTATAAAACGAAATTAACATACAAAGTTAGTCGGAAAGGGGGTACTAAGCCGAAAGGGTGTTAAAGTACCCATAACAATGGATAACTTTTGTTCTGCAACTTTCCCCAAAAGTCAATAGTTTAAGAGGAATAGCTGTTCAAAAATTTCATAAAAAATACGCTAAATTCCATCTATCCTCAGCTATGATCAGCTGTTTAAATTTTAGGTAATATTTGGGGACACGGAGTAGAAGCTTCATTTTCTGAATTCGTAACTAAAGCAGGGATGAAGAATTTATAAAAAAAACTAAAATAAAAATCATTTTGCATTGAATATTTTTTTGCGAATTTTGAAATTTAAACTTCTTTATAACAATCATCAGTGATACATTAAGTGGCTCGCGGCTTAGACCCCCTTTCCGACTTACCTTGTATTTACTACGACAAAAACAACAATGTCGTACTAAAAAGGTATAGACAAGGTTTTAAGAAGTGTCAAACTTTTAAAGATCAGTGAGCCCTGTTTATAAAATCACCAATGAAAGACAATGGACCAAAAGAGGAATAAACAACTTACCGACAACAATCGAGAACTGTTTCCAGTAGATCCAACAAGTCAGGCATAAACTGATGAGCTTCGGACGGCGTAGCAGAATCCGCTAGGCACACTTTGAATCTAACCAGCGCTGAATCGCAGGATATCACGTCCAGAAGTGATGGTAAGCCATTCGCTGCAAAATAAAATATTCATGTAGCATTTTCATAGAATTTAAATATTATTTTAGAAGAGGAAAAGGTGTGTTCTTACCGGTAACATTTTGTTTCAAATGTTTGATAGTTTCAGATGCCAGCCACGCCGTATATTTGATGTTGTCGCATGATGCGCTCACGCCGGCTAAAAGATTTTCTGCATACTGCAAAAAAATTAATGAGGATTTTTCACTAGTCGCCACCTGGTTGTAATTGGTGGTTAATTTGAGCTAATATTCAGGGTCCTTAATAAACATAATCAGCCCATTACTGTTCCACTGCTGGGCACGGGCCTCTTCTCAGAATGAGAAGGGTTTATGTCTTAGGCCCGGTATCCACCAAAGCGGAGAGGAGACGACATGTCTCGTAAACAACCAATAGGATTTCGTTTTGAGTTGAAGCTAAGCGGAGAGATGTGAAAATAACGCGATCCTGTTGATTGATCGAGACCTCCTCTCCTCTCCGTTTCGGTGGATACCGGGCCTTAGTCCACCACACTGGCTTGGTGCAGGTTGGCAAACTACACACGGTATCGAGAACTTTATGAAGCGCTTTCAGGTGTGCAGGTTTCCTCACGATGTCTTTCTTCACCGTTAACGCAAGTGATAATTAGATTCTGATCCGCACATAATTCGAAAAGTCGGAGGTATGGGCCAGGATTGAACTCAGACCCTCCTGCATGGAAGGCAAGCGGTCAACCGCTAGGGTATCACTGACTTAATATGAGCTCTAATTCCCTGACAACTCAGTACTCGCGACGAATTTCGCTTGATAAGGTTCTCTTAGAAAAATATTCCCCGCAACCGGTAAGTTATACTCAATATAAGTATAGGTGAACGTCTATTTACCTGAGTATACATTCCCTGCTTGACGAGCGCGTCTTTCAGCCAAGGGTTGAAAACTTTCTTGTTATCAGCGCGCGGGGCCCAAATAACCGCATGGAGCGGCAAGGGAGATGGAAGATCGGCAGTCGTGCCCGCTTGTAACTTGTCCATGTGTGGGGTAGCAGGTGGCATGCTTATCACTAGCCTGGATTAATAAAACATGAATTATTATTTGCTACACAAAAATATGTGGAAGATCGAAGCGCATAACGGATCGTAACAGTATCGTGTCCAGAGTAATGGAAACCCACACAACAGCTCTAGATGAAGCCATCGAATTTACGATAACCAACCTTGTTAGGGCGGCAATACACGCGCAGCTCAAGTAATCATGACTGACCACTTCAAGCTGCGACTGCACAGTGTACTACAATCTTCTATTCATTGAAATACAGGAGACCGCTCGAGCATTCACGAGCACACCGAGCTGTCAGCAGCACGGCAAAATTCCGCCGCGCGGTCGAGCAGTTACAAAACATATAGTGACTGCTCGCGACTTCTCGAGCTGTCGACTACTCTGGCGCAGTTATCCCCACTTGGAGGCGGATAATTGCGCAGTTAACTGATGGTTGAGCGAGAAACTGGAGCAGTTGAAACCAACCAGGGGTTCCAGGGGTTGAAAACGTCTGCTCTAGCGGTCCGTGTTCGTTATTCAACGATTAACTGCTCGACTTGCCTGTTTATGGCCAGCGAGCTTTTCAAGTCATCGGCTCATCTTACTGGCACACAAACACACTAGAATACTTGAAGAAGGCTGTCAAAGTGGAGTGGATGCAAAAGATGGAACATCGCTAGTTAGGGTCTAACTTTAATTTAGAAATGGACTGTGATGGTAATTTACCTCCAAGAAGTTTGGAAGCAGTAATGCGCGGCGGCCAAAGCGGCCGGTGATCCGTGGTACTGCGAGTTGTCACACACGCACGCAGAGTTAAGTAGCGCCAATAGAGCATCCAGTAGTAGAGGGTACTTGAGCTTGTGTGGCGTGCCTAACACGAAGTTGCATGCCAGACCATCGAATTTAGGGTTTTCCTGTGTAAGATAAATTTATAATAAGATTTATGTAAATCTACAATGCATGAAAATGTATAGCAAGTTATTTGATACAGGCACTGACCAGCTATAGCTGATCCACAAAAACAATGCAACGTCACTCTAATCAGCTCGTTTACACCTAAAAACAAGTTGTAAGCAATTTGTGTAAAAGTCTTTTTTAATTAAATTACTTGATCTTAACACTGAATGATCATGTGTAAAATATTTCAAACAAATGTCTTAAAGGTCTGTATACATGTTTGCTACTTAAAGTATGCCCATTTGTAATATTTTTTCCGAAAAATATATGATACATGTAGAATACATGTTTTATACCTAGATGTAAAGGAGGGGTATGGGTGTAGAAATAAATCATTAATTTAAAAAAAAACACATCACTAAGTGTGAATTGTCTTTCATTACATTCTTACCTGATTATTAATCTCAGCATTAGTCAACGCGTAGAACTTTGGTCTCATTGATGACTCGTCCTGCGACAGCCTCCTATAAGCCTGCTCGATGTAGGGCACTTCACAGTATATGCGGGACTTCGGTTGGCCGTTGGTGGACGTCTTATTGCCGTTGGCGTTCGCCTCGGTGGACGGCTGAGCTAAGCCCGGCGCTATCACCAGGTTCCATTCGATCTGAGACGGTAGAAAGAAGTTAGGATGTCTTCTTGGCAATGACTAGCTAGACATTGGTGCCGATTCTATTGTGCACAAACTAAACTTAATTTAGACTATTACCACCTTTTTCACTCTGATAAAATAAGAAAGAGAGAAACATAAATAAGAGCTGTCAAATTTAGTTAAACTAAAATTTCCATACAAATTTAGACGACACGTCGGAACGTGTCGACTAAGAACACGGTGAAGTTCAAGGCGTAAACTAGTTTGACATCCCTAACTTAGTTCTTGTCTATCACCGTCCTTTTCTCGCGCCGTGTGTTAGTAAATGATAGCAATTCTTTAATTTTATTTATTTTTAATCGCGCGTCTCTTCTCTGTTAGAAAAATATATTGATTCAAATGCGCAAATGATAAAGGAAATGAACGCAAGTATCGTCGAAGTAAAGTACGAATTGTCCGACTTACGAGCGTCGCATGAGCAAACAAAATCTTTGATTACATCTAATGCGGCGGACATTACTGCACAAATACAAAATGTTCAATCCACCACAACACAGCTTACTACTGAACAGTGTAACATAAAAAGCCAACTAACTCAGTTTGAAAACAAAATTGTAAACAACCAGAACAAAATACAGAACCTGGAAACAAATATTAGTAAAATACAATTAGACCCCCATTCTTCAACAAGTGATTTGTCCGTTAATGAACAAATATTTCGTGAAATTCAAGACCGAAATAGGAGACAAAGTAACATTATCATAAGCGGTATATCGGAGCAGATCTGCATTAACACACAGGAGAGAATTCTTAAAGACGAATCTGATGTTTTAAATGTTGTTACAAGCATAAATCCGAACATAACGAAACCGAACAAAATATTTCGCATTGGAAAGTACAGTGTCGGTAAAACGCGCGGAATAAAAGTTTGCTTTAACAATCCTGAACCAGTGATGTTACTACTACGTAGCAAGGGAAAATTACTGGACAATATTAAGTTTTACTCGGATCAAACGCCCTCCCAGCAAAAATATTTTCAGACTGTTAAAAATGAACTAGCACGCCGGACTGAACATGGAGAAACTGATCTTATAATTAAATACATCAACGGTATACCTACCATTATTAAGCAGAATTCAAAAAACTCCGATGCCCAATGAGTAATAATCATACTACAAAACCTATAACCTACCAAATAGTGCACGATTATCAGCAATTGAATACTCAAAAACCTCGCCTATCATTTCTTTACTTAAACGCACGCAGCATATGTAAAAAGGGCAAGCTCGACGAACTAAAATGTATCGTAAAAGCAATACCAACAACAGTGCACATCATATTACTTACAGAAACATGGATACAAAACGATACCCAGGCCTTACAGCTACAAATACCTAATTATACACACTACTACAACTATAGAACGGACATTAGAGGAGGAGGAGTATCGGCCTATATACACAATGATTTAAAACATAACCTCACTCAATCTACGTATCAAGATGGCAACAATTACTTATGGGTTTATATAGAGAAATTTGCGATAGAGGTTGGCGTTGTCTATAATCCTGGAGACACAAATTTAGAAAAGTTTTTGGATACATATGATTCACAAATACAAGTACGAAAACGAGCAATAGTCTATGGTGATTTTAACATCGATCTATTATCTAAAAACAAAACATTAAAAAGGTACAAACAGAGACTACACGAATCGGGACATAAAATACTTAATAAAGTCAACCAAACCTATTGTACACGAGATTCAACTACAAAGAAATCTATCCTGGACCACGTAAGCACAAACTTGAACAATGAAGAATATAATTTTGCAATCATCAACTCGTCTTTCTCAGATCACAAACAAATCTATTTACAACTAAATAAATGGAAACCTCCAAAACTACGACTAAACTATGAAACTATAGATTACAACAAATTATACATTACTATTGAATCGCATGGACTAGAAAATACTGCAAACAGTTATGAAGAATTAGAGACTACGTTAATACAATGCATCAAAAGAAATACAATTTCCAGAACTAAAATCGTGAATCCACCACGAGAGGAATGGGTTAACAACGAAATTATTATCGGGATCAACTTAAGAAACTACCTATGGGTACAGCATAAAAAGGATCAAGAAAATGAGACATTACTAATTGAGTTTAAAAAAATCAGAGATGAAATTGCTAGACTAATACAATTTACTAAAAATGCCTACTTCTATAATCTATTTATGAAATATACTAACACTCCTAAAAAAATGTGGACACTTATAAACAATTTAGCGAACAATAAAATGTATCAAAATAGCGCTCCTTCAAAACTTATTGTTAATTCTGACATTGTTACTGGCATAAAGGAAATATGTGAACTTTTTAATAAGTATTTTTCAACCATAGGGTCAGTACTTGCGGAGAAAATACCTAGAAAATTTCATGATTGTTCTAAAATATTAGAATTAAATAAACAATACGATGCCACAAGTCACTCACTTACAACACTGCAGCCCTGTAAAGCTGAAGAAATTATAAAAATTATCAAAAACCTTGATGCCAACTCTAGTAGTGGTATAGATAAAATCAGCATTAAAATTATAAAAAACTTACAAAATCTAATCTCGAATGTGCTGGCAAAATGCTTTAATAAACTTATGACTGACGGGGAGTTTCCCGATTCCCTTAAGGTTGCAAAAGTATCACCAATTTATAAATCTGGACCTAAGACCGACCCTGGTAATTATCGACCGATCTCTGTACTGCCAGTCATGTCCAAAATATTAGAAAAACTTATACATAGTCGCTTACTAAATTACTTTGATTCCATTAACTTTATAACAGATCGCCAATATGGATTTAGACCAAAAAATAATACCACAATAGCTACAATAGATCTAGTAACAAAAATCAGAGACAATATAGATAAAAAGAACATTGTTCTGGGTGTATTCATTGATTTAAAAAAAGCATTCGATACTGTAAGCCACACATTACTTTTAAACAAGCTTGAACATGCTGGTATACAAGGAATCGCACTCAAAATGCTAAAATCTTATTTAACTAACAGACACCAGATAGTTAAGATAAATGACGTTGAGAGTAGTGCTCTACCCATCACATACGGAGTACCCCAGGGATCCATATTGGGACCACTGTTATTCTTAACTTACATAAATCAGATAGCAGCACTTAATCTTCATGGTCATATAACTTTATACGCAGACGATACTTGCTTATTTTATTTTGGAAAAAACATACATAATATCATCTCACAAGCTCAAGAGGATTTAGATATATTATTCGAGTGGTTCCAATGCAATTTACTATCTATCAATATTTCAAAAACATGTTTTATTATATTTAAAGCTAAAAACAAAAAGATTCCAGATCATAGACCATTAACTATTGATAACATTCCGCTCGAACAAAAACAGTGTGAAAAATACCTTGGCTTAAAAATTGATAGCAATCTTAATTGGAACAACCAAATAGATTATATTAAAGATAAACTCTCGTCACTCACTGGTTCTCTCCACAACATAAGCAATTGTATACCTAAAAATATTCGTTTTACTATTTATAACTCTCTTGTTAAATCACATTTACTATACCTAATAGAAATTTGGGGCAACTCAGGTAAAACAAAATTGCAAGAATTACAAAGAGTACAAAACAAGATCATTAAAATATTATTTCGCTATCCATATTTGACACCTACCTATAAAATTTTTGAAGAAACTAAATTGATGAATATTAAGCAACTTTATATGTATACCACTTGTATTCTGATAAGAAAAATTTTAGACAAAAAAATTAAAACCAATTTATCATTTACCAAAATTTCGGAGGTATCTAAACGTAGCAGGCGTCGCCCTAGTTTACTTGTATTACCAAGACCTCGTACAAATTACTCCAAAAGAAACATCACCTATGAAGGAGCAAATATTTATAATAATTTACCATCTAATGTTAAAAATGTAAACTCGTTCAACATTTTTAAATCTCAACTGTCTAAATACATAACAGAAAACTTTTCTTATCCAAAGTTACACTAATCCAAAAAAAAAAAAAAAAAATGTTGAGCGGGTACTTAATTAACATTACGCATTTTGTCGCTTTTATTGTTTCAAACTACCTACCGGCTAATGATATTACTTATTAAGTCTCTAATGATGTTACGATTGTGTTACGTAAACAGTTTTTTTTTACTTACTTATCTCGGTGGCGGTTAATTTGATAATTAAACTAAATGTTATTTTGTATTCTCATGTAAGTGGCTTTATTGTCTTTTTGAGAATAAATGATTTAAACCAAAAATTTTAGTTTAGTTGGTGAATACGCGAATCGGCGTCATTATTAGATAACAGTCTCAATGTTTAGAGCTCCCCAAAAGAATAGTTTTAAGAAAGAAAGAAAGATAGAAAAGTTGTTTATTCGCGCCAACATGACGCACAAAAATAAAAGTATAAAACAAAACCAAAAAGACACTATTGGGAAAAATATGCGTCACATCCGCGCAAAACGGCAATCGGTCAGCATAATGCTGTGTCTCACGTGCGAAACGGAGCCACAGCGCTGGTTTTCAGCGACAGCCAGCAGTTTTAAGTTGTGTACATTTCATTGGGCTCGTTAGAAAATTAGTTTTTTAATTTTATACATATAGACCCTAACCACCTTCGGTGGCTTAAACATGATATTTTACTAAAATGACGTTGATTGACTCAGATTCATTCCAGAAATATTTATGTTAAAGTGCTTAAAATGTTATCTGATTTTGATTGTTTGACACTAGATAAACGGATAAATTAATGTATTGAACGAAATTCTTACCTGTTGTAAAAGCGTCTGAGGCGCATCATAAAGATGTCTCATCAAATACTCCAGAAGAAGCATCAGTCTAGTGGTCAACATCAACTGATGAGGTGCCAAGTTCATGGCTCGCTTCCTGTCACTGATGGCCAGGGTTTCCACTACCTAAAACAATATTCACCATAAGCAAACGTCATAAGGCAAAGATATCTATTAGGACTAGCACGCACTGCCTTGCGTTTTTTTTACGTATAATCTGTAAAGCATGGAGTGTCATAGAACGGCACGCACTGCGAACTATTCACCGCATACTGATTTACTCGTATTTATTTTATTCTTTGCGGTGAAAAAATCGCACCGCAATTTACCGCACCGCAGTGCGCACTAGCCCTTAATCTTGAGTTGTATATGAAAAAACTTACTTTTATGATGGCATTGGATGTCATAAGTAGTACTGACTTCTTTTGCATTAGCGTCAATGAATGGAAGAGATATACCAACAGTTGAGCGTGCTCAACATTCAAATCTGTAACAAAAAATTATAAATTATAAAAACTTGATGATTTTTCAAGACATGTATTGTACAGTCAATATTTATATCAATAATGATAAATTTAAATAAAAGCGTCAAGGGCGTCGCCAAGGGGGGCCATCCCCATAGAGATTCAAAAAAATTTAACCAAATGCAAAGCAACCAAAGTCCACTCAATTGAGACGCTTTACACATTGGACATTATATCATTCTTATTACAATCGCCGTAGAGGTAAGACTCCGACTACAAGTGTGAAGCTTCATATGCTCTTCTGTACCTACAATTCATACTTTTCATCCTCCATAATTATATCCAGTTGCCCCCCCGGGTCATCGGCTGGCGACGCCCTTGAAAAGCGTAAAATGCACAATATACAAATGAAATAGATCGCATACCTATATTAGCAAAGCCTGCAGATAACCGGATAGCAAAAATTGGAAAAAGCATTTCAAAGTTAATTTATACATTATCAATGAATCAAAACTATGCGCGCTGGTAAAGGCGGATTAGAGCGGTAGCGAGATGAATTTTACGTGGTTGCTTTTCCTAAAACACTGTCTCAAAGTAAGATAAAGATATATTTATTTTGTAGTTTCTTATGCCTCGTCCACAAAGGCACATATTTTAATACTGGTGCCGCAATATTTTCTATAGTCTGCGCGCAAGTGCTAGTCCCCCGCCTAGGTATGAGAGCGGCAGGAGGGGGGTGCGAAACAATAGACGCGCTCTGTCGGTTTGCTTTGTTTTGTCTACAGCGCGGACCCCCTCCTGCCGTTCCCTACCTCAAGTGACTCGTGACTAACACTTGCGCGCAGACTATAGGAAGTGTCAGTAGGCTTTATGACATGTCATGGTCAACAATGTAACACAAAATAGCCGGAATGCGAGACAAAAAACTACAACAGGAAGATTCTAGATGTATTTAACACGTGTTTAGAGGTCATCATCTTTATTAATATTACAAAGCTGAAGAGTTTGTTTGTTTGTTTGAACGCGCTAATCTCAGGAACTACTGGTTGGAATTGAAAAATTATATTTGTGTTGGATACTCCATTTATCGAGGAAGGTTATAGGCTAACATCACTCTACGACCAATAGGAGCGGAGCATAAATGAAAAATGTTGCAAAAACGGGAAAAATGTCCACCCGTGCCAAGCCGGGACGGGCCGTTAGTTGACTATAATCTGTGACCTAGTTTTTTATACGTGAAAGTAAAGACCATTAAGTAAATAGCAGTACGTGCAAGAAGGTGGTCGAATACAAACAATACAAGTGTTCAACTCGCGACCTCACCGCGTGTTCTGCGCATGATAGGGTAGTTGACTACTATTAAAAATATACAACAATTTAGTATTATTTTAAAGAAAGTATAGATACAAATTGATATGTGAAAAAATAAATAAAATCAATGAAAAAATAGAGGAGCTCGCTTCGCTTGCGAAGTTTGTGGAGGGGGCATTTTCTGTCCTTGTCGCACGAAACGGATATTGTTCGGAGTGGTGTCAAATAATTATGAAGTTTGCAAGGTATGACGTCATTGTGGCGTCATGTTGTCTCTGTCTAGTGAGAAATTTTCAATCGTTTATAACTTGGGCATTTTATTAAATATTTCATTAGTTTTTTCACTGTTGCTTATCATTTTTGTAACAGATTCGAGATTTCTTTTAAAAAAATTATAGTCAAATACCCTATTAAAGCACTGTTTGGGTCCGAAACTAGTCGGGCAATCCCGAAAAATGCACTAAGTAAAAACCGTAACTAATCATAAATACAATGTGAGTGAAATACACTGCATATGTGAAGCTATTTTTTATTTTTATTATATACCTGTAGATTGAGCCGCTCATGAGACAGCAATATAAAACTAAAATACTGCACCCTCCCATCGTAGAGCATGCAATATACAATAAACAGTTAACTGAGTACATTTGCTTCTCACTTCACATGACGACACGTTTGGTGCAGTGGCTAAGCAATTGGCAACGACGCTGCGGGTCGTGGGTTCGATTCCCGCACGGAACAAATATTTGTATGGCCTACAGATAGTTGTTCCGGGTCTGGATGTTTGTGCATGTGAAGATTAACGTTTTATTAAAAAAAAAAAAAAAAAAACTTCCACATTTCCTACTTAAACCATGGCTACATCTAGAGGTATATAATCTAAGGTTAGAAAAGTCCAACGCACACTTACGGATGTCAGTCACCAGTTGAATTTACTATTATCATCTACTATTGGCCATTATACAGAGTTGATATGACAGATGGGCATTAAATTACACGACGTATACTATACGTGTTTAGTATTAGTTCGATACGGTATAAAAATAAAAAGCACCAAAAATGAGAATTTTTTTTTTCAAACAAACTAATTAGCTTACAAATCAGAGTAACAGGCAACCACCCTTTGTAAATAAATTTAACTTAACTTGTTTCCTTGTTTCATCTTTTTAGCGAAAATATTTGGTTGTACTTGTGACTTGCGTCAGAGCGGCAACAACGCATCGTAGGTTATACTCAGATTTATCGTTTTAAGGTGCATGGCCTATGCGTAGACATAATCAGCTGTTAGGAAAGATACATCGTGTTCAAACGGGGCGAAAACTTAAAAAATCATTTGTGACTAAACTACTGCTCCTATTTAATTGATTTTTGGTACAGAGCTTGAAAATGGTAGGCAGCTTAAAGGGAAGCCCCTCTGTCGTATCAACTTTGTATAAGGTCTAACCAAAATACCTGGACGAACTTTTACACAGTGTTCAGTACGTTGTACTAAACATATCAATGCAAAAAAATAACGAGATCCAAGTGTTTTTTTTTGTAACCAAAATTTTTTTGTCATTAATTAAAAAAAAAAAAAAAAAAAAAAAACTTTGTTGTGTGTGTTGGAACAGTTGGAAATATTAAAACATAATACAGATAGATATACACTGTTGAATGACCAAACTAATTTAGTTTCATCCCCATTATTACGTATTTGTGTGGGTAGTTCGACACAAACAACAGGTCGAGGCGATGTATAAAGGGGCGCGCGCTACGCAGTCGTGCCATTCGCGTCCAAGCGGTCGACGAGTCAACATCACCTGAGGATGCCCCGTGGAGGGGCGAAACACGTGTCGTATCGGTTTGTTTTGATTGTGTGTTGCATGTTATTAATCGCACTTTCTGCATTTGCATATATTTGCGGGCGGGAGGGCGGTGCTGCATACTGCATTCAGGCTTGATCAACTGTTTTTTCGCGGAATTAACACTAAATATTTTATTGTATATTTATAGATCATGGATTTCCGCAAAGTAACGCCTGATTCCATCATATATTAATTTTAATTTAATTATATTTTTTTTTTTACATTTTACTCTTCGCCTATCAGGTAAAACACGGCGCGGAAGTAGCGCGCGCCTCGGCGACGGTCGATGCATAAAAAATGGATGAGTTTATTCTTAGAGAGTACAAGTAATTTAAAACATTATTTTTTGGTCAGAAAAAAATCACTTAAATCTCGTTTTTTTTTACATAGATATGTTTATTTAAACGTACTGAACACTGTGTAAAAGTTTGTCCAGGTATTTTGGTTGGACCTTATATATGAATTTACCTTCATAATCATGGTCCTGCGAGGGCTGCGCTTGTAATGCGCATTCTTGCAGCGTGTTCACAATCTTATGCCACATAGCGAGGATACTGTTCTCGCGTTCAGCGGCTTGCTTGCTTAGAACCATACCGCCTAGGAGTTTCACTACGCGGGGTCCAACCTGTCACAGAATAAAACAGACGATATAGACAATGACGTATGACCCTCGCGTGTATGTAAATTCTATCAAGTGGTGTATTCCCCGAAGGGTTGGGCAGAGGTATATAGTAAAACCCTCATTTCGAAGTCCCATGTAATAAGGGGCGCGAATATTGCCATCAACCAGCGCAAATCCAAACTCCGGACTGCTACTGAGGAATTCCACACGGAAAAACCCGATAACACTTTGCCCGAGCTGGGGATCGAACCCAAGACATCACGTTCAGCAGTCGCGCTTGCCACCAATAGAGCAACGAGGCATTTAAATTCATAATAGGCCTGTCGCAATGTGTGTGTAGTTATGTGGTTTATATCGGAAGATGTTTGTATTGTCTATGTTCACATTACATGACACCATCAAGCAAGCTTTATTGTACATTTTTTATCTACATGTACTAATATATTATAAAGCTGAAGAGTTTGTTTGTTTGTTTGGACGCGCTAATCTCACTGGTTGGAATTGAAAAAAATATTTTTGTGTTGGATAGTCCATTTATCGAGGAAGGTTATAGGCTATATAATATCACGCTACGACCAATAGGAGCGAAGCATAAATGAAAAATGTTGCAAAAATCGCGAAGCCGGGACGGGCCACTAGTGATTAGAATAAAATCTAATTTTCAAATAAAATCTCTAGCATTACAAACCTGCAGTGGAGTCATGTTGGTCCTCTCAGAGCCAGCGGATAACAGTTGCTGATGTAGCGCAGGCTGCAGCGACGCGAACGCGGGAGCTCCGCTCAAGTTGTGTAGGTATCGTACAAGCGCGGAGCTGAATGATCCGTATAACCCTCCCAGGCGGGCGCCAAAGCATGTTGATATTGTACCTGATTGCAAAAATGTTATGTGTATTGTTTATCAGGCCCAGATCTAAGGGGGGGTAGGTGGGGGCACTTGCCTCGGGCGGCGAAGATTAAGGGGCGGCCCACCCCCAGCCAGTCTCGCTGTCTGTATAATGCTGGACCCGGTTATATTATGAATAAACCTTTAGAATTATTTATAACATTATTACTAACAATTTTTAAAAAGTTTTAGTATTAAATTTGTTAAAAATTTGCCTAGAAGGCGGCAAATTGGTACTCCGAACCATCCTTCTAAAAATATAGATCCGGGTCTGTTGCTTGTATTTATTAATAAATTCGCAAGTAGGTAGTTATGGAATATCTTTTTTATAAAAATGTTGCCTCACATTAGGATTTCTCCTGTATCGTAGGTGTATTTAGACACAAATCTTCACATGCACAAACGCCCAGACCCAGAACAACTATTTGTAGGCCATACAAATATTTTATTCGTGCGGGAATCGAACCCACGACCCATAGCGCAGAATCCAATCGCTCAGCCACTGCACCAAACGTATCGTCTAACTCCTATCTACTTGTGCACTTATTAATTATACTGCGAACACCTTTATAGGTTACGGAGTTCAAACTGCAAGCAAACTCTAATTAAAATTCCAAATCCTTTATAAAGAACATTCCAGGCATCAACGAACAAATAAGGCGAAAGAAGGCGAAGAAATCCATAAAATATTATGACGGTTACAAGATAACGTACCCGTGTCAGTTCGCGCTGTCTCGCGGTCCAGATCCTTAGCAAGTGCGGCCAGTAAAGCTTGGTGCGCGTCATGGAGCTGGAGCGAGTGTTGGCCCAGGCGGTCGGAGCCTTCACTGATGATCTCCTCAGTGAGCAGGGTGAACACCTCAGTTGCTAGAGTTATGTACTGGAAAAAGAATAACATCGTTAAATCTGACAAGTGTTATAATAATTCGTTCCGGTTATTAGGGATTTACTGATGGTCTATTCCTGACAATCATTATATTTAGGCTGGTTTTACAGTGCCGCTTTCGCCAGCGCGGTTAGTAAGCGTCGCGGGCCATGAGCTTTGAGGGTCTTGAAGCGTTTTAGAATAATCAGCGCGTGCGGTGGTCAGCGCTGGCGGGGAAGTCATACGTTTCGGCTGTCAGCGTGACCCTAAAGCTAGTCTAAGCCCTTTGCAGGCCACGGCTACACATTAGGCCAATGTTATTTCACAACCGATTCTCAGTCTACTTCAGTCCGTTCGTCCATCACTCAAGGTTTCGTCTCCTACTCTAGAGAGTTTAATTTTGCAAACATGAATCAGGGCGATCAGTTTATATGTCACTACAGCAACTTATACTACGAGCTACGTCAGTGAGTTTTTTGAATGAAGTCTGTCTATGCATGGTCCGTCCATCTAATATTGCATTCTGCTAGATATAACCTTTATTGGCAATTAGAATGTTTCTCAAAGTAAGTTGTTGTAAAGACCGTTTTACAATAAATACTTACAGAGTACGGTTCAGCCTTGTCGGGCACGATGGCCTGGTGCGGTCGTTGCGGCGCGTCCGCGTTGTCATTGCTGTCGTTGTTGCCCGATGCACGCACAAGCCCGCTGTTGTCATTCGCATCGGGAGCCACTAGTGTAGATTCAAACCATAGCCCGAATAGTGGTTCGCTGTCTTCTAGACAAAAATAAAACATTATACCACATTTACACATTTGACGAGCGGTGAGACGAATAACGAAGCGAATATGTGATCAATACGCCCGTCGTTCGCCTCGCCACGTGACGCTCGCGAGAGACGACTGGCGAGGTGAACGTACAATTACACATTCGCGCTCTCGTCATTTCATAACAAGTGCATTATGATTATGAAGCAACACGTGGTCAAGCAACAAAAATTCATTGACGCGAACACACTTTACGGATTATTTCGCGTTTCACGTTGGATGTTACCGTAAGGCCGTTTTCTCACGGCACACAACAGACGACAAAATGTAGTGACGATTTTCTATGGACCGTTTACTTACGAAACGACACGACACGACATTACTAGCGTCGTCGTGTTGTGTTGGTTGCCGGTCTAACGATCACAAGTCGGAACTAAACCCGTCTAATGAAATTTTCATTACCAAAAATTCAGTAATAAAAATTAGTATTAGCGTTTAATTTTTACTATTTCGGTATAATATAGGACTGCAACAATAATGGATAATAGTGTTGCAATTTTCCTAGTTCTTGCACTATTAATACGCGTAACAATAATAGTATATCCTACCGTCGTCAGTCTCCGAGTCCTCGGAGCACAGTATCATGTCCTGGAAGTACACGGTGGAGTCGGAGCGGTCGGGGTCCGCGTCCTGGTGCTGCTTCTGTACCACCGCGCGCTTTAGGTTGGTCGCCTTTCGGTAGCACACTACGCCTAAAGCCACCAGAAGCTGCGAAAAAAGGTTAAAATATTAGTTATGATTAGTTCAAAGTTAGATAATTCAAAAATCTTAAATGATCGACTTTGATTCCTCGCGACAGTCAATAAACAAGTTATCCCAAGAGTCAAAAAAAGTCTACCTTTACGCAGTCTGATAAGTGAAAGAGCAGTAAATTAATTACATAAAATTAACATAACATCACGCCTGTGTCCCTCGAAGGGTTGGGCAGAGGTGAATAGTAACACCCTCATTTCGCCTTTGTTTAAAGCCTCTGCCTCGAATCTTGCGGGCAGCGGGGCGGCGGCGGCGAGGGAGCGGCAGGATCTTATGCATAAAATCAAATGGACCGGCCCTCGAAAACAACGACCCGGGTGCGGGCAACGAGCGGTGCACCCCAGTCAAGCGGTGACCGCCCGCGCCCACAGTAAATCGAGCGTTAGGAATAAATTTGAATCAAAAAGATGTTGTCGCTGTAGTTCAGACATTTCGTTAGCGAATAAAAACGAATATCTCGACGACACTACCACGAACACAACACTACGCCGCTATAGTGCCGCGCGATCTGGCCGCTGGTTTCGAGAACGGATCTGCATTGCCCGCCCCGTCTCGCACCGCTGCCGCCCGCATGATTCGAGGCAGAGGCCTTAGTCCCATGTAATAGGGGGCGAGCCTATAGCCATCAACCGGTCACAAATCCAAACTCCGGGCTGCTACTGAGGAATACCACACGGAAAACCCAATAACACTTTGCCTGACCTCGGGATCGAACCCAGGGCCTCACGTTCAGCACTCACGCTTGCCACAACTAGACCAACGAGACAAATTATTGTAGTATTTTATTAATGGAAAACTGACTGATATCAATCCAATTAACTTGCATATTGTATGTGGTGCACGTTACCTGATGTAAAGGCGCGGCAGATGCCAGTCTAAGTTCCCTCTCATGCGCAGTGTGTTGCGCTAAGATATGCAGCGGCGCAGGAGTTGTTAGCATTGCATCGCCGCAGCTCAGCGCTTCTAGACGAGCATCGGAGAGTAAAGCACCCACCCAGGCCAAGCAACGCCCGCCTAGAGCTACCCAGACCACGCCGAGACCTTGTTGCCTGTGGAATAGAGTATATAATTGCATCTAAAAAGCTAGAAAACTTTATTTAAATTCATCGAACGTAACGTTTTTATCATCAGCGCACCGGCGCAGGTGAGCTGCTGACTACCAACAAAGCTTTGCCAGCTGACTGCAGGGGGTTAAACACCTAGACCATGGCAGCTTAAATATCAAAGACAAGCTAGATCGTTGATGGAAGTCCTCTCGCACTGATGAGACTACTAGTAGTCTGATGAGACTCTAGAGTCTGGCCAACGAAAACTGTCCACGAGAAACGGCAGAAATTGAAAAAAATCTTCAGCTATGTTGATAGCTGAAGAGTTGTCTGACTACACTAAATTAACGGTTTTATTTTCCAGAGAACTTTATTTTTGTTAAGTACATACATTAGTGTAGATTCATAATTATGCAGAAACAGGTTAGTATTAATAAATACGTAAACAGGTGTCTTTTTTTTTAATTGCCGCCCTTTCTCTTGGCCCGCGTTTGTTGGCTAGACTCTACTTGTTACCAAACAAGCAGCAATATCACTGTTGTGTGAAGATTGGCTTTTGACTCTGCAGATCCTAACGCACAGAGTGGTGAGTACAGGCCTTCCCATTCGGAAAAGCCCTTATTTCCTAATAATTCTTCATCAACATTAAAAGGACTCATAAACCTGAATGCACTTACATTTTAGTCAGATTGTAAGGCCTAGACGGTGTCTTTGCTGGGCTCTTGCCGGGTGTTGTACAAGGGCAGGGTGCGCCCGCTAATGCGTGGTGAAGACCGCAAAGCAGCACCCAACTGCCGATCATCAAGTGGTTTTGATACACCTAGAAAATAAGGCAAAGTAAGAGAAGTTGTCGATTACAGACCCCTTTGCACAGTACTACGACGTCTGTCTTTCACATCGAAATTTAGCTGTACATCTATAAACACATGACTTACATAACCACCAGCGCGCGTGGACTGCTTGAATGTTTCCCCAACAGTGTTGTACAGGCTGAGTGCACTTTCAACCAGAGTAGCCGTCTGTTGCTCATATTCTTCGTCTTTAGGGTGTAGGGATGCCTGGAAGAAAATAAAAATTATTACATATGGAGAATCAAGACTAGAAGCAAAATATAAAGAAAACGGCAATCACTTTAACCCTTGGCGTATACGGAGATGCACGTCGTGCAGTTGGGCAACGCCTACACGGACGTTGGCATCGCCCGACATCAAAGGTGTTGCCGAACTGAATGGATTCTAAAACTGTGACTGATCTGTGTTGCCTGCACAGCTTGCGCCTCCGTATACGGCTACCCAAGGCTCCTGGACTAAATTACCAAAAGGAGAATGACAGACTCCGTAACAACGCTGAGCCTAACGTACGTTACAGATATGATAACAGTAAGATGACACGAAGTAAGTCGCTGCTTCCCTAGTTGACGTTTACAGTTTTCGTCATAATTATAATGAGTATTTATTAGATATACCTACACATTGTTCTTACTTTTTTATTTATTTTTTTGCTTATATACATATTATAGTAATATTTTATATATATATATTTATTATATATTTATATATGTATTTATAACCTATGTCCTATATTTATAGTTGTTTAGTTATCCATATAGTTAATTATGTCGCAAATATCCATATTTATTTATTTTTTTGTGCCTCTCTTTTCAATGCTGTTCTCTTTGACCCAAAGGTTGACTGGTAGAGAATGCCTTGTGGCGTTAAGTCCGCCTTATGTACCACCATTGTGCATTGAAGTATTAAATAAATAAATAAGTATTTCACAAGCATTTAATTTAAAATTCGGCAACAGGTTAATAGAGAAATCCTCGTTTTGGTGGAAGTGAGGTGGGAATGTTGTGACATAACATCACGTCTGCATTCCCCGAATGGTTGGGCAGAGGTGTATAGTAACAACCTCATTTCGCTGTTATGTTCAAGTCCCGTGTAATAAGGGGCGAGCCTATTGCCATCAACCAGGTACAGATCCAAACTCCGGGCTGCTAGTGAGGAATTCCACACGGAAAAACCCAATAACACTTCGCCCGACCTGGGGATCGAACCCAGGACCTCACGATCAGCAGTCGCGCTTGCCACCACTAAACCAACGAAGCAGTTAAGATTAATTAGTTAGTTTGAATTTATATTAGTTTCAAATCTTGAAGAAAATCACGCAATCAAAAAATCTTTTTTAAATAAATGCTTTCATTACTGTAAGATTACATTACAAGATTACATTCCCTCAAGCTGAAGGGCAAAATCTACAAATCCATTATAAGACCTGTCGTGCTGTACGGATCAGAGTGTTGGGCCGTGAAGAAGACGGATGAAAGAAGATTACACGTAGCGGAGATGAGAATGTTGAGATGGATGTGTGGAGTGATGCGAATGGATAAAGTAAGAAATAAGTATATTAGTGGAAGTTTGAAAGTGGCACCAGTGACAGAACAGTTGAAAGGAAAGCGTTTGTCTTGGTATGGGCATGTGCTGAGGAGGGATGAAACACATGTGACTAAGAGAGTGATGAATATGAATGTTGATGGATGGAGGGGGAGAGGGAGACCTAATAAAACATGGATGGATTGTGTGAGGGAGGATATGAAAGATAAGGGAGTAAATGATAATGAGACGGCTGACAGGGAAGAGTGGGAGGGGAAAAACATATTGCGCCAACCCCAGGTAACTTGGGACCAGGGCAGGAGATACTACATACTACATTACTGTAACGGGTTTGGCCCAAAACTGCCGATGTCCTTTCATACATATCTGAAAACGTAACAGGCTGTGGGCTAAAATAATACCATGTCGAAGGTAATCAGCTAAAAATACATAACACAAACTTTTAAGATGCGATTAGATGGATACAGTTAGTGCCATCCACAAAGACGCGCCCCTCACTTCGTCTAAATCGCGTGTTCTCGCTCACTCTTCATATTAGAGTGAGAGAGAACACGCGATATAGACAAAGAGTGGGGCGCGTCTTCGTGGATGGCACTATGAGTATCTGCGACGCAACAATTTAGTTTTAATTACCTGTGCAGTGGCGCATAGTAATCCAGCGATGCTAACGTCACTCAGCGTCACGATGCGTTCGGAAGTGAACGGCTCGAGGCACGGCAGAGACAAAGCGAGGCGGCAGACGTGCACCTCGTTCACGAGGAAGTGAAGACTAAAATAACGAGAACTCTATTATTTTATTGAAGTTTTATTATAGGCACCAAAGAGACCATGTCTACTTAGCATTTTGTGCAAGTAAAACATAGATATATGTAACAGTTAAATTCAGTAGTTCGGGCACAGAATAATAAATAGTACTATAGGTCAACCAGAATCTCATGGCATTAAAAATTAATAACAAATAGTGGTTTTGATATGGCAATGTCAACATGCCACTTGTCAAAACGAGTATGACTGTAGTTGATACATTTTCCAGTTCTGATTAATGTTTTATTGTTCAAACATTTTTAATAAACATACTTATTTTAACAAGGTTTCCTTTTCCATTACAATAAAATTGCAAAAAACCACATATCAGCATATCATTTTGGGACCCAGTGCATAATATCAGCAAGCACATTGGGTCACATAAAACAATAAGCCAAAACCTCTAACAACATGGATTTATGAAATACATGTTGTGCTGACCCCATCTAGTGTGGGATAAGGGCAGGTAGAAGATGAAGAAGAAATTAAAGAAAAAAATTACAAGTATCAAGACTTTTTATTCAAATTACCCTTGTGTTGTTACCCACAAAAAAGTTTAATTTCCCTATTTGCCATCAGATTCTGGTAGACCTATACGTACAGTACCCGGTAGAATATTGCACATCGAGCTTTAAAAAGAGATATTGGCTACCTTCGGCCATACAGAGCATCACCTCTGTCGCACGAAGCGAAAAGACGTGACTTAGGTATGAATGACAGAACAGCTACCCGATTATCTCTTTAAAAAGAGATATTGGCTACCTTCGGCCATACAGAGCATCACCTCTGTCGCACGAAGCGAAAAAACGTGACTTAGGTATGAATGACAGAACAGCTACCCGATTATCTCTTTAAAAAGAGATATTGGCTACCTTCGGCCATACAGAGCATCACCTCTGTCGCACGAAGCGAAAAAACGTGACTTAGGTATGAATGACAGAACAACTACCCGATTATCTCTTTCTAAATCTCGATGTGTAATATTTACTGCCGGGTGCTGCAAGTACGTACAGAAACCTCACTCCCTATATAATGCGTCAAATACCTAGAAAAATGTACTACGTGCATTTGAAATTGGGCTTTAGTGTTAGGTGAAAGAGTTCCTTCTGTTCCGCTGAGCGCTCGCGCTCTTATTACATTTCTGTGTGGTTTTCTTTTGTGTTTCGCTCTGCAGTTGCAGCGGCGCCGGCGCATACCTACGCATGTTTTTTTCTAATCTAAACCGTGGTTTTTTCTAGTTTTAACATCAGGGTAGTCTTAATAATGCGTCACTTCTTCAAAAGATCGTCGGTGTTTAATCGTTATCACATAAAAAAATAACATACCTGTATTCCCCAAAGGGTTGGGCAAAGATGTATAGTAACACCCTCATTTAGCCGTTATGTTTAAGTCCCATGTAATAGGGGCCGAGCCTATTGCCATCAACCGGGCACAAATCCAAACTTCAGACTGCTATTGAGGAATTCCTCACGGAAAACCCCAATAACAGTTTGTCCGACCTGGTGATCGAACCCAGGACCTCCCGATCAGCAGTCACGCTTGCCACCACTAGACCAACGAGGCAGTTGCAACCGTTATCGTTTTGTTAATAGAGTAATGACTTCAAATAGTTAATAATAACACAAATACATACAGTGAGGCATCAGAGTTGAACTGTGGCGCGACGGCGGTCTCCTTGGCAGTCTGCCAGCGGTTAAGGTACCGCTGCAGGCACGGCAGTGAGGAGCACACCTTCAGCACCACGCAGCCGGCTCTCAGCTCCATTAACAACGATGAGCATGTTGATGCCAGCCACTTCTGTGAGGGGAAGTGTGTTCAGTTTTATATAATACAGACAGAAAGTGCCATCAGGTTTGTCCAGTGATAGTATTGGTTACGATTGGAATGCAGCACTTTGCAATGCCGTAACTTCCTTCTCACTACGATTTGAAATGAGCCTCCATAATAGCTATTGTAGTAGCTTCATAGCTTCATTGAAATAGCTTTCTAATCATATATGTGTCGTCGTTAAGGCCTGATCAGACAGTGCTCTTGGCGTGCGAATTACTATGACAATGTATGGAAGACGCCACACAGAGAGACATACATTGACATAGTAATACGCACGCCGCCACGAGCACGCGATCAACACGCGACGTGAATATCTTACCCAGCCACGCTCTTTGTCTGACCAGGCCTTTATAGGTCTTGAAGAACAGTTTCCATACATTCTTGCCGATTCCTCTTAGCACTGCAAAATGATTTTGAACCGGCAACCCTCATTAAGTCGCCATTCAATCAGAGAGAGACAAATAATCGAGTAAGGTCACGTGGCCAGATAGCAAGAACCCAAGATCATTCCTAGAGTTCCAAAAAGGGCTAATTGGAGCTTAGATCCCTTTCAAAATCTGGTTCTACATCATTCACTTTCAAGTAAATTAAGAACATCCCTACCTTCATATCAATAGAAGACTGTTGCAAAGCATTCCCATCCTTAGCACTCTCCAAACTATCCTTGCTTCCGGGCGACAGGACAGCTGTGGCCGGCGTGGCTTGAGACGACGACGTCGACGCTACCGGGTTCCGCAGCGGCGCTGTCAACTGCTCCAGTAACGCGTCGGAGCGCCGCTGGGCGTTCGAAGGCGGCTGCTTCTCAGTGGGCGTGGTTTGAGAAGCTAGTGATGTAATCGAGCTTGGTATGACTGATGATTTTGTTGTTTGGGTTTCTGGGAATTGTATAATAAATGCTGAGTATGCACTTGTAGGATGTACCAAGATTTGTTGTGTATGTCATCATCATAACACAAGGAATACTAGTTTCAATGTTGGTTTATGGACACAGACCTTCTGAATTGGGACTATTACTTTGTATAACATAACATCACGCCTGTATTACCCGAAGGGTTGGGCAGGTGTATAGTAACACCCTCAACATATATATCGCCGTCCCCGGAGAATATAACGGCATTCGCAAAAACACAACTTTTCAGAATAAAATAAAAGCCGATTTTTGACGACCGCTTGCCGGTTACAAGCAGTACTTGGCACTGTTACAAGCACTGCTTGCCAGTTACAAGCAGTCGTCAAAAATCAGTCTTTACATTATATTCTCTGGGGACGGCAATATGCTCACTTTAATATGGAATTCTAAGTCAACAACCTAAGGCAAAGAAAGCAGATGTTATAAGTCATTCCAATAAGTGCTAAGTTTTGAGGATAACCTTGACGTCCGTTTAACCCATTTTTTTTATGGATAAAGCAAACAAATTTTTCTTCAATTCTAATTTTTAATCAAATTACTCCTTTTATTTAAGAATTAAACTTGGCACCTGTGAGATCCCATTTTTATTGACAAATTTAGTCCAGATCATTTATTTGATACTCAATAAACCGAAAAAGAGATGTGTAATGAAGTGTCTTATTATAATAACTTTTCCCAGAGAACTTGTTTATCAAAAGTAGAGGTGTATATTTTTAAATAGGTACATACCAGGCACAGTAACATGTGCAGGTAATTTGGCATTCTTCAGCAGTGACGTCAAGATGACTAGGTCAGATTGGGGGTAACCCCCTCCGTCGATACCGCATAGTCCCACAATAGGTAACAGTAACTAGGGGAAAAACCAAATTGTTTGATTAAACTCACTACATTGTGTAAGCTTGTTTAAAGTGGTAATATGTAAGAATAAGTATAAACTTATTTGTGCTGTTCTCACATTAACCGTAATACCTACAGCTACAAAAAGAAGTACCTTTCGTATGCCTAGTCCACACTCTCGCTGAGACAGCCCGAAACTTAAATCCTGTCCTTTGCTATTTGATGTTAAAATTAAAGGATAGAGATAACTTCTCGGATTGTCTCTGCAAGAGTTGTGGAGCGGGCATTAAGCACCAAATCCACTAGCAAAGCGATTCGAACATTTTACTAAGGAAGCTGATATACACCCATATTCTAAGACGTTCCTCCAAAACTTACTCGACTCATACTCGACTCAGAACGGCCTCGAAACCACCTTCAAAATTGTATTCTTGGTCGCAATTTGGAGTGAACTTTGAGGTTCCTCGACGGAGTCATTACGTCATAATTTGAATTATCTACATCGCGCAAATAACACCACGATAAAAAATGTTAAGGATTATCGTAAATATTAATTCATTAATTTTTATTACATACGAACTTTGACACTTCCTTCCTTAAGGTAGGTTCCGAGGTACCTTGAGTTTGACAGATGATTACTTACCTCGACTGAGGAATAATCTCGAGTCGAGGACGTTTATGTCAAGTCGAGATGGAGTCGAGTCGAGTAAGTTTTGGAGGAACGTCTTATAATATGGGTGTTAGTCACCCTACCGCCATTTAAATTTTTTCAAAGTTGCGGCGCACATTGAAACTGGTATAATATATAACTGGTAGAGGACACTTAAACAAACAAAAAATGACAGCAATTTGATGCCCTAGTGTCACGTAGTTTGTAGAACTTGCCAAAGTGTACTTACTGTGGGTGTGTCCACGGTTTGAAAGTCAGTCACAGAAGTCAACTAACGCAGTCAAACTTGCTAGTAGATTTGAGGCATATGGCACTGCCTAAAGGCTAATTTACACGAGTATAGTTTCTCGAAGCGAGACTCGTTCTGCCATTGTCTTTCTCTACAATGAAAACAGAGATAGCATGAGGCTCGCTTCGAGAAGCTACCTCCATATAAATTAGCTTTAAATCTCTAATAAAAGAAAGGCATAATAAACCTGATGTGTGACTCATCTTGCTTATGACATAATATGAATCATTACCATTGTTAATAATATTCAGGTACTTACAGTACTAAAATAAAAATCCACTATTATGTATCAGAGACACAATAAGAAATATTCATGAATAAGAACTGGTAAATACATATCTAGTTATCAAACTCCTACAAACCTGCTTAACAGAAACATTGGGTGCAGCAGTCGTATTAGTATCATCACAGCTCAATCCTGCTTCGGAGAGCTTCTTGAGTATTTGTCGGAGAATCACTCTGAATGCATCTCTTGCTGTGCTTAGTTGGTCATTTGGTACTAAAACGTAGAATGATATTGGTAACAAACATTATTGGGATAATTTTAATTTTGTTGTAGTTGTTAGAGCAGCAGTTCCCACATGTAAAATACTCAACTTCAGCCACACCAGGTGGCATATTGACATATTAAAATCATAATTGTTCCATTTTGAGAAAGTGACGGTGCTTTACTACCTGCTTAGCCACGTCACTGTCTCTCACTGGAACAATGATGGTTTTATAACATCATAGTACGGCCCCTGGGTAGAATGAAATCCAACCACAACCAAGTGGGAGAACTATTGTGATAATGACTAACATGTTTTATGTCAAGACCATATTATTTGACATATTTCAAGTTCAAAGTATGCAGATAATTCAGACAAAGGCCCTTTAAAAATGTATTCATCTTAAAATATGCTGGATAAGAAAAGAGAGAAAAGTAACTAATCCAATGAATAAAATTAGCGCATGATTCATTCATAGCTCTTGACTTAATCATTAAAGTAGGTATCATATTACAATATAACAAAATATGTTTAGTTCCCTGTCATTGTTGTAAAAGTTTTCGGTTTAAAATGCATACAGACAAATATTATTTCACTATAATTATAGCCATTTAGTGCCCTTGTGACAGACAAAAGATGAAATAATAGTAAGTAGGTACTGAATAATATTTTTTCTTTATTGCTAAATATTGTGAAATTCACAACTTTGTTAACATAATTAGGTCAGTAGCAGTAGGTAGGTATTGTATGATTATAAGTACTTAATTTAGTAAAACATAATTTTATAATAATACCAAATTGGAATCTACCTATAAAAGTGTACTATGCTTTATCCAATTTATATTCCAGTTAGAAATAACCCAGCCCCATATAATTATGTTATCTTTTAAGTTTAACAGGACTGTTTAATATTAAATATGTTGTTTTATTGTTGTTACATCAAAGACCATTGACTAACATGTATATTCTAGTAATAAAAATACTTACAATTATTAGCATTCATGCTAATAAAGTGTGCAGATAGACATGCAAAGCATGTGTAGAATAAGTCGTAGATGTCTTCATGGTTCTGGAACTCACTTTCACTGCGAGCAAGAAAATTTATACATTTAGTATAAATGTATTGTACTAGATGGAGAGACATGGTTTTTAAGAGTTGTACAACTTAAGTCAAAATGTCTAGACTGAGTAATCAATGCCGCGATATTCACAATCATTTTTATCGGGGGGTAGCAGTAAAATATGTGAATTCAAAAAATATATCATTGGCTGTCCCCAACACATGCACAGATTATGCATTTTTGTATGATCATTTGTTACTAAAGAAATGGTTAATAAACAAATTGATACAATAACCTCGTTTGAAAATCAAACACAAGATAAGTTTATAAATAAATAGGTAACAAACCAATGATTAATCAGGTGAGCTATCAAAATAACTTTTGTTATTACAGTTACAGTGCGTTGTAGAAACAAAACAAACCTTTTGATGATGGCTTGAATGATTTCGACAGCATCATTTTTGTCGAAGAATGGGCCGTAAAGTGCTGTTAATATCGGTTTAACAGTTGTAGACCATTCAATATTTCCCCCTGATGCGGCCATCTTCGGGAAGAAAATGATGATTGTCGTTTCGATTTTTAGTAGGATGACAAACGTTTGTCATTGTCAGTCAACTGTCAGTCAACTGGCAGAAGTTTATAGGGTTTCCAGGATAATTATTGTCTATGGTTCAAGTTAACTTGAACTAACTAACTCAAACAAGACTGATTATCGACTTAGTATTGTCACGCAATATGAGGTGGTGATGCAGTGCTTTAATTTTTCTGAATGAGTTCATCAATTACGGTGAAATAATCTTGTGTGAATCTTTTTAGGGACTTAGCAGACGAAAGGCAGTCCGCAGCGGACCTTTTTATGCACCAGAATAGATTGTATGAAATTCTATTATGTAACACAAACCAAGGATAAAAAGCTCACCAGGTTAAGATTAAGATGGTTAAGATGTCCAAGCAGGTAGTCGATTAATACTAATAATCGATTACGAAACCTGTAGTCGTTTTGAGTTGATTATTTAATTTAATTATCAACCACAATTTTTTCTGTTGAATTGTATGTCTTGTCTATGTCTTGTCAAGAGAATTTGTTGTCAAGTTGTCAAATAAGAAAATAAAATAATCAGATAAATAGTTTTTACAAAATTAATTAGCGTTTGTTTCTATTGATAATCATAAACTATTGCACTTACAATGTCTGAAGAACAATTAAATAATAAAAAACGAAAGTTTTCTGATGAAAATGGCACGGAATTATCCGGTGAGCATTATAACCTATCATAACCAACTTCTACAAATACAATCTATTTTGCTCTATTTATTGACTATAATATTATTTTTTCAGAACATTCATCAAAGACGATGCATATTCAGTGTCCCTATCTTGATACAATTAACAGACACGTCCTGGATTTTGACTTTGAAAAGTTATGTTCGGTTTCGTTGACGAGAATCAATGTTTACGCTTGTCTCGTATGTGGCAAGTACTTTCAGGTAAAAACGTTGAAACACAATATAACATCTATACTAATATTATAAAGCTGAAGAGTTTGTTTGTTTGAACGCGCTAATCTCGGGGACTACAGGTTGGAATTGAAAAATTATTTTTGTGTTGGATAGTCCATTTATCGAGGAAGGTTATAGGCTATATAACATCACGCTACGACCAATAGGAGCGGAGCATCAATGAAAAATGTTGCAAAAACGGGAAAAAGTCCACCCGTGCGAAGCCAGGATGGGCTGCTAGTTCCCTTACAAAGTTATAGAAAAAATTGTATGCCATAAAATAATAATTTTGTAAAATGTTGCGAGTTTGGTGCAACAGAGGTACTTTGCTTTCCTTTAATGCTGGGTACAGGTTAGGCTAACAAACTAGTTTCAGTAGCCTCCATTGGTCCTTTTTAAGTGATTTTGCAAATGTCAATTGAACCAATGAAAAAAGTGACAAACACTACCACACTCTCCTTGGCATCATCATAACTACATCACGCCTGTATTGCCCGAAGGGATGGGCGGAGGTGTGTAGTAACATCCTCATTATATAATAGGGGGTGAGCTTATTGCCATAAACCAGGCACAAATCCAAACACCGGACTGCTACTGAGAAATTCCACATGGAAAAACCCAATAACACTGCCTGACCTGGGGATCAGCCCCAGGACCTTACAATCGGCAGTCATGCTTGCCAGCACTAGACCAACGAGGCAGTTGGCATTATAATGATAAAGCTGGGTAATGGCCCAGCTTTAGTCAAATAACATAGTTATAGTATGCAGTATTTGCAAGTGCATTTAGGTGCTTCTGTACTGTGTTAAACATTACCTATAAAATATAATTTACCTCATAATATGATTTACTTGATTACAATCTACTAGATTCTCGTATCGTTAATAATTTGATGGATGAATTTATTTCTATTTCTCTTATGAATTTTTTCCTTACAGGGTAGAGGCACTAACACTCATGCCTACACTCATTCAGTGGCTGATGGTCACCATGTATTCTTAAATCTTCATACACTGAAGTTCTACTGCCTACCTGATAATTATGAAGTAATTGGTAAGTTCCTTACCTGTAAACTCAATCAATATTAATCATGGCTAATTACAAATCACACGGATCATATGATTTGCGAGGCTAAGTTGTACTTGCTGCGTTCAGTCTGGATGAGTGACTGTTCATTACACATCCAGACCCCTCTGTGCATCAGAGAGCATGTTAAACAGTCATTCCCAGATGTCATATGAATACCTATGATAATTGTTATGGCTAGTCAGAAGCCCGAAAGTCTAACAACTGGTCTAACCTTATTGCCCTGTCCTGTCCTGGTTATGGAAATCTGATAGCAGTCATTCTGTGTAAAATACTGGTATTCAGCTGCATCTGGTTAGACTGAAAGCTGACCCCAGCATAGTTGGGGAAAGGCTAGGCAGAACAGAACTGTAATCCAGATTTAAATTATTTTCAGTACTCTTAAAATTGAAGAACTCATTATGCATTATTATTATTTAGAAATACAGATTTCTTTTCTATATGGATATTATTATAAGTATGGCTTCCTGAAGACAGGTTCATTAAAAGCCATTTTAGTCCATCAGACCAATGTCTATAATAAACTTGATTTCCATCTTTTGAATCATTTGTAAATGCTCATAAGTAGAAATGGGCCGACTAGCTGACCAATTGGGTCTAAGAACACCGAGTAATCGCCGACTACGAAAGCGGCCAGATAGTCAGTTTGACCGACTGGTTCCATCTCTACTCATAATCTTCCCATTTTTAGATTCATCGCTGAATGACATCAAGTATGTGCTCAACCCGATATTCACACCTGATCAGATCACGCAGTTGGACTATAACACCAAGATGTCAAGAGCCATTGACAGCACAATGTACATGCCAGGTATTGTTGGCCTCAACAATATCAAGGCCAATGATTATTGCAATGTTATTTTGCAGGTGAGTGTACTCATTTATTGAGAAATCATTGAGTTACAGAAGCTCATGGTAAATATTTAATCTAGCTAGTTTAACTCCTGGTTCCTGAAAGGCTGATCAATTTAGGAGGCCGGTCCCATTTCACATCTATCTTACTCTAACTTACAAGCCTTTTTTAAGATTCAAAGAGATTTTAGGTGATATTAAAAAAGGTATTCAGTAAGCATCCTTCAGGATAACGTTATAATTATATTTGAAACATATTTTCGTCTTGATTTGTTGCTTAGATAGAGGTGGGGAAAGACAATGTATGTCTTGTTTTTCTATATTAAATCATAAATGGAAATAAGCTATTGTTTAAATATTTATGATGACACTCAGAAGGTGGATACACAGAACTTATTTATTACATTTTTCAATATCACCTAAAAGGACCATGGGGGATTTTGTATGAACCCCGTCCCCACCCTACAACAGTCATGGGATATGTGTCAATTTGTTCATTGGGACCCAAAAAAGCCTAAAGTACCTGTATTAGTTGCAAAAACTATTGAATAAAAAAAATACTTTTCGGCAAAAATGTATTTATTTTTAAACAAAAATCATTTTTTCCACAAACAAAAAAGCATATTTCACGTAAGCAAATGACGATTCTATATAAAAAAATACTTGATTCTCAAACTGAAAATCATTGAGTACCTACCTAATAATAACAGTGTTTATGTTAATTAATATACCCACTAACTCATTAGTACAGCCCATAGATAATATACTATAGTACAGCCAGCGACTATATTCGTGACAATTTAAGAAGTCGGATTTGACAGCTATAAAAATACTTTAATTTGTGTGAGGGTAAGGGAAAAAAAATTGGTTGTCTGTAAAGTCGGTTTACGGACGATAGTTTAACGTGACAATATCATAACGAAACATCGTGCCTCTCTATCGCTTGTTCCGCGCTCTCGCTCGCACGCTCGCCTCAGACAGAATGTGACAATAAGTCACGCTTTTTCGTGCATGCTGCCGGCGTTCATCGTTTTATTAGACGTCGTCACGTTAAAAAACAATCGGTTGCTTTAAAAACTGTTACCGTTATATAAAACACTAATAAGATCGCCATATTCTAATCCTTTTTATTGCACATATTGAAAAAATATATAAAAAAAAACAATATATTATAAAACGTATACCCCACGTATTTGAAGGACGTCGCCATAGTAAAAAATTATCTATCCTACTAGACGCTTCAAATGACACTTATTTCAAATCTGTTGGATGGTGGGGACGTTTCTTCTCACCATCCTTTCTTTAAATCTTTAAAAAAGGCTTAAAGATAGAGTGAGACGGCTGTGAAACGGTAGTGGCCTCTTAATCTGTTGTCATCATAACAAAAATAAAACCGACTTCAACAAAACGAAAAAGTAATAAAATAATTACCATATTATAAAAGTGACAGATTCAGAAGTCGGTGCTAATCCACGCTGAACCAAATTAAAGGCACCGACTTCTGAATCTGTCACTTTTATAATATGGTAATTATTTTATTACTTTTTCGTTTTTTTGAAGTCGGTTTTATTTTTGTTAAAATATTTTTTATTTCATTCATTTTAGTGGCCTTAATTAAAACATGGTCGGACCTGCTAAAGACGCTGCTCGTACACATAATCACATCATCACATTATGCGTACTGTTCGTCATTGAGGAGTACCATTGTTTATCTCCGAAGTTCTTTATCAGATCTTCACCAAATTTAAATGGGACCATTTCGAAAGAATACTCTTTCAAACAAAAGAAGAATTTTTCAAATTGGTTCATAAATGAGGGTGTACTGCGGTAACAAACATTAAAAAAAAAACATACAGACGAATTGAGAACCTCCTCCTTTTTTTGGAAGTCGGTTAAAAATAAATGTGATTCGTTAACCAAAATACTAACAACCAATAATATCACTTGACATGGGATTAGACAGCAGATTAGTAAATTACTGTGTTGACCAGCCTTTCAGGAGCCAGGGTAAGTCATAATTATATTTATTTAATTACAGTGTCTGTCTCAAGTACGGCCTCTCCGCAATTACTTTTTGCGCGAAGAGAACTACGCAAACGTAAAGCGACCACCTGGGGACTCCTCGTTCCTCCTAGTCCAGCGTTTTGGTGAACTGCTCCGAAAGCTATGGAACCCGCGAGCCTTTAAAGCCCACGTGTCGCCGCATGAGATGTTACAAGCTGTTGTATTGTGGTCCAAGAAGAGGTTTCAGTTTATTAAACAGAGTAAGATATTTAACAAACAACTTTGATGCATAATTTAACATCAAATATTTGCTGCCATTGTGTGCAAAGAAAGATTTGTAATTCCTGTAATTTTGCAGGTGATCCCATAGACTTTATGTCATGGTTTTTAAATTCTCTACACATAGCGCTCAATGGAACTAAGAAACCAAACAGTTCTATTATTTACAAGTCATTTCTTGGTCACATGAGGATATATACCAGGTAAATTGTTTTTATTTTTTCTATTTAACCTCAATCTTAGCAACTTGATTGGTAAACTGGACTTTGATGATTGAGAAAATACAATGAATTGACGGCCTCATCTCTTTAGTTATTTTCAAAAGTGACTAATGGAATAATAGTAATTAGTAAATACTCGATAAAAATAAAGAATTAAATGCTCGTTATTAATTCGTTTTAATTTAGTTTCATTTCGTTTTTTTTTTTCAACTAAACACAGACACAGATTTTGCAACTACTTCTGTTGAACATACTCACCTGGAACTTTGCATACAAATTAATTTCCCATGACAAAACAACATTTAACAAATTGCAATCCTGATACTGAAAAACAAAACCGTTTAACTTGTTTTTTGTATGGATTATTACTCAATAGTCTTTATCGACCTCAAGTACTTATCAGAGTAAGAACCTATCTCTAGTTATAAAGTTTGAATTGTTTAACAGAAAGCTACCACCAGCTGATGCAGATGATGCTGCTAAGGTAGACCTGAGCAGTGAGGAGTACAGCGAGATGATAACGGAGTCGCCCTTTTTGTACCTGACGTGCGACTTGCCTCCCACACCGCTCTTCACTGACGAATTTAGAGAAAATATTATACCACAGGTGCATACTTTTGAAAATACTAAATGACATGGGCATAGCCAGGATTTTGTCCAATCTTAGTCAGACAGTAAATACTTTTCTGCTCAATAAATCTGCCCCATAACCTTATTTTTGAGATCCTAATAAGTATAGACGGAGTCGGGCATTGGTCTGCCTATTGGGTAATTGTTCTGTGAACATGGGTGGCTAGTTGAGTGAATATAGATCATTTATCTATTCTATTCTGTGCCAGGGTGGGGCAAGCGTCCCATCTGCCCCAGCCTGAATACGCCTATGCTGAATGAGCACATTGGACCAGTCTAACCTTTGCATATTGGTTTATGGAAGGCATATGAAGAAGAAAGAATGATGCCAGAAACTTGATGGATTGATTAGCGCTAATAGTCATGGAATCTTTGTTTTAGGTAAACTTGTACCAACTACTTTCGAAGTTCAACGGTCAGACGTCAAAAGAGTACAAAACTTATAAAGAGAACTTCCTGAAAAGGTTTGAGATCACACAGTTGCCGCCCTACTTGATATTGTACATCAAGAGGTTTACGAAAAACACGTTCTTTGTGGAGAAGAATCCTACTGTTGTTAACTTCCCAGTCAAGTAAGTCTTGTATATTTTTCAAACTATCATCACTTCAAATTACATTTTTAATGATGACATTCATGCCTATATGGGAACATAGGAGGTCAATACTATAGTAAAATTGTTTAAAATTGCAATCGAACCACGGTCGGTCGACTGTTATCTCTATAGATTAGTCGCCTAGTGGAAAATAGATCTAAGGGTCGGTTTCCACCAAACGACACAGACATCAAGCGTTTCCTCGCGCATGCCCGAGCGTGGGATTTTATACTTAAAGGCAATACTGATACAGTTGTTTATTTAGTGACATTAAAAAGGTGCGCGACGTTTGGTGGAAACTGACCCTAAAGCGCAGGCCACATCGCGAGCTGGCTTTTTCATACTTTGGTTCACATCGTTTGAGTCGCTGAAGTAGCTAGGCACAGTGAAACGTTGCTCGCTCGCCCGCCTACCAACTCGCGGTGTGGCCTGCGCTTTACTCAGCTAGGCTATTTTGGATGGCGTCCAATACTATGCGTGCCAACTAAGAATAGGATCACGCTTGCTACAACTTAACACGATAGCTGCCAAATTAGTACAGACAGCAAAAAAATAACTGAAAAAAAATGTTATATTTTTTTATTCATAGATTTAATTATTATTTATATAAAATTTTATTTCTTGAATTCCATAAATAGATAATTTTGGATAAATTAATAATATTTGGAAGCAGTATTCATAAAAAAATTAACCAATATATCGAGGGTATTCTGGGAGAACCGGATAAGTATTGATACTGTTATTTTGAGAAAAAGGCATTTAAAGTTTTGGTTGATCTTTTTTTTTTCATAAAAAAATGCTAGATATATTCTTTACCTAGAGGAAAAAACCGTTGTGAAAGCTTCGGCAGTTATATGGTTTTGCCAGATAAAAAATGCGACGAAAACCTATATATCCTATGTTTCTAATCTTTTTTTTTTTTTTTTTTCTCACGTGGGGAAATCCTCATGGACTATCCCCTGTCTGGGGAAGACGGGGGATAGTAGACTCTTACTGGCTAAAACCCCACGGTGTCCCTCCTTCTGACCTAAGGCCGGGGTCACGGGATTCGCTGTTGCATGCACCGCGACCCCGGCAGATTTCGGTCCACCAGCTTCTTCTGGTGGACCTCTCCTGTGGTGGGGCAGTTGCTCCCCTGCCCCACATCCATCCGAGAGGCGCGCGCAGGACATGACGCGCCATCCTCCCTGGGCCCGTTACTGGTCGGGCGACGGGTTCCCCAACCCGCCGCCCGCAGGCCACTCACTAGGGTGGCCGGAGATCATCACGCGCCCTCCGGCACCCGGTGCGTCTAGCGCGAGAAGGGAGAGAAGAAGCGGCCTCCCTCTCCCTCTCCGCTACCTCCTTGGTCGCCATCACCCTCTCGCAAAAGGAGGCGATGGCTTCCCACGCAGTCTAACTCCCGACCATGGACAGAACCACGGCCGGAAGCGAGAGGATGTTTCTAATCTGCCAGAATACCCTCGATATATAGTTAACTTCACGAAATGCTACTGGTCTCCCTAATATGTCGCCATAATAATAATATAATTACTGTGTAATTAATTAGGCGTAAAATTGATTCATCATCATCATCAGCCTATAATGTTCCCACTGCTGGGACACAAGCCTCCTCTCTGTGAGAGGGAACGGGCCGTAATCCACCACGCGGGCCCAGTGCGGGTTGGTAGATGTCACATGTCTTCGAATTTTTGGTTCTAGGACATGCCGGTTTCCTCACTCAATTGATTAGAACTACCAAAAAAGTGAACAAAAGTATAATTTCTTTATTTACTTTTTTTGCACACCTTACGCTTTGGTAATGAAGTTCACGAGTATTGCGGAACAAAATGGCGTCTTGACAGTACTATTCTTAGTTGGCACGCATAGTACTATAATTTATCTTTTTATTCCTTGTCACATATTATATTATGCATAACTCAAGCAAATGTTGGTTTCCATGATTCAACATTCAATCATTATTTCAGAAACGTTGACTTCGGCGACATTCTTACGCCAGAGGTAAAGGCGAAACACAACGGCAGGACAATATACGAGTTAGTGGGCAACATAGTTCACGACGGCACTCCCGAGAAGGGGACATATAGAGCACACGTCCTTCATAAACCTACGCAGCAGTGGTGAGCTTTATGATATTGGTAACCTATCGAGATGTACTGGCTCTGTGAAGATCTGTTATTCGCCCACCTCGGTTAATAAATATCGAGTGTGCTGATTGGGTGGATGGATACATACCTTGATGAATGTACTGTTTGAAGTCGCGGATGCTACGCTTCGGTTAGAGCCTAACGACTTCCATCTACTATTTCTCTGTTCCGAGTTTGCAGTTATCACCCGCCGCATCTCAGGCGATTCCCGGTTAGTACCGCTGGTATCGCAGCCATTATTCAACGGTACCGAAAGCTGTGACGTACCGGTCGACGACTACAAACTCGAAACAGACTAGTAGTATAGGTCAACCAGAATCTCATGGCATTAAAAATTAATAACAAACAGTGGTTTTCATATGACAATGTCAACATGTCACTTGTCAAAACGAGTATGACTGTAGTTGATACATTTTCCAGTTCTGATTAATGTTTTCTTGTTCAGACATTTTTAATAAACATACTTATTTTAACAAGGTTTCCTTTTCCATTACAATAAAATTGCAAAAAACCATATATCAGCATATAATTTTGGGACCCAGTGCATAATATCAGCAAGCACATTGGGTCACATAAAACAATAAGCCAAAACCTCTAACAACATGGATTTATGAAATTCAATGTTGTGCCGACCCCATCTAGTGTGGGATAAGGGCAGGAAGAAGATCGAGAAGAAATTAAAGAAAAAAAATTACAAGTATCAAGACTTTTTATTCAAATTACCCTTGTGTTACCCACAAAAACATTTAATTTCCCTATTTGCCATCAGATCCTGGTAGACCTATACTACCGACTAGGCGAATATTCTTAAAGACAGTTCAGACGAGTCGAATCGCTTTCAACAAATGACTTGATCAACAAAAGTTAAAATGTTTTTGTTACTTCAATTTGATTGAAAGTCTGTTCAGACGGTTCAAATAGCATGCGATTTAGCAGTTGATCAACTAAAATCGAATCGTGTGAACCTGGTATAAGATATGTGTTAAAGTAAAAGGATACTGATTTATATACTTTTGTTGCAGGTATGAAATGCAAGACCTTCACGTAACCAGTATATTACCTCAAATGATCACACTCACAGAAGCTTACATTCAGATATATGAACTAAAGCAGGACTGAGTTTAGTTAATAAATAAAACTAATTATAAGTATACTTATTTATGTTTATTTATTGAATATACAAATTCCTGATATTTCAGAATCCCCATTTAACAAACTGTAGCCCTGGAATGACCTTTACACTTAAAAACAATAATTAATTATTATATATAAGTGTTACACCATATTTTATAAATATGTGACGTAAATATATATTAGAAAATTCACATCTACTATTTGACACAGTTTGAGAAATGAATCCATTCATTTCATTTCATAGAAAATAGTTCAGGTTTGTTTACATTGATAACAATGACGTGAAAATGCCACTATGCGACTACTGATGAATAATGAGACGACTTAGATTATACATACATAGTTGCCAATTTACTCTAACAAGGAACAAATAAATTCCCATATCAAGCCACTTGAATTAGAATTTACTGAACACAGCGCAAGACTGAACTATCTTCTATAGAAATAAATATTGCTAATGGCTCTCCCCCTTTTTGCCTGCCACCCGCTTGAACTCTCCCATATTGGTGGTGGAGATGGGGGATCCATAGAAGGCGAGGTGGTCAATTTGTGTGACGTCATTTCCAGTCTGGTTATCTTTTATGAACAGTTGAATGTTCTGTACACTCTGGAACTTTACAAACTTCAGAGGAACTGGGTTGCCTGCGTCTAGGTCACTTGGGGTGAATCTAAAATACAAAGAAGACCAATGTTTCAGTTTTGTTCATACTATCTCATCTCAAAAACCCATTCTGATAATGAAAAGTTGTCAAAGGTGTGTATCTTAATATGTATAATTCTTCTGTAGGTGTGTTTGTCACATAACTCCTAAACGGCTGGACCGATTTGGATGAAATTTTGTGTGTATATTTCAATGGGTTCTAGGATGGTTTGAAAACACAACTGGACCCGGTAGGGGGGGGTTGCTTTTCGGGGCAGGACGACGTTTGCCGGGTCCGCTAGTAAATTAATAAAAAGTACCCAGAGTGAATACTTACTCAAGATCCTGCACTGACATGTTCCCAGCTGCCTGATCAAAGTCAAGTGTTCGTGGCTGGTTGATGAATATTTTCACCATCTTGGGCCCCTTATCACTAGGTGCTTTGATTTTCAAGGAGTGCAGCTTGACCAGCTGAAATAAAATGAAATTACATGTTCAATATCTGTTTGACTCTGAATTGCACTCTGATTGTGACACACAATATAAAGCACTTCGGAGTATGACGTTTCTGGATATTAATATAGCAGTTACTGAGGTACTAATAACATGAACAGTCTTCCTGAAAATGCAGATTTAAGGATGATTCCCACCAAATGGCTCGCATCGCGTCGGATAGGAATTAATTTTATATCTTTAAACGATATTAAATCGTGTACACAGTATTTAAAGTCTATATTACCAAGCAGCGCACAGCAGCTTGACTGCGGGCGTCTTCCGCGACAGGCGATCGCAACCGAAAGTACGTTGCGACACGCGATCGGCTCCGTCCGCCTGTCGTCGTATCCGATCGGAATTAGAACACGTCAGCACGGTAGGAATGAAACTATTTGACTAGGCGCAGAAACGGATACGTTCGCAAGCGATGGTACGGAGTCGATCGTATGCGTCGACATCCTGCCAGACGCGATGGGCTGTCGCCGCATCCGTTCGTATCCTTTCCGATCTGATGCGATGCAAGTCGTTTGGTGGAAATCATCCTTTAGTTTTAGTCAGAATCAAGCTTCAATCATTTTTCTCTATTACCCCTATCTTCAATTTTGGCTTTACAATCCCATCCCAAAAATTCACCCATGTATTTACCTGGTTGAAACTGATGTTAATGATGAGTTGCTCATCACAGTCACTGGCCAGGTATCCTGCCGCACTGGTTAGGCAGTGTGCCATGGGATGGTTGTCAGCTTCATTCAGACATTCACACTCGCTCTTAGTTATGAATGTTACTAGGTCCATCTGTAAATAATGGAGATCTTTAAATAAAATAAGTCATTGCAAAATATCAGCCTATGAATTTTATTCTACTCTACAGTATGGCCAAAATATCTTGGCCCCTTGAACTATGTACGAGTGGTTGTGTAGTAGGTTTTTTTGGAACTAAATGGGTTTTCTTGATTGTTTAATAAACTTCATCTTAGGACTGGTAATTATTGATAGTTTTTAGGATCTGTGCTCACATGCGGCACGGTATGGCAAAGGATTTTTTAAGCTCAAATAATTATAAACCTTATTAAATAGCCTTTAGGACTCGTATTTACCGTATCGCGGGATGTTTCGGCATGCCGCGGCGTGACGAGGCATCCCGTGGTGTACTAAGCAAATATGAATGCTAATGGTATTAACATAAGTTTTCTTGTTTGATAATAATGTTATGTAAAACTGATGATGCAATAAGACTGTCTTCTCCTACCTGGTGTTAATAAATGACCAGATGATGTAGTGACAAAAATTGAAAGGAGTATGCTTAGGTGGTTTGGCCATGTTGAGAGAATGAGTGAACGGCGATTAACAAAAGGAATTTATAAGGCGGACGTTAATGGGAACGCCGGTAGAGGACGTCCTAGAAAGACATACATCGATGTTATTGGTAATGTTCTTCACAAAGGTCAGGTGCGTAGTACTCTCAACCGGCGTGCGTGTATGACAAGATGTATGAATGTGGATGAAGCGAAAGGGGTATGTAAGAGTCGTAGCATGTGGCGTTCTATAGTTTCTGCCTACCCCCATGGGAAAAAGGCGTGAGTTTATGTATGTATGTTTTGTCTAGATTTATATGCAAAAAATTTATCGCCAAAACACCCCACTTGTGGAGTCAATTCAAAAAGATAGAGCAATCTTAGTATTTGACTTACCTACTTCGACCTTTACATAATCAAACACCTACAACTTAAGACATAGGCCTTACTCAGGCATAAATTTAATGTTGTTTGGAAGGCAACAGTATTGGCAACTGTTATCATAATGAGATATGGAATTCAAATTTTATACAATTTTACATATATTTTTTAGTTTTTCTAAAATACTACAAAAAGTACAGTAGGTGTCGCATATCTTTTATGGTTTTATTTATGTCAGAGTTATTCTAAAAGTCAAAACAAAAGTCACGCCTCTGTAAGATCTGTCTTAAGCTGTGAATGATTGAATATGTAGAGGTCACAATATCTGAGCCACTATCATTTTTCTATCTTTTGGGGGGAGGGAGAGTTAATTCTAAGTGGGTATTCAATCCCACATATTGTGTACCTTTGTTGATTAAATTGAATGTATATTACAGTTTTATTACTACAAACCCGGGCACATTGTATATCAATTAGTTTTCTGTGTATCTAATATCTTTAATTCAATCTTGTAGTATTTGTATACATTTTATAATATACTCACATGTCCAGCAACAGTATCTTCATCTCCGGCTTCATCGGTCCCGTAATATTGTCTAACTTTAGTTTCTAGTGTGCCTGGGTCAGCGCCCTGTAGCTGGTCAATCCGTGTCTGCAAACAATGAAATAGTTCTAATAATAAAATAACAATGAACATCAAGTTTAAAGCCACCTAGATACACTTACAGTTTGAAATATAGCAAGTAGTTTTGTAAGTGTTACATTATACTGACTCATCAATATCATCTGTTCGGATAAAACGTCTACTCAAATTGTGAACGCAACCTGTGATGCGATTGACTGACTTAAAATAAGTTAACATAGTGCGCCATCTACCCGACATTTTTGATAAATTATTATTATACTTTTTCATTGCAGATGTCAAGACCTCCAGTGGTCTGCTCCGCCGATCATTCAGCAAAATTTGTCCGTTGCCTGACTATCTCGAGTCTGAAGATTCGGGTTGAAAGGCAGGCTTTCAACGCCCGGGGGTATGTTCGGATAAAACGTCTACTCAAATTGTGAACGCAACCTGTGACGCTATTGACTGACTTAAAATAAGTTAACATAGTGCGCCATCTACCCGACATTTTTGATAAATTATTATTATACTTTTTCATTGGAACAAAGACACGTATTTTATTAATACTCCTGATATATTTTCATTTTAAATCCTGAAAGAAACTAAAACAATTAAATGAATACTTGGTTTATTGTTTCTTTTGTAATTTAGAGGCCACGTACCCGGTTTCTATAGAAAATGAATGTTGGCATCGCACTGACGCCCTGCGCGCTAGCGGTCTCAGCGCACCTGCCCACGTCTACCTTCAGGAACACAGCCCTAGGGAACTTCGCCGGCAGCTGCTCGAAGAACGGCGCGATCCGCTGGCAAGGTGGACACCTATACACAACATAATCAATTATTTACTTGTACGATGACTTGAATATTTGAACATATTCAGGTTATACTAACCAAGTCGCTGTGAAGTCCACTACGACAAGTTTGGTGCCAGCATTGGCCATTTCCGTTTGGAAATGAGTTTCGCTTTCAATAACTGTAGCTAAACCCATGGTTTTCTTTTAATTTTTCCAATTTAAAACAAAAGTCCCCAATGACAACAGTCGGGAATGATACTTCAAAATGGTTATGATAATATGATTATCTGTGGTTGATTGATTGACAGTTGCGGTGTTGCCATAAATTATTAAGTTGCGTTCAATATAAATAAAATTTTATTCTATAAAATGGTCGAAGGGGTGATACAAACAAATCTATAATAATTTCTGTACACAACAAAAAAGTATAATTTCTGTAAATTATATTAATCAAAAGTTTATTTTATTGATTAATAAATAGGGTCAAACGTTTTATAATTTTACTGTTTGTTGAACGTGAAATCAAAAGGAGCTAAAGGTCAACCAGAATCTCATGGCATTAAAAATTTATAACAAATAGTGGTTTTTATATGGCAATGTCAACATGTCAGTTGTCAAAACGAGTATGACTGTAGTTGATACATTTTCCAGTTCTGATTAATATTTTCTTGTTCAAACATTTTTAATAAACATACTTATTTTAACAAGGTTTCCTTTTCCATTACAATAAAATTGCAAAAAAACATATATCAGCATATCATTTTGAGACCCAGTGCATAATATCAGCAAGCACATTGGGTCATATAAAACAATAAGCCAAAACATCTAACAACATGGATTTATGAAATACATGTTGTGCAGACCCCATCTAGTGTGGGATAAGGGCAGGAAGAAGAAGGAGAAAAAATTAAATTAAAAAAAATACAAGTATCAAGACTTTTTATTCAAATTACCCTTGTGTTACCCACAAAAACATTTAATTTCCCTATTAGCCATCAGATTCTGGTAGACCTTAGTTATATTTCAATAAAACTACATGTACAGAGAGTAAGAATAATGGTAGGTACTAAAAAAAACACCGTGTCCGGGTATGTAGTAATAAAACTTTAAGTACAAAAACACCCCACTTGTGGTGCCGATTCTCACCCCCTCAAAGATAGAGCAATTTTAGTATTTGATTTACCTAATTGGAACTCTACATCAAACAGCCTTGCAGATGCGTAAAAACATCGCTTCAAAGGCTACAGCATAGACAACCTAAAGATTAATATCAAAGTGCAATAAATGAGTTAAACAATTTTCGTAATGAGACATGAAATTCAAAGGAGGACCAGCAATTTAGCTTATATTAGCAATAACGTTAAGCGATAATTATGTCGTTTGAAAGGTTTTTTTAATATTGTACAACTTTTACTATGGCGGCAAGTCTCGAATCGCTGTGGGAAAAAAATATGGCAAAATAAAATGAAACTTCAGATTAACCTTTTTATTGCTTTTTAATGGTTATTATCAGAGATTCTAATGGATTTTGGTCGAACGACCGATTATTATTATAGTTTGTGTTCGATACCCCGTGTACCTACCACACCCTTAACAACCAGTACTAAGTTTAAAAATAAAATATCCTGCTTAACTTTAAAAATAGCACAGATAGGTGCTTAAGCAAATATTGGCTGAAGGTACCAATGTAGAGCTAAAATTGGTTTTTTATTCAATCTCGGTTAGTCTTTTACTCGTGTAAAATAAATAATTCATTCGTTCTTTTCCACGTAATGATTATTTATAGCGGGATTGGTGTGAATCATTGAAAGAACTTGAAAGGTAGACCCCCGGGGCGAAGCTTATTCACAGCTTATCCCCGCTATAATTTATCAAGAGCCTTCTACATCTCCGCAATATATTTTAATATAGAAGCGTTTTATTATTTTTGTACCGTATTAGCGTACATAGCTAATTTTATATTTCTAGAACAATTTCTCGTTCGGTAAGCGCCTGCTTCTTTAAGCGTATATTTTTGTTGTTTGAGCGGAATTTGTTGCGGGTTTTTTCTTGTAGGCATTCGTGTGATTTCTGATAAAAAATAGGCCGTAATTTCTTACATCTGGTGGTCGCTAAAGACTAAGCAACTGAAGAAGTATTTCAAGGGGATGGGCAGCAGCGTTATCCCGTATCTAATAACAGCAGTCAGCGATCATTGGCATATTTTGACCATTTATAGAGATTATTGAAAGGCCCATGTTTTCCAGTGGATGTTTACGGGCCTCTTCTCTCGTATCGGCACAGACAGATTAGCCAGTTAACGAGGTTGGTAGCGGGACTACTTGCCCAGGGTGCGCCGGACATATCCGCTGCCCGACTAGTAACAGGCTCAAGAAGGCGGCGCGCAGTGTTCCGTGCGCGCTTCTCAGGAGGATATGGGGCAAGGCCCAACAGAGCAGAGGTCCGCTGAGGGTTGGCGGACCGGGACCTGCCGGAGTCGCGGTGCATGCTTTTGCAAATCCCGCGACCCCGGCCGAACGTTCAGGAGGAGGAACACGGTTGGTTTTTAGCCGGTAAGAGTTCGGCGGACCCCCTCGCCTTCCCCGGGCGAGGGACATACATGAGGATTTTCCAAAGATAAAATAAAAAAAAAAACAGTGCGGGTAGCTAGTGCCGACACTAGAGAAGATGTGGTGGTGTCATTATGTCATCTGGCGTTTTTTCCGCGACTCACGTCACGATAAAATATCGTCACGACTTCGAGCGCCACATAGGCAGGTCTAGGTACGTACCTACTACTATGAATCGTTTACGACACTAGTAATCTAGTCGTTTCGAGTGTAAACGGTTCTTGGAAGCATATAGTGCTCGGAGCCGTCACCATATATTGTCGTGTCGTGTCATTAACTGTAGAAAAAAAAAGATTCCGTCGCGGGACGCCTGGCAGATGTGAAACATCGTATCTCAAATTGTAAAAAAAAACTGGCCGAATCAAACGGAAGGGAGCGGACGAGTTACAAAGGTCTGCCATGTGTGTTCTCACACCCGTATCGCCGCACTAGATGTTTCACATCAAAACGACCTTAAGAGACACTGCACACTATTCGATGTGGAGATAAGTCCTACTAGTGAAAAATGATTTTCGGCTTATGGCATTTCGAGCTACGAAGTGAGTTCTTACAGAATAGCAGAGTCAGTCCTCTCGCAGCTGTAACAGTGCGACTCGGCATCATCCTGAAATATTAAAGCTGATATGTTGGATGGCGGTCTGTCGCCATCAGTCGTACGACAAAGCCTTGTTAGTCAGTGGCAAGGTTCACAGCATGCGGAATGTGGGTGAGGTTGATGCTTGAGGAATCTGGTTTTGTGCGGTCTGTAGTTTTTTTCATGCATATCGACGGCCAGCAGTAAAAACCAAGTATATTTGTTATACAGGAGATAGATAAAACTTTCTCCTGAAAAAAAAAATAGGCCGACCAAATTAATTGTAGGTACAAGTTTCTCATCCTACGTCATAGATAGCGTTAGAAGTATTTGAATTGAAAGTTTGTTTAACTAATAGGTACGTGTAGGTATTACAAGTTTATCAATCTAAAGAACAAATAAAACGCTTTTGAAGAAAATTGGACTTATGAGGTTTTCATTGCTGGGCGTCGATATCTACTTGTAAACGTCCACTGCTGGGCCACCCAAAGCCTCAATATACCTAGTCAGGCCATAAATACTGTTACAATTAAAAATAAGAAAGATATTACATTCGAATTTGGAATCTGTAATTTTTATACGATTGTTCATTGAAATTTTCTAATTTTGGCGCCAATACATTGTACAATATTTTGCGATATTAAAATGGAGTGGGGTGATAAAGAGAACCGAATCGCTGTGATTGCATTACACAAAGATGGTATGGAGCCAAATGCAATTTTTAAAACTCTCCATACGCTTGGTATTAGTCAAATGTTTGTGTATCGGGCTATATTAACAATGAGACCTCCTCTGTTTGTGACAGAAAAAAGATCTGGCCGTCCACGTAGTGTTCGTACGAAAAAGGTGGTCAAAGCAGTAAGGGAAAGAATTCGAAGAAATCCTGTCCGAAAGCAAAAGATTTTATCTCGGGAGATGAAGATAGCACCGAGAACCATGTCGCGTATTTTAAAAGATAACTTAGGACTTGCAGCCTATAAGAGACGCACTGGTCATTTTTTAACTGTTAATTTAAAAAAAGAATAGGGTGGTAAAATCGAAACAACTACTGAAGCGGTACGCAAAGGGAGGTCACAGAATTTTTTTGTTTACGGATGATAAAATCTTTACAATTGAGCAACATTTTAACAAACAAAATAACCGTATTTATGCTCAAAGCTCTAAGGAAGCTTCCCAATTAGTCGACAGAGTGCAATGTGGGCATTATCCGACTTCAGTGATGGTTTGGTGGGGTGTTAGCTATGAAGGAGTGACTGAGCCATATTTTTGTGAAAAAGGTATCAAAACATCGGCACAAGTATATACTTGTGCCGATGTTTTGATATCAAGATACCATTCTTGAGAAGGTAGTTAAGCCCCTTAATAACACCATGTTCAATAACCAAGTATGGTCCTTCCAACAAGACTCGGCGCCGGGTCATAAAGCTCGGTCCACGCAGTCTTGGTTGGAAGTGAACGTTTCGGACTTCATCAGAGCTGAAGACTGGCCGTCGTCTAGTCCCGATCTTAATCCGCTGGATTATGATTTATGGTCAGTTTTAGAGAGTACGGCTTGCTCTAAACGCCATGATAATTTGGAGTCCCTAAAATAATCCATACGATTGGCAGTGAAGAATTTTCCCATGGAAAGAGTGCGCGCTTCTATTGATAACTGGTCTCAACGTTTAAAGGACTGTATTGCAGCCAATGGAGACCACTTCGAATAAGCTTTTTATATTTTAAATTGTTTTATATATAAGTATTAAACTAACACACTGTAAAAGTAATAAATATAAATTGCAAAAAAAAAAAAATTTTTTTCTTCGTGACAATATTTATGGCAAGACTAGGTACTTACTCGCAAATTTTTTTTATGTTGTTTCTACGATTTTTTCTGTAAAGCAGGTGCGTTTACAGACTCAAATAAATGTCACAATACAAATACCTAGACCCAGAACCCAGAACAACAATATTGTATACCTATTAGATTTCTGCTTATTTCAATTAAAAAAAACAAGTCTATGTTCACCTTTGACGACAGGTTTGGTGCAGTTGCGGCTGAGCGATCGGCTTCTGCGCTACGGGTCGTGGATTCGATACCCGCACGGAACAAATATTTGTATGGCCTACAGATAGTTGTTCCGGGTCTGGATGTATGTGCGTGTGAAGATTTGTGTCTGTAAACGCACCCACGATACAGGAGAAATCCTAGTGTGCGGCAATGTTTTAAAAAAAAAGAAAAAATTTAAAGCACCCAATACCTACACAATTTAAGTGATGCGAGTAGCTTAGCGGTTGAACATTAGTGTTCCATTCCATGCACCACTGACTTAGAAATCAAGTGCCGATCAGAGTTTGATTATCGCTTGCGTTAACGGTGAAGGAAAACATCGTAAGGAAATCTGCACACCTGAGAGGGCTCCAAATATTTATCGATGGTGTGTGTAGTCCACCAACGCGCACCAGGCCAGGCATGGTGGACTAAGGCCTAAGCCTCTCACATTCTGAGAAGAGGCCTATGCCTAGCAGTGTGACAGTAATGGGCTAATTATGCTTGTCGTCGCTGCGCCTGCAAAATCAGCTGTGTTTTTTTTTTTAAATCTGTCTTTGATGCTATTTTATAATAGTTCTCAAGCCACGTGCAACTGTAAAATACGTTTTATAATCATTTATTTTGTTATCTTCTTAACCAAATAAATTATTAAAAAACAGATTTTACAGGTGCACGTGGCTTGAGAACCATACTTAATAATAAACCAGATTTAAAAAAAAAACAGCGGAATTTGCAGGCGCAGCGACGTTATGGTAACACAATACTAAAATAACCAAATATTAGTATTTTTACTGAATTCAAGCGTTTCGTAACGCTAAATGCTGTTTTTATTTGGCTTTTTACAGAAATTTTAACAACAGGAGATCAAGGTCTCCATAGGTTCTCCAAATGTTAATGATATTAACAATTTCTTTACAATAAAAAGAAATACTCCTAGTTAACATTGAAGAAAAACGTTCCTAAGTATTATTTTCTGACATAAACTTTAATTTAATATTGTCGCGAGTGACGATGAAAAATTGTGTAAGTAAGTAGGTACCTACGTAGGCTTTAAGAAAATAACACCCATATTCTAAGACGTTCCTCCAAAACTTACTCGACTCAGGACGGCCTCGAAAACACCTTCAAAATTGTATTCTTAGTCGCAATTTCGAGTGAACTTTGAGGTTCCTAGACTGAGGGGTCCTCAAATGAGTCGAGGTAGAGTGGAGTCATTACGTCATAATTTTGTTTATCTGCATCGCGCAAATAATGCCGCGTTAAATAGTTGTAAGGATTATCGTAAGCATATTCGATAGTCTTCAAAATTCATTTTTGTTACATATGAACTTTGACACTTCCTTCCTTAAGGTAGGTTTAATAATAATAATAATAAATGGACGAAGTTATGATGACGAACAACTACCGGAAATATATTGTGAAGGACGGCACGGTTGACATCTGTCGGGCATGCCACTGTCCCGGTGAATCCATTCGACATATTATTTCTGGTTGTTCTCGTCTTGCTAACGGCGAGTATTTGCACAGACACAACCTAGTGGCTAGGATTATCCACCAGCAACTTGCTCTGAAATACAACCTTGTGGACGCAGAAGTACCATACTACAAGTATGTGCCCGACCCAGTTCTCGAGAATGGTCATATCACATTGTACTGGGACCGATCTATCATCACCGACAGGACTATTGTTGCCAATAAGCCTGACATAGTGGTGATAGATCGATCAGAGCGTCTCGCAATGATTGTTGATATCACTGTCCCACATGACGAGAACCTTGTGAAAGCCGAGAAAGATAAAGAAATTAAGTATCAAGACTTGGCACACGAGGTTGTCGACATGTGGGAGGTTGACTCTGCAGTCATTGTGCCGATAGTCGTGACGGCCAATGGCTTAATAGCCAAGAGCCTCGACCAACATCTGACGAGGCTCGCGTTGGGCAGCTGGGTCAAGGGCCTGATACAGAAAGCGGTACTTCTAGACACGGCACGTATTGTTAGGAAGTTCCTCTCTCTGAGGCCCTGACCACTGGTAGCTTGGACCCAGTTCCCGATGCCGGTGGGCTACTATTTTTTATATTTTTAAATGTTTTTTTTATATTTTTTATAGAAATATTTAAAAATGTATCAAATATGTAAATAGATGAATAAACGGAATAATAATAATAATATCATTTATTTTCGAGAATATGGTATTATAAAGTTGTTATAAATCTGTAGGTGACATCATATTCTGTCGTTTTAGGCGAGTAAATATTGTAATTGTTGGAAATTATTAAACACTATTAACAGCATAGGTAATCATTATTATGACATGTAATACAATGTGAGATTAGTTTGTATAATAATTAAAATAGTTAAAATAAGTCAAAAGGTAGCAATATTATTTCATAGAATGTCAAAAGTAGTAAATTGTATTATATTGTGGTAGAAATTTATTTATCATTAAGGTATTCATTAATGTCATAATAAACTTTTTCTGATAGTAATTTATTTAGTGCAGTGTGGAACTGTCTTAATGGCAGATTTATTATGGAATCTGGAAGATGGTTGTAGAGTTTTATAGACATACAATATGAGTTTCTTTTGTATACCTCTAATCTAATTTGTGGTATTTTGAGTCGGTTTTTATGTCGAGTCCGACTGCTTTCTGAATCTCCTAGTTTTACAGATAGTGTAGGATTATTTTTAACAAAGATACAACATTCTAATATGTACATACTTACAAGGCAATGGTAGGATTTTATGTTGTTTGAATAACGGCTTACAACTATTTAGGTAGTCACAATTAAAAATTGTTCTAATACATTTCTTTTGGGCTACAAATAATTTATTTATATCTTCTGAATTGCCCCAAACAACAATACCATAACGGAGTATTGAAGATACATAAGCATGGTATGTCATAATTGCAGTCTTTACATTGACCGTGTCTCTTATTCTGTTCTTGTTCTGTCTCATAGTCTGTCGGTTCTGAGGTACCTTGAGTTTGACAGATGATTCCTTACCTCGACTGAGGAAAAATCTCGAGTCGAGGACGTTTATGTCAACTGTAACTACCGATGGTAGTGAGGAAGGCTGAGTCGAGGTGGAGTCGAGTAAGTTTTGGAGGAACGTCTTAGAATATGGGTGTAAGTGCCGTCCGTCTTCATTCTCTCATCCTTATCGCTAGATAAAAACAATACTACTGAAGGAAAACCGGCCAGTTTACATTCGAGTTCAGACGCTGAACCGTCTTCGTTGATAAAATTTATGAAACACACGATGAACGCAGTTATCGAGTTAAAATCAATTGCTTCGCTGCGCCCGTGTATAGTAATTAGATTTTTGTTCTATTTAATCACAATAATTATTTTTATGAAAGGTGTGGTTGCAGATAAACATAGTGAAATCATCGCAGATTTACCAACGATGGAAGATTTTGATAGATATTTATTTTCACTGGAAAAAGTTGTTGATTTTTGTATGAGACATAAATTTTACGTGGATATGAACTTCGAGTTTGGGTTGTTTTTGACAAGTGGTAAGATATAATTAATGTTCTACTTAATTGATATATGCAATAGAAGCGTAAATGTTGCATGTCCATGTATGCTCATTAATAATATGTTTTAAGTACTTATAAATTAGTATCACTGCCTCGTTGGTCTAGTGGTGGCAAGCGCGACTGCTGATCATGAGATCCTGGGTTCGATCCCCAGGTCGGGTAAATTTTTATAGGGTTTTTCCGTGTGGAACTCCTCAGTAGCAGCCCGGAGTTTGGATTTGTGCCCGGTTGATGGCAATAGGCTCGCCCTGTATTACATGGGGGCGAAATGAGGGTGTTACTATACACCTCTGCCCAACCCTTCGGGGAATACAAGGCGTGATGTTGTGTTATATAAAACTGTTTTGAATATTATATTGTATGGAACTGTCGGTGCGCGAGTCTGACTTGCATTTTTTTGCAGTGAATTTGAAGGCGATTTTGTATGAAAAACGCACCCGTATTATGGAAGCACGACCTCGTTTGGAAAAATTATTATCAGATTGTGAAGAATTGAACAACTACTACCACGACATGGTCCGAAAAACAAGTGGTCGTAAGGAATTTAATCAGGACAAGAAAAGTAAGTTTGAAAAATAATTAAAAAATAATCTTTTAGCTATTTACATTTACTACTATTTATATTTAGATTGATCTGAACACTGATATTGATTAATAGTTGTTAATCACAGAAGTACAATTATATTTCAAACATAATTATACTGCCTCGTTGGTCTAGTGGTGGCAAGCGCGACTGCTCATCGTGAAGTCCTGGTTTCGATCCCCAGGTCGGGCAAAGTGTTATTGGGTTTTTTCCGTGTGGAATTCCTCAATAGCACCCCGGAGTTTGGAATTGTCCCCGGTGTATGGCAATAGGGTCGACCCCTATTACATGGGACTTAAACATAACAGCGAAATGAGGGTGTTACCACAAAACAGATAGGTACAGAAGTCAATCAAATGTATGTACTTCACTTTTCATACCTACGCTCGGCGGTCGCTCTATCTATATATCTATCTCTCTCAAGCCCATGGCACTCGCGCGCGCTCTCATTCGCACTCTAGTCCCAAACAGTCCGAGATATCGTGTCCGTGAGCAGTGTCTATGTGTGCGTTGCTCGAGCGCACTTGTATGTAGATTGACTTCTGTACCTATCTATTTTGTGGTGTTACATACACCTCTGCCCATCCCTTCGGAGAATACAGGCGTGATGTTATGTTTTAATTATTACTTTCAGTATCGACATTATTTTATAACGAAGAATCGTGGCTAAGGAGTTTAGATAAATTCAATACTGATCTACTGAAACAAACTCCGATCTACACTCCGGCACAATTGAAGAAGATTTATGGTGAATGGGATAATTATGAGACCAATGTATTTGAATACAACAAATATAAACCATCGCCGAAACAATCAGGTAAAGTGTACATCGCGTCGCTGCGCCTGCAAAATCCGCTATGTATTTTTTATTTTTGAAAATCGGTCTTTGATGCTATTTTATAATACTTTTCAAGCCACGTGCACCTGTTAAATCCGTTTTCTAATAACTTATTTTGCTATCTTCTTAACCAAATAAACTATTAGAAAACCGATTTTACAGGTGCACGTGGCTTGAGAAGTATTATAAAATAGCATCAAAGACCGATTTTCAAAAAAATAAATACATAGCGCATTTTGCAGGCGCACCAACGATCGTTTATTATTATGAAACTATTTTCATAGGCTCAGTCTTCTGCCGCCTTCTTGAGTTGTTTAATCCAGGATATAATCTACCTCTTTACCATATTTAAAGCGGGCTTTATAATCCTGCTCCTATGTCAGTCCCGCTTGTTGAGAATCTTGACTCCTCCCCATCATTGCATGGATAGTAGATCTCCGTGTGCTACGATCTGTGGCTTGATGGAGTACCACGTTCACTGGTATTTCCAGTTGCTCCATCAACTGGTTTGGCCATTGATTTGGGCTACGTCCTCCCGGCATTTTGCCTTCTATTTTGCCTGTCACGAGTAGTCTCTCGATATTATCGCTGTTTATACGAACAATGTGGCAAAAATATTGTAATATTCTGTGCAGGCATAGGAGAAAGGTGATTTTGCTGGTCTAGCTTCAACTCTTTCAGCCTTTCCTCCAAACACTAGTGTGGGATAAGGGCAGGGAGAAGGAGATGTAATTATGTAGTTAATATCATTGATTTAACTTCATTACACTAAATTAGAATTGTATACATACAGAGTGCCTATGAAATCGACGACAAGCCGCAATAGGGATGTTAAAGGGGGGGGGGGGGGGTTACCAACAAAACACCGGAACTTTGGGCATATTCCAGATAGTTTAAAAAAAACCTGTATCTCCTTTGGGCGCGCCTGTACTTAAAACGGTTTTTATTTTACTCTTCTTTTTCGTTTTTATTAAATATACTAGCTGCCCGCTTAGCAACACATTTGTGCGATTCATTTTTATTTATATAGATTAAATAAATCTACTTTTTAAGAGCTTGCGGCTTGATGTCGAATTCATAGGCACCCTATAATATTAAAAAGTGAAAAAAAGATTTTAGAAAATGTAAAAAAAAAACAGGCCCTCGGCATTGGGAACAGGGTCTAGAGTCTCTTTATAATTATTGTTGTAGTTGCAAACGTGATTAACGTCGTAACGGGTAGTCAGAAGCCCTAAATTCTGACAACCGGTCTAACCTTAGGATATCGGCATTGCCCAGTAAGTGGGTTGCGGAGGTCTGATGGCAGACGCTCCGTGTAAAATACTGGTATTCAGCCGCATCTGGTTAGACTGGAAGCTGACCTCAAAACGTAGTTGGGAAAAAAGGCTAGGAGGAACAGTTGCAAACGTGATTTTAGGTCCTGGGGTCCACCTGGATGAGTTAAGGTGTGGTCAACTTTATCTAAGACATTATTTTCCCTTAATTTTGTCATTTACTTTAGATAGATGCGTAGAACGTTTGGCGATGAATAATCCTTATTTTAACCGAAGATCTTCGGAAAACTGTGAAATCCCATCTCATTGCAAACAGGGAGTAAAGGCCGGCAGTGGGTTTGGCTATTTCCTAACACACAGGTTAGTATAACATTATCCTAAATATACACCGCGAGCCCTAAGTACCCGAAAGATCTTAACCACGTCTTTCTGATGGTATTCTACGTCAAAATGTTATTTTATTTTTGGACGACACGTTTGGTGCAGTGGCTAAGCGATTGGCTTCTGCGCTACGGGTCGTGGGTCCGATTCCCGCACGGAACAAATATTTGTATGGCCTACAGATAGTTGTTCCGGGTCTGGGTGTTTGTGCATGTGAAGATTTGTGTCTGTAAACGCACCCACGATACAGGAGAAATCCTAGTGTGGGGCAACGTGTAAAAAAAAAAAAAAATTTGGAACAATAAAAATCAATTAACTTTAGTACTTTTTTGTAAACAACACCCTAGGGAACGTACCCATACTACGTGACCCATTTTTTACTATTTTTTACCTCCCTCCCCCCCCCTCGGTGACCACCCGTAGTACCTATATCAATCAATCAATCAATCAAATTTATTTCGGACAAGGTACATCCATATGTTGGTAAATTATAATATAGGTAAGTACTTACAAAAATATCTTAATAATAATGAAACGGACTTACCCGCTGAACTCATTAGTACCTATTCTGAAAAATTGGTACTCAATATGCCAATACCCCTCTAGTTTTCACGTGGTAATATATAAATATGGTTTTAAATCATTTTTTGCAAACAGAAAGTTAAAAAAGGAAATATTTGACTCATATGTGCGAGTGTTGCCATCTGTGAGTTCAAAAAGCGCTCGAGATTTCCCTAGAGGATATTGACTACGTGACGAAAACCTAAGCCTCCCCTCCGCCCCTGTGACCAAGCGTGGTATTTTGAAGACCCCCCTCCCCCCCTGAACGGGTCACGTAGTATGGGTACGTGCCCTTAGGTCGAACTGGCAACGTTTAAATTATCGTAAGAGTGGATATGAAAACTTCTCATTTCAAGGAAGAAAAGATGACAAGGAACTAACTGGTCGGTAAGCTTGTAGTTTCCGCTTCCACGTATAATTCGCAATATTGCGTTCATAGGGATCGTTACCCTTGAGATTATTCAACTTGTGAATTTCCACGAAATATAATGAATTACCGAAAATTAAGCTTTATTCGACAAAATTAAATATAATGTACCGAAAAACTGCGTAACTTTACCCAATAGTTTCAACTTTGCCTGAAGCTTACAACTCTTCTAATGTTTTACACTGACGGACTCATAAACTGCATCAAAGTTCAGGATTACTTTCGAATTAATATAGTAATCCTGAACTTTGATACAGTTTATGAGTCCGTCAGTGTTACAACAAAAACACACACAACAGTTAAAAGTTACAGGCAAAGTTGTAACTATTGGGTAAAGTTACACAGTTTTACGGTACCTTTTCTTATTCAATTAGGCATCGAAATCGATGGTTAAAATGTTTCGGATACCTCGGAGAACCATGCCCATGGTCCGTCAACGTTTAAAAAATCTATAATTGAATAACTTTTTTTTATTCATGTCATTTGTCACTCCCGTTTATTGACAATATTTCGTTGACAACTTGTACAAATAAAATAAATTATGTATCGACGGTCGGCAGTGAAAACCACGTATGTGTAAAATACAATTTTTTAAAAGAGATAGAAAAAGCTGTCTCCTGAAAAAAATATGGCCGATCAAATGTTAATACAAGTTTGTCATCGTACGTCATAGATAGCTTAGAAGTATTTGAATTTTAAAGTTTGTTGAACCAGTACGTGTATGACGAGTTTATCAATCTAAAGAAGAAATAAAACGCTTTTGAAGAAAATTTGTTTTAAGAGGTTTTCACTGCCGAGCGTCGATATACAGGGTGTTAATGAGTTCGTGTAATTCCTTAAAACCACATGATCTAATACTGGTATAGATTAAACCGGCACGGAAGCTTGCTTGAAAAATAAAATAAAAAAAAAAACTTTTAGTCTTGTGATATTAGTTAAGTAGATAACTACTATGCTTATGCTATACTATACTTTGCTATGATAACATACCTAAACAATCTGGTAGTTAAGGCTTAATAAAAAAAACATCAAGCATATTTTTTTATTTGAAAAATATTTCACTGCTACGCATAAATAAATGGAAACCCGGTGAAACAGCTGGCGGGCACGACTAACTCGGGGAGCTAGAACGCCTCACGATAACTACACTAATGTTCTATTTAAAAAAAAATTTTTGTTCAATCCAGAAAAATCCCATGTAGTGTCAATCTGTGTCACCAGTAGAGCACGAGGTTTGAAGGAATTATACCAATTTGGGTACACCAATATTATTATATTATATTTGTACAATTTATATTTGTAGGTATAGGTAATATTTTTGTGGTAAACTTGAATATCCTATACTATGTATATCTGGTTTGCCAATAATCACCCACTATCAGTACCCTAACATAGTGTATGTTAGGGTACCTTTATTGAGTTATTATATTTTGTTCTTTTTTAGGATTTTACTTATGATCGCCGCCCGTTTTGGTCGTGGGTGCACAGTGTTCTCCATAAGTGAGGACAAATATAAGGTGGATAAGTACTGCATGACATCTTTCCACGAAGCACGGTACATCGCCTCGAATAACTATCAGCTACTGGACCTCATGATGGAACAAAGTAAATAAATAAAGTTTTTTTTTATGTAAAATATTATTTATAGTATTATTCTTCTTCCTCGTCGTTACACACTCTTAGCAGAGTGACCGTGGACGCTTGGCAATCGGCCACCATTCCTCACCCACCGTTGCCGTTCTGGTACACTCATACTGTGGGATCATTCATTGCAGCCTTAAATTGGTCCTGCGACCTTTTTTTTCTCGTTGGAAAATCCTCATGGGTCTGCCGGACTCTTACCGGCTAAAAACCAACGGTGTTCCTTCTCCTGACCGTTCGGCCCGGGTCGCAGGATTCGCAAAAGCATGCACCACAACCCCGGCAGGACCCGGTCCGCCAACCCTCGGCGGACCTCTCCTTTGTGGGGCCTTGCCCACATCCCCCTGAGAAGCGCGCACGGAACACAGCGCGCCGCCTTCTCGGGTCTGTTACTGGTCGAGCGGCGGGACCCCTAACCCGCCGCCCGCAGGCCACACACTAGGGTGGCTGGAGGTCGTCGCGTACGCGCGCCCTCCGGCGCCCGGTGCGTCTGGCGCGGGAAGGGAGAAGAGCACACCGCTCCCTCTCCCTATCCGCTTCCTCCTTGGTCGCTATCACCCCCTCGCAAAAGGAGGTGATGGCTCCCCACGCACTTGGTACTGCGTCCTCTTTCACCGTTAACATTTTAGTTATTTTGTACCACGATGTGCTTTACGGTGACATCCCCACGTCTCGATACGTGCCCAAAGAATATAAAAATTCGGGCTTTCACGATAGGTACTGTTTGATACCTAGTTCTTGAAGAATAGACGGATTGGTTCTAAATTTATATCCTAACCCGTCTTCGCCAATACTACATTATTAGAGCATCTATCCTCTTTTTCTCACTCTCTAAATGTCGAAGTCTCAGCAGCGTAAAGAAATATGGAAAACTCTAATGCTCTGACAAGCCGGGTTTTCGTGGCTTTGGTAAGGTTAGCTTATCCAAAGCCGACCTCGTGATCGGTAGCCATAATTATGACGTTGAAATGTTTCAGTGGCTCTCTGCGGTTTAGTCGGCCACGCTCAGTTTTTTAGCAAATCTTGGATATCGCAACTGCTCGAGGCACAAACTTCGGAAGGATGTTTCAAGGATTCAGCTGCCAGTTCCGATAAGGATATTATAGAGGGTGATTCCGATGAGTGGGTGATCTCGAACAAGAAGCCGAGTATAATGGGTGGTGCGTGCCACCTACACTTGACGGCTGTGGGGGTGGGGGCCTTAGCTTCATCCCTCAGGTATATTGCGGAGAATTACGTCTGAATCCAGTGTCGCGATACTTTTGATATCAGCGTCCAGACACATCACCTTAAAAATGTTAGAGAATAATTTATAGAATTCAAATCGCTTTTAAAAGTTTGGTATCCTTATTGATGTTTTTGGATATAACTAAACAAGTCGTATACATTTTATATGTCATGTATGTTATACATTTATCTCGTGTACAAAGATCTTACTTAACTAATGTTTGAAATAATCACCTCTATTGTAAAATTTTACCATAATAATAAATAGTTAATTCTATTTCGATGTTTTGGATTTTTTGGTAATTAATAAATTATATTTAAATCTTTGTTGTTTTTATTGGGTAATTTGGGTATACCGTTATATGCAAAATAAGATTTAAAGAACAAAATAAGTTTGATAAATAAAGGCTCCACATTGGAAGAAGTTGATGATAATTAATAAAATGTGTAACTTTTGTGTTTTATTTCTTTGCGAAATATCCTTTCCTTTTTAAAACATATACACTGTGTGTATGTTTTAAAATATAATTGCATAGCTGATAAGATTTCATACATAAACTGGTTACATTAAAAATAAATTACCTAGGTTTTTATCTAGACGGTAGGTAATTTTATACGGCTGACTCACTCTCATTAGATATTTTGCTCAATAAAATAAAACTTAGTCAAACTACAGGTGTACACACAAGCAGCCCCGACTGTGTTCGGGAAGTTCTCTTATTCTTATCACTGGATAACAACAATAGTAATGAAGAAAAAACGGCCACATTTCATTTGAATTCAGAAGCTGAAACGTCGTCACGAATAAAATTTATGAAAAACAAGCAATGAACGTGTTTATCGACTTAAAAAGCTGATTACGGCTGAAAAGATTATGAACCTATCCTTTGAAACCATCGCATTTTAATATACTTGACATGTGTCAAACTTATGTTCACATTAACTCTGGTATTGACATGAATAGGTTCCTTCCTTAACGTTAAGGTCTCGTCTCGAAAGTGACACAGTGTGGTTGACCTCCCCTCATATCGTACTATAGAGAGCCAATGTCGACCGGACGTTGACTACCAAGAACATAGTCTCTTCCGCCTGCAGGAAGTGGCCGGCTAACACCGAGTGTTTGATTTAAATAAGTAGCTAGTAAGTTGACCAAGTATGTGGGTAGTTCACGCACTGCCAGATATTTTTGAAAATTGGATATCTGCTTACGAGTTTGTTTCCTTTTAAAGCTCCGAGAAGGGCTTAAACGGATCTTTTCTATCTTTCTTTTCTTTTTTTAAAAAACGTCGACCCACACTAGGATTTCTCCTGTATCGTGGGTGCGTGTACAGACACAAATCTTCACATGCACAAACGCCCAGACTTGGAACAACTATCTGTAGGCCATACAAATATTTGTTCCCTGTGGGAATTGAACCCACGACCCGTAACGCAGAAGTCAATCGCTCAGCCACTGCACCAAACGTGTCGTCCCTCTTGTGAAACCTTCTTTTATTCTATCTTTTAGATTGTGGACATTACTACTTATTTTTTATTGCAGTTTAATTGTATCTTCTTTAGAAGTATGATGGCAATCGCTCCGTGTAAAATAGTGGTATTCAGCCGCATCTGGTTAGACTGGAAGCTGACCCTAACGTAGTTGAGAAAAAGGGTAGGCAAAACGAAGAAACATAAAAAAAAAACTTTATAGTGAGGCCATGTTTATATTTAAGGGCCATGTGATTCAATCAGCGTTAGTATAAGTAACCACACAAAGGTCTTTTATATAATGTAGATACTTTAGTTTTATTATAAACTAGCTTTTGCCCGCGACTTCGTCCGCGTAGAATTATATTATTATCCAGTTCCGGGAAATCACCATTTCCTATTTTAAGCAACAGATCTGAGAACTGTAACATCTCCCCTCAGATGGACTCTCATATTTTTGGTAAGGCTCTGTTTTGTCACTGAAGGCCACAACAACACACAAATGAGATCGCTTCACGCACACTTTAACTTCGTCTGCTCGCGTTCCTTTGGGCACTACGGGTAAAGTCTGCCGGAAATCGCCTGCTAACGATACAGTAACTCCTCCCATTTGACAATTATTATTCCTAACATCTTGTAAATAACTATTTAGAGCTTCGAAACTCCCTTTATGAGCCATAGTACTCTCATCCCAAACAATTAATTTCGTTTTGCGGAGTACTTCTGCCATATTACTTTGTTTGGGTATATTGCAGAGTGGGGTTTGGGGTTGTATCAAATCGAGAGGAAGTTTAAACGCGGAGTGTGCAGTTTTATCTCCTTCCAGCAGCGTGGCAGCAATTCCGGACGATGCGACCGCTAAGGCGATATCACGATTGCTTCTCACTTTGGCCAACAGTTAATTTAATAGAAAAGTCTTGCCTGTTCCACCAGGAGCATCCAAAAAAAGATATCACCTACACCTGCATCGATACTGGAAAGTATTTTATAATAAATACGTCTTTGTTCATTGGTTACAGAGCCTTCACTACTCGACACCACTTCTGCTAAGGAATTGACATCGTTACTTGTTTCCTTCAGGTAGTCCCGGTTATTGTGTAAGCCTTCAGACCTTTGAGGCTGAGACAACCCGTACTGCTGTAGGCTTTGTCCTCCTAATGCTAATACAGCTTCTCATATTGTGACCAGACATTTATTGTAGATTTCATCTGCTAGATGTTCATCTATAATGCTAGAAAACTTTTCCACTTGTCGTTTGTAGTCTTCTGATAGGCTATCCCTGTATTTTACCCAAAGACTTAGTGCGTCTGTAATCTGACAGAATGCCACGCACGCACTTTAAACGCATTCACGCATTTTAAATGACGAGTCGCATAGGGCTGCTTCCTCTAGGGCAGAATCTCAATGTTTGTCGTCCTCTAGCAAGCCAAGTTTCATGCAATCTAATTGAAAAGTTGGTTGGAGGACACCGTTGACAGTCTTCAAGTCATCGAAGGACGATGGACCCCTAACCAGGGGGTAACCTCGTGCAAAAGTAAACGAAGATGGTAACACTCGGTGTTATTCGGGTGAACCGTGTACACTCTACCTAGAGCGTGTTCTTTCATTATTCCTGGCCAGCCATCTACGGGTTTTCCTCTTTTCCTTCTCACAAATTTTTTTTTTTGCCTTACAAAATATGAAGGCACTTCCGCATATAGAAGGGTTTTAGCAAAATCATCTGTTTGACATAAATCAAAAAATGCTAACAGTGTCGTTTTTGGTGGGCTATTAATTATGTCGGCGAGGTTGTTGGAATTAAAATAGACTCGTTGGCCATTTTCAAGGTGGACAGCTAAATGTATGACTGCGGGAAACCTTTCATGTATGGGAAACCCTAAAATCCTTCAAACTGCCTCCGAACTACTCAAATAACGCCCACTCTCATATAATTTGAATCATCATCGTCATCAGCAGCCTATAATGTTCCCACTGCTGGGACACAGGCCTCCTCTCTGTGAGAGGGAATGGGCCGTAATCCACCACGCGGGCCCAGTGCGGGTTGGTAGATGTCACATGTCTTCAAATGTTTGGTTCTAGGACATGCCGGTTTCCTCACGATGTTTTCCTTCACCGTTTTGAGAGCAGTGGTGATGAAATAAATTACACAAAGTAATGCGCCTGGCTGGGTTCGAACCCACGACATACAACTCGTAAGTCGGGGCCGTTACCACTGGGCCACCACTGCTCTAATGCTTTTTTTAATGATTATTTGTCAATCTAATTTCATTTTGAACTGACTCTTGGGTAGTGAATGTTGGAAATGCTATGCAATTATTAGTGGACAAAGAAGAAATTAAATCTGACTCACATTCAGATTAAATAATTGTATAAGTAGGCGAATGAAAGTCTTGCACAACATTAGAAATTAGTGAAGATTGAGTAAACGTCGGAGATACAGCCATTTCAATGCGCCGTTTTTTGGCTATTGGACGCTCATCAGTGTTATTATCACTATCCGCATCAGCGTAGGCATCAAAGTGACTATTAGAAAGATCTTGGGGAAAACGTAACCTTTTGATAGGTTGGTCCTCTGTACCAAATTTGGCATACAGGTTGTCATTTCAATACACTTCAAATACAAATGGGTATATTTGACCGACTGCAACTAACTCGCAAAAACTGCCATATGTAGAGTTTTGTAACATATCTAAAGTATACTCTTCTTTTGTCCTATGATTGTTGCCATGACGGTCATGATACATAACAGCAAATTCATCCCAATTGTTCGTCACATGACACACAATTTCTTTATGAATATCTATTGAGCGTTCTTGTGTGTCGTACAACAAATAAGAAAGCGTACGGAAAAGGCTTGCGGCATCTCCCACTATTGGTACAATAGTAAGGTTTATTAATTTCCCATTGAAGTTAACCAACTCTGCACCCATTTTTAAAATGGACACAGACAAATTTATAAATGTAAATAAATTGCGAAAAACAATCCACACAAAATTAAACTTCTAAAACAAACTAAAAGAAAACTATAACTATTATTATACACAACAAATCAAACACAGATATTTTTACTATTAAAACTAAAAACCTATATTATACACTAACAAATCAAACACAAAGAATCCTTTTTAATTATTATAACAACAAATTGAAAAGAAATTAAATTAACTACACTGAAAATATTCTAATGAAATAATGAAAATGAACTTCCAAACAAATTATACAGCAATCGCAAATATTTGCTAAGTAGGTAATTTATGAGATTTCCAAGGAATTTTTGAAGGAAAATCAAGGTATAAGGTAAGTTTTTCATTCAAATATCCAAGAACAAATAAAATTGAAATTTCAAATTCTAATCCGATTTAAATATTCTTTTATATTTGTATTTTACATTTTTTTTTAAATATGGAATGATTCGTATAATTTATAACCAATATGTTCTAATCCTTACCAACTATCGATATCAATTTCGAAGCAAATCACCGCCAAAATAACTTTCTACCCCTTTTTAATACCATTAGAGGATGAATTTCAATAAAATACGAAACACGTCTTCCATCAATTCTGTTAAAAAAGGTTTATGCAAAATTTGAAGTAGATTGGACCAAGGAATCACGTTGTCCCATACAAACGTTGCCCCCCTTTTTCACCCCCTTAGGAGTAGAATTTCGGAAAATCCTTTCTTATCGGATGCCTACGTCATACAAAGAACACGCCCTCCAAGTTTCAGGTCTTTACGATCAGCGGTTTAGGCTGTGCGTTGATCCGTCAGTCAGTCATTCAGGACAAAGCATTTTAGACTATTACCCGCGGTTTCACCCGCGTCCTAGGGGAACCACTTGATGTACCCGGATAAAAATTATCCTATGTGTTAATCCAGGGCATAGTCTATCTGTGTGCCAAATCTCATTCAAATCCGTTCAGCCGTTTTTGCGTGAAAGAGTAACAAACATCCATACATCCATACATCCACACATCCATACATACAAACTTTCGCATTTATAATATTAGTAAGGAAGTAAGGATTTAATTACCACAATCTACTTGCCCAGCGGAAGTGTGATTGTACTTGTCGAATTAATTCTTCCGGTTAGTTAAGAGAACTAGTATTCAATGGTGTAACGCAACCTTCATGGGAACTTCTGTGTATGGGAGACTGAGAAACTTTATTACACTCGAGGGCAATGAATCCCTGTCACCAACATAAACTTTAATATCGCCGCTGCGCCTGCAAAATCCGCTATGTATTTTTTTTTTGAAAATCTGATTTTGATGCTATTTTATAATACTTTTCAAGCCACGTGCACCTGTAAAATCCGTTTAACCAAATAAATGATTAGAAAACGGATTTTACAGGTGCACGTGGCTTGGAGAAGTATTATAAAATGGCATCAAGAACAGATTTTAAAAAAAAATACATAGCGGATTTTGCAGGCGCAGCGACGATATCTCGAAAAACATTGTTTCATATTTTAACAATGTTTTGTTTATATTGCTGACCCGGATTCATTGCTCCCGAGTGTATTTCATTGCTACTATTATTTAGTATTAATTGTCAGTAGTAGTAGAGCTCCTTGTGAACGAGTTCGTCCGTGGTAGTACCTACTATAGTCTGCGCGCGAGGGTTATTCACCGCCTGCGGTATGGGAGCGGCAGGAGGGGGGTGCGCGCGGTAGACAAGACAAAGCAAACTGACAGAGCGCGTCTATTGTTTCGCTTCCCTCTCGCCGCTCACATACCGCAGGCTATGACTAGCCTCGCGGGAGGACTGTACCACTATACCTATTGTACCGTATATTAATGTCGCACTTGCTGGTAAAGACCTGCGCGAAGGACGATCTGCGCGCGGCCACTCTTCACGGTTTTGGAGTGGCCACACACTATTCAAAAACTATTTGATGAACCATTGACACAATAAGAAGAAGACTACTTCGAATACCAAGCAGTATTGCTGTGTTCTGGTTAGAAGGGGTTCTTTTTGTTTGATTGCTTGTACATGGTCCTTGCGGACCGTTTCTACGCAACCGGGTAGTTATTGGAGAGACCTGAATGGTCTCCAACTAATGAGATGGTTTAAAGGGTATGGCTGCTGCTGCTGGTAAAGTTACAGGCACAAGAGGTTTTTAAATTTTGTGCCAGAGTTGGCAACGTATCGGCAATCCTTTTGGGATTGTAGGTGTATACAGGGTGTAAACGAAATTATGTAATTCCATCAAACCTCGTGATGTTCTGCTGACGTAGAATGACCCTGCCCTTGATAATAATGGATTCAATAAAAATAAATTACAAGAAATAAACATGTGTTCTTAAGGTGAGGCATTTTAGCGCCCCGAGTTAAATGACCGCGCGGCGAGCTACAGCCGCACAAATCGCTCGGGGCGCCAAAATGCCTCACGATAAGAACACATGTTTATTTCTTGTAATTTCTTTTTATTGAATCCATCACTATCCCAGGGAGGGTTAATCTACGTCAGCAGAACATCACGAGGTTTGAAGGAATTACATGATTTCGTTTACACCCTATATTTAAATCACCGTAGTATCTAGGTTTTGAATGAAGCAATGTAATAGAATGATTTCATTTTACAGCAGTGATAGCCTAGCGGAGTGACCGTTGGACTGCCAAGTCATAGGTCTCGAGTACGAACCTAAGGCACGCACCTCTGACTTTTAGGATTCATGTGCGTATTGTATAATTATCACTTGCTTAAGAACGGTGAAGGAAAACATCGTGAGGAAACCGGCAGGCCTGAGAGATATTTCTCGACGGCATGTGAAGCCAAGTCAGAGGTCCATGGGCGACATAAACTCTGACACCAGGTTAGTCACTAACCACACGAAAAGAGAAGAGATTTAATATGCTATGGGAAAACCACATGGGTTTATTTCGAAAATTTTTTGGTAATCACATAACAATTAGTATACATTGCATATGTTTACATTTGATTGAAATTCGATAACGTGCGTCTAAATAATACAGTGATCAACAATAAAATCACGACCGAACTAATTTGTATGTGTGAACAGTTCACATCGTTTAGTTCACTAACTTTTTATAAAAATATTCAAACGTTTTTTTGGTTAAAAACGACCTATTCTGTGAATTTTAATAAGAAATACACGGTAATTTGTAAAACTTAGGTATTCTCTGTATAAAATATAACTGACACGCGGAGTACACAAAAATAATCAAATAAAATGATATAACAAATTATAATTGTTGTACACGATGTTTGTATTGAAAAAAAGGAACCTTTTGCGTCTGAGATATATAAATATGAGTTGCTAAAACTCCTGAAAGATGACATTCATAAAAAAATTATGATTTCCTTTGATTTTATGCAATTGTAACGCCTCGTCATATGCCAGCCGAGCCACGACATTAAGATGAAGGAAGATGCGTCGAACTTATTACGTCGAGCCTGCAGTTGATTGGTGGTGACGTCACAACCGGCTTACCATCGCCATATCGCCTGATTTAGAATGGGGGATTATGATTATATAGTCTGGGGAGCTCATTTTATGGAATTCTGTCTGTATACTAGAGTATAAGTCAAAACTCTGTCCAATTATTGTCATAAATAAATAGTGTAGGTATAATAGTCCGGGAATATTATATTATATTAATTGTCCGATTATATAATCAATTCCCTGAGTGTTTCAATTCTTTTTTTTCACAATGTTATCATTTGTGACACTTGTAAGTGGATAACACGTGTTCTAGTGAGCAACTTTAGAGTACCTTAAATACAATCAATTCACCATAACATGACATCACGCCTAGTATTCCCCGAAGGGTCCGGCAGAAGTCTTCGGCAGAAGTCTTTTGGTACACCCTCGTTTCGCCAGATATGTTTAAGTCCCATGTAATAGGTGGCGACTCTGTTGCTCGAGCACAAATCCAGACTCCGGGCTGCTACTGAGAAATTCTTAATGGAAAAACCCAATAGCACTGCCCAACCTGGGGATCGAACTCAGGACATCACGATCAGCAGTCGCGGTTGCCACCACTAGATTAACGAGGTAGTCAATCAATTCAATTTTGATTAATATCCTGATAGACCGCTCGCTATATAAACTTGAAACAAAACAAGCCATCGTACGTGTCAAACTGTATCACAAATTATAACAATAGAATAGGGCTCCCATTTACGGCCTAATTTGCTTGTCGAATTAAAATTCCGGGCGAGTTCCCTGGGGACTCCACACGCCACATTGTGGACGTGTACGGTAACGGTAACCATCATCCACTCGCATTCTAATACTATACTTTACTGTAAATGACTCTAAGTTCCCAATATCGGTAAGGTTGAAAGGACTTCCAAGTAGAACGATTGCTTGTAGAAATAAAAGAGCTTATTTTGTCGTGTCATGCGCATGAGTCGCATAAAGCATAATCAATCCATTAGGTACTGTCCCACTCCCTCGTTGGTCTAGTTGAGGCAAGCGTGACTGCTGATCGTGAGGTCCTGGGTTCGATCTCCAGGTCAAGCAGTGTTATTGGGTTTATCAGTAGCAGCCTGGAGTCTGGATTTGTACCCGGTTAATGGCAATAGGCTCGCCGCCTATTACATGGGACTTAAACATAACTGGCGAAACGAAGGTATACTAAAAAACACCTCTGCCGAACCCTTTGGAGAATACAAGGCGTGAAGTTATGTTATGTGTCTTTCCCACCGCTGTGCACCGGCCTCTTCTCAGAATGAGAAGGGTTTAGGCCTTAGTCCACCAAGCTGACCTGGTGCAGGCTGGCGGACTACACACCATCGAGAACTTGCAGCCCTCTCAGGTGTGCAGGCTTCCTCACGATGTTTTCCTACATCGTTAACGCAATTTTCATAATCAAATTCTGATCAGCACGTGATTTCGAAAAGTCAGAGATGCGGGTTGGGATCGAACTCAAACCCGCATGAAAGGCAAGCATTCAACCGCTCGGCTATAACTTTTTATTGCGATTATGATGCGCATGCCATGATTGAAATGCAAATTGATGTCATACTTTTCGAGATAAGTTGAACGACGAATTGGAAGATAAGTAGCTATGAGATAATTGTTTATTGATTATCTGTGGTCAAAAACAAATATCTATAGGTATTTCTCTTTATACTATAATGTTTCTTAGCTTGGTAAATGAGTACTAAAGTTGACAGTGAGGTAATCCATATCGTGGTGATTATGAACATAAACTATACTTCCCTTAGGGCGCGTTCCCACTATGTCGTGGCGATAAATTTATCGTTGGGCGACTGTCATCTCTAGCTGTTCCCATTATAACGACTGTTTGTCGTCAATATTTTTCATCGTTTAGCGACTATCGTATCTAGCTGTTCCCATTGGATCGCGACGACATTTTATCGTTTCACGACAGTCGCTGTCGTTTGCACATCAGTAGCAAGCTACGACAAGACGATATTTTTATCGTGGCCACGACAGATAGTCGTAACAACGATACATCGCCTCTTCGCATGGAAAGTGTACAATCTCGAATTTTTTTCTAAATCGATTTAAGTATACTTAACTCGATTTTGAATTTTTTTCGAGATTGTACACTTTTCACTATGATGTCGTGACGATAAATTTATCGTTGGACGACTGTCGTGCTAGCCGTTCCCACTGACTCGACAATCTGTCGTGAACGACAGTTAATCGTATCGTCTTATATGTGAACACCTCCATTTAAATATATAAGCCACGACACTTAAAACTACACGACTATCTGACGTCACGACAAAGTGGGAACACGGCCTTATTCATTTCAATACATATTATTTACACTTTTAAATGGTTCTTTAAAAAAAAAACATTCAGTAATATAAGAAACTAGCTTTTGCCCGCAGCTTCGCTTGCGTGAAGTTTGAAATCCTCGTTAAGCCCATTTTAAAGTAACATTTTAAAATCCAAAACGTCCGTCTTTTATCACCCCCAGCGTTGCTAGATTAGTCAGCCAGTCGGTCAGTGTCTCCCCATGCTTCTTACTTCAAAAGTACCAGATTTCTCATACAAACTTTCAACACTTATTTCACCCCCTTAGAGGTTGAATTTCCAAATATGTGTACATTTATTCCTAACCAGAAATTCGTCTTTCTTACTTCAAAAACGACGGACTTACATACAAACTTCAACCCCCATTTCACCCTCTTAGGGGTGAAATCTCCAAAAACCCTCAAACACCTATACGTTTATTTCTTACCAAAATCCTAAATATTTAATTCCATGTTTCTCACTTCAAAAATACCAGATTTCTCATACAAACTTTCAACACTTATTTCACCCCTTTAAGGGTTGAATTTCCAAAAATGCTCAAACACGTGTACGTTTATTTCTAACCAAAAACATTAATATTTAATTTCAAGCTTCTTACTTCAAAAATGACGGACTTACATACAAACTTAAAAACCCTATTTCACCCCCTTAGGGGTTGAATTTCGAGAAATCCATTCTTAGTGGATGTATACGTCCCAAAATGAATCTACTGTCAAAATTTCAAGTTTCTAACCCCAGCCGTTTAGGCTGTGCGTTGATAGATCAGTCAGTCAGTCAGTCAGTCAGCTTCTCCTTTTATAAGTAGGTATATAGATAGTAGCCCTTCGGCATAGGCATCGGGAACAGCGTCTAAGCTACCGGTGGTCAGGGCCTCAGAGAGAGGAACTTCCTAACAATACGCGCTGTGTGCAGAAGTACCGCTTTCTGTATCAGGCCCTTTACCCAGCCGCCCAACGAGAGCCTGATCAGATGTTGGTCGAGGCTTATTATTATAATAAGTATGAAGTCTAGGAGGAATGAAGAACATTTTCAAACATTTCTTACTTTGATAATATAACATAACATCACGCCTGTATTTCCCGAAGGGTTGAGCAGAAGTGTATAGTAACACCCTCATTTCCCTGCTATGTTTAAGTCCCATGGAATAGAGGCGAGCCTATTGCCATCAACCGGGCACAAATCCAAATTCCGAGCTGCTACTGAGGTTTTCTACACGGGTAAACCCAATAACACCCGACCTGGGGATCGAACTCAAGACCTAACGATCAGCAGTCGCGCTTGCCACTACTAGATCAACGAGGCAGTACTGTAATATATTTTTTTGTAATATTACGACCTTAGCCGTCAATGCTTCATCTTAAGAGCTGATTTATACTGTTTATAACGGGTTTAGACACAAACTTAGAGCTTGACATATAAAATGTTTCTTCTCTGCCCGTTATCGCAAAGTTCAAGGCTAGTGAGTCTAATAATATATTGAAATACCCTTCAAAATCAAAACTTAATAGGAATTCAATAAAGCAGAATGACAACATATCATTATAATCGTCCTTTATATGATAATGAAGCTATACGTGGTTTAGTTCGCATAGTGTTGTCGTAACTCTTTTATTTATAACTAGCCGCCCGTCCCGGCTTCGCACGGGTGGACATTTTTCCCGTTTTTACAATATTTTTCATTTATGCTCCGCTCCTATTGGTCATAGCGTGATGTTATATAGCCTATAACCTTCCTCGATAAATGGACTATCCAACACAATTTTTTTTTTCAATTCCTACCAGTACTTCCTGAGATTAGCGCGTTCAAACAAACAAACAAACTCTTCAGCTTTATAATATTAGTATAGATAATGTTACGCGAATGCAAATGGCCATCCGGGATCAAAATATTGAAGGATATATTGACGGGAAGTGTTATGGCGAATATCAGCCATTTATAATCATTACCATCATATTTGTCACGATGTACATTTTTAGTAGATTGTGGTTTGCATACTCAAGTGAATGTGGTAGGCCTTTAGCCATCCTGTTATGTATTTACTTCTGTGGTGTTTGACAGTAATGGGCTATTGTTGTGTGGAAAATATATACAACAGAATCTTGTAGGGGTGAATCTATCATTACAGTTATAGCTAATATCGGTATGTCAGGATTGGGAGCATGGTAAATAAAGTAAATGAAACCAACATAGACTCTCCACCACTGAGAGTACTTATATTTAGGTTAGTGGTTAGTTACAGAAGCTAGTTCACAATATATCACAATATAATAATTTCCACAAGATCAGAAAATAAGGACAAGCAAATCAGATATAAAAGGTCAGACTTCTTCGGTTGTTCGACATGGAATCCTCTGCTTCGTCGAGCGACCAGTGTTTTTATGACTTCGGGTACGTTGATTAGGTAATCTTGACGATTACCCTCTTTAGTACTACCCACTACTAGTCTTTAGTTCTTTACCCTCTTTTGTGAAGTCTTAAATTATGGTTAGTTAGTGCCTAAGTAAAAAAACTGATCTATAACTAAAATATATTAATAACAGATGCAAACATTTATTACGTGACATGGATGTTTAATTTAGCTACCTGCCCGATCTAGGTTTATTCAAACCTGTGTTTCAGGCCAAATGGCAGTCGCTTCGTGTAAAATACTGGTATTCAGCCGCATCTGGTTAGACTGGAAGCTGACCCCAAGATAATTGGGAAAACCGTTAGCCGGAATGAACGAAGGTACGCTGTTATTTAAAAATGCGTGACTATGGCAATGACTTACGGCTCCTGCAATTGGATTTCGTTGACACGCATAATCTGTGGATTTGTTAACAACTGTTGCTTCCTTTGGAAGAGGTTGATTCTGAGTGTCACTGATTCCTCTGTTGTGGGAATCCGTTCCGGTGGAATTGTGTTCCCTGATGTCGTTTTTTTTTATGTGTGATTTTTTATATTTGTTGTTATTCTTAAGTATCTAATAAAATAGGACGTACACAATGAGGCTTGCAAAGGCGCGAAAATACGAACACCACACTCGAAAAAAAAATTTGAAAAATAAAATAAAATTGCACTCCGAATTTAAATTATTAGTAAGTTTGGTGCCAAAGAGAAGATGCATGTCTGGTCACGAAATACTGTTTCTATTATTTTAAAACATCTGTGTTTTTAAAATATTACAAGAAAATATTATTACCTACTGTTTAATGAACCGGAACAGTCTGTTATGTAACCGTATATTACGAGATATAATAAGAATGTGACAATAATAATAGTCTTTTGTATTTTGGTACTTCCTACAATGATAATAAGATATGTTTTTTTTTCTAATATTGAAAAGTGAATCTTTTTCTTTTCGTGTGGTTAGTGACTAACCTGGTATCAGAGTTTATGCCATCCATGGGCCTCTGACTTAGCTTCACACGCTGTCGAGAACTATCTCTCAGGCATGCCGGTTTCTTCACGATATTTTCCTTCACCGTTTTTAAGCAAGTGGTAAACATACAATACGCACATGAATCCGAAAAGTCTGAGGTGCGTGCCTTGCGTTCGAACTCGAGACCTATGACTTGGCAGTCCGACGGTCACACCACTAGGCTATCACTTCTTCTTCCTGCCCTTATCCCACACTAGGTGGGGTCGGCACAACATGTATTTCATAAATCCATGTTATTAAAGGTTTTGGCTTATTGTTTTATGACCGGCCGCCTGCCTGGCATCAACCCTCCTTGGGAATACTTTGAGCGTTCGCGCGGATGACCCAATGTGCTTGCTGATATTATGCACTGGGTCCCAAAATGATATGCTAGGCTATCACTAAAAGTGAATAATACATAGTTTATAATTGAACTTTATGCGCTGCTGACAAACGGCACAACTACATAACACTTGGGAGCAATGAATCCGGATCACCATGGTAAACAAAACAATGCTAAATGTTTAACAATGAGTTCCATGTTATTAAAGTTTATGTTGGTGACCCGGATTCATTGCTCCCGAGTGTAATTTCCTTAAGCGAAGCTAAACAAAGCTACTGTGGAGATGGTGTCATTGTAAAGTGGTTTGTAACAAATAAGGAAGTAAAGATGCGTTTACCAATTACAGCATCCGATTGTAACGGCACTCATGCACTATGGGAACCTGCTGGCATTTAGCGATGTCGTAGAGAATGCACATGCTAAGGTCATAGCGCTAACTTAGTAGGTAAGTATTTAAAATCTGAATGAAAAACAATGCTTATTAATTTGTCAGTTTATGATGAGGTGTGTTGAAGGGACACGTGTGTAACTACCAACTGCGCAGATAATACGATTTGCGAGGTTAAGCAGCGCTTAACGCGGTCAGTCCGTGGATGGGTGATCGTTCAATAACATATCGAGACTCCTCCGTGCCTCGGAGAGCACGTTAAACAGTCGATCCCGGGTATCATATGAATACCTATGACAGTCGTTACAGGAAGTCAGAAATCCGAAAGTCCCACAACCAGTCTAACCTTAGGATATCGGCATTGCCCAGTCCTGGTACTGGGTTGCGGAGGTCTGATGGCGTTGCTCCATGGAAAATACTGGTATTCAGCCGCATCTGGTTAGACTGGAAGCTGATCTCAACATAGTTGGGGAAATGCTAGGCAGAACAGTTTATGAAGAGTGTATAAGCGTCTCTGGTACGATAGCACGATCTGCAAGGACACGTTAGACCAGCTCGTTGCCTCCTTCTTCGATGATCCCTATTTTCAGCAGTTTACTGCAAAAGACCGATGGTGTTTCATCAGAGATTAACAACAATTTTAATTAAATACTAGACGTACATACCTGCGGCCTTGCCTACGGAAACATAACGTTACTGCTTATCACCTACAGTCAATAGCGTGATAATTTCTACCCTATAGCCTAATCCGCTCTTTAACGGATGTGGCTACCAAAATTTTAAGAGTGTTACCTATAACCAGAGATCGGATAATCGGATGCGTATTTGCCTAAAGTTCAGGTGTTGGCTAATATGGAATGCACTTTTGTATCGAAAAAATCCCGCAATTCCGGGATCGTCAAACTTAGTGTTCTGTAGAATGGAATCATATTTACCTAGAATTGGATGCATATTTATTTATTTACATACCTAAAGTTGTACCTTTTTTTAACTAACACAGGCATGCACCCCTCACTTTCTTACACCTTACATAGACATATGTTTGAATGGGGGGTAAAAAATGAACTTTTAAGTAATTACGAGTATATTATTATGCATTCGATTAGTTATGCAATTCCGTGATACCGGTTTATTTTTTGTTAATAAACTATTTTCAGAAGCCGTTTCCATACTTTCGTAGCGAAAAATTTACTTTAGGTAAATATGCATCCGATTATCCGATCTCTGGTTATAACCAATATTTTTAAGTGTGTATCTACTTTTAAACAATGCCACAGCACTTTTTATGTTAAGACCTTAGAAAATCGATTGGTAATTATATTATTATTCGATAATGTAATGAGTAGCGTTCATTTGCTAATGTCATTACCAAAGACACTCGAAGGTTGTCTGCCAGAATATCGGACAGAATTAAGAGTACCAATCAATTTATTTATGAAGGAAGTTAATTAAAGGAAATCCTATTTTTTGTGAAGTCGTTTACCATAAAAACTCTATGATTACCCTAAGTACATGACTTTTACAGCTAGTTCACACAGAAACCGTTTTTATTTTGGTGAGCGCCTGTAAATGTATGAGCGCGTTCACTTACACGACAGTATTTCGGATCCAGTAAAAAATAGAGGTCCGACGTGTTTACACATTTCGTTTTGTCATCAAAAACTTGATGCCGGAACAGTATAAAAACGGATCCGTACATGAAGATGTTATGGAGAAGTATGGGATGCCTTCACACACGATTCATTATTTTTATCGTATCCTGCCTAGGTACCAGATAGGGGGCATCCATTAATTACGTGAGGTGTTTAGGGGGGTGGGGTGGGGGTCGAGCAAAACCTCACTCAATCTCACGTGGGAGAGAGGGTGGTCTCGGCAAATATCGCGTATTTTTTTCCCGCAAGAAACAAAGTAAAATTGCGAGAAAACTGGGTTAGTTTAAGTAAAAATCGTAATCTTGTAATCGAAGCACAGATTAACTCATTTACATTGCAAATACGCATTAAAAAAAATCTCACGTGTGCTTAAGGTGGGGGGAAGGGGTCGAGCTAAATCTCACGAAATCTTACCAAGGGGGAAGGGGGGTCGAAAAATAGCCAAAATTGTCTCACGTAATAAATGGATGCCCCCATACGACGCAGCTGCCATTTGTTTAACTGATTCGTTGGTACAGATGTGAACAACATAACCGGTACTGACGGATCTGTTTTTAACAGATCCGTTAAAACGGAGCCGCTGAGTGAACGGGCTCTTATACAACAGGTATGACTAATCAAGATTATTTACATCTAATTGATCGGAAGCCATCAGTATTTAAGTACATCCACATAAATATTGATGGTTTCCAATCAATTAGACTAACACAAGGCAACATCGTGACATCTATTTCCCTAGTAATGAGCAATTAAATCTATACATATATAATTACTTGTCCTGAGGGTGTCATACGAATAACTATGGCAGTCGTTACGGGTAGTCAGAAGCCCGAAAGTCTGACAACCGGTATAACCTTAGGATATCGGTATTGCCCAGTAATTGGGATGCGGAGGTCTGATGGCAGTCGCTCCGTGTAAAATACTGGTATTCAGCCGCACCTGGTTAGACTGGAAGCTGACCCCAACATAGTTGGGAAAAGGCTAGGCAGAACATAATGCCTACTTCTTCGGCGTATAGAAGTATAGATAGTGTCGTCCACGGAGACGCGCCTTACCGTTCACGTGTTCTCTCTTGCGAGAACACGCGACTTAGAGGAACAGTTGATCGCGTCTTCGTGGATGGTGCTATCTGTATGGTCATGTATAGTTTTAGATAGTACCCAAGAGCTGCTTAAAAAATCTCGATGACAACTGTTTCATAACGGTCAAATAATTAACATGAAAATGGTGATGAGTGTTAAATGTCACTGAATATAATTAACTGTCAATGTAATCAATCCGTGTCGTCATATTTTTGATCTGCATATTATGTAAATCATTATTTTATGTTGATGAAGTGATGGCAGGATCTAACGAAACGACTTGGAGACGTTTCTGGTATTTTTTTTATTAATGATTTTTTGTTAGTAGATATTTAAGATGAATTTGTAACATAAATTAGTTACGCCAGATTCAACACAATCTTAAAACCGGTGTTCAAAGAATTTATTATTTGGTTCGTGTTTTCGTAATAATAAAAACTTTTTAACAAAAATAAAACCGACTGCAAATTATCTATCTCCGAGGTTCTTCATCAGATCTTCACCAAATTTAATTAGGACCACTTCGAAAGAATACTCTTTCAAACAAAAAAATAATCATTAAAATCGATTCCCAATTAGCAAAGATATCGCGGAACAAACATATTAAAAAAAACAGTCGAATTGAGAACCTCCTCCTTTTTTGGAAGTCGGTTAAAAATTAATAATAAAAATGTTTATTTTTCTCATCATCACATTACAGAGTAACAGTAAATAAATACATCTAAGAACTAAAAGTACTGGTTCTACACGATTATTCCTTCACACGGGTCTTCCTACAAGGATATGGAATCCTGATTAAAACTACCTAAATCCTCCACCTGGATTCGCTTGGTGGTAGGATCTATACGGTCCGCCTGCCGCTAGCTACGTGGTAGCTATACCACGCTCACATTAAAGTCAAGCTGTTTGTCTGTGTTCCGTCGTGTGTATGTGAGAGCCATAGGGGTATAGCGGAATCACTCTATATCTGTTCCTTGGATTCGTATGCTCCATCTAAGTCCCTGTCTGCGCTTACAACTATACTGGCCTGCAAAAATAAGTATCACACTTTTAAAATTTCAATTTTTTCTAAACTATAGAAGTTAGAGATTTAAAATAAAAAACGTTTTATAGCAATTTTTATCAGCTTTCTTTGAAACTATAGTAACAAAGTTAAACTCTTTTTTGAGTCCTGTTTGTTTCGAAAATATATCTTGTGTACTTAAAAAGTTATTGCAATTTTAAAAGTGTGATACTTATTTTTGCAGGCCAGTGTAGATGAGACTAGGGCCAAATGCGACCAATTCAAGAATAAAAATTAATAAAAAAGCTATGTAAGTATATTCACCTTTTAATATTAGAAAAAAATTAACATAATTATTATTGAATAAAAAATAATTAAAAAAAAACTTTCTACACTGAACTCTCTTCAAAGTCAATTGCTTCAAGTACTTTGCAATAAAGATTCTAATATAAAATTATATTGTGTTTAACAATGTGTGGCAGCCCTATTCGTTCCCATAAATTGTACTAATCTACTTAGAAGACGCGTTACATTAATAGACAGAAATAGCAATTAATACAAAAAAAAATTGTCACACACAATTCAAGGTCTATTTAACCTGCTCATCACGTATAAAAAACGTGTGGCTCATTATGAAAATAATAATCGTTTATCGGTATCTGTCGCCTATTATCGTAAATCTTGTACCTTCACTATTTAGAGGAATAATAATGCAGAGGTGATATTAGGGTTAGCATTTGTCATAATTTTGCTTGACGACTTCCTTATCAAATAACTCAAAAAGGACAATTACCTGGTATTCGATTCCTTCACTTCTACAGACATTTAAAGTATGGAAAAAAGTTGAATATTCGTTAATTTATGCAGGGAATAACAACACTTTTTATGATTAAGAGAAGCTCATGCAGTGAAGGCTTTTTGGCAAATAAATAAAGACTTCATAATTAAAATCAATAATATAATCAATAACATGGTGGAAAATCAAAAAAATATTTACATGTAACACTATATTTCACCTTGAAAGGCACACAAATAATTGGTAATCATTATAGCATTTCCATTATTATTAATAGCATTAGTTTAAATTATATTATTGAATTATTTATATTTTTAAGGTAACTCACATACATTATTATTAGAATGTTCAACTTAATAAGTCATTAGATAAAAATATAACAAACAACTTAGTTATTTATTTCTTCTAATTAATGTTCTAGTTACTGCAACTTTTATTTTTCACTTACTTCCTCCCCTAATACTATTAACCGCTTATTTTAACCAACGCAATCCAAAATCAATTGTAAGAATTACAGAAAAATCGTATGGTAGCCCTAGTCAGTGCACGCATGCGCCTTCCCCTACTCAATATTCACTACATGCGCAGGAGCGTTGACATCGGTGTGACACAGATTTCTTTGCGATGTCTAGACATTACTTTGAGTTATTTAGTAACCGTATTCTATTAAAATAACTGTAATCGATTTTTAGTAGTCATTTTCTTTCAGTTTGTCCTGAAATATTGTTCTGTAAAATTAACATATAGTGTGGAGGGGTTCGTGGCTAATAACCAACCGCGCGGATCATACGATTTGCAAGGTTAAGCTGCATTTGCCGCGGTCAGTCTGTGGATGGATGACCATTTGTTACACATCGAAACCCCTCCGTGCCTCGGAGAGCACGTTAAACAGGCGGTCTTGGATGTCATACGAATACCTATGACAGTCGTTACGGGTAGTCAGAAGCCTGTACGTAGGACAACTGGTCTAACCTTAAGATATCGGCATTGCCCAGTAACTGGGTTGCAGAAGTCTGAAGGCAGTCGCTCTGTGTAAAATACTGGTATTCATTTGCATCTGGTTAGACTGGAAGCTGATTCTAACATCGTTGGGAAAAGGCTAGGCAGAACAGTGTGGAATATACTTAACCAGATGTAGAATAATGTACCGGACTCAATTCTAATCTGGGGTAAGATGTTTTTATATAGAAAGCCTCCATTATAATATGTTATCCCCAGGTGCCGCAGTTAAGTATAATACCAAGTAGAACCAAGAACTTCAAGGATCAATAGCCAAGGTTGCGACCACTGGATGAATGTGGTAAATAGATCATAACTATGAATTTATCTGGGATCGATTGTGGGTCTGGCACTTCTGACTTTTCGAATTCATGTGCGGATCAGAATTTGATTACCACATGCGTTAACGGTGAAGGACAACATTGTGAGGAAACCTGTACACCAGAGAGGGATCCAATTAAAAAAGAAATAAAATGTTTTCGATGGTAAGTGTTACTCAGCAGAGTCGCTCCAGGCCACTGTGGTGGACTAAGACCTGAACCATTTTATTACTGAGAAGAAGCCGGTGTCCAGCAGTGCGACAGTGATGCTATAACTGGTAATACATACACCTGAGCGATGTAACATTTGTTTATTTATGCGATTTTTACTCAGACACGGCCCCTGTCATATCCAACTAGAACGTGTTAAGTGAGTTATACATCTCACTGCATATTTTGCGTAACATATCCGTTGTATCAGATGTTAAAAATGCGGTCAAGATCACGCCTGTATACCCCGAACGGTTGGGCAGAGGTGTATAGTTACACCGTCATTTACCGTTAATTTAAGTCCCATGTAATAGGGGGCGAGTTTGTTGTCAGCAAACGGGCACAAATCTAAACTCCAAGCTGCTACTCAGGAATTCCACACGGAAAAACCCAATAACAGTTTGCCCGACCTGAGTATCGAACCCAGGACCCCGCGATCAGTAGTCGAGTTTGCCAACACTAGACCAACAAAGCAGTTGTGGTCAAATCTAAACTAATATTATAAAGCTGAAGAGTTTGTTTGTTTGAACGCGCTAATCTCAGGAACTACTATCTGGAATTGAAAAAAAAATTTTTGAGTTGGATAGTCCATTTATCGAGGAAGGTTATAGGCTATATAACATCACGCTACGGCCAATAAGAGCGGAGCATAAATGAAAAATGTTGCAAAAACGGGGATAATGTCCACCCGTGCGAAGCCGGGACGGGCCGCTAGTACTCAATATAAGCCATTTTGTGTCGTCAAAGATTGATAATTTACAAAAATAGTGGTGTGACCGTCGAACTGCCAAGTCATAGGTCTCGAGTTAGAATCCAAGGCACCTTTGACTTTTCAGATTCGTGCGCGTATTGTATAATTATCACTTGCTTAAAAACGGTGAAGTAAAACGTCGCGAGGAAACTGGCATGCCTGAGAGATATTTCTTCACGGCATGTGAAGCCAAGTCAGAGGCTCATGAGCGGCATAAACTCTGACACCAGGTTAGTCACTAACCACACGAAGAAAAGAAGATAGCTTACAGCATTATTGCTCCGAGATTGATAGATATTTCAATTAGACATCTGTCAATAATAATCTTGGCAAATATTTGGGGAATTCTGGGTGAGACGGTTTTGTTTAGAAACCTATGGAGGAAGTTAGTCAACGTCACACGAACTACGACTTAAATTATGATGATGTAGGTTTTACATAAATAGTACCTACCTCCAGAAATTTCTGTCGAGACTCCGTTTACCTACGGGAGGAGCTCGTGGCTAATTACCAACCGCGTGGATCATAATGATTTGCGTGGTTAAACTGTGCTTGCCGTGGTCAGTCTGTGGATGAGTGACCGTTCGTTACACATCGAAACCCCTGCGTGCCTCGGGGAGCACGTTAAATAGTCGGTCCCGGGTGTCATACGAATACCTATGACAGTCGTTACGGGAAGTCAGTAGCCCGAAAGTCTGACAACCGGTCTAACCTTAGGATATCGGAGTTTTACCAGTTACTGGGTTGCGGAGGTCTGATGGCAGTCGCTCCGTGTAAAATATTGGTATTCAGCCGCATCTGGTTAGACTGGAAGCTGACCCCAATATAGTTGGGAAAAGGCTAGGCAGAATACTCCGTTTACCTCCGAAAAGATCTCGTAGTGAAAACATGTTTAGAATAAGTTGTTGGTATTATCAACTTTCTATCTTTCCTGGAGAGATTTATGAAATAATCAACAATACGTACATACTAAAGACATTGTAATGCTGCTCAGCACTTCTCTTCAGTGAGTTACGAAATGGCACTCCCGGATCTTATAAACTATGTAGCTATGTTGGCTAAAAAGAAACTGAATTTTTAAAAAAGAACGGTTTACTAGAAATCTTATTTTAATTATATTTATTTTTTACTAGACTATTACCCGTGGTTTCACCCGCATCCTAGGGGAACTGCTTGATGTACCCGGATAAAAAGTATCCTATCTGTTAATCCAGGGCATAGTTTGTGTGCCAAATCTCATCCAAATCCGTTAAGCCGTTTTTGCGTGAAAGAGTAACAAACATCCATACATCTATTCATACATCAATACCAAACAAACTTTCGCGTTTATAATATTAGTAAGGAAGTAAGGATACCTAAGGATAATTTAAAACAAAAGTTTCCCCACACTAGGATTACTCCTGTATCGTAGGTAGATGCATTCACAGACACAAATCTCACATGCACAAACACCCAGACCCGGAACGATTATCTGTAGGCCATAAAACTACTTTTTCTGTGCGGGAATCGAACCCGCAACCCGCGGCGCAGAAGCCAAGCACTCAGCCACTGCACCAAACGTGTCGTCAAACTAATTAGCTTAACTCACCAGAGAACATTAGTTTGTGTCTTACTAAGAGAATGACAAGATGCGTTTTTGCTGTAAGTAAGAAGAAAATTACATAATAGGTAACACCTACCAGAACCCATTTATAGCTCCAGCGATGACTAACAGAATCCTTGAGTATCGGATGCAACTCCTGCATACATTACACATTACATTCGCATTATCTCCGATGTTGCGCAGACGCAGACGCCGCCATTGTTGTTGAACAATGCCGCGGACACCCACAAACACTTTCTGTCAGCACACACGTGTGCAAGGGCATTCGTTTATATTATTATTTTATAATTAAATCAGAAGTGCTCCTATCGAGTCGAGTGAGATATTTTATTCGCCCGTCAGTTCTAAGGAGGCTTTTGAGTGGTCCCCCTGCCGAAAAAGATCGCCCAGGCGTCTTGTTCGCTAATGAATCAGCTGGGTTGCAATAGAGTGCATGTAACCGGTAAACCAATGAATAAATTAATGATGAATTACCAGTTGCCATAAGATTTTGAAACAAAAAATTCTTTTTTTTTAAGAAAGATGCCGTAACATCTGTTTTTTCTTATTAATATATTTTTTTCGGTCACCGCGGATGTACATTTTCTAGATAAAATGTATCCATTGCGTTTTCTACTAGACTGACTATCTTAGCGTTGAACCTCCTGCACTCTTTGTTTTAACAATCCGAATGCTATGACTTCCGAAGTTAGGTACGAGTATGATGAAAAGTTTCAAAATATTAACAATTGTTGTGACGAATCCTGGCTGCAAAGAGGATATCCGTGATCTTTGTTAAGTAAAAAATAAAACAAGAATAAACCTCAAGATTACGACCTAACCTTCAATGTGATATTTTGTTTTGAAAATAACAAGTAGTTGACTAAGTACTTTGTGACTCATAAATGATACCGAATAGGTTCACTAAAGAGTTTCTTGCAAGAACTGCCTCGTTGGTCTAGTGGTGGCAAGCGCGACTGCTGATCGTGACGTCCTGGGTTCGATCCCCAGGTCGGGCAAAGTGTTATTGGGTTTTCCCGTGTGGAATTCCTCAGTAGCAGCCGGGAGTTTAGATTTGTGCCCGGTTGATGGCAATAGGCTCGCCCCCTATTACATGGGACGTAAACATACCGGCGAAATTAGGGTTTTACTATACACCTCTACCCAACCCTTCGGGGAATACAGGCGTGATGTTATGTTATATTACAGAATTTCTAAATTTTCATAGGGTCGTAAGTTTCCAATTGCTGCATAATAATTTTAAACGATAGTACATACCTATAAGGCTTCTTTACATAGTACTAGCTGTGTCCTCACGGCTCCGCCCGTATCCTATGTTACTCAGTGATAATGTAGCTTTCTAACGGTAAAAGAGTTTTTGAAATCGGTCCAGTAGTTTTTAAGTTTATTCGTTACATACAAAAATCCAAAAATACAGATCTTTCCTCTTTATAATATTAAGTATAGATATAGATAAAACAAAGTCGCTCCCGCTGTCTGTCTGTCCCTATGTATGCTTAGATCTTTAAAACTACGCAACAGATTTTGATGCGGTTTTTTTAAAAGATAGAGTGGTTCAAGAGGAAGGTTTATATGTCCCACATTAGTATCTACATTGCACCCGTGCGACGCCGGGGCGGGTCGCTAGTAGAGGATAAAAGAAGTAATTTATCCTGAACGTAAATATATATAATGCTAAAGTAGATACAAAATATGGCAATATCAAAGAAAAGGTCAACTAGCTTCCTGAACTTTAAAGTTTTCAATGTTGCCTCAATAAATACCTATCCAAGAATGTCTGTCATAATCATAATGCAGTTAGTCCTTGCACGTTTTGTCTAGAATCCACCGGCATGCGCAGTATGGTAACATTGTAAAATTAATCTGTGCAATGTTGGCGGCCTTGACGCCATGACGTCATCAGGAAGCCGGCTGACCAGCGCACCTATCACGAACTGGAACAAGAATCTTAGTGCATGCCATTACATTCTGATGCGGATTACATTCATGTGTATGCTGTGATAATTAGATGGTGTTTCTAAGGATAATTATACGCACATGCTTTATTAGTGTTATGATATGTGTATGACTCATTTGGACTTAGAATATGGTGCACCCTTGACACTGTCAAGAGATTTGAAAGGCTGTATAGAATCTTATAAATTAGTTACGCGCTAGTAATAACTTCAACACACAGCGTATCATCACGCCTGTATTCCCTGAAGGGTTGAGCAGAGGTGTATAGTAACACCCTCATTTCGCCGTTACGTTTAAGTCCCATATGTAATAGGGGTCGAGCCTATTGCCATCAATCGGGCATAAATCCAACCTCCGGGCTGCTACTGAGGAATTCCACACGGTAAAACCTAATAACACTTTGCCCGACCTGGGGATCGAACCCAGGACCTCACGATCAGCAGTTGCACTTGCCACCACTAGACCAACGAGGCAGTAATAATTTTAACTTGTACTGAAATACATAAGATATGGTTTTGAATAATCATATACGGCTTTGTTATTTTATTGTAGACTAGCGGCCCGTCCAAGCTTCGCACGGGGGAACATTTTTCCCGTTTTTGCAACATTTTTCATTTATGCGCCGCTCCTATTAGTCGTAGCGTGATGGTATATAACCTATAACCTTCCTCGATAAATGGACTATCCAACACAAAAAGAATTCGTCAATTCCAACCAGTAGTTCCTGAGATTAGCGCGTTCAAACAATCAAACAAACAAACTCTTCAGCTTTATAATATTAGTATAGATATTAATAGTAAGTACCTACCTTATACTGCATACTACCACGCCAAACGAAGAGTATAAAATAAAAACAAAGGAAGGAGAGAATGTGCTTCTTGTGGTGTTATAAATGCCAACAAGGGAAAATTTTGTTTTAAAAGTTTAGCGATGTCTTGGCAGCCCGAAATACGCTTCTTCTTTTCGTGTGGTTAGTGACTAACCTGGTGTCAGAGTTTATGCCGCCCATGGGCCTCTGACTTGGCTTCACATGCCGTCGAGAAATATCTCTCAGGCATGCCGGTTTCCTCACGATGTTTTCCTTCACCGTTTTTAAGCAAGTGATAATTATACAATTCGCACATGAATCTGAAAAGTCGGAGGTGCGTGCCTTGGGTTCGAACTAAAGACCTAAGACTTAGAAGTCACACCACTATCACTGCTATGTTGATACGCTATCCCGTGTCCTCAGCACATAATGCCCACTGAATATGTGTCTCCCAATCACCAGTACACCAATCGCCACACTTGTCAAACAGGTTGGTGATTGCAGTATGTTGTTATTGGTACACAGGATCCTGATACTGTATGCCAAAGTGGTGATAAGAAACCTTGAAGAGTATGAAGATTGCAGAAGATATTTTATGTTCGTCGTTTTCTAGAAAATCTTCAGACATTCAACAGTTTCAAAATATTTCGTCTTCTAACATATACTTAACTAAATCATTATGGCCAATATGTAATAAGTATTGCAAACTATTGCGAAAGCTTTCATGCATGCAAATTAATATTATAACTTTGACTTCTGACATTTTGTGTGCAAAAACAAATCAAATATTCTCTGAGCGTTGATGAGCAAATAGTGTTTGTTAACTCTGTGCGGAAGACGGCTAATTACGGCATCAGAAACTCCATTACAAATGTCATGCCGAACCTAAATACCACGAAACGGAATCATCTTTCTGTTGCCAACTTGAAGATTATTGTCATAGACTAAAAATAAAAAAAATACGTTCAGAGATATTAATAAGAAAAATTACAAAATATATTAATAAGAACAAATAGAATGTAATCATTTTTATTAAATTTTATAAATCGAATCTCTTTTGTGGATGCAAAAAATTCAAATACTTGTGTACCAATGCAACTGGTCACTTGCATTGCTACATTAAATTTTATAAAGAAAACATTATGAATAGCGACGATTGATATCGTTAAATATTTGTTTTATTGTTTTACACAACGATTTCATATGTTTTATGCTTGCACGTTAAAAATATTTCTCAAAATACGCAGGTAAGATTAGCTTTTTACACATTTTCTCTGACCTTACATACAGTCTTCTCATTTTTCTCTTCTGATAAAAAGTTTAATTCTGCAAAATATTTGAATACACGAAATATTTACGGAGACGTGGCGTACAAAATCGTATGTGATGATTGAGGTTCATCACATACAACAACGTGTCGCGTCTGGCTGGTGACGTTAATCTGCGATGCTCCCCTCCGCGAGTGACGCAACTTGACGGCACGGGCACGCGTTGCGTAAAAGCCTTTTTAGCATGCCGTCTGCGAAGCTTTCTCGCCAAACATCGGATTCGAAGAAGCACCCGAACGCTTTTGTTATGCTCCACGTAGGCACAGAACAAAATGCCCCGTGCAAGGCGTGAAATCGACACCAAAACTCTGTCATACTATTGTAATATATTGTTGTGACGAATCGCGAGTGAACGACGTAACCCAGTCGTTCTGTGATACCGTTGCTGCTTCTGGTTCAGTTTTCAAAAATAGAATAATTTTTTTTCTAATACCATTTAGGTTATTAGCGGTCAGGCACAGATCTAGTTCATCTTGTAATTACACGCGATTATTGAACAAGTTGATTATTTAGATTGTTCTTTCTTTTCCTGAATTTCTTGAGGTATTCGAGAGAAATAGCATAGAAGTTAGTATTACTAATGTTTATGGAATGCTTTGGCTTCATTAGATTGATTAGGTATAAGCGCACCTATTTAATATAAGTCCAAGGTTCATTTATGTAATCAGGTCAACATAGCTTAAGGCAAGTGTGAATTGCTTGATATTATTTCAAGAGCTGCTCTCAAAACGTCGAAGTGTCGATAGAAAAATGATTTAAGGCTTATTTTCCACTAACTATTTAATTAAAGTAACTTTGAATTGATCATCAATTTTTATAATTTAAACTTATCTATGTCTTAAGTTATCATGCGTGTGCGTTAAATAATTCAGATTTTTTTTCGATTAATATAATATAGAAGATGAGGATCATATTATCATTATGAATGTCTTGATATTACGTGCAAATTACTTTTTGATTCTGTACTGTATTTGTGATGAGAAATTAATAAAGAACTATTTATTTAATGACATGAAAATACTTTTTGATTTGATACATAAAAAAAATACTTTTCTAAAAATTATAGGTTAGGCGTACCTTTGGTAGCTACATCAGGAAATTTGCAAGCAAATAGAAAGATTTAACTACAAAACTTATGCTATTTTCAAATACCTTTTCAATGTAACACTGAATGATTTATTCAACGACTGTCTATCATCTTTATCTATGGCCATTATTTTAGACTTTAAACCGCAAGTCATGAACGGTAAAATACGGTACATACGTATCACCGGCTGATCGCTAATGTCGCCACGTCTGCGCAAGCGCATGCTCTCTAACATTGCATGTATTATGTAAAAGAAATGTTGAGTTACGAGGACACAATACACGTTTGGGTTCAGTCAATCGGTCGGCGACCTTTAACAATTTCGCGACCATAAAATATTGTTTATAAACTACGACTTTTTATTCAACTCCGAAAAGTTGCAGAATGAGATCGTAATGTTAGTCATTCTGCAACTGTATAATATATATTATACTAGCTTTTGCCCGCGACTTCGTCCGCGTAGAATTATATTATTATCCAGTTCCGGGAAATCACCATTTCCTATTTTAAGCAACAGATCTGAGAACTGTAACATCTCCCCTCAGATGGACTCTCATATTTTTGGTAAGGCTCTGTTTTGTCACTGAAGGCCACAACAACACACAAATGAGACCGCTTCACGCACACTTTAACTTCGTCTGCTCGCGTTCCTTTGGGCACTACGGGTAAAGTCTGCCGGAAATCGCCTGCTAACGATACAGTAACTCCTCCCATTTGACAATTATTATTCCTAACATCTTGTAAATAACTATTTAGGGCTTCGAAACTCCCTTTATGAGCCATAGTACTCTCATCCCAAACAATTAATTTCGTTTTGCGGAGTACTTCTGCCATATTACTTTGTTTGGGTATATTGCAGAGTGGGGTTTGGGGTTGTATCAAATCGAGAGGAAGTTTAAACGCGGAGTGTGCAGTTTTATCTCCTTCCAGCAGCGTGGCAGCAATTCCGGACGATGCGACCGCTAAGGCGATATCACGATTGCTTCTCACTTTGGCCAACAGTTAATTTAATAGAAAAGTCTTGCCTGTTCCACCAGGAGCATCCAAAAAAAGATATCACCTACACCTGCATCGATACTGGAAAGTATTTTATAATAAATACGTCTTTGTTCATTGGTTACAGAGCCTTCACTACTCGACACCACTTCTGCTAAGGAATTGACATCGTTACTTGTTTCCTTCAGGTAGTCCCGGTTATTGTGTAAGCCTTCAGACCTTTGAGGCTGAGACAACCCGTACTGCTGTAGGCTTTGTCCTCCTAATGCTAATACAGCTTCTCATATTGTGACCAGACATTTATTGTAGATTTCATCTGCTAGATGTTCATCTATAATGCTAGAAAACTTTTCCACTTGTCGTTTGTAGTCTTCTGATAGGCTATCCCTGTATTTTACCCAAAGACTTAGTGCGTCTGTAATCTGACAGAATGCCACGCACGCACTTTAAACGCATTCACGCATTTTAAATGACGAGTCGCATAGGGCTGCTTCCTCTAGGGCAGAATCTCAATGTTTGTCGTCCTCTAGCAAGCCAAGTTTCATGCAATCTAATTGAAAAGTTGGTTGGAGGACACCGTTGACAGTCTTCAAGTCATCGAAGGACGATGGACCCCTAACCAGGGGGTAACCTCGTGCAAAAGTAAACGAAGATGGTAACACTCGGTGTTATTGGGGTGAACCGTGTACACTCTACCTAGAGCGTGTTCTTTCATTATTCCTGGCCAGCCATCTACGGGTTTTCCTCTTTTCCTTCTCACAAATTTGTTTTTTTGCCTTACAAAATATGAAGGCACTTCCGCATATAGAAGGGTTTTAGCAAAATCATCTGTTTGACATAAATCAAAAAATGCTAACAGTGTCGTTTTTGGTGGGCTATTAATTATGTCGGCGAGGTTGTCGGAATTAAAATAGACTCGTTGGCCATTTTCAAGGTGGACAGCTAAATGTATGACTGCGGGAAACCTTTCATGTATGGGAAACCCTAAAATCCTTCAAACTGCCTCCGAACTACTCAAATAACGCCCACTCTCATATAATTTGAATCATCATCGTCATCAGCAGCCTATAATGTTCCCACTGCTGGGACACAGGCCTCCTCTCTGTGAGAGGGAATGGGCCGTAATCCACCACGCGGGCCCAGTGCGGGTTGGTAGATGTCACATGTCTTCGAATGTTTGGTTCTAGGACATGCCGGTTTCCTCACGATGTTTTCCTTCACCGTTTTGAGAGCAGTGGTGATGAAATAAATTACACAAAGTAATGCGCCTGGCGGGGTTCGAACCCACGACATACAACTCGTAAGTCGGGGCCGTTACCACTGGGCCACCACTGCTCTAATGCTTTTTTTAATGATTATTTGTCAATCTAATTTCATTTTGAACTGACTCTTGGGTAGTGAATGTTGGAAATGCTATGCAATTATTAGTGGACAAAGAAGAAATTAAATCTGACTCACATTCAGATTAAATAATTGTATAAGTAGGCGAATGAAAGTCTTGCACAACATTAGAAATTAGTGAAGATTGAGTAAACGTCGGAGATACAGCCATTTCAATGCGCCGTTTTTTGGCTATTGGACGCTCATCAGTGTTATTATCACTATCCGCATCAGCGTAGGCATCAAAGTGACTATTAGAAAGATCTTGGGGAAAACGTAACCTTTTGATAGGTTGGTCCTCTGTACCAAATTTGGCATACAGGTTGTCATTTCAATACACTTCAAATACAAATGGGTATATTTGACCGACTGCAACTAACTTGCAAAAACTGCCATATGTAGAGTTTTGTAACATATCTAAAGTATACTCTTCTTTTGTCCTATGATTGTTGCCATGACGGTCATGATACATAACAGCAAATTCATCCCAATTGTTCGTCACATGACACACAATTTCTTTATGAATATCTATTGAGCGTTCTTGTGTGCCGTACAACAAATAAGAAAGCGTACGGAAAAGGCTTGCGGCATCTCCCACTATTGGTACAATAGTAAGGTTTATTAATTTCCCATTGAAGTTAACCAACTCTGCACCCATTTTTAAAATGGACACAGACAAATTTATAAATGTAAATAAATTGCGAAAAACAATCCACACAAAATTAAACTTCTAAAACAAACTAAAAGAAAACTATAACTATTATTATACACAACAAATCAAACACAGATATTTTTACTATTAAAACTAAAAACCTATATTATACACTAACAAATCAAACACAAAGAATCCTTTTTAATTATTATAACAACAAATTGAAAAGAAATTAAATACTACACTGAAAATATTCTAATGAAATAATGAAAATGAACTTCCAAACAAATTATACAGCAATCGCAAATATTTGCTAAGTAGGTAATTTATGAGATTTCCAAGGAATTTTTGAAGGAAAATCAAGGTATAAGGTAAGTTTTTCATTCAAATATCCAAGAACAAATAAAATTGAAATTTCAAATTCTAATCCGATTTAAATATTCTTTTATATTTGTATTTTACATTTTTTTTTAAATATGGAATGATTCGTATAATTTATAACCAATATGTTCTAATCCTTACCAACTATCGATATCAACTTCGAAGCAAATCACCGCCAAAATAACTTTCTACCCCTTTTTAATACCATTAGAGGATGAATTTCAATAAAATACGAAACACGTCTTCCATCAATTCTGTTAAAAAAGGTTTATGCAAAATTTGAAGTAGATTGGACCAAGGAATCACGTTGTCCCATACAAACGTTGCCCCCCTTTTTCACCCCCTTAGGAGTAGAATTTCGGAAAATCCTTTCTTATCGGATTCCTACGTCATACAAAGAACACGCCCTCCAAGTTTCAGGTCTTTACGATCAGCGGTTTAGGCTGTGCGTTGATCCGTCAGTCAGTCATTCAGGACAAAGCATTTTAGACTATTACCCGCGGTTTCACCCGCGTCCTAGGGGAACCACTTGATGTACCCGGATAAAAATTATCCTATGTGTTAATCCAGGGCATAATCTATCTGTGTGCCAAATCTCATTCAAATCCGTTCAGCCGTTTTTGCGTGAAAGAGTAACAAACATCCATACATCCATACATCCACACATCCATACATACAAACTTTCGCATTTATAATATTAGTAAGGATATACATACATAAACTCACGCCTTTTTCCCATGGGGGTAGGCAGAAACTATAGAACGCCACATGCTACGACTCTTACATACCCCTTTCGCTTCATCCACATTATATTACTGTATATTATAATAAAAAAAATAACAAGTCTTTATCATTGTTTATGTGCACATTTATAACCAGTTACTATTTTTATCGTGTAATTTATACACTACAAACGTATCGTATGCGGAAATAGTAATTATAATACATAAGAGGACAAACTAATACTTTGTCATGGTACCGTCGTCGCTTGCTCATGTAGGTCTTACCTTTTGTTCAAAGCCGCGTCTATCTTAAATCAAAGCTTACCTCAGCGTTTACGTTTAGTAGGTATTAAATTATGTTTCTTTGTGTGTTCAGAAAATACCTACAGTTATAGTAAAGTAGTTGTATTTTAGGAACGAATCAATGCTTTTTTAGAAGTGGCTCCGAATAAATTAGATATAACAGATTTCTAGCATTGCAGGTATTCTATTCTGTTATCTAATCTTCTTTATATAGTATAAAACAAAGTCGCTCCCGCTGTCTGTCTGTCCCTATGTATGCTTAGATCTTTAAAACTACGCAACGGATTTTAATGTAGTTTTCAGCAATAGATAGAGTGATTGAAGAGGAAGGTTTATATGCCCCACATTAGTATCTACATTGCACCCGTGCGAAGCCGGGGCGGGTCGCTAGTATACTTATAAAGAGTGATGTCCTGACTGACTGACTGATTGACAGACTGATTCATCAACGCAGAGTCAGAACCACTGCAGCTGGGAACATGAAATTTGGACAGTAGGTTCCTTTTGTGACGTAGGTATGCACTAAGAGAGGATTTTTGGAAATTCTAACCCTAAGTGGGTAAAATAAGGGATGGAAGTTTATTACGAAATTCACGCAGACGAAGTCGCGGGTAAAGTGCCTTCTTACATTACTTGTGTTATGCAATAATGTGTCAACCCATAAAAATATGACTTTTTTGTTAACGTCATCTAGTTCTTGTAGAAGGTGTACTCAACGTTTGAAAAAATGCCCAAAACTGTAGCAAATTTAATAGAGCGCTGTCTATCAAAAAAATCTTAGTGCAGTTTGCATTTTCAACGGTGAGTAGACCTACCACAACAACTAGATGGCGTTAACACAGAATTCATATTTTTGTGGGTGGCCACATTATTGCATAAAACAGCTCACATAATTATTGTGTCGGAAGATAAACTGCTGACAAAAAAGTTTTCTTCTTATATATGCCAATAGGTGATGTGGCTCTTATGGTGGTCTTGAAAACTTAGGTGTAACTTTATATTTAACTCCAAACTAATACATCGCTACTATTTATCGCGTAATAATCACATTACTGCAAAGCTTATTTATGGTAATTTTGGCAGAAAATAGTAAACTACACATTGCAGTTAAGTAGGTTTAAATCATTTTACTTGTGTGAGAAAGGTTCTCGTCACGTAATATTATCTTAATGCGTTTTCTAATCGTCGCTCCAGCCCCAAATCGTCACGTCCTCATATCGTACAGTATAATAAAAAAGTACCTACACTTTCGTCTCCAATACTTTCGTCGAGTTTCCGTGGGTGAGATACTATCGCTTGTCAATGCCATGCAGAATACTAATGGTCATCTGAAGGTATGGGTTCCCAACACAATGGGCCAACGTGTTGCGTAACCAAACCTATCTTGTAGCAACTTGTTGGAATTTGAAACGACTCTCTGATTATTCAATTTAAAGGAAAATCACTGAATGTCCCGCTTTTGATGAGTTCATTGGTTTCTTATTTTGCCGTTGATTTCTTTGGAATACGCGTGCGTTTCCGTGTAAGAGTGCGCGCTGGGTAAGGTTACATTGTTGTGAATGTAGTACAAGTTTTCTTGTTCACGGTATCGTCTTATGCCCGATTGCTATGATTTACCGAGCGTTATGTTAAGACTCTTGTTGTTGGAGGGGCTCCTGGCTTATTAACGACCGCGCGGATCATACGATTTGCGAATGTAAGCAAGCCGCGGTCAGTCCGTGGATAGGTGACCATTCGTTACACATCGAGACCCCTCCGTGGCTCGGAGAGCACGTAAAACCGTCGGTCCCGGTTGTCATAGGAAGACCTATGACAGTCGTTACGGGTAGTCAGAAGTCCGAAAGTCTGATAACCAGTCGCACCTTATGATTTCGGTATTACCTAGTAATTGGGTTGCGGAGGTCTGATGGCAGTCCCTCCGCAGCTCCGTGTAAAATACTGGTATGCAGCCGCATCTGGTTAGACTGGAAGCTAACCCCAACACAATTGGGAATAAGCTAGGCAGAACGATTAGTTAAGACTATTGTATCTTTATCAATAACTAGCTGTGTCCTCACGGCTCCGCCCGCGTAAGAAGTTTCATTTCAGTAATAAATATAGCCTATGTTACTCAGTAGTAGCTAGTAGTGATAATGTAGCTTTCTAACAGTAAAATTATTTTTGAAATCGGTCCAGTAGTTTTTAAGTTTATTCGTTACATACAAAAATACAAATCTTTCCTCTTTATAACATTAGTACCTATAGATATAGATTATAGTATATTATAGTACAAGTATAGATTAAGCAAAGACCAGCTTAACGTGTGGCAGGGTCTTCCACACGTTAGTAACTATCGCACTTAAAAAAATAATTAGCTGACAAATCTAATAATGAGGTACTAATGAGTTCAGCGGGTAAGTCCGTTTCATTATTATTAAGATATTTTTGTAAGTACTTATATTATAATTTACCAACATATGGATGTACCTTGTCCGAAATAAATTTGATTGATTGATTGAAATCTATGTATATGCCAAGTTTGGCGATAAAAACTGCTACTATTAGTAAGCAAAACGATTCTGTTTTGCTATAGGAACCGGGCATTAATGAATCTAATTTTAATGGATTTTAAAGTAAGTACTTACTTCTGGCGTGATAAAATTTTAGAAATCTGATAGAAACATCCAGATATTTTTTCCTGGAATTTTGATGGACCCAGATTACAGCCTTGCAGATTTGTTTAGAAATTCGGATGTCGGGGTCTCGTACGTTTCCGAAAACGTGACGACTATTTATATAACAAAATACGAGTTTGTCCATCATCTAAAGTCACTGGGTAACTAGAACAAAATATATTCAAAATATGTGGTCTAACAGGTCGACAGAACGGCGACGAATGAGCGCCACCTGCGAACATTCGCAGTAACCAAATCTAGAGATTTATGCAATGCATCACAATTGCAACATGTTCACGAAACACTTTCATCATCTTAGTCGAAACATGTATTTATTAATTTTAATACATTGATAAATGGCATAGTTCTGATGTTTGCTGATATTAGTATAAAATATTAATTATAAAAACGATTGGATGTTGATGCGTCGTGTTAAATTGCTATTTAAATAGTAAATATTTATAATCGTAAAATTAAAACTAAAAAAGTTAATTTATTTTAACAGAAATAGTTTTATTGCAGCTCTTGTTCTTCTACTAAAGGTAGAGTGTATATAACATAACAATAATATCACGCCTGTATTCCCCGAAGGGTTGGGCAGAGGTGTTTAGTAACACACTCATTTCGCCGTTATGTTTAAGTACCCCCTATGGGCGAGCCTATTACCATCAACTGGGCACATTTCCAGACTCCGGGCTGCTACTGAGAAATTCATAATCGAAAAACCCAATATCACTTTGCCCGACCTGGGAATCGAACCCAGGACCTTATGCTCAGAAGTCGCGCTTGCGACCACTAGACCAACAAGGCAGAACATACATATTATTATTGTATTTTGGAAAAGATTATTTATTTTTCTCAACTCGCCATCTTCTTTTTGCGAGTTAGAAACAATATTTATATTTTGTAGGTAACAAAAAACATTTTATCGATCTCATTTGCCAGAAGAGCCTTTTCAAGTAGAAAATCCATTGTTTCAATTAGATTTCGTCAGAAAAAAATTACCGAAAGCGGAGCTAATTTGGTACATCACAATCACTTAAGATAATCACTTAGGGCACCTAACCATTACGCCGGCGTTAAGTTAAAGGTAATATTTAAGACCAGTATCTTAATGGCATATTTTTTTTTTTTAATTTACGTATGATCGATACTTATCAATATTATACACTAGACTATTACCCGCGGTTTCACCCGCATTCTAGGGGAACCACTTGATGTACCCGGATAAAAAGTATCCTATGTGTTAATCCAGGGCATAGTCTATCTGTGTGCCAAATCTCATCTAAATCCGTTTAGCCGTTTTTGCGTGAAAGAGTAACAAACATCCATACATCCATCCATAGATCCATACATACAAACTTTCGCGTTTATAATATTAGTAAGGAAGTAAGGATAACATAACATCACGCCATGTATTCCCCGAAGGGTTCTGCAGAGGTGTTTTTAGTACACCCTCGTTTCGTCTGTTATGTTTAAGTCCCATGTAATAGGGGACGAGTCCATTGCCATTAACCGGGCAAAAATCCAGACTCCGGGCTGCTATTGAGAAATTCATAATATACTGGCCTGCAAAAATAAGTATCACACTTTTAAAATTGCAATAACTTTTTAAGTACACAAGATATATTTTCGAAGCAAAAAGGACTCGAAAAAGAGTTTAACTTTGTTACTATAGTTTCAAAGAAAGCTGATAAAATTTGGTATAAAACGTTTTTTATTTTAAATCTCTAACTTCTATAGTTTAGAAAAAATTGAAATTTTAAAAGTGTGATACTTATTTTTGCAGGCCAGTGTATAATCAAATAATCATATCAAATGTAAAAGTCATATCGACCTCAGTAATTCATGATTAGCAAAAATCTAGCTCCTAATATCCACCGTGAACCCACGAGCGGATGCAACATAGTGATCGCACCTTTCTCTGCCCGAGTTGACTGACATTTCGCACAGTCGCTCGAAAATCATTGCCGCGATCCGAAACGCTCGGAGAATATTCACGAGTTCTTTATTCAAATCCATAAGACGAGAAAGTGATTTATCAACAAACACCGATGCATTTTACGTGAAATAATGTCACCTAGCCTGGTTTTTATTTATCTTCGGATAGGCTTTTGTTTCATCACCGGTGATATAACGTTGGCACTTACGAGTATGTTATGTGGTTGCAAATTTCTTTTTATTAAGGTATGCAGCAGACGGTGCGGTTGGATTTCCGGTTTTGTTATTATCTTTTCTTTTAAATGAACATACAAAAGCTTTAAATTTATAATAACTACCTTAAGCGTACTGCTAATTGCCTCGTTCTAGTGGTGACAAGGGCGACTGCTGGTCTTGAGATCCTGGGTTCGATCCCTAGGTCGGGCAATGGGTCCCAGGGAGGATGGCGCGTCGTGTCCTGCGCGCGCCTCTCGGAAGGATGTGGGGCAGGGGAGCAACTGCCCCACCACAGGAGAGGTCCACCAGAAGAAGCTGGTGGACCGAGACCTGCCGGGGTCGCGGTGCATGCAACAGCGAATCCCGTGACCCCGGCCTTAGGTCAGAAGGAGGGACACCGTGGGGTTTTAGCCGGTAAAAGTCCGGCACACCCACCCGTCTTCCCCAGACGGGGGATAGTCCATGAGGATTTCCCCACGCTAAAAAAAAAAAAAAAATGTCGGGCAATGTAGCAATGGGTTATTGTAGCAGCCCGGTGTCTGGATTTGTGGCCGGTTAATGGCAATAGGTTCGCCCCCTATTATATGGGGAATACAAGGCGTAATGATATGTTATGTTGTTGTGTGCGTATGTACCTATGTTAAACTTAAGTTAAAACGTCTATGAGAGGAAGGATTAAGAATAGAATTACCTTCCGTCGCCGGGCAAGCGAAGTCGTAAGAGGCGATGAACCTGGCACCATAATTATGCCCGAAAAATGGCAATAGGCTCGCCACTTGTGGCTAAATAGTAACCACGAGGATCATATGATTTCCGAGGTTAAGCTGCGTGTGTCAGTCTATGGATGGATGAGCATTCGTTACACATCGAGACCCCTCCGTGCCTCGGAGAGCACGTTAAACAGTAAGTCCGGGGTGTCATACGAATACCTATGACAGTCGTTACGGGAAATCAGAAGCCCGAAAGTCTGAAAACTGGTCTAACCTTAAGATATCGGCATTGCCCTATAACTGGGTTGCGGTGGTCTGATGGCAGTGGCTCCGTGTAAAATACTAGTATTCAGCCGCATCTGGTTAGACTGGAAGCTGACTCCAACATAGTTGGGAAAAGGCTAGACAGAACCAACTCAATATCAGAGGCGAAACATGGCTGTACAGACTTCTGTAATAGGAGATCATTTCTGCTTATCCCTTCGGGGGTTACAGGCGTGAGTATGTAAACTTAAGTTACTTGATTAAAAGCAGTGAATCACGTCGATGAGTCAGTATTGCCAATTTAGTGTACGAATTACACCTACGGCGTCCTTTGGAATGTTTTGCCTTAGTATTTGCCAACAGCCTTCTGGATAGATTCCAAAGTGACATAAGATTGATAGCCAGTTTAACGCAAACCGAGTCGGAGCCACGAGCGCACGATTATTTAACTTATTGTTGCTATTTAATTCAAATTCAAAGGATGAATCTGGAATGTAAATGATGTTGAAGTAGATGGAAAGAAAAAGCTAAAGAATGATGCTAGAAGCTGATGATGCCGACATCGGCGCTCTTAACTCAAATATAGATGATAAACTCACAAAAATTGTACACTGGCTTAAACACCACAATCTCGAGGTAAACTTCCCAAAAACCAAATTAATGCAATTTAGACCGTACCAAAAGAAACAACTAGTGATAAACTACTCATATAATAATATCAAACTGCAATGCGTGGATCAATTTACATTGTTGGGCTTGACTATTGACACAAACATAAACTGGAAGACACACATTCAGAACACATATAACAAACTATCTAGTTTACGTACGCTTTGCTCGAACTAAAGAGAGCCACCGATCTACAAACCGCCATGACAGCATATTACGCATATGCATACTCGAGGCTTAATTATGGTATTGTTGTGTGGGCTAACAGTGTGGACGCGAAAAGACTATTTATTTTACAAAAGAAATGCACAAGAATCTTAGCAAATATTTCGGATCCAACTATTAGTTGTAAATTATATTTTAGTAAACTACAAATATTAACACTAACAGGTATCTATATTTTTGAAGTATGTAAATTCGTAAAAAAACATCCATCGCTGTTTACCCTACTAAAGGACCAACGACCCCAAAAACGAAATCTACCAAACCAAAATAAATTAGCTGTACCTACTTCTAAACTTGCCATGTTCCACGCTGGACCGCTTGTAATGTGTGTGAAAATATATAATAAACTACCTGACACAATAAAAAATATAGAGTTTGAAAATAAATTTAATAAAGAATTAAAAAAATACCTAATCCTAAAATGCTATTACAACTTAAATTAATATCTAGCTTAGAATAATTGACTAATAACATAAACACTATTACAATACACACACACACATAATATACAATACAGTCAAATAAATAATATAAAATAAATACTACAATATTGGGATAAGATGTGGCGTATAATTGACATAATTAATATAGATAATAATTTAATTAATATAACATAATAAAGCATACCAATGTATAACTGTATAATTGATGGAAATAATAATGTATGATTAAAAATTAATTAATATCATTTTAATAAAAATAGAATTAAGATTGTTTTGTTGTGCCCTATAACAGGGTCTATAATTGTCACTAAACTAAATATTAATATTTTACCATCTAATATTATACACATTATGGAAAGCAAATAAATGAAATTGAAATTGAAGTAATGTCGTATATGTTAAAGTTGATTCTAAATACAAGACGGTCGACATTTCTTTACGCTCTCTCCCAACTAACCATAGCTGGTTTGTTAAAACTGTTCGGTTATGCCCGGTTCCTATAAACGAATCGTTTTGCTTACCAATGGTAGCATTTTTTATTGCCAAGTTGGGTATCTAAAAAGTAAGCTAATTTTACCTGTGATAGTTACTTCCGTATCGAATGATCTATAATTATGGAAAACTATGGTGTCTTTGCTTCATTATTGGTAAAGATACAAGTCTAAATTTTACCCAATAACGCTCCGTAAATTATAAAAATCACCCATTACTCCGCTTGAAGGGAATAAAAATAATAAGCAGAATGATATGTAACTTTACACTTCTCAATGACACATCATCATTAAGTTATTATGTACTAAGTTATATCAAAGTTCGCAAAAATTTGCCACGTGGGTCCGTGTGGCATCTACTGCACATAGTCCATCCCAATTACCAGAACGAACGTGAGTATAGAGACAGAAAATCCGCATTCAGCACTGTGTTCTGCCTAGCTTTTTCCCAACTATGTTGGGGTCAGCTTCCAGTCTAACCGTATGTGGCTGAATACCAGTATTTAACACGGAGCGATTGCCATCAGACCTCCGCAACCCAGTTACTGGGCACTACCGATATCCTAAGGTTAGACCAGTTGTCAGACTTTCTGGCTTCTGACTTTCCGTAACGACTGTCTTAGGTATTTGTATGACACCCGGGACCGACTGTTTAACGTGCTCTTCAAAGTATGGAATCCGCATTCAACACCAAAAAATCTACACTAATATTATAAAGCTGAAGAGTTTGTTAGTTTGAACGCGCTAATCTCAGGATTTACTGGTTGGAATTGAAAAAATATTTTTGTGAAGGATAGTCCATTTATCGAGGAAGGTTATAGGCTATATAACATCACGCTACGACCAATAGGAGTGGAGCATAATTGAATAATGTTCCAAAAACGGGAAAAGATATTCCTTTTTGAGAGCGTCCGTTGCGAGATTATATTTAATTATCCTAAAATGTTTAAAAAAAAAAATCCACCCGTGCGAAGCTGGGACGGGCCGCTAGTAATAAACAAAACATGGTGTTGTTGAGCAGTTGTGCGAAAAACTGCTCAACGAAATCAACGTGCTATGCTATCGCCAATTAGCGCTAAACAATTCATACCTAATTTACTTTTAGTGTTTTATAATGTTATTTCATGCTATACGGAGCATACAACGTGATATTAAATTACTTCCATTAGAAAGTAATTTGTGAGCTAAACGAATTTAGTGATGTTTTCGTTAATTACGATAATAATGATGCAATAAAAGGCCTGTATTAATTAACAGCTCTAATTTGAGAGATCGCTCTTAAGTGTAGATGACAAGAGATGTATTTAAAAAAAAGGGACTCGGCTTAGATGGGCTCGTGGCTAATTACCAATCGTGCAGATCATACGATTTGCGAGGTTAAGCTGCGCTTGCCGCGGTCAGTCTGCGGATGGGTGATCTTTACGTTACACCCCTCCGTGCGTGTCATATAAATACCTGTGACAGTCGTTACGGGTAGTCAGAAGCCCGAAAGTCTGACAACTGGTCTAACCCTAGGATTACCCAGTAACTGGGTTGCGAAGGTCTGATGTCAGTCGCTCCGTGTAAAATACTGGTATTTAGCCGCATCTGGTTAGACTGGAAGCTGACCCCAAAAAAGTTGGGAAAAGGCTATGCAGAACAAGTTTTTTTCTTATGTATGGAATTCTATTTTATGGTAGCTGCTGTTGGAAGATCTCTCAAATGAGAGCTGTTTATTAATACAGTCTAAGATTGTCTGTTTTGCAAGTAAGGGTTTTGCAAGTAGGTAAGATTCAGATTTCGCGTTTTGAGACTTTACGCAGTTTATAGTAGACTAGCTGTGTCCTCACGGCTCCACCCGTAGCCTAGGTTAATCAGTGATAATGTAGCTTTCTAACGGCAAAAGAATTTTTGAAATCGGTCCAGTGGTTTTTAAGTTTATTCGTTACATACAAAAATCCAAAAATATAAAAATACAAATCTTTCCTCTTTATAATATTAGGTCCCCACCTATGAAATTGGCGTTTTTTTCTCACAAATAGAGAACCTCGTCACTTCTATGATTTAAAATATTCATCAATTGCTTGATATTATATCGAATAATGACCATAATAGCCAACTACCAATAGTAAAAAAACCTTATTAGTTATAGTTTTCTAAACATAAAAAATATCTTAAACATGACTCCTCTTTTTGTTAGCAGAAATGACCATTGTTTTTGTTTTAACTTAGTCAAAACTTATTTTTGTCGCATAATCTAAGTGGCATACGTTGTCTTAGTTTTTAAACATTAGTGCATAAAAGTTTTAAAACATGTTTTAAGTGTTCATAGTTGTTAAATAAATTAAGAAAATGTTAGTATGAAAAATGAAACTTCTTTAAAATTCTCCATACAAAACGCTGATTTCATAGGTGGGGACCTAATATTAGTATAGATATAGATAGAAAAACGATATAATCTGGTATTACGGAATGGAAAACTGTTATATAACAAAAAGTTAATAATGGCCCTCTTTCAAAGATGTGCTGCAATTGATCGCAAAACTGCCATGGCTGTACCACCATTTTTGGTATTACAATTTAGTTTAACGCAGTGTGATCAGAGTGTTGGGCCGTGAAGAAGACGGATGAAAGAAGATTACACGTAGCGGAGATGAGAATGTTGAGATGGATGTGTGGAGTGACGCGAATGGATAAAGTAAGAAATAAGTATATTAGAGGGAGTTTGAAAGTGGCACCAGTAACAGAAAAGTTGAAAGGAAAGCGTTTGTCTTGGTATGGGCATGTGATGAGGAGGGATGAAACACATGTGACTAAGAGAGTGATGAATATGAATGTTGATGGATGGATTGTATGAGGGAGGATATGAAAGATAAGGGAGTAAATGATAATGAGACGGCTGACAGGGAAGAGTGGAAGAGAAAAACATAAATTGCGCCGACCCCAAGTAACTTGGGACCAGGGTAGGAAGATGATGCAGTGTGATTTTATTTAACTGCGTCGTTCATGCGCTTGCCACCACTAGACCAACGAGGTAATGCGAAAAGACTAGGCAAATATATAATTATGATTTTCAGCACAACTCTATTAACTACATAATAAATTTTATACGTATTTAAATATTGCAATGTCATCGCACATAACGATCCACATTCACATACATTGGAACAGTACCTACTGATCAATGCGCTACCGTCAGCTTCGTTATGTGCATTTTATTGGGAAACACTACTTAACAATCGGTTCACAAAGTATTGCAACGAACACTGAAACTATTTTTATGGGTACTTATATTCAATTGAACATCATGTATGAAATCATTTTAGTATGCCAGTTTGAACCAAGAATGTAATTTAAGTAACTACTAAACTTTAGTTAATTAGATAACAAGATACCTAAGTAACCGCCTCGTTGGTCAAAACTGGCGGAACTTCACAGGTTACAAAGTATCTAAAGGTGTAAAAAGTATCTAAACTTTAGTTAATGAGATAACAAGATATCTTACTAACAGTAGCAAAGAGCGCGCATGTAGTAGATTTCCTAATCCAAACAATAAAATGGTAACCTAAATATTGGTTTGTTTAGACATAAAAAATAAACTTTACATTTCTTGTGAGGGGCTCGCGGCTAATAAACAAGTACGCCGATCATACGATTTACGAGATTAAGCTGCGCTTGCCGCAGTCAGTCAATGGATGGGCGACCGTTCTATACACATCGAGACCACTCCGTGCCTCGGAGAGCACGTTAAACCGTCGGTCCCAGGTATCGTAAGAATACCTATGACAGTCGTTAGCTTATGACAGTCAGAAGCCCGAAAGTCTGACAACCGGTCTAACCATAGATTATCGGCATTGCCTTGTGACTGGGTTGCGGAGGTCTGATAGTAGTCGCTCCGTGTGAAATACTGGTATTCAGCCGCATTTGGTAAGACTGGAAGCTGACCCCAACATAATTGGGACAAGGATAGGAGGAAAACGTTTCTTGTGTAGGTACCTTAAATTGATCTTGAAAAAAACTGAACTAGTAATTTTATTTTCCATGTAAGAATTTTCAATGTGCATTAATAGGTATATTTCAGCGAATCGATACCCAAAAAATGTTCTACCTACATAGATGTCTTAATTTATGAGTAATATACATCTATTTATAATATACAACTCATAAATTCATCATTAACCAACTGCCAAAGCTGGGCTGCGCCTGCGCAACTCATTAAATGCCATACGAATATTTTCGATTAGCTAACGGTGTCTGGTAACACGCACTGAATCAATTCACTGGTGGACCTTTGTGAAATTCGGAACGTCTCTGAATATTTATATACCGTCCAAGGTCCCATAAATTGCTTTACATATGAAAAATATGGCGGACAATAATGTCACCCGATTTACGTAGAGCGGTGCCGTTAGAACTAATAATGAATGGAGTGTACGTGTCTCTGTTCACTTTGTTTAGTGTGAAGTTTAAAAAAGATTGGTTCTGCATATAATTTGTAAATAGAACATGTTTTAAGGACAATACCTAGATTTTGTCGCTCTAAAACTATGATAGTACGTAGTAAGTGTGCTGCGAATTGTAAGCTTTCGAAATTATTGGTTGATGATAAGTGACTCAAAAAGGAACGTGTATTTTTTTGCGAGGATCCTCAATTTGATATTTTATGTAGTGGTATTATTGCTTTTAAACGGTTTTAATTTGCTTAACTTCGTATATTAGTTGTTCGTTTAAAACCTTGCGGCAGTTTTTTCAACTAACTTCGCACACAAATTCAATTCCCATGACAATTCCACTAATAATTTCAACCTTCAATCCTCAAATCCTGATGCAGCAAGATAAAACCATTAACTTAAAAGTTTTTTTAAGGGATTATTAATACTAAGAATAGCCTGAACTTCCTTTTAAAGAAACAAGCTCGACTGCACTTCTTTACTCCTACGACAGCACCCCATCATTGAAGTGATCTTTAAACTTTGACTTGAGATTATGATGGCATAAGTATGGATGTGATGGATGGTGACTAGGTAGCTTCCTCTTCTCTCGTGTCGGCATGAGCTACTCAAGAATAGCTCATAACTTGGTGAACTTATTAAGCCAGTCAGCAATGTTAGTAACAGGGCTGACTGCCAAGGAGCTGTCGTGGAGGCTCTTTGCAACCCACCTGGTAACTGAAACAGTATGAATCAGAAAAATGAGCAGCGGTATCTTTTTGCTAACAAAATTACAATAACACCAACTCTTCAGCTGAGAGCGTTTTAACATCTGCAAAAAAGGCGATTTATCAGTGAAAATACAAAATTGTCGCTTGGTGGTAGGATCCCTACGGTCTGCCTAGCTAGCCGCCAACTGCTTGGAAGCTAGCTAGGCTAGGCTAAACGTAATACGTTATGTGACATTGCTGTGATTTTGTACTCTTTACACAATAATCCTTTATTTTCATTGTAAAATTGTGTGACTGTCTACTGTTATTTACTGATGTTTGCCAGGGTACACTCCACACTTGGCAGATAGTTTAATGATAGTCATTACAAAATTTTGTACAGAAGTAGATGCCGCTGCTTATCGTAAGTAAAGAGTGGTGGTAGATGGACGATAATTTGCTTGGTGGTAAGATCTATACGGTCCGCCTGGCTAACTACCACCCTTACATTAAAGTTTAAGCAATTTACTGTATTCCGTCGTGTGAATGTTCGAGCCAGAGGGGTATAGGGGAATCCCTCTATATCTTTGTTAATTGGATTCGTGTGCTCCATCTTATACCCTGTCTGCGCTTACCATTAGGTGAGACTAGGGTCAAAGGCGACCACATAAATATACATAATTAGCCCATTACTGTCCCACTGCTGGGCACGGGCCTGTTCTCAGAATAAGAAGGGTTTAGGACTTAGTCCACCACGCTGACCTGGTGCGGGTTGGCAGACAACACACACCATCGAGAACTTTATGGAGCCCTCTCAGGTGTGCAGGTTTCTTCACCATGTTTTTTTTTAAAGCAAGTGATAATCAAATTCTGATCCGCACATATATACATACATAAACTCACGCCTTTTTCCCATGGGGGTAGGCAGAAACTATAAAACGCCACATGCTACGACTCTTACATACCCCTTTCGCTTCATCCACATTCATACATCTTGTCGTACACGCACGCCGGTTGAGAGTGCTACGCACCTGACCTTTGTGAAGAACATCACCAATAACATCGATGTATGTCCTTCTAGGACGTCTTCTACCGGCGTTCCCATTAACATCCGCCTTATAAATTTCTTTTGTTAATCGCCGTTCACTCATTCGAAAAGTCATAAGTATGGAACGGGATCGAAGTCAGACTCTCCTGCATGGAAGGTAAGCGTTCAACCACTAGGCTATGACTGCTTCGAAGGCGACCAAATCAAGAATTAAAAAAAAGTCTGTATAACTTGCGACAATTTTCACAACATTGATTTAACACACTAAACACATAAAAAGTGTGACAGATAGTCGATAGCGGTAATATGTGTCAAGTACCGTGCGGTATCCTTACAGAGCGTGGCCGTGTTAGCCGCACAATGTGCGTCCCACTTTAGCCTCCCATTGGGCAAAATGTCATAGTTATATCAGACTAGTGTAACGGAAGCCGTGTGCGTGTTGCCTTACAATCAGGTTGCACTTGACCCTTGATAACGGTACATGTTACCTACATATTGTTTTATTGATAATTAGTTTATAGCTGAAAATTTTGGTGGAAGTATTCTCCGACCCTAAAACCTTAGCGTGCATAGCAATCTTAATTGAGTCGGCCCAGAACTTAGCTACGAGTTTAGTGTTATCAGTAGCGTGCATTAGTTCCTGTAACGTGTACTTATCAGGGCACATAGGGCATGATGTCAGGTGTCCCATCGTTTGTGGAACAGCAACACAACAAAATCGAGGCTGGAATCGTTTAAAAAAAACAACTACCTGTAAGGTGTTCTAGTATTGATTTGATAAACATGTAGAATAGACTGCCGGGAAACTTTCACTGAATATGACAAAACAAAACTCGAACGAAGGTTGTTGCTGAAAATCAGCGTTGTTGGCATTAGGTTCGTCCGAAGTCTCAGCATAATGCTGAGCAACGACCTAAATTTTTACGCACCATGCGACGCACAAATTCAGCATGTTTAAATGTTTGTATTGTTAGTAGATTTAGGATGCCTAAGTAACCCATGCACCACAGACTATAAATTAGTAGCTCGTATTTTTTTAACTATTTTGTGTTTGGGTTACCAGGTAATTATAATAATATGTTTAAATTTAGGTACACATTTTTGTTGTAGTTTTAAGTTTTTAATTTTAAGAATTTTTATATTTTTACGTTTTAAGCATACGTGTGCGTCCGCTTGGGCGAAAAAATAAATACTTTTTCTTTCTTTCTTTCTTTATAATTGAGAAAATGTAAATTATAACTTTTGACTTCGACGAGTATAAATATTCAGTGACTGATGGATTAAATTAGTTCCAGAAATTGAACAGCATCGGTCTTAGATAAAATCACACCGCGTTAAATGTTAACGGAGATACCAAACATGGTGCTATGGCCACGGCAGTTTTGGGACCATTTGCAGCATATCTACCGAAAAGGGCCATTATTTAGGTAACATAAGATCATGCCTGTATTCCCCGAAGGGTTGGGCAGAGGTGTATAGTAACATTTCGCCATTATGTTTCAGTCCCATGTAATAGAGGGCGAGTCTATTGCCATCAACCGGGCACAACTCCAAACTTGGGGCTTCTACTTAGGAATTCCACACGCAAAAATCCAATAACACTTTGCCCGACCTAAGGATCGAACCCAAGCACCTCGCAATCAGCAGTCACGCTTACTTTTCTTAGTGCTTACCTATGTTATATGTATAAGGAACTTATGTGCAAAATTTCATGCTTCTCGACCCATCAGTTTAAGCTGTGCGTTGTCCATAAGTCCAAAAGCTAGACATTAACAAGTAAGCCGGTCACTCACACACCTGCCGCAGGGTCAATCTAGGGCGATGAGGTGGGGATGACCCTAGATTGCCTCCTTAATTGTAATGTGTACCCCACCTCATCGCCCTAGATTGTTCCTGGGGCAGGTGTGTGAGTGGCCGGCTTAAGAAGAAGATTGACGTTTAGGGTAACTGTATATTGTTATTATACACCACCATACGTAATCCTACTAAATTGACGCACATAACGTCAAAAACCGGTAGGAAAAAAATAGTTTCCCTTGCCCAGTAATTATTTATGTAAGAACATCAATTGAAAGTACTTTTAATTGTTTCACGCATGATAACATTACTGAAGAGAAATGTTTATGTTCAATTATAATCGACCTACGCTTATGTAACAGTGAAAGCTCATCACGAACTGCAGAAGCACGAAATCCACTGTTTAGGCAACAGGCTGTAGGTAGACCAAGGTATTATTACCCGTGTGTCGTAAGAATAGGTTTTCTTTTCGCGTGGTTAGTGACTAAACTAGAGTCAGAGTTTATGCCGCCTATGGGCCTCTGACTTGGCTTCACATGCCGTCGATAAATATCTCAGGCATGCCGGTTTCCTCACGATGTTTTTCTTCACCGTTTTTAAGCAAGTGATAATTATACAATACGCACATGAATCCGAAAAGTCAGAGGTGAGTGCCTTGGGTTCGAATTTGAGACCTAAGACTTGGCAGTCAGATGGTCACACCACTAGGCTATCACTGCTGTAATAATGATGTAGTTTAAGAATGGATGACGATAGCGATTCCAGAGTAAATAATTTTCATCATTTTTTTCATTCTTTTTTTAGAAATCGTTGTCTACATTGGTATTTCTCCTGTATCGTGGGTGCGTGTACAGACAAAATCTTCACATGCACAAACGCCCAGATTCGGAACGACTATTTGTAGGCCATATAAATGTTTGATCCGTGCGAGAATCGAATCTATGACCCGTAGCGTAGAAGCTATTCGCTCAGCCACTGCACCAAACGTGTCGTCAAAATCTGTATGATGGGTACCCTCAAGGTACTTACGTATAGTGATCCTAGCTCCAACGTAGACATATATCATTAATCTGTGCTCCAACGCATTCGAAGAGTAAAAACAGATCTGACTGGTACGTTGGTACAGCACGCCTGTACATCAAATTGCCAGCTATGGAGCCAATCTAAAAATACCTTATCCCTGAATTGCTTTTAAACTTCTTCTTCAACAGCGTCATCGAACTTTGTTAATAACATTCAAAATCCGGTAGTCGACTACTTAAAAAAATTATGAAGAATTTAATATAAGAACAAAAAAGGTATAGAAAGAATACGATCCTTGAAAAAAACAATAAAATCAATCCAAAAATGCAGGAGTTACACGCTTTTCAAGTTTTGAATGGCGCATTTTCTGTCTTTGTCGCGCTAAATGGACATTGTACGGAGTAATGTCAAGTTACTATGAAGTTTTTGAAGTAGGTATGACGTCATTGTTCAGTAGTGCGGTCTCTGTCTAGTTAACAATTTTTAATCGCTTATTTATTAAAGATTATATTGTTTTTTTCATTGTTGCCCATGTATTTAGAAAAAGGTCCGAGAAAATTAAAAAAAATGTCATTACTCTATTCTCAATCACCAATTAACCTGTCAAAAGATGAGATGGTTAAAGTTTTTGTATACCTTAAGAAAACTCGTCCTGAAATGACATCCACAACAATTAGATAATTGGTGTTAGTGAAATTCCCTCCGCAAGTTTCAGTAGTACGTGGGGCAAGAATGTTGCCAAATGAATGGTAATTCCTATCGCCAAAAGGACCCTTCAATTTGACTTTTTAATGTCATCACTGGCGAACTGTCACATTTAAGAATTATTGATAATATGAAATACTAGCGGCCCGTCCCGGCTTCGCACGGGTGGACATTTCCCCCTTTTTTGCAACATTTTTCATTTATGCTCCGCTCCTATTGGTCGTAACGTGATGTTATATAGCCTACAACCTTCCTTGATAAATGGACTATTCAACACAAAACAATCTTTCAATCCCAACCAGTAGTTCCTGAGATTAGCGCGTTCAAACAAACAAACTCTTCAGCTTTATAATATTAGTATAGATATGAAATATTTATTCATTACATCGTATGGGAGGCCCAATGTTCAGCAGTACAGGCCGTAATGGTAATTGAGATGCACCGTTCAAGGTACACGAGTGATCGAAGGTTATGCTGACACCTGATACATTGACGTTCAAGACGAGTAGGTACGTTTTTATTTTAAGTATTTCTTAAAATAAAATGAAGAGTTTATAAAACTATAGGCCACCCGGCGACAAGTTAGTAGAAGCAAGAAATTGCAATCAAGTATTTTTACCTATTTCTACAGTTCAATTACAAATGCTTTTCAATTTTTTCTTTTTTTTTTCTTTAAAAGAAATAAATAAAACGTTGCCCCACACTAGGATTTCTCCTGTGTCGTGGGTGCGTTTACAAACACAAATCTTCACACTCACAAACATCCAGACCCGGAACAACTATCTGTAGGCCATACAAATATTTGTTCCGTGCGGGAATCGAACCCACGACCCGTAGTGCAGAAGCCGATCGCTCAGCCACTGCACCAATCGTGTCGTTATGTTTAACACCTACTTAATAAATATAGGGGATACGTAATGAATATTATTACGTGGAGGGGCTCGTCGCTTATTACCGACCGCGCGGATCATACCATTTGCGAGGTTAAGCAACTCTTGCCGCGGTCAATCCGTAGATGAGTGACCACTCGTTACACATCGAGAGCGCTACGTGCCTCGGAGAGCACTTTAAGTCGTCGGTTCCGGGTGTCATACGAATACTTATGACAGTCGCCCTAAAATCTGATAACTGGTGTAACTTTTAGGATGTCGGCATTGCCCAGTAACTGGGTTGCGGAGGTCTGATGGCAGTCGCTCCGTGTAAAATACCGGTATTCAGCCGCATCTGGTTAAACTGGAAGCTGACCCCAACACAATTGAGAAAAAGCAAGGCAGAAGGAACCTACGTAATAAATATTTTTTTAATTAAGATTATATCTTTAAATATAAATCAAGGTGTATTAACTGTGGTTAGTACTTACCATCCCAGAGATGACCCGCTATCCTTGATGATTGCCGACAAAAACCTATTGAACCTACCTCAGGATTAATTACGACTCAGAAGATTTCTGTTTTTGACGCGTGCGCCTTGACCAAGATACGTTTTGAACTTAAGGTCTTAAAATTGAAGGTGTGGCCAATATTAAATTCATAAATGTATTTCCTATAAATAATTTCATGATGTTGCCAGGAAGAAGAATTAAAACCACATAAACATAAACAATATTATTTATTTTCTTTTAATTCTAAAATGACTAGACTTAATTTGGAAATATTAGTTCTTCATTTTAAACTTGACCTTCTATTTCTCATTGAAATAACAATACTTACTGTATTAATTATGTTTTAGAGTAATATTACCTTAGAACTTACTTATACAATAACGTGAAAAATATTATTATCAAGACTTCATTCATAAACTCGAGGTAAACTCCATTGAATCTGCAACTTATTATTCACATTATTCTGAGGTCAGGTGCAAACGCAACAGTGGTTAAATGCGTGGCGTTGGTAGACGAGTGACGACCCACCTTACGAAAAAAAAACGATCACTGAGAATTTTCTTTTTCTAAGAAAATGAGAGAAACTCCTCGATATGTGCATCCTGCCTGTCCTAACCTACGATGCTCAAACTTGGTCACTTACCGAAGAACAAAAGTCCAAACTCAAGATTTGCCTACAAGCAATGGAGCGTAGTACCCTGGGTGCTGACCGTTCGTGTTAGAAACACCACCCTGCGCTCCATAATGCACATAGCAGATGTTGGAGAAAAAATAGCCACGCTTAAGTGGAAGTGGGCGGTCAAATCGCTGGAATGCACCCGGACTGATGGACAAAGATCGTCACTCACTGGACGCCTGAAGGAGGACAGTCGTCGAGGAAGGCGGCGGCGTAGGTGGCGTGACAATCTACACGTGTGCTGGCATGGTTAGAAATGGGTCAAAATAGAGAGATCTGGAAGGCGCAAAAGGGGAAGCCGTTGCTCAGCAGAGGGACATTCCAAAGGCTAGTAAAGAAAATGAGATGAAATGTTTATGCAATGACCTAATTACGAAAACTCACCGACCCTAAATCAGGCCACTAATGAACCAACAACAAAAATGATCACCGTTTTATTATTAACGAGCGACCCGCCCCGGCTTCGCACGGGTGCAATGTAGATACTAATGTGGGGCATATAAACCTTCCTCTTGAACCTCCCTATCTATTGCTGAAAACTGCATTAAAATCGGTTGAGTAGTTTAAAAGATCTAAGCGTACAGACAGCGGGAGCGACTTTGTTTTATACTATGTAAACATGCCTCAGAAATAAGAATAGATTCATGCCACCTGACCCCAATTCATGTTATGTAAGATCACGTTAAAACATTTGTTTACTAATTTCTCCGAAGTCGGTCGATACAACTCTGCCTACACCTATTAGGGAAATCCGGTCATAATATTTATAGATTACACACTTTGCCCGCGGCGTTGCTTGCGTGAACTTGAATATTGAGTAATATTCTTTACAGCTAGTTCACACAGAAACTGTTTACAGGACCCGTTTTAGCGGATCCGTTTTTATTTTGGTAATGGCGCCTGTAGTTGTATGAGCGAGTTCACATACACGACAGTATTCCGAATCCAGTAAAAAATATTGGATCCGTTAGTTTTATCGTATCCTGCCTGCCAGATACGACGCAGCGGCCATTTGTTTATCTGATCCGTCGGTACAGATTTGAACAACACATCCAGTACCGACGGATCCGTTAAAATGGATCCGCTATGTGAATGGGCTCTTAGATCTTTGGTCGATCGATCATCCTGTAGTTTAGTAGAGGCATATGTCTAGCAATTAACAGCCCTAAGTTAATTGAATGATTATTTTGAATGTGACAAACGACTCGATCTCTAGATATTGTCGGCCTAGCACGAACGTTTGATGTATAATATCCTAAACGTACGGCAATCATTTGAATCGAATATACAACTGTCTTATAACATTTTGGTTATAATTTTTGGGACATGCACAACTTGTACCGTACACGTAACAGCAGTGATATAGCCTAGTGGTGTGACCGTCGGACTGCCAAGTCATTACTTTATGTGCGTATATTATAATTATCACTTGCTTATAAATGGTGAAGGAAAACATCGTGAGGAAACCGGCATGCTTGAGAGATATTTCTCGACGGCATGTAAATTCAAGTCAGAGGCCCCCGGGCGGCATAAACTCTGACACGTGTGTTGTTGGTTGTACATTTATTCACATTTTGTTACCATTTCTTTATCATAAAATGTAATGTGTTACTGTTTGTTTTCCCCAATAAATAAAATTTTAAAAAAAGACACCGGGTGTGATACGGGTCGTTAGTCACTAGCCACACGAAAAGAAGAAGAAGACCGTACATAGATATGAATAAAGTATTCAATTTAATTAAATAGTATGTGCGAAACAAGAATTTTCAGTTCAAAATTCACTAGCATTAATGTTGCGTTTACGTTAACGTGACGTCACTCGTGCTAGGCCTACTGGAAATTCGTGTACGCGTTTACAATCGCCCTGACTTTATGGGATTCTATATTGGCATGTCTATTCAAGTATCTAAGAGAGCCCTTGAATACCGACAGACTGCATTCCAACCACAAATGCAGTTTGGATGTACCTGTGTGCAGTCGGCAACTGCACAGCGACTGCATAACCAGTAATAGGTCGTGTTTTCGCGGCTTTGATTAGTCGTACCGACTGCATGCCAACTTTACTGCATCCAAACAGCATTTTTCATTTTAAATGCAGTCCATCTGTAAACAATCTTAGTATACAGGATGTAAGCGAAATCATGTAATTCCTTCAAACCTCGTGATGTACTGCTGAAATAGAATGACCCTGAAAGGGATACTTTTGGAGTCAATAAAAAAAATTACAAGAAGTAAACACGAGTTCTTAACGTGGGGCATTTTAGCACCCCAAGTTAAATGACCGCGCGGCGAGCGATACCGCGCAATTCGCTAGGGGCGCTAAAATGCCTCATGTTAAGAACACATGTTTACTTCTGGTAATTTGTTTTCATTCCATACAAAAGTATCCCAGGGTTAATCTATGTCAGTAGTACATAATGAGGTTTGAAGGAATTACATGATTTCGTTTACACCCTGTATTATGTGAACGTAATCCTTACTAATATTATAAACGCGAAAGTTTGTATGTATGGATGTTTGTTACTCTTTCACGCAAAAACGGCTAAACAGATTTGGATGAGATTTGGCACACAGATAAACTATGCCCTGGATTAACACATAGAACACTTTTTGTCCGGGTACATCAAGTAGTTCCCCTAGGATGCGGGTGAAACCGCGGGTAATAGTCTAGTGATAAATAAACAAGAAATTGAAAATAAGTCTTGAATACAGAACACTAATGGCCAAACACTCAAACACTAGGTATTGAAATTTAAGTTGCCGTCAAGTCTCCTGCTGTCACTCTCACTCTAAACCGAAGTGACAGTGACAGTAACAAATTAACGGCAACTTAACATTGAGTAGCGTTTGAGTACTTGCGTTCTGTGGTCTTGAATCTCCACTTCAATGTATGATCAATCTTTATTTAAATGCAGCGTCGATTTCCGTCTATATTTAAATAATGATTGAAAAAATCCTAAACCTAATAACCATTACCAATTTTATTTCCTACTAGTCGTACCCGTGGCTTTGCCTACGGAAATATAAATTTACTACTCATCACCCACATTCAATAGCGTGGTAATTTATACTCTATACCCTGATCCCTCTTTAGCGGATTTGGCTGCCAAATTTTAACTGGATCTGTGCACTAGTACTGCCGTTAAGCTCAAACATACAAACGGACAAACAGACAAAAAATCTAAAAACGGCATTTTTGTCATCAGTATCGTTCCTAGGATGCGTTGCACTTACTTTTTTCCAAAAATATTTAATGTACGATTTTATATGTATATATTTTTACGGAAGTATTGTGTACTATTGATTACATAGCGAATTTATATACACGTAGTAGTGAAGAGCGCGTACGTAGTAGGTTTCTTGTTATCTTATTAACTCAAGTTTATCATGCTAATGATACCTAGTAATCTTGTATATATAAAAAAATATATTATACTCTTTTTTGGTATGCAGTTTTGGAATTAACGCAATTTTAACGCCCTCACTCAACTGTTTTAATAATATATTTTGACTATTACCCGTCACACTTAGAATTAAAATAAACTAACCACCTTGCACTTAGTTACTTATTCAAAAGTTAATATTATTTTTTAAATGACTTGAGATTTTCGGCAGGTTCTCAATCTTTATATTTATTAAAATAATCTAAAATTTTTGGATAGACAAGATCAGGCGCGGTGTTATCCCATACGTGGTTATGGTGACTCCAGTACGGTGGTGGGACTACATAATTTTCCAATAAATTAGGTAACTTAGATGCTAGAATATCAATATCTTTCAATGTAGATAGCATATCACTTTGAGCGGTTATCAACACGATCGGGGAAGATACACGAGAGACGTTGTATTGAGGAGGCTTTGGGGTTCCATACCGGTCAATATTCCCAGTTGTACCTTCATCGTAACGCTGAAAATTCCCGCTCAAAATTAATTGTGAAAAATGTGCCAGATTTTTTATTGATGAACCGCTAAATAAATGGCCGATAGTCACAGGGATATCTTTAAGTGGTATGGTGCCAGGCTTGTAGCCAGTTGATAAAGACAGACCTAGATCACACAATATGGGATGACTCTCACAAAAGAACTCAACTATAAAATGTATGATATGATCTCTAGCGAATATTTCATTTAAACCAGCGTTGTCTATGAAGGCTTTTATCGCAACGTAGTTTTGAGCACCTAAGACCGCTATGGGGTTATTATAGTTCTTCATCCATGCTACGGGACCTAGCTGAACAGCTAACCTAACTTTATCATTGTACTCTGGCCTTATAGAACTCATAACAAAGTAATCTGTGCTACCTTGAGAATGTCCTATGTAGAATAACTTTGACTGTCCAGTGGTTCGAAGAATGTAGTCGATTGTTGCGGGTAAATCGAAGTTGCCGTGTTCGTCAAACGAGTAGTTCCAATATTTCGGATCCTTGTTAGGGTCAAGTTTAACATGTCGTCGAGAATAATTGTTGCCTCTGTTGTTGGCCGCCCATACGTCATAGCAATTACTGGCTAGCACGTAGCCCAGCCCAACCCTCGTTCCGGACACTATCCACAAGTCTGCAGTATCAAATATACCATGCATTAACATCACTGGGTACGGTTTAACGGTTTCACTGCACTTTGGTAATATTCTGAACACAGCTAATATGTATCCATCTTCGGTCGTCACTGTATGCACTTCGGTAGGATATTCATATTTCTTGGTTAGTTCTGTGAAGTTCAAGTATATATCCTCGTTGAACCCCAAAGCCTTCTTCAGCGGTCGTTTCTGAGGTATGGAATACGATACGAGTTTATTCCGCCGAATCGCGGGCTTTGCTGTGTCGATGTGAAGCACATATTGAGTAAGTATTAAAATTAGCGTACTTATGACTAAATATCGTTCCATCTTTATTCTTATGTCACGGAAAGTTTAACAACGTATGTTTTCATTGTAAACCAGTATCCAGTTTTATAACATTCGATTGACCTTACAGGAAGGTCTTGAGGTAACTACGGAGTCATATAAAAAAATTAAACTGTATTTATAGAGATGAGATTGATGTTTTTATAACGATAGTTCAGAATACAATGTGATAGGCTCACACAGTGAACAGATAAATTACCCTTATATACTTCCTGATGTAAATGCCTGTTTATTGACGTTTTTGCAAGTAGCTACTAAGTGATATTTAATAAAGTAATTTCGTAGTTTATATAAAGCTTCCTTTAAAAATGACCTTAAGAGTAACAAGATCTTTACAGGAAATGAAATCCTGTTTTAGTTATTTTTTATTGTATTCATATCCTTTTGGAAATTTCTGGTATGTGACTAGTCATTTTTAAAGGTGGAAAAATACTTTATGAATGAAACAAGTTGCTCTGAGTGGACATCTGGCACTGAATTTAAAACTATTAGATAGGTTATGTTTATTTGTGCGTATTTTAAATTTTCACGGTCAGACTGACGTCGGCATTTAATTTATATTTTGATTGACCTTCAGCAGTCGTATGCATTTCAATATTATATAACGAGGGTCACTGTTCGCGTGATCATTTCCTTATGGGTGGTCATAGAATTTATAAAGCACCGCACTTTTAGCTACAAACGCAATAGGTCTAAAGTTCTATCCACACATACCAGGGCCGGGACCGGGCGGAGATCACCATCGCATACATTTTGTACCGAAGCAAGAGCTCCGTCGCTTCCGGGGTGGTCACTGACGCTAAATAACCAGCACTGAGCGACTGAGGTTTTGCTTCGGTGCAAAATGTATGCGATGTTGATCTCCGGCCCAGTCCCAGCCCTGACACGGCCCTGATATGTGTGGATAGACCTTAATAGTTTCAGTCATCTACTACTCAGCCTTTCGGAGGTGCTCATAGATCTGTACCAAAAAGGGCATGGTGTCCATATTCGCTGCGGCAAAGCAGGTTGGTAGAGAGAGTCAGTTTTCGAGTAATAGTGTATCCTCTAACTCGATATTTGGCTCGCAAGTTGGTTGGTTATATTGACAAAATGGTGGACATTTAAAAAAAGATCTAGTCTTGTTCTCGTTTGACTCTAGTCTCACCTGATGGTAAGCGCAGACAGGGTCTAAGATGAAGCATACGAATCCAAAGACCCTATATCCCTCTGGCTCTCGCATACACACGACGCAACACAGTAAACTGTATGGCGCCGGACTTTAATTGAGGGTGGTAGCTAGCCAGGCGGACTGTATAGATCCTACCACCAAGCGTTCTGGGTTTACAACACGCGTCTATTCCCAGCATGCGGTGAGGAAGTTTTATATTCTATTCCGCCCCCACACGGGATAAAACTTGAACTCTTCTCTCTCTCTTGACTTGGATTCTAAAGATCTCTAAAGATGGCGACCATGGAGCTTTAATTGCGGTAAAATAGGTATAAAATCTGTGTCCGGCTGGCCGTTAGCCTTCTGAAGAATCTCCCTCGAAAAGAAAAAAAAGGTGCATTACCAGACAAGTCCGTATGATGCCGTAAAATCCTTTAAATAATATATATATAGACAGTAAAAATATGGACGCAGGTCGACCCGACCTAAGTGTAAAATGTGCCATTCTAGCTGTTCTGCCTAGCCTTTCCCCAATTATGATGGGGTCAGCTTCCAGCCTGGTTAGGTTAGATGCGGCTGAAAACGGAGCGACTGCCATCAGACCTCCGCAACCCAGTTACAGCTAGTTCACACAGAAACAGTTTACAGGATCCGTTTTAATGTTGGTGATGGCGTCTATAGTTGTATGAACGAGTTCACATACACGACAGTATTCCGAATCCAGTAAAAAATATTGGATTCGTTATTTTTATCGTATCCTGTCTGCTAGATGCGACGCAGCTGCCATTTGTTTAACTGATCCGTCGGCACAGATGTGAACGCCACATCCAGTAACGACGGATTCGTAAAAACGGATCCGCTGTGTGAACGGGCGGTTACAGTGCAGGAATCGAACCTACGACCCGTAGCGAAGAAGCCAATCGGTCAGCCACTGCAGTAAACGTATGCACAACTGAATGTAGCAACAGTGTGACTTTTGCCACATCTATAATGTAGTTACTATAATTACTTTGAACATAGGACACTGAATCACCTTGTACCTACTATAATTTGCCATCAATGACATACCTATTTGCTATTTGTTTACTATCTAATAACTACAGTATACTTACGACTAACATTGATCGTACTCTTTAAAAATCTATCGATAAATTACTACTAAATTATCGATGTTATTGGTGATGTTCTTCACAAAGGACAGGTGCGTAGTACTCTCAACCGGTGTGCTTGTATCACAAGATGTATGAATGTGGATGAAGCAAAAGGAGTATGTAAGGGTCGTAGCATGTGGCGTTCTATAGTTTCTGCCTACCCCCATGGGAACAAGGCGCGTGTTTATGTATGTATATATGTATGTAAATTACTATGGATTTTGAAATTTCGCTAAAATGAAATACACCGATCACGAATCATACGATTTGCGAGGTTAAACTGCGATCTCCGCGGTCAGTCCGTCGATGGGTAATCATTCGTTACACTTCGAGACCCCTCCGTGATTCGGAGAGCACGTTAAACTGTCGGTCCAGGGCGTCATACGAATACCTATGACAGTCGTTACGAAAAGTCAGAAGCCCGAAAGTCTGACAAACGATCACACCTTAGTATTTCGGTATTGCCCAGTATCTGGGTTGCGGAGGTCTGATGGCAGTCACTCCGTGTAAAATACTGGTATTCAGCCGCATCTGGTGAGACTGGAAGCTAACCCCAACATAGTTGGGAAAAGGCTAAGCAGAACGAACTGGTTCGGTCACCAGTCGCCAGGATCGTTCCGATTCTGGCTAGGCCGTCTGAGCCAGGCATTGTAGCATATACATAACATAACCATCACGCCTGTATTCCCCGAAGGGTTAGTCAGATGTATATAGTAGCACCTTAATTTCGCAATAATGTTTAAATCCCACGCAATAGGGGGCGAGTCTATTGCCATCAACCGGGCACAAATCCAAATTCCGAGCTGCTACTGGGTTGAAAAACCCAATAACACGTTGTACGACCTGGGGATCGAACCCGGGACCTCACGATGAGTTGTCGCGCTTGCCACCACTAAACCAACGAGGTAGTTTACATACTGTTTTAAACTTTATGGCTGCAACAGTAGTAAAATAATAAATCTTTTCTGAAATGCCTCTGTCTGACTATGGAACATAAAATGTCTATGTGGTTTTGCAAATGGCGCTCACAGTTGATAGCTCGGCCGGCCTTGAAATTAATGTAGGGCCGTCCTGATCAACTTTATGAATAACAATGAGGATTATTGGAATTTTGTGGTTGAAGCTAATATGATAGTATGAGTAATTTAAGTACTGTAAGCTTAGCACGAATATTTGAGGTACCGTAAACCGGGGTTACTTTGATCGATTTCAAAATTGAAATGTATTTTTTTCTTGAAATAGGAGAGCAAAAAAAATGCACGTATCGATTTTGTTTATTATAACTACTTCTTGAATAAAAGTACTTTTTGAGAAAAAAAAAAATGTTGGTAATAAATGTTAAACTATGATTACTTTGATACCTCCTTTTTTTCTAAAGAATCCGAAAGTAACCCCAATAAGGAATAAATAATTACACAAAACTGTTACTGACATATTTTTAATAGTTTTTCATCAACCGGCAAGGATCCACCCACTGAGACTAATCACACGCTAACAGTGACATTTAATGCTGCTGTTAGTCTGACCAGATGCGGCTGAATACCAGTATTTCACACGGAGCGACACAGAGGTTTATTAGAATAAAAATAAAATAATAAATTTACATAATATAACATCACGCCTTGTATTCCCCAAAGGGTTCGGCAGAGGTGTATTTAGTTCACCCTCGTTTCGCCACTAACCGGGCTGCTACAGACAAATTCCGAATGAAAAAACCCAATAACACTTTGCCCGACCTGGGGATCGAACCCAAGACCCCATGGTTAACAGTGGTACTTGCGACCACTAGACCAACAAGGCAGTCAATATAACTTTAAATATAAAAAAAACCTCAACCTTGCATTATATAATGTCAACCTTGTCTTATCACATTACATAACACAAAGTGCGACCAAAGGACACCAATGTCAGTACCTCAAATACAGCCGACGCTTTAAAGTTAGTTCACACAGAAACCGTTTACAGGATGCGTTTTAGCGGATCCGTTTTTATTTTGGTGATGGCGCCTGTAGTTGTATGAGCGTGTTCACATACACGACGTATCTATTCCGAATCCAGTAAAAAATACTGGATACGTTATTGTTATCGTATCCTGTCTGCCAGTTGTTTAACTGATCCGTCGGCACAGGTGTGAACAACACATCCAGTATCGACGGATCCGTTTAAACGGATTCGCTGTGTGGACGAGCGTTTATATAGAAACGATTAAAATTAAAATGCACAGATTAATTATACACTATACAAGTAGATTTTCTGTCCGAGAGAATAATATATTTCAATGACCATTATGAACTCTGCCATGTAGCCTTGGGCTTAGTTATAAACAGATAATTAATTGCAGCACGGTACTTCCGTGTTAAGGAGATTTTTTTTCTGGATGATGTGCAGTTCACATTTTTTTAACCGTTCGGAAATCCTCATCTATGTCCCTCGCCCGGGGTAGGCGAGGGGGCCTGCCGGACTCTTACCGGCTAAAAACCCACGGTGTTCCTCCTTCTGACCGTCAGCCGGGATCGCGGGATTCAATTAAGCATGCACCGCAACCCCGAATGTGCAGTTCACCTGGCCCGTAGCTAATTACTAACCGCGCGGATCATACGATTTGCGAGGTTAAGCTGCGCTTTCCGCGGTTTGTCTGTAGATGGGCGACCATTCGTTGCACATCGAGACCTCTCCGTGCTTCGGAGAGCACGTTAAGCAGTCGGTCCCGGGTGTCATACCAATACCTATGACAGTCGTTACGTTATCTTTTTCCCTACTATGTTGGGGACAGTTTCCAGTTTAATTAAATGCGACTGAATACCAGTATTTTACACGGAGCGACTGCCATTAGACCTCCGCAATCCAATTACTTGGTAATGCCGATATCCCAAGGTTAGACCAGTTGTCAGGCTACCGGGCTTCTGACTTCCCGTAACGACTGTGATAGATATTTGTATCACACCCTGGACCGACTATTTAACGTGCTTTCCGAGGCACGGAGGGGTCTCGATGTACAACGAACGGTCACTCATCCACGCACTAACCGCGGCAAGCGCAGCTTAACCTCGCAAATCGTATGATCCGCACGGTTGGTAATAAGCCGCGAGCCCCCTATTCATAACGTATGTCCACAGTGGATTTTTGTTAACCCTTTTTCTCAGGAACACGTGAAGGTATCAAATTGAAATTTATATCAATTACTTAAGTCTGCAATCCATTGAAGCTGTGGAAAAATCAAGCTTCTAAGTTAACTCAATCAAAAGATACAGCCATTTATGGCACTCGCAAGGGAATTAAATAATTAAAACCTATAGAGTACTTCCCGTAGGCATAGATTCATTAAATTTGGCTAGAAACAATGTATTATAGCACAAAATAACATAACATCACACCTTGTCTTCCCCAAAGGGTTAGGCAGAGGTGTATAGTTACACCCTCGTTTCGCCAGTTATGTTTAAGTTCCATGTAATAGGGGGCGAGCCTATTACCATTAACCGGGTGCAAATCCAGACTCCGTGCTGCTACTGAGAAATTCCTAATGGAAAAACCCAATATCACTTTGTCCAACTTGGGGATTGAACCCGGGACCCTATGCTCAGCAGTCACGCTTGCGACCACTAGACCAATAAGGCAGAAGGTTATATAGCACAAGTAAAGGGAAAATTCCGAAAACCGTAAATTCGTATTTACATCACAAAAAAAAAATGTACAGAACCCTCGGTGCGCGAGTCCGACTCGCTCTTGGCCGGTTTTGTTTGTGTTATCAATTACAGGACGTATTACGGATGTCTGTTGACGATGTAAACCAACCTCTTAAAATAGCCGTGATAAGATTTATTCATGTTTAGTTTTCTCTTTTTTTAAGGCTTTTATCCAATGTCCGTCCTAAGTGACATCTATTTGTTGATACGGATTGAGTCATGACTACAGGCCCAGCACATTACGTATACTTATAACGTAATATCGACTTTAAATTCGCAATACTAGTGACGCATGAGTAGATTAAGTAATACGTTACCCTTAGGCAGTACTTTCGAGGAGGTACAATAAGTAGGTCATAAAACCAGTATCATGACCTACTTATCGTACCTCCTCGAAAGTACCGGCTAATCCTTTTTTTTTCAGATGATTATACGAAATCTTTATACCTATATATATAATTCGACTGTACGTGTGTATGTCACTTAACTCCTCCTAAACGGCTGGACCAATTTGAATGATTTTTTTTGTATGCATTTGGGTGGCGCCCTGGATGGTTTAGATTCACAATTGGACCCGGTAGGTGGCGCTGCTGTCGGTATGTCATGTCATATTTAATGTAGCGCTGCTTTTCCGGGCAGGACGACGTCTGCTGGGTCCGCTAGTATATATATATATATACGAAATAGTACTTTCATAACATAACAACACGCCTGTATTTCCCGAAGGATTGGGCATAGGTGTATAGTAACACCCTCATTTCGCTGTTATGTTTAAGTCCCATGTAATAGGGGGCGAGCCTATTGCCATTAACCAGGCACAAATTTAAGCATTGGGCTTCTTCTTTTTTTCGTGTGGTTAGTGACTAACATGGTGTCAGAGTTAATGCCGCCCATGGGCCTCCGACTTAGCTTCAAATGCCATCGAGAAATATCTCTCAGGCATGCCGGTTTCCTCACGATATTTTCCTTCACTGTGTTTAAGCAAGTGATAATTATACAAAACGCACATGAATCGTAAAATCAGAGGTTCGGCAGAGGTGTTAGTACACTCGTTATGTTTAAGTCCCATTTAATTGGGGGCGAACCTATTGCCATCAACCGGCCATAAATCCAAACTCTGGGCTGCTACTGACGAATTCCACACGGAAAACTCCCCAATAACACTTTGCCAGACCTGAGGATCGAACCCAGGACCTCACGATCAGCAGTCGCGCTTGCCACCATTAGACCGATGAGGCAGTTAAGTATTTAGAAAAGAAAGAAATAAAAGTTATTTATTCGCGCCAACATGACGCACAAAATAAAATAAAAGTAACAAAACTGAATAGAAGCTTGGGGAAAAATATGCGTCACATCCGCGCAAAACGGCCAATTTTATATGTGTAATTCTAAAATTATACCGTGAAAATGCCTATTTTCCTTAAGGATTCCATGTATCAGATGGCAGTAGGGTTACCACCTTTTTTTTGCAGTTAAAGTACATTGGTTATTATAGGTAAGAAAAAAAAGTACATAGTATCAAAATAAAGTACAATTTATTTTTCTTTATTATTATGTATAAAAACCTTTTTTTTTTGCATTTTGTTTCATACCTATTAGTAGTGATGTGGGGCTGGCGAGTGGCGACATCGATTCAGCACCAATCGATAAATTTCGTTTAACGGAAAAAGACTTACGACTAAACTTTTCAAAATCCCAAAGCAATCAAATCATGCTAAATAAAGTATTTTCGTGTACTTTATTGATCTCATAAAGTATAGAGTACAATTACCTGAAATAACGTACGGTACAATACTTTATTATAAAGTACGGGTGGCAACCCTAGATGGCAGTGACTCTTGATACCTGATGGTAGGTATCTTTTAGTCATCCATTATGACGTTTGGCAAAAGATGAGCTGCCTGACCTCATTTTTGTCCGGGCATTGTTCGTTTTTTTTCGTATTTGGTCAAGTTCACTTACCTCGAAAACCAATGTATCTACTTAAATCTCTTCCTCTTAGCCTTTTCCCAATTATCTTGGGGTCAGCTTCCAGTCTAACCAGATGCGGCTGAATACCAGTATTTTACACGGAGCGACTGCTATCAGACCTCCGCAACCCAGTAACTGGGCAATGCCGGTATCCTAAGGTTAAACCGTTTGTCAGACTTTCGGGCTTCTGATTACCCGTAACGACTGTCATAGGTATTCGTATGACACCCGGGACCGACGGCTTAACGTGCTCTCCGATGCACGGAGGGATCTCGATGTGTAACAAATGGTCACCCATCCACGCACTGACCGCGGCAAGCGCAGCTTAACCTTGCAAATCGTACGATCAGCGCGGTTGTTATTTAGCCACGAGCCTCTCATCAATATGAAAGGAAATACTTATCGAACAATTTCTATCAATTATAGTGACCCATATCATTGTCATAATAATTATTTTGGTAAAGAGCAGTTCGGAAATGGTTTGTAGTGTAAATATAAACTGACAGGTTTATTATATTATATACGTACTATTTTGTAAGAAAAATGTTAAGGATGCACTCCAAAGTATGTCCTATGAAGAGACAGAGAAATTATTAATTGTGTATTATAGATTTTGTTTGTATTTTTTATTATACACTAGCGGCCCGTCCCGGCTTCGTACGGGTGGACATTTTTCCCTTTTTAGCAACATTTTTCATTTATGCGCCGCTCCTATTGGTCGTAGCGTGATGTTAACCTATAACCTTCCTTGATAACTGGACTATCCAACATCAAAATATTTTTTAATTTCAACCAGTAGTTCCAAATAAACAAATTTTTCAACTTTGTAATATTAGTCTAGATTAAGTAATTAGTTAAGTTAAGAAACTAAGATTGTAGCCACTAGAGATTATGTTACTTTGTCAGTTGTTATTATTACATTGTTTACGTAACCATTACCTTAGATTATTATTTTATTTTATAACTAGCTGTGTCCTCACGGCTCCGTCCATAGCCTATGTTACTCAGTGATAATGTAGCTTTCTAATGGTCAAAGAATTTTTGAAATCGGTCCAGTAGTTTTTATGTTTATTCGTTACATACAAACATACAAATCTTTCCTCTTTATAATATTAGTATAGATTATAATAAGTATGTGATTATTTTAGCTCTTCTCGCCTGAAACACAGGGTTACATAGTTCGGGCAAGTAACACGTGTGAATATGATAATTATGATACAACATTGATTTGCCTAAATAAAATGTCGGCAGTCATAACGATTTCATATCTCATCATGCAAGATAAACGTTCCTTCTCCCTAGCCTTTTCCCAACTATGTTGAGGTCAGCTTCCAGTCTAACCAGATGCGGCTGAATATCAGTTTTTTACACGGAGCGACACCATCAGACCTCTACAACCCAGTTACTGAGCAGAACCGGTATCCTAAGGTTAGACCGGTTGTCAGACTTTCGGGTTTCTGACTACCCGTAACGATTGTCATAGGTATTGGTATGACACACGGGACCGACGGTTTAGCGTGCTCTTCGAGGTACGGAGGGGTCTCGATGTGTAATGAATGGTCACCCATTCACGGACTGGCTGCGGCAAGCATTGCTTAACCTAAAAAATCGTATGATCCGCGCGATGGTTATGAACCACGAGCCCCTATTTATTTACCATACAAAGCTGTAAATAATCTTCATCTTCCCGCTTGCTTATTTACACCGATAATTCAGCCCTCATCAAGCTGTCTCCCTCCTAGTCCTCCCGCCAGCAACGCCATAAGCCAAGGTCCGAGTCCCAATAGAGGTCGCCCTTAGTGCTGTTGTTGCTAGTAGTCATGATGTTAGTAATAGTAGTTAGCTTAGGTTAAGTATTTTACTTGTCCCTATTGGTTGGAGACTCTTTAGGTCTCTCCAATAAATGCCCAGTTACGGTAGAAACGGTCCGTAAGACAATCTTTAAAGAGTCGAATAGAAAAAAAAATGCTTTCTTTTCAAAGTTATTTGCAAGCGGGCCGTGATTTTAATAAAATAAATAAACAATTAACAGCTTATCCCTCAACACACATCCGAAATCCGGATATAACACCGATACTTGTGGGTCACTAACCGGCTAAGTACTCGAACCGACGACCTTTTGACGCGCGTGCGCATCTTCAAATGCCAGCCGATTGAGTAATTACAAGCGTCGTGTCAGAGGAGCATTGTTGATGTAATAGTTTACGTATTACTTCTGTACATATGCCTATGTTAGAGATTTTTGTATACATTGAAACATTACTGATAATTTTGATAGATGTCTTATATACCAAGCCCGCAATGAATACTGTAGATTTGTTAACGTAGGTCGTTGTGTACAGGAGCTTATGTAGTGGGATCATTACGTACTTAGTTCTGTTTGAGTTGATATCGACTATTGACACTACAAAAAAAATTGTTTACTTATTTAAATTAAATGTTTGAGGTTATACATAATACTTGCTTATATGTGACCTACTGTAGGGCAAAGGCTTCTTCTTATACAGCCAAGGTACTAACACGGATCGCCACGCTTGCTCAGGGCTTGTACACAAAACTACGAATCTGCGCGATGCGAATTCCCAATGCAGTGAACTGCGATGCAAATTGCTGCGATGTAATTTCGTGCGGCAAGGCGTCTTCCTTCCAAGGTTCGGATGACCAATCCCTCGACGATAGTCAACCGTATTGAACGTATTTTATACTAGGTAGAATAAATTTGCGTAAAAAGATTTGTGTACTGCTGTTGCCGATAAGAAGATATAGGAAAAATCAATTATGCGAATCAATTCGTAAGTTCTTGCGATGTGTCGTACGAGCTCGTATATTTCTACGATGCGACGTCGCATCGCAGTTTTGTGTACAAGCCCTTACAGCGGGTTGGCGATTCCAGACCGTGAAGTCCAGGTCTTCTCACGATGTTTTCCTTCATCGTATGAGTCTATGACAGAACCACGGTGTTAATTGGCATTCAGTTAGTGACGCGCTTCTTAAACCATTGCCCACAGGTGCTCAGGTCATAGGTCTCGAGTACAAACCCAAGGTACGCACCTCTGACTTTTCGGAGTCATGTGCGTATTGTATAATTATCACTTGCTTAAAAACGGTAAAGGAAAACATCGTGAGGAAACCGGCATGCCTGAGAGATATTTCTCGACAGCATGTGAAGCCAAGTCACCCATGGGCGGCAATAAACTCTGACACCAGGTTAGTCACTAACCACAAGAAAAGAAGAAGATTCAACGCTGCCAGTCTTCTGGGCACGCTTCCAGATGACAGTGATGTGGAGGAATATTTTGAGGCCCGAGTGCATTTTTTTATAATTTTTATACGTATTTTGTATATACAGCATGGCTGGTTAGTCGTTTTACATCCGAAAACTCTGGCCATCATTCTGTATAACTTTTAGTATGGGACAGACTCTGAATTACGAAAATAAAACAGCTGTTAAACACAAAAGAATCGATGTTGACGGCACGTTTGGTGCAGTGGCTTCTGCATCACGGGTCACGGGTTCGATTCCCACACGGAATAAATATTTGTATGACCTACAGATAGTTGTTCCGGGTCTGGGCGTTTGTGCATGTGAGATTTGTGTCTGTAAACGCATCCACTATACAGGAGAAATCAGAGTGTAGGGCAACGTTTAAAAAAAATGTTGCTTAACAAATTGTATGGAACAGCAGATTTCGTTGTACGGAACGATGAGCAGAGTTCGTGGTTTTCGGATGTAAAGTGACTAAACAGCCATGCTGTATAATTAGTTTTTACCTTAGAATTGTATTATACTAGTTTAGATTTATACTGTACTAGTAGACGCCCGCGGCTTTATTCACGGATCCCTAACTTTTTTGAAAATATGCTATCGCCTATGTTCATCAGGGATAATATAGGATTCTAATGGTGAAAGAACTTTTCAAATCGGTTCCGTAGTTTCAGAGCCTATTCAATGCAAACAAACAATCAAATCTTTCCTCTTTATAATATTAGTTTAGACCGGCTTCGCACGGGTGCAATGTAGATACTAATATGGGGCAACCTTTCCCTTGAATCACTCTATCTATTGCTGACAACTGCATTAAAATCCGTTACGTAGTTTAAAAGATCTAAGCGTACAGACAGCGGGAGCGACTTTGTTTTATACTATGTAAAGATATATTAGGATAATTTCTTTGTTAATATGAAATTCGGTATAGTCTATGAAAATTTTGAATTCATTTACCAAATACCCAAAATATATTAAACAATATTTGAAATTGTAAATAATTTAAAATTATATGTTGATAAATCTCATATGCCATGTTCATGTCAAATCAAATCAAATCAAATCAAATCAAAATTTTTTATTTCACATAAACCAATACAGGTGCTTATGAAACGTCGAATTTAGGTGCACGGTTCCAATTAGTTGTTTCCCATGGAGAAGAGCCGGCAAGAAACTCCATGGTTACTCTTTTAAAAATAATACCTTTAACAATTTCAGTGGATACAGTACAATGATTTAGGATAGTGAGAGAACAATGAGGTCCTGACCACAGACCAATGAATAATATAGTACTAAAAGACTTTAGTACAAAAACTAACAAACAAAAATAAAATTTAAAAAAAAGTAATATGAATAATATTGTAGTAATTTACAAATTTATAGATGCAGGTCCACAAAGTTCTCACATTTACAAAAGTGAAAAGGAAGCTAAACTATATAAAACAATTGACATAATTAAATGTCATCAAAACTTAGCTAAAAAATCATTGTAAAATAAGATAATGATAGCAATAAAAAAAAAATATATAATCTTAATTGAGGATAGTTAGTAGACGTACACATATGTTTTTAATGAGGTTCCAGGGAAGCCACATGTGCAAGAACTAATGCCAAACATCCCTGTCGTCAACGTAGTCCTTAGTCTTGTAATATGCTTTTTGAGTGAGGACACGTTTAATATAGGTTTTGAATTTTCCCTCGGTAAGATCAGTTACAGATTTCGGCAGCTTATTATAAAAACGTACGCCATTTCCTAAAAATGACTTACTAGTTTTACTTAATCTAAATTTAGGTACCACAATTTTATGTTTATGCCGTGTGTTTTTATCATGAAAATCGCTCCTGACATTAAACAAATGCAAATTTTTTCTAACATACAATATATTTTGAAAGATGTAAAGTGACGGCAAAGTTAGTATGCTAATATCTTTAAATACGTTTCGAAGGGACTCGCGGGAACCCAGGTTATAAATCGCACGGATTGCTCTCTTTTGTAAAATAAAAATCGAATCGACGTCAGCTGCTGAGCCCCACAACAGAATGCCGTAGGCAATTAACCCATGGTTCTCAAATAGCCTCATTTTACGGAATGCAGCTAAACAATTTTAAAAGCAATAAATACCGAAATATTTAGGTAAATTACTGCTTATATCACTTCTTTAAATAGATACAGGTCGTTGGCAATAATATTATCTAATTTGTGATCAAGGTAAAATGAGGCAATTCTTAATGATACATTTCTAAATTAATTAGGCAATTAAATTACTTCTGGGTAACACCAAAAATCTACTCGTTAACCTACAGGATATGATGACATTTTATTAAATGTTACATTTATGTACTTGATAAGTTCATAAAATTCCAAAATATTTCCAACAACAAATTCATTTTTTGCCTGCGAGAAATATCGAAGTGTAATAATACCAAAAAGGTTGACATCATAAACATAACGTCTCGCCTGTATTCCCCGTAGGGATGGGCAGAGGTGAGTAACACCCTAATTTCAGGGGCGGGCCTATTGCCATCAACCGGGCACAATTCCAAACTCCGGGCTGCTACGGAGGAATTACATACATAAACATTCATAAACTCACGCGTTTTTCCCATGGGCGTAGACAGAAACTGTAGAACGCCACGTGCTACGATCCTTACATACTCCTTTCGCTTCATCCAAATTCATACATCTTGTCATACACGCACGCCGATTAAGAGTACTATGCACCTGTCCTTTGTGAAGAACATCATCAATAACATCGATGTATGCCCTTCTAGGGTGTCCTCTACCGGCGTTTCCACTGACATCAGCCTTATAAATTATTTTTGTTAATCGCCGTTCACTCATTCCCTCAAAAAACCAAACCACCTAAGCATACTCCTTTCAATTCCATAGTAAGGAATTCCATACGGCAAAAATACCAATAACACTTTGCCCGACCTGGGGATCGAACCTAGGACCACACGACCAGCAGTCGCGTTTGCCACCACTAGGCCGACGAGACAGTTAAACAATAAATATTGCTATTTTTTTACTATTTGTTGTTACTTCCAACAACAACTTAACGTTTTGCCTTCGAGAAATATCGAAGTGTAATTCTATATAAATAAAAATGAATCGCCAAATGTGTTGCTAAGCGCAAAACTTGAGAACGGCTCTACCAATTCGACTATTTTTTTTTTCAAATATATTCCTTAAGGCACAAAGAAGATTCTTATGGAGAAAAAAACAAAAATTACGTGGAAAATAGTAAAAACAACACGTTTCTTTTCCCACTACAGGCCAATAACTTTTGACAGAACGAAGTCTGTCCGGGCAGCTAGTAAATAATATTAAAAAGTAGGACATCATTGAGACATAATATGTAGAGCAAATCTTATGCTTTGACATGTCGATTGTTACAAGAGACAGTGTCTACTAAGACAGTATAACTAGTAGATCAACAAATATTGCACCATACTTAATTACTTGATTTGTGGGGCTCGTGGCAGATCATACGATTTGCAAGGTTAAACTTGTTAGTCAGTGGATCGGTGACCGTTCGTTACACATCGAGACCCCTCCGTGCCTCGGAGAGCACGTTAAACAGTCGGTCCCGGGTGTCATACGAATACCTATGACAGTCGTTACTCCTGTAACGACTGTCATAGGTATTCGTATGACACCTAAAGTTAGACTGTTTGTTAAACTTTAAGATATCAGTTTTAGATACAGTCTCCGTGTAAATTAACTGGTATTTAGCCGCATCTGGTTAGACTGGAAGCTGACCCCAACATACTTGGGAAAAGGCTAGGCAGAGAAGAACAGAATTTAATTACTTAATATACAGTACGTAATACAACGAAGATCAAACCTTGTAACTGGTTGATGGGTAGGTTAAGTGTAATACAATCGTAAACTTTTTGTCACTATCCACTTATCACACAGTGTGAAAACGCGGCCATAGTTCAAGCTATGATATTCAGGATTTTGCAGCTGATCTTGTAGGATAATGATAGTTATGTTAACCGACTACAAAACAGAAAGAGGTTATGACAAATGAGACAAAATAAAAAAATTGTGAATAGCGTGGATAGTGACCAAAAGTGTACGATTCTGCTATACTTTACCTACCCATCAACCAGCTACAAGGTTTGCTCTTCCTTGGGTTACGTAAGTACTGTACGTACTGTGTTACTTGGCTGGACACATTTGCTGCATATCAGACACTTCAGACAGCCACACTTAAAACCCAATGGGTCTATGATGAGCTGGCTTCTTCCAAAAGTACTGGTTTGCAGCAATACACAGGGACAAGTGAAAGGAGAGATAGAAGGTCATTGCCCCGTAGTGGGACACTTCACGCTTTTAATTAATAATTATACATAATTACTGATCTGACTGAGGGGCTCGTGGGGAACAACCACCCAGATCATATGATTTGCAAAGTTAAGCTGCGCTTGCCACGGTCAGTCCGTGGATGGGTGATCATTCGTTACACATCGAGATCCCTGCGTGCCTCGGAGAGCATGTTAAACCGTCGGTGTCAGGTGTCATACAAATACCTATGACAGTTCGTTACGGATAGTCAGAAGCCCGAAAGTCTGACAGCCGGTCTAACCTTAGAATATCGGTATTGCCCAGTAGTTGGGTTGTGGAGGTCTGATGGCAGTCGCTCCGTGTAAAATACTGGTATTTAGCCGCATCTGGTTAGTCAGGAAGCGGATCCCAACTTAGTTGGGAAAAGGCTAAGCAGAACTTGAGCATATTAAATTTTTTAAATATTTTTATCCACTAAAATATACCCGTTATTTAATATAGTTTAACAATATGCCGTTGTACTATATGATACGAAGTCAGAAGGAAGTGCGCGTGCGACGCGACTCTGGACAATTTCGTGCGCGCGCAGCCTTCATGAATATTAAGCATCGGGTACCGTTTTATTTCAACTTATTGGGATCGCCGTGAGTTATTGCCATGGACTATGGATTCCCTGGAAATATGGCAATGCATAAGTTTGAAGAACGATTTGAATTATTTTATTTATGGGCGTTAGGTTGGCTGCCTCTTCGTTCTAGTGGTGGCAAGCGCGACTGCTGATCGTGAGGTCCTGGGTTCGATCCCCAGGTCGGGCAAAGTGTTAATGAGCTTTTCCTTGTGGATTTCCTCAGTCGAAGCCTGGAGTTTAGATTTATGCCCGGTTGATGACGATAGGCTCACCCTCTATTACATGGAACTTAAACATAACGGCGAAATGAGGGTGTTACTATACACCTCTGGCCAACCCTTCGGGGAATACAGGCGTGATGTTATATTATGTTGGCTTCTTTTAATAATTATTGTAGTATAAAATAATGCCTAGAACCTAAGTATTTGTATTTATAAATTCTCTGTTCTATGCAAAGCTTTTGACGCGTTAATAATTCATTAATCACGTAGGTAGTCAAGTTAGTGAATACAGGGTGAATTTATAAAGCAAAGTATATTTGTACGAGGTTATTGTATACATATTAATGATTTTAGACCACCAATTAAGTGCCTCGGAGAGCACTTAAACTGTCGGTCCCGGGTGTCATACGAATACCTATGACAGTCGTTACGGGAAGTCAGAAGCCCGAAAGTCTGACAACCGATCTAACCTTAGGATATCGGCATTGCCCAGTAACTAGGTTGCGGAGTTCTAATGGCAGTCGCTCCGTGTTAAATACTGGTATTCAGCTGCATCTGGTTAGACTGGAAGCTGACCCCAACATAGTTGAGAAAAAGCTATGCAGAACATGAACCACCAATTTATCATTTCGTTAAATTCAATCAAAAACGCAATTTTCCCCAGGTAAGTTTACAAAATACCTGAGGTTATTCAATTGCTTAGTTAAGTCATTGAGATGGAACATTATTACTCTATTGTTAAAACGTTTCACGAAATTCCTTTATTTATCATCAACAGCTGAAGACTATAATTTTAGAGGTGATTGTAAGTTTAGGCGGTTATTTCGTCGTCACCCGGCGCTACCTTCCGCATACTGCACATAGCTGCGCCGGCGCAATGAGGCAAACATCGCGGTGACGACGACAAAGACTATATAATTAGTCATGTTTTGTAATGTTGTAAAGGCAGAATGCTTCATTATTAATAGCAGTGATTAATAGATTAGTAAAAGTTGTACCTTTATAATTGTAATAATTATACAATGAATCTTAAATACTTAATCAATTTAATCACTTTGGCATTCAAGGAAACTAAAGACAATACAATTTTAACTCGTGAAATTAAATGCGTATTTATTATAGTGAGAAATAGGTGAATAAGAACTTCCTCTTAAATAAACTACTACAATGATCGGTTCATCTGTTTTAAGCATCCAAAAACGTTTTAAAGCATTTTACATGTTTCACTTTTTATCCGCAAAACATGCATATACTACACGTAGATGCATACTATGTAATCCAATGAAATACACATAACCTTTAAATTCTAAATTAATCGTAAATAAATAAAAATGAAAAGTCTATCAACTGCCACGTCTACACTTTTTTATGCTTGAGGCGTTAGTGCACTTTGCGTGACTTTGGATAATAAGTACATCCTATTTTATAACTTAAATATGACATTATATACAAAAATATCATATACAAACCATATTATACTACTATAAACATTAAATACTATAAACAAACTTATTTTCTGTATACCCTAAGCCTGAAAAACGGTAATTGTACTCGTTCCATACATTTTGTCGAGTTATGTGAACACAAATGTATGGAACAGCAGATTTTTTTCTCGATTTCAAGGTTTGTCCCATAGTAAAAGTTGTTCATAATGATGAGTACAATGACCCCTTTTCGGGTGTAGGGTATACAAAAAATAAGGTTGTATAATAAATAGCGGCCCGTTCCGGCTTCGCACGGGTGGACATTTTTCCTGTTTATGTAACATTTTTCATTTATGTTCCGCTCCTATTGGTCGTAGCGTAATGTTATATAACCTATAACATTCCTCGATAAATGGACTATCCAACACAAAAATATTTTTCAATTCCAGCCAGTAGGTCCTGAGATTAGCGCGATCAAACAAACGAACAAACTTTTCAGCTTTATAATATTAGTATAGATATAATGTCGATATCAGGGATTCACTTCACAATTCCACCGACACGGAATCCCACAACAGAGGAATCAATGTCGTTTTAAATCAATCCTCTCTAAAGAAAGTAACAGCCGCTCACAAACCGACAGACACATCTACACTTGCATAATCGTTGCGATCGCACCGTGAAACCAGCAGGCCTTCGGGCCGGGCGCGGACGGTCGTCGACTCGCTGTACTTACATCCTTGTCCCAAATATACATGCATATCGTATGCGAGATCTTATCGAGCGACTATCATAATACTATACTTGGAAAAGGGAATAGAGATAGCGCTCGGTAGTGCTCGGGAGTTGTGTGGATGTAATATAAATAACTGAAACTGTTATTTGGTATTTCGGGCTAAGGTTATCTATACCGTAAAGATATTGAAAATCGATAACCTATTAATGTCCATAGTTAAATTAGATATTATAGGCCTCTCTAAAAATAAAACAATGAAACCATAGACGAATGAAATTATAGACATGAGTAATTAGTTTACCACACATTTATGGCCGATTCCTATAATTTACGGAGGGTTATTGTTTAAAATTGAGACTATTTTAGATTCTTTATCAATAATGAAGCACAGACCTTCATGGCTTTGCATAGTAGACCTTCCCATATGGAAGTAACTATCACAGATAAAATTAGCTTACGAGTCTATTTATATGACCAGATTAGCAATAAAAAAATGCTACCATTGGGACTGCCTTGTTGGTCTAGTGGTCGCAAGCGCGACTGCTGAGCAAGGGGTCCTGGGTTCGATCCCCAGGTCGAGTAAAGTGTTATAGAGTTTTTCCATTAGGAATCTCTTAGTAGCAGCCTGGAGTCTGGATTTGTGCCTGGTTAATGGCAATAGGCTCGCCCCCTATTACATGGGACTTAAACATAACTGGCGAAACGAGGGTGTACTAAAACACCTCTGCCGAACCCTTTCGGGAATGTAAGGCGTGATGTTAAGTATGTGCCATTGGTAAGTATAACGATCCGTTTTTGTTTATAGGAAGAGGGCATTAGTAGACCGTATTAAATAAAGGCAGCGTCGGCAGGGTTTGTAGTTTTACCACAAATTTGCTAGTTGTAATAGTTCCATAAAATATCGTACAAAAGCTTCCGAGACAATTTATGAATAATTTATATCTTTAAATATTTATGTAATGCATCCCCTGAGCAAAGTGTTATTGGGTATTCCCGCGTGGAATTCCGTAGTACCAACCCGGAGTTTGCATTTGTGCCCGGTTGATGGCAATAGGCTCGCCGCCTATTACATGGGACTTAAACTTAACGGCGAAATGAGGGTGTTACTATACACCTCTACCCATCCCTTCGAGGAATACAGGCGTGATGTTATGTTATGTAATGCAGATTATTTTGGGTGTACCAATCTTGACATTTGACTTTGTAATTATACTGGTTGCATCTTGTAATCTTGTAACAGAACGATTACATGCTGTAATTATTTATATTATTTCAATTTCAAATCGTATCACGCATGTTCGTAACATGCACCTAGATCTTAAATAGCAATGATAGCCTAGTGATGTGACCGTCGAACTGCCAAGTCATAGGTCTCGAGTTCGAACCCAAGGTACGCACCTCTGACTTTTCGGATTCATGTGCGTATTGTAGGTATAATTATCACTTGTTTAAAAATGGTGAAGGAAAACATCGTGAGGAAACCGGCATGCCTGAGAGATATTTCTCGACGGCATGTGAAGCCAAGTCAGAGGCCCATGGGCGGCATACAAACTAAACTGTGACACCAGGTTAGGGAACGTATCCATACTACGTGACCCATTTTTTACTATTTTTTAGGCCCCTCCCCCCCTCGGTGACCACTCGTAGTATTTGACCAAGTGCCCCTGTGACCAGGCGTGGTATTTTGAAGACCCCCCCTCCCCCCTGAACGGGTCACGTAGTATGGGTACGTTCCCTTAGTCACTAACCACACGAAAAGAAGAAGACCTAGATCACACATCTTTTACCTAACATCACTTGTAATAGTGTTTAGTAGTACCTAGTAGTAGAACTCATTGAAAAAGAGTTCATTCGGAGAAGTTCTGCCACCATACATATTTCTACCGCCTAGCAGTATTGCTGTGTTCCGGTTTGTGGGGTATGGTTACCGGTGAACTTACAGGCACATGAAACCATTGGAATGAAATGAATGAACCATGTACATGAAAAAAAACCATTGGAATCTTCACTATGGATGAACTTTCTACTGAAATATTTTATTACACTTCAATATTTACAGAAAACTGACAATGAAAATTAGCTTCACATAATTTTTACGTACAATACACACTACAATATCAATATAACTACAATGCTAAAAATATTGTTGTGTTTTCTATTTAATATCAGCAAGCACATTGGGTCACCCGCGCGACGGCGCAACAAGTGTTCCCAAGGAGGGTTGATGTCAGGCAGGCGGCCGGTCATAAAACAATAAGCCAAAACCTCTAACAACATGGATTTATGAAATACATGTTGTGCCGACCCCACCTTGTGTGAGATAAGGGCAGGAAGAAGAAGACGATTTTAGATAATATGCACTGATTAGGTACATTTTTTTTTTCGTTGGAATATCCTCATGGATATCTCTCGCCCGTGGAAGGCGAGGGGATTTGCCGGACTCTTACCGGCTAAAAACCAACGGTGTTCCTCCTCGTGACCGTTCGGCCGGGGTCGCGGGATTCGCAAAAGCATGCACCGCAACCCCGGCAGGTCCCGGTCCGCCAACCCACTGATTAGTTATTATGTCATCAAATTTTTATTACAATTAACTCTTTCACTAAAACTGTTATATAATTTAAATGAAAAAATTAGGCACTATTATTTTTGGAACAAATTAAAATATAAGATATAGCGCATATATTCCTAAGAAACTTTATATTACAACTGAATGAAAAAAAATATGAATCGGTCATTATATACATCCGTACATAGATCAAAGAGAGATTTTAGTGTCCGAACCTTGCGACCTAACCTTCGTTATCAGCCGGGTGTAAAACTTAAACTATTGTCTTACTATGAGAATGTAACTATAGATATTTATTTATTTATAATTGAGGAGGTGTTGCTGAAAAGCTCATTATTTCCACTTTTGATAATTTCGTAGTATTTTAGCTTTTTCGACTCGAAATGATAAAATTCAGCATTCAATAAAAGATTTTTGATCAAAACTGCATATGTTATCTCTCGGTAAAAAACGACAGTTACATTCAGAACCAAACGTATACATAACATAAATAGCCCATTACTGTCCCACTGCTGGGCACGAGCCTCTTCTCAGAATGGGAAGGATTTAGGCCTTAGTCCACCACGCTGGCCTGGTGCGGGTTGGCAGACTACACACATCATCGAGAACTTTATGGAGGCTTCTCGTGTGTCCCCTCACGATGTTTTTCCTTCACCGTTAACGCAAGTGATAATCAGATTCTGATCCGCACACGAATTCGAAAAGTCAGAGGTAAGGGCCGGTTTCGAACTCAGACCCCTGTGCATGGAAGGCTAGCATTCAACCGCTAGGCTATCACTGCTTCTGCTGAACCAAACATATGGTACCATAAAATTAATTAGTTTGGAATTGTTGGAAACAGATATTAACTAGTTAAAAATTAACTGAAACCAGTTTCCACTGGTCTAGTTATCATTCATAAAAAATCCATATAATTGATTTTTATTTGAACTTTTGTCGAGGCCTTATTTCACCTTGCGTGACTATGGAAGCCTCATAGGTATCTCCTATTTTATAACTTCAAAATAACATTATATAAAAAAATTACATATACAAGGTTAGTCGGAAAGGGGGTACTAAGCCGAAAGGGTGTTAAAGTACCCATAATAAGGGATAATTTTTGTTCTACAACTTTCCCCAAAACTTGATAGTTTAAGAGAAATAGCTTTTCAAAGATTTCGTAAAAAATATGCTAAAATCTAACTGTCCATAGTTATGATCTTTACAATTAAGGTCATATTTGGGGTCACGGATTAGAAAATTAATTTTCTGAATTCATAACTAAAGCAGGTATGATATTTTTTTGAAAAAAACTAAAATAAAAATCTTTTTGCATGCAAATAAAATTTACCGAATTTTGAAATTTTAACACTTGCTAAATAGTTATCAGTGATACTTTACGTGGCCCGCGGCTTAGTACCCCCTTTCCGACTAACCTTGTACATAAACCAAATTATACTACAATTCTGTACTTAAAAGAGCTCATAAAAATTAGGCCTAAGTTTAGTTTTTATCGTTTATTGAAAAATTACAGAATAAGGATGTGTGTACTATTGATCCTAACCTCCTCAATTTATTTACCTCCTATTATGGTATGAGCATTTCCTTTTATGAATGCAATGTTAAATTCAAGGTTTGACCATAAACCACCGATCAGATAAATCGTGATTCATCTCGGAAAACACTTTCGCTGTCCGTCGGCAGGTGGACCGTGGACCACTTCGCACAGAAGATCGCTTGAATTTATTGCTTGAGTGAGCTCGAGATGTTTCACCTTAATAGGCTGGTGCGTCCACGAATATGTTTACGATTTTAACGTGAAATAAGAATGATATTATTACGTATACACGAATGTATGGTTTTATCCTTTCGATGGATGGAATTTCTTGCCGGCTCTTCTCCATAGGAAACGATTAATTGGAACCGTGCATCTAAATTCGACTTTTCATAAGCACCTGTATTGGTTTATGAGATTATTTTTTTTGTTGATGAAGTAAACGTCTGGGGGATCGATTAATGGCCGATTCCTATAACTTACGGAGCGTTATTGGTTACAATTGAGACTCTTGTATCTTTATCAATAATGAAGTAAAGATCTCATGGATTTGCTAGCCCTACCCATATGGAAGTAGCTATAACAGGTAAAATTTGCTTACAAGTGTGTATATGCCCAGGTTGGCAATAAAAAATGCTACCATTGGTAAGCAAAACTTTTCGTTTTTATTTATAGGAGCCGGGAATTAGGATTTGCAATGACAAGTTATGAAATCAAAAAAAAAAATCTAAGTTATCAAAATGTTACCATGAAGTTGGATGGTCCAAATACACTAAAAAGATAAATTTATTCAACGTATTATAAAATATATTTTAGCAAGTTTTGATGTCTGATCAACACATAAATTTACCAAACACATTTGGCAATATGGTTACAGAAATATATAATCGTGTCCTAATACACACAGAATATAAAAATAATAAAACACACAAGCAATGATTACCTAACATTCGCGATGATGTGTACAATGCATCAATTGTAGCTTTTACAATAAACGAACATTGAATATACATTTATAAATAGACGGGCAATGATTAATTATCTCATTAATCTTTACAGTTGCCATTACAAACTTGCAAGTATCTGGCCGCGTGAAAAGCAGCAGGCAGTGCAATCGACAAATTGAATTTTCTCAACACCATGATTGTAGTAAGTGATAATGATGTTCAAATGTTGACAGTGTCGCGGGGGTGCGCGCGCACCCTGCGGGAGGGTGGCGGGCGCGCGCGGGGTCTGCGCGGGCGCCGGCGTCGCTTTTCACCGTCGCTGCGCCGCGTACGCCTACCCGATATAAAAGCCTCAACCGCCCATTCACCCGCTCGCAGTGTGTGCTTGAACGTTACAGTGTCCACTTCTCTCGTGCAAGGACTTACAGTTTAATCATGAATTCACGGTGTTTATTAGTGCTAGCAGCCGCCCTCGGCGTGGGTACGTAACATTTGAAATATTTAGGGTGCGCCGCGACTTGATCGACGGATACTTGTGTCCAGTGACGACAGAACTATCTAGATGTGTGGCTAGTCTACTCTCATGTATCGATAAAAGTAATTGGCGTAGCAACGCGAAAGCAGTTGTAGTGTTATCGATACAGTTTCCACACTTAAGCGTTGCAACTGCGCGCGCGCAACAAGTGTTGAGAACAGATAGATTGCGGCCAGCGATGTGGTGTAACGACAATGACTTGGCCCAGTGACACACGGACTGATCATATCAGTACTGGTTATTTATATTCGAAATAGTGTTACGGAGCTTTTTAAGTAACAGTGTACACTACGCTGAAAAGCACTACTATAACTATTGCCTAAAAACTACGATATAGCACCTATTATCGAGCAATCTGACATTCTGACATCTTTATAGAACAATAGAGGCTGTAACACATTGATGTAATTAATCACATAATGCCACACAACTGTGTGAACTAGGTCTTATTGCGTTGTCAATCAACCCCATTTCTACTGGCACTATTATTTTTTATACTCCATGTCAATGACCTCATAACGTCATTATACAGAAAGCTAGAGTAGTTTAGTGTTAACAAGAGTTCTTGCTCATATTTGTTTTCGACAAGTAAAGAAACAAGCAAGTATCGGCTGCATTGCAGCGTGAAAGCGGTTTCTCGAGTTTTCGTAATAATTGTTTATTATATCAAAACTATTGCTTGCCCGTTTAAAATTTATCGATATTGTTCATATTAAAACTACATTTAATTTTAATGTTATTGAAAGCTTTCGTGTTTGAAGAAGCTTTCTCTTTATTTACCGATAACCGTTTGAATGCACAACAATAGATAAAATTGCATTTCAATCGACTCATAAAACGCACATAAAATGATTACACAATACACAACAATATCTATGTAAAGAAATTCTGTGACCTTAGAGAAATGTCGTAATTCTTTTAACAGTATATTTATTCTATACATAGAGGTGTTGCACAACCAAAATTTACTGATTAGCATTTTTCGCAACGAACGCACCCACCGATGTCAAGTTATGACACAGATAATATATCTGTATTAACTGCCCGGTCCCTATAAACAAAAACGAATCGTTTTGCTTACCAATGGTAGCATTCTTTATTACCAAACCTAAAGAAAGACTCGTAAGCTAATTTTAACTGTGATAGTTACTTCCATATGAAAGGCAAAAAAAGTCTTTGATTCATTAAAGACACAAGACTCTCAGTTTTAACCAATAACGCTTCGTAAATTATTGGGATCGGCTATTAAACAACCATTGGAATGAGATCAATAGTTTCCACGTGTGGCTACTACATAATTATCGAAAGTTGGTACTTAAGTGAACTTAAGTTTACATAATGAGGTAGATCCGACCAGTTATGTTTGTTTACTGAATTCATATGGTACCTCTTTAATAATTTATTCTTTAATTAATGTTTTATTCTCTACATTCCATTTATCAACTGTTCTTATTCTGAAACGATGCACAGTTTTTTTTATTTATAAATAGGAAAACCCGAATAAAATAAATGTCTAAGACATTAAGTCAGCCTCTGTTCAATGTTGTCCATCTATATGTACCTATATACTAATATTATAAAGAGGAAAGATTTGTATTTTTGATTTTTTGTATGTAACGAATAAACTTAAAAAATACTGGACCGATTTCAAAAAATCTTTTGCCGTTAGAAAGCTACATTATCACTGAGTAACATAGGCTATATTTATTACTGCAATAAAACTTCTTACGCGGGCGGAGCCATGAGGACACAGCTAGTAAAGAATAAATAGAACCAACAGCTATACAAAAGCCAATAGACAACACGCATAGATTATTAAGTCGATTTCAGGATATTAATCTCGAATTAGATAAGATTTGAGTAGACTGCCTCGTTGGTCTAGTGGTCGTAAGTGCGACTGCTGAGCACGGGGTCCTGGGTTCGATCCCTAGGTCGGGTAAAGTGTTATTGGGGTTTTCCATTAGGAATTTCTTACTCGCTCACTATTACATGGGATTTAAACATAACTGGCGAAATGAGGATGTTACTATACACCCCTGCCCAACCCTTCCGGGAATACAGGCGTGATGTTATGTTATGTTGAATAGAGATTTGTAAAGGAATCTTAAATCGAGATTCATATTTCAGCGTCGTTTTAGAATAGGTAAGGGCCGTACAGTCTTTTTAAATTTCTTTCCTTTCCATAATCTGACTGAGGATCTTGGCTCCTCCCAAATCTCGTTGTAGAGAACCCGAGACATGAGTCAACTCTCAACTCTGAATAAAGTATTAACTATGAAATTGTAGGTCTTCCCGCGTTGACTCAAATTTTAAAGGATTGACAGTTTGTGAATTTTTTTTTAATCTTTGACGCGCTCTCTTCTAAAGTTACTAAAAATTTGTTACAATGTTATTGCGTGCAAGTGTCGTTATCTCCTCCTTTAAAATTCCTATTCTTGTGCAAGACTTTTTATCTTTCCATCTAGACTGTGCATTACATATGCAACAATTTATTAATAAAATATTCCGCCAATTACCGGTCACCAGCATATCCGAACATCCTCCATTTTATGGACTTCCTTACAAACCTCTATAGCACTCACTTCCGCTGACCGAAGGAGGAAGTCGAGTGTAATGACAATATCATTTCACATTAAAGAAATAATCATTGTCTTTCATAACTGTCTAGTCATCTTAAGATTTTTTGGAAGATTTCGCCGAATTGTGACGACTTCCAAATTTGGTAGTTGAGTAGATGCTTTAAAATATTAGGAGGAATTTAATTGAATTTTTATTATGTCAAAAGGAAAACGATCGTTGAAAAAATAAATAAAATGAATCTAAAAATGGAGGAGATACATGTTTTTCAAGTCCTTGTCGGACGAAACGGACATTGTATGGACTAATGTCAAGTTACTATGAAGTCTTTGAACTATGACGTCATCGTGCAATAGTGCGGGCTATGTCTATTAACAATTTTAAATCGCTTATAATTTGGGCATTTCATTATATACTTCATTGGTTTTTTCATTGTTCCCTACGTTTTTTGTTAAAATTTTCGAGAGAATTAATAAAAAAGTACTGTCAACTACCAAATTGTATGAATCCTTGAACGATAAAGTTAAATCTTATTCTATCATATACCATCAAAACGCGACGATTGATATTCATATTAAGTTAAGTCATCATAACAAAGTTCTTGTACTTTTGAATACTCCACAGACTGAAACATTAAATTTGATTGAACCTCCTTGCCTTTCAACCTCTGGCTTGTAAGTTACCGTAACCATGTCCTTTCACATTCCCGCAAGAACTTCATAGGGTGTAGATTCTTACCAAATTTTATTAGAAAATCCATGTTCTAAGTGATCCCCAGTTTTCATGGGCGCGGTGGAACTTGCTCGGAGACTGGTTCCAACTGATATCATTAATATAAAACTCGTGTTCTGAGGCAGGATGTTCAGTTTTCACTCAGAGGTTAGTTATGAGCCGCGAGTGGAATTCACCATTGTTAGGATTTCTAACACGTACCCAGTTCTCACGGACAACGCGATCAATTGCACAAGCACCGATATTTTCTGTTACTTTTTCTCTAATAGAACAATCTTGAACGATGCGTGCTTGTTTTCTAATTGACTACAAATAGTTTCAACAACAAAAACTATCTGCGTACGAGACTGTTATTGTTTTCAATCGATATAGTTCATGGCAATATTAATTCAATAAACATTCGCAATATTTTAATCGCCGTGTTACCTTAACATTACTGGCTAAAAGTAACTTTAACTGCATTTATCCACGCAATCAAATATTCATAATGTTATTATTGCAAGCGTGAAGGTATTCGAACAGCGAGTCTCGCGGTGCGTGCGCGAATTTCACGAGAGCAATGAAAACGGAGAAAATGTATCAGTTGCTTGAGTGCGCATACAAGTTTAGTGTGCGTTAGATATTATCTGTTGTTATAGCTATGCCTGTTACTTTGTTTGTAGAGAGAACAAGGTGTATCTTTGGTTCTACAAAATTGACGTAATATGTGCTTTATAATATTTCTAAGTTCGGCTATCCGAATATATAAAAGGAGAAACTAACTGAATGGTCTCTAATCCACCATGCTCACCCGCCGCCGCGGAGCCGGTCGTCTTTTCTAAATCCGCAGTCACACCGATAATTCAGCCCTCATCAAACTGCCGAGGACCAAGTCTCATTAGGGGTCGCCCTTAGTGCTGTTGTTGCTAGTAGTCATGATGTTAGTAGTAGTAGTTAGCTTAGGTTAAGTATTTTACTTGTCCCCATTGATTGGAGACCCTTCAGGTCTCTCCAATAACTGCCGGGTTACGAAGAAACGGTCCGCAAGACGAAATACAACCCGTCGAATAGGAAAAAAAACTAACTGTATCGCTGACTGATCTACCAACCCACAGCCTAAGCCACTGGAGTTAGAAACTTGAAATTTTGACAGTAGGTAGTTCTGATAACGTAGGCATCCACTAAGGAAGGATCTCTCAAAATTCCGCCCCTAAGGGGGTGTAAAAAAAAAACGCAAGCGAAGCTGCGGGCAAGAGTTAGCTATACAAAAGTAACTGTCCATCTCACCATCAATGACATGACCATATTATTCCGGCCAGTTATTCTCACATGATGAACAAACGGACGAGTAGAAAAATAATCAAGAATCTGCTTGTTTTGGCTTTTATACGATATAAATAGTCTAACATTGAATGTAGCTGAGTAGACTTCAAATTACGTGATACCGTCAAAGATTCATATCTTTCTCAGTGCTACAGTGCTCAGATTTATTTAAGAATCGCCGCCAGCTAAGCTTAACTGAAGTAGAAAATATAATGAGAAGCCAACAATAACAACAGCTTTCATTTGTATTCTTTTGTCCCTGTCACCTTGGATTGTTATTACAAAAACAATTTAAATAAAGTATTCTGGAAAAGTTATTTTAAATACCTCGTTGGTTTACGTGGCTAACGCGACTGCTGATCGTGAGGTCCTGGGTTCGATCCCCAGGTCGGGCAAAGTGTTATTAAGTTTTTCTGTGAGAATTCCTCAGTAACAGTTCGGAGTTTGGATTTATGCCCGGTTGATGGCAATAGGCTCGCCCCCTAATACATGGGACTTGTGTTATTTTAAATAGACACCCGAAATTGGAAGATATAGGCTTTGGAAAATTTGCTAAATAGCAATTTTCATAACGTCTTTGCTGAAAAAAGAAACTGTGAACAAACTAACAAATAAATTCTTCTTAGAAAGAAAATATAGTATTACTGTTTTTTTGCGTTTCGCGGTTAAATTACGAGAATTCGATCGATAGTTATAAAATTGACCGTCAATTTGATCGTGCATTGCGTGTCGAGTAAAATTTCGTCATTAAATCTAATTGGATAATGAGGTTACTCTCTCTGATACAATGCAATAATTAAGGTGTAATTGAGTAATCTATTACGTTATGAACCGATGTATTAATTCTTTCGATAAATTGTTTAATGATAGTAATTGGCTAGCCATTGAACAGACATGATAGTATTTCAATCTGAAATAACGTTAGAAAAATTGAGGAGCTCGTAACTCATTACCAACCGAGCGGATCATACGATTTTCGAGGTTAAGCTTCGCTTGCCGTGGTCAGTCCGTGGATGGGTGACCGTTCGTTACACATCGAGACCCATCCATGCCTACGAGAGCACGTTAAACGGTCGGTCCCGGGTGTCACACGAATACCTATGGTAGTCGTTACGGGAAGTCAGAAGTCCGAAAGTCTGACAACTGGTCTAACCTTAGGATATTGGCATTACCCAGGAACTGGATTGTGGAGGTCTGATGGCAGTCGCTCTGTATAAAATACTAGTATTCAGCCGCATCTGGTTAGACTGGAAGTTGACCCAAAGATAGTTGGGAAAAAGCTAGGCAGAACAGAATATATCGTTAGACAAATTGTTCGGTCAAATACTTTAATAGCATTCCAAGATTTAAAACTCTTACCAATGAGTTCACTTCACTTCGATAAAGTTCCTAAAGGTTTTACACATAGGCTGTGAAGCTGGAAAGGCCTTTTAAGAATTCCCATAGTATAACCATTTTAACTTATAATAACAATTGTTTACTTCGTATTACCATCCATACCTGTCAAGATAATACAAAGGTTATATCACAAAATAAAGTCAAAGCTAATCAAGAGGTCGTCTGACCGGAAATCCACGAAATAATTAACGATCTTGCACCAAAACAATGCACCGGAAACTGTGTTCTTAGGCAGAAATACACCGTCGACAATGATATCTCACGGCTGAGCGTTTAATTGAACAATGCATTGCATCCTCTGTGTTCCCATCCTAAAACACAATGACTGGCGATACTCATAAAAAAATTCAAGTTTCCTTCACTTTATTAAAAGATTCCTTGGCAGAAATATAAAGATGGATTATTAATATTTCTAAACTGCCTCATTGGTCTAGTGATGGCAAGCGCGACTGCTGATCGTGAGGTCCTGGGTTCGATTCCCAGGTCGGGCAAAGTGTTATTGGGTTTTTAGCAGTCTGGAGTTTGGATTTGTGCCCGACTCGCTCCCTAATACATGGATCTTAAACGTAACGGCGAAATGAGGTTGTTACTATACACCTCTGCACAACCCTTCGGGAATACTGGCGTGATGTTATTAATATTGTTAACGAATAAATAAAGGCTGATGAGCTCTGTAATTGAGGCGTGGTATTTACAAATGTGTCCTAAGTGCCCAAAAATGCGAATTCAACATTTTTAATATCAAAGGAGCTACATTGGGCAGCCAATGCATTTTTAATCAATTCCTCATTCATTTTTTTTAGGCACTTAGCTCATTTGTAAATTCCACGCCTTATTGAAACATTAGTGCGCGATTAGACCGACTTGATACTTTAAACCAATAATGTTAGCGCCAAAATTCTAATCGAAATTAAGTTTGGTATTTGGTTTAAAAGCTAATAAAGTAGCAGTCCACCAACCAAATTGATTAAATTTAATCTAAAGTCAGTCGTTTTAAAACTCCTACAGATACTTCATTTATGATCTTAGCTTAATACACACTTCGCCTATAGTACCCGGTTCCTATTGCCAGAAAAAAATCGTTTTTCTTACTATTTTGGTAACATTTTTTTATTGCCAAACTAGGAACATAAATAGACTTGTAATTTTACATTTGATTTATACTATGCAAAGCTTAGTGGTATTTGCTTCATTATTGACAAAGATAAAAGAGTTAATTTTAAATCATAGGAATCGGCATTATGCCGGGTTCCTACAAACAAAAACGAATCGTTTTCCTTACCAAACGTAACATGTTTTACTGTCAAACTGGGCATATAAAGACTAGTAAGCCAACCAATAACGCTTGGTAAATTATAGGAATCGGCCATAAGTCGGATAACCTGCGTAGCAGAGTACCTGGCTAAGGCTAGTGTAGCTACAAGCCGGTGATTGTCTGTCCTTCGAGCGACGATATAAATAACCTCTCGTTACCTCTACGCATTGTGCTGTCGTTTTCTTTTTTTTAACACCCATCGTCCACTGATCACCATACCTTGTTTTCGTGACCATTTTCGGACGAAACCGGCTTCGAAATGGAAAAGGAATAATTAAAACTAACCAGATGTTATTGCTTCGGATTATATCCTGATATTCGATAAAGTAATTCTTTTGAAAATTGGTCATTTAAGAATATTAAATTGTGGTTAAATACGCGGAAGATAATATATGTTGTTGTGCAATATTGTTTACCGATATTTAACGGACATGTATATTGTATTAGCTACTTGCCTGCCTCATTGGTCTAGTGATGGCAAGCGCTACTGCTGATCGTGAGGTCCTGAGTTCGATCTCCAAGTCAGGCAAAGTGTTATTAGATTTTCCTTGTGGAATTCCTCAGTAGTAGCCCGGAGTTTCGATTTGTGTCAAGTTGATGGCAATAGGCTCGCCCCTTATTTTATGGGACTTAAACATAACGACGAAATGAGGGTGTTACTGTACACCTCTGCCTAACCCTTCGGGGAATACAGGCGTGATGTTATGTTACTTAGATACGCAGTATTTACTTTTACACATTTATTACCTTTCATAGTTTAATTTGTAATATTTAATTAGCCGAGGATGTTCATAATTTTGCAAGTGACACTAAAATGTTGCTTTAATAACTCTACCCTTTAGATGCGCAAGAGTGGTTCGAAATAGAATTTGTGGTTACGTAACGATTACGCGACGACACCTGCGCACGTACAGACTCTGGTCCACAGGTACCATGTGAATTTGTATTGCTCATTAATTTGTTATAGGCCGTGGTGGCTAAACTTAAAGCATTGTAATCTGTTAATTAAATAAAACAATTAACTATGATAGTCAAGAAGAGAAGGGTAATGCTACAAGTGATTTCAAAGAATCTAAAAATCGATTACTGTATTGCTAGACGAAATCAATAAAATTAGAAATCTAAACATCAAATACTTACAAAAAAATACAATTCATTGTTATGAAATCGTTTAGATTACATAAATAGATAATATTTTATACTGTAATCCATTTAAATAAACAATAATTAAACTATAGCTGTTCAAATTATTACCCACGAAATAAAAATGATTCTCTTTATTATTTTATACATAATTACAGCTCGTATTAAAATATCTTATTAAATAATAATGTTCGTGAGTGTACTGGTGAGATTACGAACTTTCACCGACTGACAATGGCCGTTCCTAATGACGTATTACGTCAGATTAGACCACTCACGAGACAGTAGTATTTTTTTTTTAGAACATTATCTATGGTAGCGCGATCTCTTTTAGAAATAGAACGTTCTGTTTTTTATGTCTGTGTCCATTTTGTTTAAAGCGTTTTATTAAGTTACTGGCTAGTATGTTCATTTGACTACCGGTAAGCCGGGGTGACCCGGGTACTTTTAAATACAGGGCCGGTTGTTTTTTTAAAATAGTATTTATACATTAAAATCTTGTCGTATAGGCAACATTGATAGATTTACTTTTTTCATTCGGTATGGAGGCGTCTGTGATGTTATATGGCGAAGATAAAAAAATACTCAAGTAATACCACTAATTTAATTAATCCAGCGATAGCCTAGCGATTGATCCCTTGATTTCCATGCAGGAGGGTTGAGGGTCTCTGACTTTTTGAATTCATGTGCGGATCATAATTTGATTATCACTTGCGTTAACGGTGAAGGAAAACATCGTGAGGAAACCTGTACGCCTGAGAGGGCTCCATAAAGTTCTAAATGATGTGGTGGTCTAAGGCCTAAACCCTTCTCATTCTGAGAAGAGGCCCGTGCTGCAGTAGGACAGTATTGGGCTGATTATGTGTTTATGTTAATATCATTAAGATAGAAACTTTAAGAAATTTCAATCTTAGGCGACATTACTTGTTAGCTTATCTACTTTTGAACATCCCATATGAAAATGAGCCATTTAAAAACATGCAAATAGACTTGAGCTAATTTATGTGATAAATTCAACGGCCCACATGATAAAGGTCAGGCGTGAGCGAGATTACTCAACTGGCGGCGCAGGCGCATCGTCTTAACGAAATCGAAAGTTCCGCCCACTGCTCGTCGGTAGGTCAATTTTTGAGGCTTTCACTGTGTTACTTAATGTATTACGACCTTTGTCATAATACTGTATAATGTTTATGTAATGAACACATGGGATTATTATACAATAGGTGTAATTTGCAGCTATTAATTTCTCTTCGCTGGTGTATTGCCATTTCTTGTTTCATATTATGCGTACATATGTACATTGTTTGTAATACAATGCATGGTTCATGAATATAAAAATTAACTGAGAGAAAGCTTGGCTATTAGTTAATTGTGGGTCTGAGAACATGGTCGGACAGCCGTTTAATTTCTTTTTAATTGTACAGTAAAGTTATATGTTAGCGTCAAAAGGTTTATTTATATGTAACTCATATTTTTTTAGAATGTCGGGGTTGCATCTGCTTTAAAAGAAGAGTACCTAGTTGTATGTTCCTTTTAAAGGAATTTTGTAACCGGGCAGTTATTGGCGAGACCTGAAAACGACGGTCCCTACGTATACTATCGAAACTACAAAATCTCAGTTTTTATTTTATCCGCTTAAAATGTGTGAAATTATGTTATCTTAAGGGTTATAAAATATTTTTTTTTTATGGGACCAAATGGCAACTATTCCGCATCAAACTAAAGAAGAATCACGTAAATCGGATCATAAATCTCAGCGTAATCGGTGTACATACATAATAAAATAAAAACTGAGATTTTGTAGTTTCGATAGTATACGTAGGGACCGTCGAAAAGTCTCCAGCCAATGAGATTGAGGTTGGATGGTCAGTCAATCCATTTATATTCATCAGTAACTTACAAGTAAGAAACAGGTGTATAAGAAGCAAAAATGGCAACATTGCAAAACAAACAACCGACGGTAATGTTACATAATACCTTATGACAAGGCAGCATCGGGCAGATCAATAATTATGTCATGCGCATGCGAGGGCTCCGGTGTCGCCCGGGCATTGCGCAACCTGCCCGATTCACTGCACACGTGGCCCGGTTCACTGCTCATACGTCATTATTATAATTGAAGGAATTTGTATAAGAGTTGTATAGATTACAAAATGTTCTTAGCGGCCATGATTTACAAGTTAAGCTATCTCGGTTTCGATTTTAGAATACCCATATCTAAGTATATCTATATTTTGATTTACTCATTTATGGGCGCTGCGCTGTCATTGCTTTTTTTAATTTTTTTTCTCTAGGCCTTAGTTCACTTTGCGTGACTATGGAAGCCTCAGAGATAGGTACCTCCTATGTTATACATAAAAATAACATTATAAAAAAAATTACTTACGTATAAATCAAATTATAAACATTAAATACGTTTGTACAGACACAGAGTAGCTTTTTATGTGTGTAAGAGGAATACGAAAAAGTTGTGTTAGGATTGTAGCAGGTGGAAATCTATAGTCTCTGCCTACCCCAATGGGAAACATGCGTGATTGTATGTATGCATGTAAGAGGAACACGCCTGTCACACATAGCAAAACTGCATATGGACGAGCCCACACACACAGCACCACGCACTAAAACGATGGAATCTATCTATAAAATTTTATCTACCCTCAAACAGTGTGAAATCCACTTAGTTCCAACACAATAAATCTACTAATGTTTGACATGTGTAATCGGCACCTCATTTCAACGATGTTCATTCGCTCTACAAACTTAATGAGCGATTAAAACCCCAGTCATCTGCCAATTAGCAGATCTAATTGCCGTAAAACAAGCATAATATGACCCGAAGAGCGGTGATCCGAATTTTCAATTATATCGAAATCGCTCTACATTTGTGCCACATTGCCCATTAGTCTGGCCGGCGAGGAATGTCAGGCACGCGCTACTTGTTCACCTCGATATCAACGTTTGATTTTAATAAGAAAAGTTGTTTGCTCCGCGAACACTTATGCAGATGAGTATAACCTACAGATTTTTAGTACAAACAATTCAACTCAAGGTTAAATTTTTTAATATAAAAAAACCCAGCTCCAACCGGAACATCGAGCGATGTACACTGGCCACTGTTACAAATAATACCGTTGCCAATCGATATAAATTATAACTTTGGTAGCACTAGATGCTTATCGATAACGATTCGATTACTTCTGGAAATAATAAACCAGAGTGTGGTCACTTCTTGCAGGTATTAGAGCAGGGCAACCTAAAACTCGACGCGTTCCTGGTGATTGCGTAAAGCAATTAGAATTGTTTTCATCGCAACACGTGTTTAAACGTTTTGTAATTACACTAATCACTGTACAATCGAATAAACAAAAGTGTCGATTCATGTATGAAGATTATTGAATATCCTTTAAACATAACATACCATCACGTCTGTATTCCTCGAAGGGTTGGGCAGAGATGTATAGTAACACCCTCATCCCGCCGTTATGTTTAAGTCCCATAGGGGCGAGCCTTTTGCAAATTCAAACTCTGAGGAATTCCACACGGAAAAACCCAATAACACTTTGCACGACCTGGGGATTGAACCCAGGACCTTACATCGACAGTCGTGCTTTCCACCACTAGACCACCGAGGCAGTTGATTTCCTTTAATCGATCTTAGAAGAATAAACATTACACTGTTTCTGTTCTCTACTTAATTCTAAATACTTATTCAAACCAGTCTAGAAAGTTGTTAAAGACATTTCTAAGCTTATAACTTGCCTCAGTTCGTGCCAGTCCCTATAGAATTTATTGTGCTAATGCACTTGCAAATCGTCGAAGACTCGAGAGAGAGTAAAGTGTTACAAAACTGCACGGATGAGGGCTTTCTTCTCGCAAATGTCAACCGGTGCAGGTGACACACATGTTGTGACATGCTGTGACATAACTACGGTACGGGGAAGCGGCGCCCGCACTCGTACGCAAACAAGGTGTCAACGGTATAAAGATGAATTACGTATACATACCAGATATAATACTTAACATAACATCACGCCTGTATTCCTCGGAAGGTACAGCAGTGATGTATAGTAACACCCTCATTTCGCCGTTATGTTTAAGTCCCATGTAATAGTGGGCGAGCCTATTGCCATCAACCGGGTACAAATCTAAACTGAGGAATTCCACACAGAAAAACCCAATAACACTGCCCGACCTGGGGATCGAACTAAGGACCTCACAATCAGCAGTCGCGCTTGCCACCACTAAACCAAGGCAGTTAATGTAAATACTTCTAAGGCAATAAATCGCATTCAGACATAAAGAAACATCAAAGAATTAAATTTCATACATAACGTTCAATTAGTAACGTCAATAATGTTTCCGCGTACCAAAAACGAAAGCAGCGTTTGAGCAACTGACATCTTGTAATAGCTATATTTGCTAACAGTAGTTACCCAAAACGGGATTACCTCATGACGTATCAACTAACAAAGAACACGTGCTAAACAGTTACAGTAGGCTTTAGAGCAGTTTGCGTCGTCGTTACCTCATTAAGGCCTGTGGAGAAACAGTGGCCCTGTCCGACCGTTTCGAAACTGTCCGCGTACCATAAGCGTTGTTTAAGAAACCCCCTAGCGGTTTATAATGTAATTTCATTAAAATTCAAACATTGTGATGCGGCGTTACCTCACCGCTGTTGCCAATATTGGCATTTTGTCAAACGTTATGCATATTTAGTTTAGGAATAGAGTCCAAGGTGTTCTGCCATCATGCAAAGTATTAAGTATTCGTAACTGGTATTATAAACGATAACAGCTACACTGTTCGAGCAAAGCTTTCAACACGTATAAAATTAGTTACTCCCTTTAGTTATGGTATCCTCAATCATTTCTAACCTTCAATTCTCTTTACAGCCGTCGCCCAGGAGACCTTTAAATGCCCGGATGACTTCGGCTTCTACCCCCACCACATCTCTTGCGACAAATACTGGAAGTGTGACAATGGTGCTGCTGAGCTCAAGACTTGCGGCAACGGACTTGCCTTCGACGCTACTGACTCCAAATACCTGACTGAGAACTGCGACTACCTCCACAACGTTGAGTGCGGCGAGAGGACACAACTTGGTAAGATATGCAGTTTCTTTTTCTGTGAATGTAGCCGCTAGAAAGCTTGAAGACATTTCTACTAGAGATGTGCGAGGTAGCGAAGTGGTGAGCGAGGTTAAAGCTAAGCTACGAATATGTCTATTTCCACCAAAAATAAGTAGTGTAGCGGAGCGGGAAAGATGTGTTATGACTACGTAGTACATCGTCTACTCAGCTCTGATCCGTATTTCCCATAGCTAGACCACTTGTGCATCTTTAACTACTATGTAAAAAGCTTAGCTTTGTTGAACCCCTTTCTACCAGAGCTAAGCTAAGATAAGCCATGAAAATCAAGTGATCATATTGGTGGGTTTGACACACTTCCGTAGCTTAGCAACGCGGCACATCTTTGGTGGTCAGGCAGCCTAAATACAGTGCCTAGATGAAGTAAAAATAACAAAACAATAGATTAAAAAAGTTTCATCTGATTGTACTTTTCTTGTCGCGATATTGTCAGCCACAGATACAATAATTTATCGCATAAAAAAATCGAAAGGAATTCTTAGCCACATCTTTTCTTAGTAACAGTAGTCCAAACAGTCAAGGTCAAACATTTTACATAATCATACATGTGTCATAAGGATAATTTTATTCGACATACCAATCTCAACCAGGATATCGTAAAGGTCAATAGGCTAATTCACACCATGAAGACATGTGTATAAAATAATATACATATCACCTGATGCTTAAACATCTATTTTATGCAAATCTATCTATATAAATACCATATCACGTCGGCTTACCTTGAACTAGAACCACTTCGTAAAATTAAATTTTATTACCGCCAAATCAAGTAGGTAGATTTTTTGCCGAACTCTTAGATGGATTTTTTATGGAAATGAAGATTGAAAGCTTTTTGCTGTTTGGTGATTGATGGCCAATTATCCTCAAAATGGAGTGACATTTCGGAGAACCAGGAATGATTTGATGCAGAGTTTTTATACTTTAGCTATTAATTTTATGAGTCCTTGTAGAACACATTAATGCATCAAAACAAAGAGTTTTTGTCCTGTTTCAAACTACCTAATTTTAGTCACTTTCCGCTTGTTACCATAAAATATTTTGCTTGTTTGATCTCGTCAATGTTTCCTTTGTTCCACAGAGCCTCCGGTTGGAACCCCCCACTGCGAGCGACTGTACGGTATCTTCCCTGATGTTGGCAAATGCGACGTCTTCTGGAACTGCTGGAACGGTGAAGCTTCTCGCTACCAGTGCAGTCCCGGACTCGCCTACGACAGGGAATCTCGCGTGTGCATGTGGGCTGACCAGGTCCCTGAATGCAGGAACGAGGGTACGTAAGATTAGAATACGTATTCCAGTAACAAATCTATACAGCACCCTTATTGATTTGCGGTTGAACTGCTGTCGATTTGTGGTTTCTGTAAATGACAGTAACCAACCGCAGATCTTCAATCCTTGAAATGTAATTCAAGCTCAAGAATTATTTACAGTGTTGTTGCAAAGTTATATCTATAATATCCATGCAATCTGATCACACGATCAGGCTGCTGGATTGTTTTATGTTATAATGTGACAATAACAAAATATTACTGACCACTGTACCTCAAGTACATGACAACTTTGTGCACATACTATTCCAGTGAACTTATTTCGACTTAATCACCGCTGTCACTGTTGAATTTCGGTTTCGCCTTCCGCACTCTCGCTCACGTAACCTTCTTTGGTGTTTCCCAGAAGTAGCGAACGGTTTCTCTTGCCCCGCTCCCGGTGAGGTGTCAAACGCTGGCTCCTTCAGCCGTCACGCCCACCCCGAAGACTGCCGTAAATACTACATCTGTTTGGAGGGAGTTGCCCGCGAGTACGGATGCCCCATCGGCACCGTGTTCAAGATCGGTGATGCTGACGGCACCGGCAACTGCGAAGACCCCGAAGATGTTCCCGGATGGTGAGTTACCTTTCTAAAACCTCGTGTACATATTGTATACACACCACACATAGGACATGCGCATTAAATCGATTTTACATAACAAATAAAGTCCTTAATGATTCACAATTCTTGGAACTTTTGATATTTATAATGCACGATTGATTGCGGATGTCCTATTCACACCGTTCAAGTAAAGCTATTATGTCAGGCAGCTTGAACGCACCATAGGACTCTTCCACTCACTGGTTGAATACTGGTTCTGTGGTGTTACCAGCGTCTTGTGTGGTACATTAACATCTAGTACCTAGCCTAATACTGTGACACCAAGAAAGTACCCTCATCATCACAAAAATTCTTGACAAAATAACTAATATTGAATGGGTTCCTAAACATTAATCTGGTATAATGATATTCTTGGTGTCCCAAAACCTTAAGACCCTGTAACCACTTCCACACAACCAATGTCGTCCTTGTGACTAACAAATCTTCTTGCACATAAATAATGAAACATAATATCAACACAGATCGGTTGCACTTCGTGTTGCCTCAGCTTTATTATACACGAATCGATCAGCATTGTATAGATGTCGTTGTGTAGGTAGACATAGGTGGATACGTAGTAAAGCTCGCCCACCTGAATAGCTGGCCGCAGCTATGCGGCCCGGAGCCTTGCACGCTTGCGACATTTAGGACACTATGAAATTAACATGACTTAGGGCAAAATAGTGCGCTCACAGTCGTGTCATGCGCGGACGACCGTGGTCAATGCCGACCGGTACATAACGGAGTGTGTATGGTAATGACCGTTGTTTCACACAGACATATCGTATCGACCGTAACTGTCCAAGTATGACACAAAGGTTGAATTATCAATGCCTTTCATTAAAAAGAGGAAATGTTCAAAAGAATGCCGGTGACTGGCGCAGACATGCAATTATGAAATAGTTATGAGGTTTTTATAGTCTTAGCGCTCGTACGCAGTAACTTAACATTTATGAAAGTATCCAGTTTACGCTTGAGTATTTAAACAACTTATATATTCTACCGCGCAGTTACAACAAAAAAATGGTTAAATTTATTTTATCTTTGAACCAAACAGTTCTTTTATTGAAACAATGAGAGAACTTTCAAATGTTTATATCCGGTTCATGGTCTGTGTACGGCGAACAATCGCAAACAGATCGATACTAAGATGCGCCTGCGCCGGTCACGATGTAACAACGTTGAAGGTCGTAGAACCAGTTGTTTTCGAAAAGTTTTTGCGAGAGCTCCGGGCCACATAATTGTCTGTCCAGAAAAACAAACATTAGATAACGTTGGTTGGAAAAGCGAGCGGATATCATTCTTGTTGCCGTTTCAAGGCGGTTCACTCTTTAACGTCGACTGTGTACAAGATTACATTACACAATTCTCGCAGCCAGTTACCACTCGTGTAGTAAAAGTTGCTAGAAATTGAGATAGCCATTTATGTTTAACTCACTCGTCGCTGATAGGCAATAAGACATAGTGTTAAGGCTAGCTAGTAGACGACGTGGGTAGTAAGGTTCGCGTCCATTTTCAGCGAGGACTACTACGGTGATCTGGATCTGAAGACTATCCGCAAGAGCGAGCTGCTCACCGGCTTCCAGCAAGATGGCCAGACCCGCAACACGCCCAAGCAGCTCAAACCCCGCCCCCAAAAGGAGAACAATTAAATACAATTCCCCACCCCATAACCTTTTAATACTCACATAGTTTACTATAAACCAATACTCTTCGCGCACTACGAGCAACCTTTACAATCTGACAATTCTGGCTGAATACAGATACATTAGCTATGAAAAAAAAAAGTTGCTCATGGTGTGTGGAGATCGTGTTCCAGGTTCAAAAATATTCGAATGTTTAGCGAGTGAGCTACAGTTGTTATGTATCACTTCTAGTTGCCAAATACTTATCGTCTTCGAACAGTTTCATTGAGGCACGTTAGGAAATTAGTAAAACCATACAGCGATAGATATATTTATTATTTTACATTATTATCTTAGTATTTATAGAGTCCTTTCAACATTATTATATCGAAACCAGTTATCCCAGCCTGTATAAAGTTTGCACCATAAACAACTCAGGCCGTTAAGGAAGTTGTTTTGCATTTATGACAACGTAGTTCTGTTCAAAATCCATGAGGACATCGATATACCATTGTATCCGTTAAAATACCATGACCTTGTAAATATATTATTGTACTGAATTATTTCGCTGCGACTGAGTGTTGTTGTTTGATAGAAACTGTAATACTTAAGTTTTATTTTTAGTGATAAAATAAACAAAAATTTATAAAAAATTAACTTATGTTGTATTAATTTCCTTTGTGTAGTTATGCACTGTAGCACCGTTTTTCTAACATTTACCACCACACTGTTTTCTATTTCATTAATTCACTTTCTAATAACATTAATAATTTCTTGGTTCTTTTTGTAATTTTCTTCTGTCTAATAATTTTTATTACTGACTGTAACAGCCACCCGTCGCCCTTCTTGGGATTCCAGGTACGTTAATTCTTCTTTAACGTTGAAACCAATGCATTTTAAGGTGTACCCTTCTGTAAGTAAAATCTTTGTTCAATAAAATAGCAATCATATAAGAGTAAGCATGAGCCTTATTACAATGCTCACCAATGAAAGTTGACTTAATATGACAAAGTACTTATTGAATATTATTTATCTAGTATTTCATCTAAATCCCTCATTAATGCAGACAATTTATATCAATGTTGTAAATAATAATTGCTTAATATCTGCTCATTAACTTCCAGAGCCATCAGCTATAAAATTTTGAAATGCGTACTATACTAAAGATGAATAATATTCGTGTACACATTTCCTAGATGTCATAAAAGGCGATTGAAGAAAATGAGGTGGATGGATAGCAGCATCCACAAGTAAACTAATAACATCAACTGCAACAGTTTCTAGTCATGATTTCAACCATAATAGTAAATCTTATGAAACCATAAACTATCATGATGAAAGAACTGATCGTGTTTGCTAAAGAATGCACAAAATTTCTTTGATGCAAAGTTGAACCTGCTAATAACATAAATGTTAAAAAGAAGATGATTCTTAACTATATCTAAACAATAACAGAGCTCATTACTGTCTCACTGCTGGGTAAGGTCCTTCACTCAGAATGAATCTTTAGGCCTTAGTCCACCACGCCGCGCACACCATTGAGAACTTTTTGGAGACCTCTCAGGTGTCCAGGTTTCCTCACGATGTTTTCCTTCACCGTTAACGCAAGTGATTATCAAATTCTGATCCACACGTGAATGTGAAAAGTCAGACCCTTCTGCATGGGAGCCAATCATGCAACCGCTAGGCTATCACTGTTATTAAATTTATATAATATCTATCAAAATAAAATGAAACTATTACAGTTGATTCATATGATCATAATATTACAGCGAGGAGTACTACGGTGACGTCGACCTGAAAGCATTGAAGAAACTGGGATTCTGAATGTCAAGGAGCGGCTCGAAGGACAGACTGAAGCTAAACCCGTTCCATTTGATATAAACGTACGAACGGCCTCTTCAGAATCATATGTTATTGTTAGGGTACCTTTGTACTGTAAGCGTGACGTCATATCGACTGTAAATCATCCATCACAATGATTGACATTCGATAAATTATTTACTGATTCTATTCAAAAGGGTTTTGTAAGGATGATTATGTTTTAATCTTTACAAATGTTTCTAGTGATTCATGAAAGGTTTTGTCTGTCTGAAGAGGCGCTCGAGTATCTCTAAGCCATGGACTTCGAAAGTGAATCGAACCCACAACATTTTGGTCTGTTTTTGTGTCTAAAACAATTGTTGCCAAATTTGGAAATCTTCAAAAACCTTGACATGGTACCAACACAATGTGCTGGTGCTGTGTCGAAATATATGTTGTTCTTAGTCATAAAACTTACGTACTTAAGTTAAGTTTAGCGAACTTATATTTTAATATTTTTGTAAATAAATAATATTTTATACAAGTTCTGTTTCATTTCAATCACGATTGTAACCTTTCTTCTAAGTAACAATCACAAGTAAATTAATTTGAATTTGACCTTTAAATAGATGAGGAAAAATAATTAAAGAAACGATTGATTAGGTTCAATTTATTTAGTAATTAATTTCAATAAATTAAAATGCAATTTGCTGATAGAGTATGCATTAAACTTAAATAAGACATTCATATTTATACTAGGCGGAGACTTGCACCCAAACTTGATTTACGACCAATTAATTTATCAATTCAACTTATTGATATGTACGAGTATTTAGACAAGTTTTGTTAGTATTACGACATTTTTGTTACAAGTGTGTCTAAAGAACACGCCCTATTTCTCAATTCAGCCAAGTATATCTTATAGACTATTTTAGAAGAATTTATTCGCCAGTAGAGGTAGCAAAAGCCTTAACATAGACAATTACAAATAACTGGAACTCAGATGTCTACTTTGGCGATGTTTCCGAGTTGCAACTGGCGGATTGCATCTTGACGAGACATGGCTATGTGTGTGGCGATCCAACCTGAAAAGCAAAGATGTGGATTAAGTAGTTACAATGAAAACATGGTAAAGAGGAACTGTAAGGAGATAATGCTCTCAGATATCCACAGTGAGCCGTTGAATCAATTTTTATAGCTATCGATCAACTTGAATCAATTCAGCCGATCCCAATCCACTGAACACAAACCTCAAATACGTTGCAATACAACAACGAGGACCCAGTTATTCGCGTATTTACTTATTTTATTTTAGCAAGAAACTCCTACTATATTGTTTATTATGAAACTTTAAAATAGAACCCCAAAAACGTAAGTGACACACATGATAACATTTCCGTCCATTGTAAAGACTAATTACACAATGCGGTAAGCCGTGAAATTTAAGTTATGACCATTTTAATTAACGATTTCGGCAACGGCTAAGAATGCGTTAATTAACATGTATCCATTCGTATAGTTCTTAATGGTCATAAAAGTATAGTTGAGCAAATAGCAGAGGCGAATAGTATCGATTGTACAATGTTGAAAAATATTAGAGCAGTTGAATAATTAGTTCAATATTACACACTTAGTTGGTGCAATAGACTCTCAAAATCTTTATCTAACAACAATTTAGTATTCAGACAAATAAAGGAAGGACTTACATCAGAATATAGTACTTACTTTGGGTATTAACTATAGAGTTTTCTGAGAACACAGTCTTGATGTCACCTGGCTTCAAAATGGAAGCAGGTGCAGCAACTATTATAGGCGATGCTGGTGGTGCAAACGTTGCTGTTGGTGCTATAGATGCGGATGGAGCAAAAAGACCTGATGGAGGAATAGGGGCTGATGGAACAGGTGATGCCTGTGGGGCAGGAGTGGGTGCAGCAGGTTGAACTGATGTTGACTGAGGTGCAAAGACTTCAGTGTTGGTAGCAGTTGACGAGCAGTCGACGCGAGTTGGGTAGTCGCAGACGCCTAGTTGCTGAAATCATGGAAAAGGTTAAATGAAAATATGGTATACAGTCTCAATAATATTTTAGAGAGGGAGGAATTTAAAAGAACATTCCGATTATGAAGTCAAGCTAAAGAGTAATAAATATAGTACTACAAAGCTGAATATAGTATTACCAATAAAAATGAACTTTTAAATAGAATTGATACTATAAAAAGTTCATTTGGAAGTGCGTAGGGTACTCGATAAAATCACTATAAAACCATGTTTAACTGGTGGCATTGCCATAAGTATTCTGAAATACCTGCATCGGAAATGCAAAATGAGTCACTACAGTAGTCACCTCCTAGTAAAGCATATACGTTGAGTAAAATAAGAACGATTTTAATGACTTTTTAACAGAGATATTTGTATATCTGACATCACAATTATCTTTATATCCTGTTAAGAAGAGCATGACGTGGAACTACAAACTGTGTTAGAATACTTGTAACCGTTCTGCCAAGCCTATGTTGGGGTCAGCTTCTAGTCTAACATGGTGCGGCTGAATACCAGTATTTTATACAGAGCGACTGCTATCAGACCTCAGCAATCCAGTTACTGGGCAAAGCCGATATTCTAAGGTTAGACCGGTTGTAAGACTTTGAGGTTTCTGACTTCCCGTAACGACTGTCATAGGTATTCGTATGACACCCAAGACCGATGGTTTAACGTGCTCTCCGAGGCACAGAGGGGTCTCGATGTGTAACGAACGGTCACCCATTCACGGACTGACCGCGCCAAGCGCAGCTTACCCTCGCAAATCGTATGTTCCGCATGGTTGCTGATTAGCTACGAGCTAGTGTTTGTAACTTTTATCCATTCAAGTATAATATAATAGAATAGAACAGAATAGAATAGAATATACTTTATTGTACACCAAAATTGTAACACAGCTCTTATACAATAACAAACATTAAAGGGTACAATGGCGGTCTTATCGCTGATAGCGATATCTACCAGACAACCTTAATAGAATATATATTTAAAATTAACTACCTCCATCCGTGTGTCACTGCGGGGGTACCAGCTGAAAATCAGCGATGGGTGTTTTGACGCCTAGCATATGCTGAGTTGGTGACCTTTTCGGCATGGACATGCTCGACAGCATAAAATGTGTGTTTAATTCTTTTTATATTGTTTTTTCTTTGTTTATTTTATTTTATTTATGCTGTCAGTGTTCTTGGCTGAATAAATTAATTTTCTTTCTTTCTTTCTAACCATGAAAGAAATATTGTGGGTTCTAGTTAAGTATGTAGTGTTAAATGCATACATAGCCCATTGGAAACTCGAAGACACTATTTAAGAGCCTTTAGAAACGGATCTACATACAACGCAGTTTAAATAAATTGAGAGAGGAACGACTTTTAGGTATAGTTGTAGGTGACTTTTCAACAACTTTAGTTAATCACTTGATTGATAAAAGCTGGAGTCACGTGATCTAATGATGACCATCCCACACCTTCATTTTATAGGTTTTTCTATGCAATGAAGAACCATTTTGAAGGGATCTTGTCTGAAATATTAACGAAAAATCCCTTGTTGAAAATATTGCACACCGTATCAGGCTGGTAGCTAATCTTTAATGTGGAGAGGTCACCGGCAAAGAGATCACTAGAGCACTTATTTAAAGTGATAGTTATGCAGTAGCTTCAAAATTCACACGTAATTTTACTATGTTTAATTTATATTCAGGTCAATCTCACGCAACAAAGAAGGAAGTAGGTTTAATGATTGTTAATTTATTAATACTAGCTGTGTCTTCACGGCTCCGCCCGTAGCCTATGTTATTCAGTGATAATGTAGCTTTCTAATGGCAAAAGAATTTTTTAAATCGGTCTGGTAGTTTTTAAGTTTATTCGTTACATACAAAAATCCAAAAATACAAATCTTTCCTCTTTATAATATTAGTATAGACAAAGTTTGTTGATGTGCTTGCAACCAACAATACACCTATTAAAGCCGGAGAAGAGAATTTACGAAGTACTCTTTGTCATAACAAGATGATGATAAAATATTGATATAATTGATAATTGCAGGATAAAATGGCATAACATCACAGCAGAGGTGTTCTTAGTACACCCTCGTTTCGCTAGTTATGTTTAATTCCCATGTTATTACAGGGGGGGAGAGCTTCCCAGGGAGGATGGCGCGTCATGTCCTGCGCGCGCCTCTCGGATGGATGTGGGGCAGGGGAGCAACTGCCCCACCACAGGAGAGGTCCACCAGAAGAAGCTGGTGGACCGAGACCTGTCGGGGTCGCGGTGCATGCAACAGCGAATCCCGTGACCCCGGCTTTAGGTCAGCAGGAGGGACACCGTGGGGTTTTAGCCAGTAAGAGTCTGGCACACCCCCCCGTCTTCCCCAGACGGGGGATAGTCCATGAGGATTTCCCCACGTGAGAAAAAAAAAAAAAAAAAAAAAGGGGGGGAGAGCTTATTGCCATTAACCGAGTATAAATCTAGACTCCGGGCGGCTACTGAGAAATTCCTAATTGAAAGTCCTAATAACAGTTTGCCCGACCTGGGGATCGAACTCAGGACCTCACGATCAGCAGTCGCGCTTGCCACCACGAGACAAACAAGTAAAAAAAAGGATAATAATAAAATAATAATTACTTAGCTCATTAACCACAATTATTATTCGTCTCTCAATAATTGTTATGACTTTAAAATATGTCTTTGCGCTATGCGGAAGGTATGTTCACCAGAGAAGTATGTAGTATGGATGGTATACCTGGTTGTATGAAAGGTCAGCAGGACATTTGAACTTCACGGGTTGTCGGCCGACGCATATGAAAAACTCATTGCAGTCCAATGCGCTTCGGAATGCTTCGAAGTCTTTCCTGCATTCTGGCTGCGTTGGTGGCTGCTCTCCTGGTGGCAGATAGTAGAAAAGTTACAAAATTGGTAACAATTAGTCAATCTTGCAGTCAAATACCACAGTCCATGATTATGGTACTTTCCACATAGGGAAGCAGTGGATTGTCTGATATATCTGGCACAAGTCTTAAGGTCGAATTTAACAACATCGGAAAACATTTATCTGAGGAATAAAGACGTTTGGAAAGCTTTTGTAGGCATAGAAATTCTGTCAAAAAGCCGATAAGAGCCAACTAACGTTGCTAAAATCGACCTCTAATATTTTATGCAAGACATATTATTATCGCCAGGTTACAGCACAATACTTTGATCCCCTAAAATATTTGAATGAGGATCCGAGGAAGGCTTTGTCAGGTCATCTTTTTAAATTTTGATGGCTGCAGAGTCAGTATTAAATGTTTTTCTATTACGTTTTACAACTCTTATTTTATTGCTAAAGGGGTAGGAAAATGTTTACTAGTGTAAATAACAGTTTACAGAATGCGTTAAAATAACATAATTACATCATTACACCTGTATTCCCCGAAGGGTAGGGCAGAGGAATATAGTAACACCCTCATTTCGCCGTTCTGTTTAAATCCCATGTAATAGAGGGCGAGCCTATTGCCACCAACCGGGCACAAATGTAAAGGACGGGCTGGTACTGAGGTATTCTACACGGAAAAACCAAATAACACTGAACGATCCAGGATCTCACGAACAGATCAGCAGTCGCGCTCCCCACCACTAGACCAACGACGCAATTTTTTTATCTTTTTTTTCATTTTAGAAAACGTTGCCCCACACTAGGATTTCTCCTGTATCGTGGGTGCGTTTACAAACACACATCTCATATGTACAAACGCCCAGACCCGGAACAACTATCTGTATGCCATACAAATATTTGTTCCGTGCAGGAATCGAACCCACGACCCGGAGCGCAAAAGCCAATCGCCCAACTCCTGCATCAAACGTCGTCAATTATGCGTTGTGTTATATGAAAGTGAACTAGCAATAGCTCCTATCCTATTCTGGCTTCATTTTTTTAACAGGAAATAGCCTTTCTCCTGATCAGGGTTCAAACTTAGCATCTAAAAAACATTCAGAGGTTAAATGCGTGATCGGTGTATTAGGTCAGAAGCACATTCGTTTGATTTCGTAACTGCGACGATCCGACTGCTGATTTTATATAACCCGCCTGACATTTCCATGTTCGACGACATCTTCTAGTGTTATTAAAATTCATACATTACGTTAGTGCCAAGAATATCACATAACATAAATGCATACGTAGTATTTGTTTGTTTTTTGTATTTACCGTCATCTGTCGGTGATCAATACTAAGTTAGTCAGTGACAGAGTGCAAATAAGGGTCTAATCAATAGTGCGCTTTCAGCTGCAAAATCATTCTATAGAATGCGTAAGCAAGCGTAAGTGGGCGTACGCAAGTGATTAAAAATGAGCATTTTCTTAAAATAAAATGCGAATTGATTGTTTCTCACGCCATTTTAATTTTAATCTCTTTTTGGTGATAAATAAATGATAACCTATTTTATTAAACGGTTTTAATTAGCTTCATTTCGTATATTTGTTTGTTTGTTTTATTCAAATCTTTCGACAGATTTTTCGGCTACTTCTTCTTAACCGATTCTTCTGAAACTCCGCACACTAATTCAATTCCCATGACAATACTACACTATAGCAATTTCAACCTTCAGTCCTCAAATCTTGATGCTGCAGGAGTACTGCAAGATAAAACCGTTTAACTTAAAAGTTTTCTTATTTAAGGGAATACTTTTAAACGTACATATGGAAGGAAGGAAAAGAAGGAAAGCAAAAGAGGATGTAAGGATTGTAGCTTATAGCGTTCTATAGTTTCTGCCTACCCCCATGGGAAAAAGGCGTGAGTTTATATGTTAAATGTAAATATGGAAGATAAGTATTCTTGTAAGTTAACTATCTAAATTCTATTGCGTTAATCTGTGAATCATCTCCGGCCATGTTGTAATGCAATGGTAACGACATCCACACTGCACTTAGATGCATTTAAAAGTTTTACGATCGACACGATGATCTTTAATTAGAGATTTTAATCAAATTGCGTTGGATATGCGTAAATAACATAAATAAAATCGAAATAGACGTATTATTTAACTATACTAACAGCGATTAACATAATATAATCAGCCAATTATTGTCTCACTGCTGGACACGGCTCTCTTCTCAGCATGAGAAGGGTTTAGTCCTTAGTCCACCACGCTGGCCTGGTACGGGTTGGCAGACAACACACACTCGAGAATTACTTTTGTTTATACCATCTCTGTTGCGCATGCTTCCTCATGATGTTTTTCATCACCGTTAACGCAAGTGATAATCAAATTCTAAACTGCACATGAATTAAAAAGTCTCAGGCGAGTCAAGATCTAACTCAGACCCTCCAGACAGACATGGAAGGTAAGTGGTTCAACGGCTACAGGACCGTCTCTAGGTTATCTAGCGCCGGGCGCCGGGAGCGTGGGAACTAAGCTCAGGCGCCCCTTAGCATGCCCCTCGTCTGCGCTATTGTCGGGCTTCAGCGCCGTTAAAGCACCCGCCTTCAAAGGCCCCTTTTGCCTCGGCGCCCGGATGCCCTGCACCCTTTGTACCTCCGGGTAGAGATAGCCCTCGCTAGTCTACTGCTTAAGCTTGACAATACCTCTGCAAGCTACAAAATATCAAAATACAACTACTCTACAAGAAGTACTTACTTAATTTCCTGCTCTCACAGTTCACAGTATCAGAATAATCACAATATCCTTGACTGGAGAACAGCAGTCCAGGCGGACACTCTTGTTCCACCGCCCACCCATCCCAACAGTTCAAGTAATTATTGCACAACTTCGGCGAAGGGATCTGAGACCGCTTCCCTTCACAGAGTGGGTTCGGTTCAATTACTGGGTCTGGTGTGTGTGTGAGCATTAATTTGTTGTGGTACTCTGGGTCCTTCTGGATTTGTTGGACCACTTCATTTGATACTGGGATTGTTAGGGAAAATATGTTGCCTAAATCCTGTTGAAAAAAAGTATGAGTTATTATGCATATTAAGTCCCATTACTGTCCCACTGCTGGGCAGTGGCCTCTTCTCAAAATGACAAGGGTTAAGCCATGATGGCCTGATGTAGGTTGGCGGAATACCACACCATCGAGATCTTTTTTTGGTGTCCTCACTGGTGTGCATATTTCCTTACGGAGTTTTTCCTTCCGTTAACGCTAGTGATTATCAAATTCTGATCTGGACATGAGTTCGAAATGTCAGAGGTGCGAGCCGAGTTTGAACCAGACCCTTCTGCGTGGACAGCAAGCGTACAACACAAATTATACATTATGTCGTTTATTGCGTAAGAGTAGCCCATGTCCTTCTTCGGGTTCCAGAGTGTACCAAATATATCATACACCGTAGTGCCAAGTACTGTACCAAGTTTCATCAATTTTATACTAATTTTATACTAATTTAATATTCGTTTTGCATGCAAATAAAAATTATCGAATTTTGAAATTTTAACACTTGCTTTAAAATAGTCATCAGTGATACTTTAAGTGGCCCGCGGCTTAGTACCCCCTTTCCGACTAACCTTGTATAAGGATGAACTATTTGAGTAGTTGCTGTTTCTATTCAAGGACGTCAAAGAAATAAAATATTCACTTAATTTGTTTATCTCGGCGCTGTGTTCGAAAAAAATTTGGATTATCTTTCAACAACGCTATGTGAACACCCTAAATTCATATAAATATTTGACCAACCTTTATGAAGCCGAAGAATGGGTTCAAGAAACTTCCATAGTAGGGCAGATGACCAGCGTTGAGCCTCAGGTTTTGCAGAAATGGGTTATTTGGGTACGGGTTAGGGTTAGAGTATGTCTTCACCAAGTTACCCTCTTCATCGTAAACTGGAAATTAATAATTAATTATAAATAACGATTGCAGATCAGTAGGCAAGAACGTTTGAGGTATAGTATCGTAATCGTATCGCTAATGTAAGCGAATTTTGAATCGAAAATACAACTATCCTACTTATAACACTTTGATAAAAAATTTACGACATGCCCTATTTGTTTCATACATAGGTACCTAATGAATAATGTCTTCGATTTAATTAAATATTATTTGCGAAACCGCCCGTGCACACAGCGGATCCGTTTTAACGGATCCGCGTTCTAACAGCGGGTCCGTTTTAACGGATCCGCTAAAATGGATCATGCAAAGAAACCCTAGGTAGAAGGCACCCATACATCTCCATACATCTTCAGGTACGGATCCGTTTTTTATACTGTTCCGGCATCCAGTTTATGTGTGTAAAGTTGTCAGGCCAGTATTTATTACTGGATTCGGAATACTGTTCCGTTTTTTATACTTTTATGGCGGCCAGTTTCTGATTACAAAACGGAATGTATAAAAATATCGGTTCAGTATTTTTTACTGGATTCGGAATACTGTCGTGTATGTGAACTCGCTCATACAACTACAGGCGCCATCACCAAAATAAAAACGGACCCTGTAAACAGTTCCTGTGTGAACTAGCTGTACGTATATCCGATTCAAAATTCACTAATATTAACATTACGTTTACGTTAGTAACTCGATAGGCCTACAGAACTCACGCACACACAGGCTGAGGAGGAAAAGGAGCTGTCGGGAATATTTTGATGCCACGAAAACATTGCCAACGTGTAGGGTGCAACGGGCATGAAAATTAAATGAAAAACACGTGAAACTATAAAGGTAGTAGGGTTCGTCTAAATTAAAATGACGCACCCTTTTAACCTATAAGAAAATCGGTAGGTATTTCGGCTGGCCTCACATAGTCCAATAAGTTGCTCGAGACACCGTTGATCGCCATTTGTTTGTAGCTGGCCGCTATAAACAAATGGTGAGTAACTAATAAAGCCCGTATGTATCCAGCCTTACAATAAAACATTGCACCATATATCAACACCGTCAACCTTCTTCTGAGTTCAAACACTTGAATCAAAGCGACCATTTCCTGGTACATTGTACCATCATGTTCATATTTCAAATATAAATCGTAACATCAGACTTGCCTTCACACGATACAAGGGTTCGTGTACATACAACGTCAAAAGAATTAAATTAAAAATAATATTTATTTAAGTAAAGTGGCAGGTATTTGCTTAAAGGACTAAAAGACAGTTTACATTTAATCGCCTCTGCAAATGGCCTTAGGTAGGTAAATATGCACAGCATTTACAATTTAAATGCATGTTCGCCGTAAAGGTTTCGTCATTTTCTTCTAGTAATTACACTATAATTATGGAAACTCGTCTTTTTGAAACATAATTTTTTTGTTAACTTCTAGGCGGATCGGAATACCAGTATAGTCGCTGGCACGCAACTTGGCAAGGTTTTGGCGTAGAGGGAGTAAAGAAAGAAAAGGCAGAAAGACAGAAAGGAGAGAAATTCTCTTCTCTACTCTTGCCAAGTTTCGCGCCGGCGACTATACTTATACAAAAAATTCATACTCCGAAGAGGCAATAAAATGCATGTTCAATGCTAAAATAAATAAAAAGATATACACTATTCAGCCACCTGAATTGTCTGAACAAAATTGACAAATATCGACAATATTAAACACAAATTTACACACAAAGGCACCGCTCTGCGAAGCAACTCGATACCTCTAGCTCCGTCAGACGCGGTGACATATGAATCGCCCTTTACGCTCGACTGACGCACAAAATAAAGGACCTCAAGACGTATAGCTCTTCTCAGCATTTACAACACATCTATAAATCCTGGGCGATTCTGCACGCACTAATAAATAAAGAAGTGTTCTGTCCGTCATTTAGGTAAGTACTTTGTATTTTATTGGTTTAAAGTGACCTTTCCTGGGATAAGAATAGACCTTATTATCTTTTCTAGTGCCTATAGTCCAGCCATTAAAATGGTGTATAAAATGTAAACAAACCTTCATCATGAAACAACTTTGCTTTAAAAGTCCATTGAACATACACGTTTTTTATAAAATAAAAATAATTTATGAACAAATGTTAAGGTTTCCAAAAATATGTATGTTTATTGAATCCGTAAAGCGAATAAATTTTGCATGATCAAAGGGTAAAGTGAACTGAAGGGTGGCTTTTTGGGGGCTGTCTTTTCAAACATTGACAATCTAAAAGAACTAAGTAATTCTAGTCTATTTTGAAAAAAAACTTTTGAAGTCTGATGTTTGAACTAGATCTTCTATTAAAACTTCTGTCGAAGAGCGTCACAATTGTTTTAATGTTATGAACTCTCCTTTTTTAGAATAAATCAAATATAATTCGGTTATCAATTTATATTTTATATACCTACACATTAACAAGATCCAACGTGATAACATGACCAATTGCTAAAATTTATTAACTCATCAGAAAACTTTTACCTGAAGAATGAATTGAACGTTTTGACAGATATTCTATCCAAAACCTGTCAAAATGTCAAATTTATTCCTCGAATAAAAGACATCTGACGATTTAAAAATCGACCCTTTATACATAGATCAATACCTATGCAATAAATGTTTTCAAACTTTCGCGATTTGTACACATTATAAAAATATTAAATCGGGTCTAATCACATAGACAATTTATAGTTCAACAATTTTACATATATATATATATGTTGTATATATATATATATATTATGTATATATGTTGTGTATAGTTCTTCCTGAATAGTTAAGTCAATCCAAAAACCGTGACAGGCTGAATGGCTAGAACAATTGATCTGATGCTTGAAAAGACGCAGCTTATAAACGAAATTAACATTATTTCACTAAGTTTGACATTACTGTGTTCGCAAATGATAGGTCCAGCATAATTATTGCGATAGGTAGGTACTTTATAAACAGCATGCAATGTTATGAAGCAAAAGGTTAGCGCCCGAGATCGTTGACCGAGAGTGAAGAGCGCTACATGATATATCTTTACTGCTAAGCTGTAATTGAAAGATGAATGGATAGGCACTGAGCATCAGCTCGGGTTACTAAGGATGACTGTCTATTATACCTGATTCCTATAAACAAAGACGAATCGCTTTGCTTACCAATGATATCATTTTTTATTGCCAAATTGGGTATATAAGGTTAGTTGGAAAGGGGTAATAAGCCGAAAGGGTGTTACAGTATCTATAATATGGGATAACTTTTGTTTTACAACTTTCCCCAAAACTCGATAGTTTAAGAGAAATAGCTTTTCAAAGATTTCGTAAAAAATATGCTAAAATCTATCTATCCATAGCTATGATCAGCTGTGTTTACTATTTAGGTTATATTTGGAGTCACGGATTACAAATGCCCCCGATCCACCGTGCTCACCCGCCGCAGCCACGGAGCCGGTTGTCCCTTCTGACTCCGCAGTCACACCGCTAATACAGCCCTCATCAAGCTGTCGTATCCCTCCCAGTCCTCTCGCATTCAACACCCTAAGAGGTTCGAGTCCCCCCCTAGGGGACGCCCTTAGAGGTCATGATGTTACAGTAGTTAGAGTAGTTAGTTACTTAGTTAGATATTGGTTTGGAGACCCTTCTGGTCTCGCCAATAATAGCCCGGTTACGTAGAAAAGGTCCGCAAGACGATCTACAAGAGTCGAAGAAGGAAAAAAAATACGGATTAGAAACTTAATTTTCTGAATTCATAACTAAAGCAGGTATGTTCTTTTTTTAAACTAAAATAAAAAACATTTTACATGCAAATAGAAATTATGAAATTTAGAAATTTTAACACTTGCTTTAAAATAGTCATTAGTGACACTTTAAGTGGCCCGCGGCGCCCTTTCCGACTAATCTTGTATAAATAGACTCGTAAACAAAAATTTTGGGATTCATGAAAAGAACTTCCTAACTTCCTAAAAACAATGTGAAAAGAAGAACATGATTGGTTCAGATTCACAACAGCCAAAAGGTCAAGAGAAAAAAAAGACAAAGATGACAAACATTCATTATGTCAAAACTTTATGAGTTTTTGAATCTCAAGTAAAATAAGTACCTACAGACGGCTGCATTCATTTATTAATTATTAAGTGGTAACATTAGAGGTTCTTATAATGTAGCCTGGCACTTGTAGTTTTAGGAATATAATAGAGATTAATGTAGACCTCTATATGAATACTTAGAGGGCCTCATGGCTAATGACCAACCGCGCAAATCATACGATTTGCGAGGCTAATCTGCGCTTGCCGCAGCCAGTCTGTGGATGGGTGAATGTTCGTTACACATCGAGATCCCTTTGTGCCTCGGAAAGCACGTTCGTTAAATAGTCGGTTGATATGACAGGCGTGACGGGAAATCAGAAGTCCGAAAGTCTGACAATCGGTCTAACCTTAGGATTGCCCGTTAACTGGGTAGCGGAGGTCTGATGGCAGTCGCTCCGTGTAAAATACTGGCATTCAGCCGCATCTGGTTATACTAGAAGCTGACCCCAACATAGTTGGGAAAAGGCTAGGCAGAAGAACTCTTTACTCACACAAAAATTGTATCTACTAGGGTACATTAGCTACCAGAAGTTACCAGGCGTACCCCAATCGCTGCAGTTGTCTTTACAACAGAATGTACCTACTTACACAAATCGCATAAGTCAACAAGGGTCAGAAATTGCAGCTTGTCACTGTTCTGCCTAGCCTTTTTCCAACTATATTGGGGTCAGCTTCCAGTCTAACTAGAGCGGATCCATCCACGGACTGACCGCGGCAAGTGTAGCTTAACCTTGCAAATCAATGACCCGCGCGGTTGTTAATGTACCACGAGCCCCTCACTACTTTGTCACTACAAAGTGCAATTTGGTATCCTTTCAACTTATCACACGGATGCAATAAAACGAGTTTTTACTTGATTTTTAAAACGCTAAAGAAAAAAAAATCTTGTTTACTTAATGATTAGATCAGTAAAGACGAACAAAGTCGTGGGCGAATGTGGTTTTGAATGAAGATGCAATGCAAATGAGGAAATTCCAATTCAAAGATAGTATACTACATTTCTATTTTGGTCTCTATTAGTATTTCAATCCGGGTTGCTATTTCTATTTAAATCGATGCAATTTATCGATCGCTTGATTTATCGATATCTGATTCAGTGTTACGTCTTTGCTGAGTTATTTGAAATAATCTCGTCTAGTTATTATTTGCTTATCTCTCTCTTCCTCTTAGTCTTTTCCCAACTATATTTGGGGTCAGTTTCCGGTCTAACCAGATGCGGCTCAATATCAGTATTTTACATGGAGCGACGGCTACCAGACCTCCACAACCTAGTTATTGGGCAATGCTGATATCCTAAGGTTATATAGACCGGCTGTCAGACTGTCGGACTTCCGACTATTCGTAACGACTGTTATATGTATTCGTATGACACCCGGGACCGGTAGTTTAATGTATTCTCCGAGGCACGAAGGGGTCTCGATGTGTAACGAACGGTCGCCCATCCACAGACTGGACGTGGCAAGCGAAGCTTAACCTCACAAATTAATGATCCGCGTGGTTGTTAAATAGCCAGGATCCCCTCCTGTTGGCTTATCTGTATTATGAATTTGATATCTTAGAAAAACAAAGAATGTATTAAAAAAATCCCTCATGCAATATTCACTGCTATCAACCAAAATAAATGATAAATGCGGTACCTATGTACCTTAAACTTAAAATTCACTATAATATAATTTATTTCAATGATTTTGCGCTACCCTTATTCTAACCTTCATTAAGAATCTCATCAAATATTATAAGACAGGTACGATGAATCTTCTTCCTCTTAGCCTTTTCCCAATTATCTTGGGGTCAGCTTCCAGTTTAACCAGATGCGGCTGAATACCAGTATTTTACACGGAGCGACTGCCATCAGACCTCCGCAACCCAGTAACTGGGCAATGCCGATATCCTAAGGTTAAACCGTTTGTCAGACTTTCAGGCTTCTGACTACCCGTAACGACTGTCATAGGTATTCGTATGACACCCGGGACCGACGGCTTAACGTGCTCTCCGAGGCACGGAGGGGTCTCTATGTGTAACAAATGGTCACCCATCCACGGACTGACCGCGGCAAGCGCAGCTTAACCTCGCAAATCGTACGATCGGCGCGGTTGTTATTTAGCCACGAGCCCCTCCCCTTAAGACAGGTTCAATGAATCCAAACGAAATTTCGAGAAAAAAAAATACGATCTACTGGTTAGCGTGCAATAACAATTCCTAAGTGAAACCTATACATCAAATAAATCAAAAGATATGCCAAGTTTTACGCAACATCCTGTCGATTTCTGATTGATTTACGCACAACTATTATCGAATACAGTCCCATTATAATTTCGGTTCATATTTATGTCTGTAATCGCTTCCTTGAAAATCATCGCTCGAAGCAATTATATCGATAACAATTCAAGGAGAATACTATACACTTTTGGATATACAACTATCTCAATTATATTTCGATTAAAAACAATACAGGATGTAAACGAAATCATGTAATTCCTTTAAACCTCGTGATGTACTGCTGACATAGATTAACCTTTTTTTTTCTCGTTGGAAAATCCTCATGGATGTCCCTCGCCCGGGGAAGGCGAGGGGGTCTGCCGGACTCTTACCGGCTAAAAAGCAACGGTGTTCCTTCTCCTGACCGTAAGGCCGGGGTCGCGGGATTCGCAAAAGCATGCACCGCAACCCCGGCAAGACATAGATTAACCCTGCACGGGAAACTATTGATTTCAATAAATAAAAATACCAGAAGTAAACGTGTGCTCTTAACGTGAGACATTTTAGCGCCCCGAGCGAATTGCACGGCTATCGCTCGGGGCCTCACGTTAAGAAAATGCCTCAAGTTAAAAACACATGTTTACTTAATGTTTTTTTTTATTGCAACTAAACGCATCCCGTTCAGGATTAAACGTGTGTCAGCAGTACCTACATCACGAATTTTGAAAGAATGACATGATTTCGTTTACACCCTGTATTTTCTTTCTTGTTTACGAGATAGTACCTATAAGTTAAACAAACAGATAAAAATATCACGCTGTTCGTTCACTTCACTGTACGTAATTCGATTTCCAGTTTTTTATTGCATCCTCAATTGTTTAATATAAATAAATTAATAATGTAGCTGAGTAATGTTATTGTAATAAACAGGTGACAATAGCTTTAAAATGTCAAGTGCATTGACTCCCTGGGCGGCGGCGATCAAAAAGATTACGTCCACGTCATATCCCTTTCACTCTCAAAGATGTTCTGCTTATCCTTTTCCCAGCTATGTTGGGGTCAACTTCCAGTCTAACCAGATGCGGCTGAATACCAGTATTTTACACAGAGCGACTGCCATCACACCTCCGCAACTCAGTTAATGGGCAATGCCGATATCCTAAGGTTAGACTGGATGTCAGATTTTCGGGCTTCTGACTTCCCGTAACTACTGTCATAGGTATTCATATGACACCCGGGATCGACTGTTTAGCGTGCTCTCAGAGGCACGAAGGAGTCTCGGTGCGTAATGAATGGTCATCCATCCATGGATTGACCGCACCAAGTGTAGCTTAACCTCGCAAATGGTATGATCCGCGCGATTGGTAATTACCCACGAGCTCCTGGTTACAAAAGATGGTCTAAGAACAACCCAGGATTTGAAATAGCCCTGTCTCTTTTTGGGGACCACCTGTTAGAGAAACACGGTGAAAAAATATCCCTTGGTCCATCTAGGTGGACAGAAGGACCGGACAGGAGGACCACGTGCAATATCCCTCTTTTTGTTATACGAAAAGTTAGTTTTGGAATAAACCATTTTCCGTAATAAGGGGGTATGAGTTTGATAGTAAAATAATATATCTATAGTTTGAAGTAGGTATGTGACTGTTAGATCAGCATTTTCAATGATTAGAGAGGCCTAGACTTTATCTATAATTCCCTAGACTATCCCCTGGTTTCTGAAAGACTGTTCAACGAAAAATTAACTAATCAGCTGTCAATTTCATGTTAAGTAATGTCATTGGTTAATAGTATTTTGATAGACGAATCAAATTCGTTGCCGTGAGATTTAACAAAAGATTATATTAATTAACCTTTTAGAAACCGAGGATAAGTTTTCTATAATTTCACAGAGAAAAATAAAAATTGAAAAAAAAATGCATCTGAACTCTGATCCCCTACAACCCTACATACACAAACTATGAATCTAATACAAATTATGTACGAATTTTACCTAGCTGTTAGGAGTATAAATGAGATTGGGTGCCTGAAACACATTAGTCTAAAGATTTACCATTCTCAAATAATAATATATTTTATTATAATCAATAGCACACAATTAAACAAAAATCTCTTATGACCCGAAGGACCAAAATCGGATCAAAGGACCACAGAACCAAAGGACCATTTATTTTCGCTTTAAATGTGTTGAGTTAAACTTGACAGAGACTTCTATATATTGTAATAGGAAACCAGCTCATCAATTATTATTAGGTAACTATTAGGAACGCATCAGTTCACTGAATAAATGGGAAAGTTCCTAACTGACGCTTGATACTTTTACGATTAGAGCGGGATGTTGAGTGGCTAATACATTCTATACTATATCTCCCAAATGTATGATTAACAAATGTATTATTAAAACTTATTATTGCTATTACTATTTTCATTTACCAATCCAAAAGTTACCAAAAACTTATTTGTACTCACATAACAATCTCTTCTGGCGGCTATCTTTCACGCTCGCGTCGCCCTTAACGCACACGACGTAAATAAAAACGGCGAGAGTTACAATTTTCATCTCGATCCTTGTAGGCAGTGAACGGACAGGACAATGTCAGGGCTAAAAGCAAAACCTAGCTTATATACCGTCGGAGAACGAAAACAAGTACTTGACTATACATACGTGGGATCTAGTTTTAGTCAGGACACCAAAGGAAAGCCTAAAAGGGTGCGCGCGTTCTACAATAAGTAAAGTTTTTTATAGCTCGCGGATGGAATTAAATTGAGTCATCGTATTTAATATGGTCTTTTTTTGGTCCTTTCTCATTGTTTTGTTAACATCTGGTCCTTTATTAAGAACATGATCTCGAGTTTATCAAGCTTTATCAAATTTTCATACACATATTAGCGCTTTACTGCCTCGTTGGTCTAGTGGTGGCAAGTGCGACTGCTGATCGTGAGGTCCTGGGTGCAATCCCCAGGTCGGGCAAAGTATTGGGTTATTCCGTGTGGAATTCCTTAGTAGCAGCCCGGAGTTTAGATTTGTGCCCGGTTGATGGCCATAGGCTCGCTCCCTATTGCAAGCGAAATAAGGGTGTTACTATGCACCTCTGCCTACCCCTTCGAGGAATACAGGAGTGATGTTATATCATCGGTTATGGTAGTTATTAATGGTAGTCACTCCGTGTAAAATACTGGTATTCAGCCACATCTGGTTAGACTGGAAGCTGACCTCAACATAATTGGGAAAATGCTACGCAGAATTTAACACAACCTGCATTAGTTACATAACTCATACTTATTTCATTCCTGTCTAGCCAGGCATCCCGGTTACACCATTAAATCATGCTCGTAGATCCGATAGAACATTCCCGAAGCCCCCATTAATCAAACCTGTCTTGTTCATCTCCATTTTGAAGCTTTATTACATGTCCTGAGATATAAATTACCAATCTTGTTAGTATACGATGAGATTTGATATCAATTCGCTGCGACGAAGTCAAGCGAGACTGATACTTAATTTAGAGTGGCTTCTTATAAAAAATATTTGTGATAAAAATGTTAGCTCCATATAAAAAGTTCCTCTATTCTTATTTTTATTCTTTATTGTATACAATAACTAGCGACCCGCCCCGGCTTTGCACAGGTGCAATGTGGATACTAATGTGGGGCATATAAATCTACCTCTTGAATCACTCTATCTATTAAAAAAAACCGCATCAAAATCCGTTGCGAAGTTTTAAAGATCTAAGCATACATAGGGATATACAGACAGCGGTGGCGACTTTATTTTATACTATGTAATGATTCAAATGGCTAGACTATACACATTATTACAAAGTTGCAGTCACCATGTCCTGTAACTCAGCGGCACCGTTTCAAACTGGAAACTCAACAACGCTGCTTGACTGCAGTAATAGTGGTGGTAGTACTTTCCCGGACGAAGTTTTCACAAGGAGATAAAGATAAAAGATAAAAATAAAGATACAAGATAAAGATACAAGATAAAGACAAAAATAAAGATAAAAGATAAAGGTAAAATATTAAGTTAAAGGATAAAGATAAAGGTAAAAGATAAAGACAAAATATAAAGGTAAAAGATATAGATAAGAGATAAAGACAAAAGATATTTATTTTGCAAATATGGGTGGTACAAACAAATGTGGTGACATAAAAGAGGATACATGATCAGCCATATTTAACCATTGCGGCCCGTCCCGGCTTCGCATGGGTGGACATTTTTCCAAATTTTGCAACATTTTCCATTTATGCTCCGCTCCTATTGGTCGTAGCGTGATGTTATATAGGCTATAGCCTTCCTCGATAAATGGACTATCCAACACAAAAATATTTTTTCAATTCCAACCAGTAGTTCCTGAGATTAGCACGTTCAAACAAACAAATAATCAAACAAACAAACTCTCCAGCTTTATATATTAGTACAGATTTGTGATAAAAATGTTAGCCCCATATAAAAAGTTCCTATTCTTATTTTTTATTGTGTATAATAAAGAATATAAATACTTATGCAGTGATAGCCTAGCGGTTGAATGCTTGCCATCCATGCAGGAGGGCCTTAGTTCGATCCCGGTCTATACCTATGACTTTTAGAATTCGAGTCCGGACCAGAATTTGATTATCACTTGCGTTAATAATGAAGAAAAAACACCGTGAGGAAACCTGCACACCTAAGAGGGCTCCATAAAGTTCTCGATGGTCTGTGTAGTCTGCCAACCCGCACCAGGCCACCGTGGTGGACTAAGGCCTAACCCCTTCTCATTCTGAGAAGATGCCCGCGCCGAGCAGTGGGTTAGTAATAGGCTGATTAGGATTTTTATGTTTATTGTGTACAAGGCAATTACAATATAATAATATAATTTTGAGATCATGTATAAAGGCAAGCTTCACTCAAAAATTTGTACCCTAGAACCTACCAGCAAACCTAGAGTTTGATAAAAAGAGTAAACTCTAGTGGGCAATTATTGTCTTGTGGCGGCATCTATCACACCACATGAGAACTACGCAGCACGACGAATGTCTAGCAGACTACAGTGACAACAATGACAGCTGTCAAATGAAAACGTCGCATATCCTGCATCGCGATATCAAGATTTGACACGCAGATAGTAATACAACTTTCCAATATCAACCGTTGGGCAGTAGCCCGCAAAGCATAAGACCCGCCTGGTAGGAGGATCCTCCCTTTTCGTTAGAGGAGCACCATACCTCGTGCCTCCACAGTCTAATTTATATTTATTTATTTACTTAAAACTATACAGTCGGTCCCGGGTGCCATACGAATACCTATGACAGTAGTCACAAGCCCGAAAGTCTGACAACTGGTCTAACCATAGGATATCGGCATTGCCTAGTAACTGGCTTGTAGAGGTCTGATGACAGTCACTCCGTATAAAATTCAGCCGCATCTGGTTAGACTGGAAGCTGACCCCAACATGATTGGGAAAAGGCTAGGCAGAACATTTACCTATTAGTCCTTCTTCCTGCTCTTATCTCACACTAGGTGGGGTCGGCACAACATGTAGTTCGTAAATCCATGTTGTTAAAGGTTTTGGCTTATTGTTTTAAGACCGGCCGCCTGCCTGACATCAACCCTCCTTGGGAATACGCATTGCGCCGTCGCGCGGGTGACACAATGTGCTTGCTGATGTTATGCACTGAGTCCCAAAATGATATGCTTGTCAATCTTAATATTCTTCTTGGTGGAGTATATTTGTAGTTCCTCAACCCACTCATTCAGTTTACTTATACAAAACATTTACTTAGCACTATACATTTTTATACAAAGTTCCTATCTATATGAATTTTTATTAGCAAAAAATATACAAAAAGTATCAACTACATTGTAACATTTTGCTATTATTTTTATGTAATTCTGTGTTCAACAGTGATCATTTAATTAAATAGGATAGCAAGAATATTTAGAGCCACTGTGGCGATCCCTGCGTAGGATCCTCACATGCCTGTATTGTATTTAGTTTACTTAATTATGAGAGAACACGCGCCAACGCCTTCCGCTAGCCGCTTAATTAATCTCTTAATAAGAAGAAATTGATAGATAAGGGACTAATTATCTTCAATTAAAATGTAAGTACACCTCCCTTTTTTATGTTATTCAAGTCTATATAACTAACTAGCGTAAGCCCGCAGCTTCGCTTGCGTGATTTTCTTTCCACCTCTTTAGAGGAGGAATTTTGAAAAATCCCTCCGTAGTGTATGTCTACGTGGTAAAAGATACCTAGGTACTGCCAAAATTTCAAGTTTCTAACACCAGCGGTTAAGGCTGTGTGTTGATAGATCCATCAGTCAGTTTCTCCTTTTATACAAGGTTAGTCGGAAAGGGGGTACTAAGCCGAAAGGGTGTTAAAGTACCTATAATAAGGGATAACTTTTGTTCTACAACTTTCCCCAAAACTCGATATTTTAAGAGAAATAGCTTTTCAAAGATTTCGCAAAAAATATGCTAAAATCTATTTGTCCATAGCTATAATCAGCTGTTTTTACAATTTAGGTCATATTTGGGGTCACAGATTAGAAAATTAATTTTCTGAATTCAAACTAAACTAAAGCAGGTATGTTTTTTTTTGAAAATACTAAAATAAAAATCTTTTTGCAGGCAAATAAAAATTAACGAATTTTGAAATTTTAGCACTTCCTTTAAAATAGTCTTCAGTGATACTTTAGATGGCCTGCGGCTTAGTACCCCCTTTCCGACTAACCTTGTATAAGCAGAAGAAATCTACGAAACAATATTTTATCTAATCTTAGGATATCGCCATTGCCCAATAACTGGGTTGCGGAAGTCTGACAGCAGTCGCTCCGTGTAAAATAATGGTATTCAGCCGCATCTGGTTAGACTGGAAGCTGACCCCAACATAGTTGGGAAAAGGCTAGGCAGAACAAACGAACCTATGAAAAAATCACTTGGGTTGGTTATCTCTGCAATAATTTTATCAGTGTTTTAATGTGTTACACGATTGGCCTTGGATGGTGATTTCATTAGGTACAGCTAGCTACATTAGAGCTATTATAATTTCTTACCATCTGTAATCAATTGCTTTATAAATCTTTACACAGTCACTTGGCTTAGGAATCCTTAAGTTCGTACTTGTGACCACTAAAATACAGCACTCTTTTCTTTGAAACCATAAATTTACCGATTTACATAACATAACATCACGCCTAGTATTCCCCGAAGGGTACGGTAGAGGTGTTTTTAGTACACCCCCGTTTCGCCAGTTATGTTTACGTCCCATGTAATAGGGGGCGAGCCTATAGCCATTAACTAGGCACAAATCCAGACTCCGGGCTGCTACTGAGAAATTCCTAATGGAAAAGCCAATAACACTTTGCTCAACCTTAGGATCAAACTCAGGACCTCATGCTCAGCAGTCGCGCTTGCGACCACTAGACCAACAAGGCAGTTAAGGCAGTATTTACGTCTTCCATTAACCCTTACGCGAGCAATACTATTTTACACCTCCGATTTTGGTTTTATTTATCCTAAACATTGTGAAACAATACTAATAGATTTCCCCCCCTTGCTTACCCCCCCTGTTTTTTTGGGCTACGGCAATATCTTCGCCAATGCCCGTTTGTGACTTATAAGAGATGACTTATAATATTATAAGAGATGGCGTTAGCTGTCTATAGTTGCACAATATCAGTATACTTCATACATTTCGGCGCAACTTTTAAAAAGTGGTTTGGCAATTATTTTGCCGATGCTCGCAAAGGGGTTAAAAAAAGGGAGATTCTTAGATAAAAGTAGCATCACAAAAGAATGCAGTCATAGATTGGCCTCCACTGCGCTCCAACTAGATACTGCCATATCTAAGAACAATAGCTCCTTGAATGCGGCAACTTTATATCGACATTTGCAACGATTTTCTTGTAGTATTTTTTGACGACACGTTTGGTGCAGTGGCTGAACGATCGGCTTCTGCGCTACGGGTCGTGGGTTCGATTCCCGCACGGAACAAATATTTGTATGGCCTACAGATAGTTGTTCCGGGTCTGGATGTTTGTGCGTGTGAAGATTTGTGTTTGTAAACGCACCCACGATACAGGAGAAATCCTAGTGTGGGGCAACGTTTATTTTAAAAACAAAAAAACAAAACAAAAGTATTGTTTTTACATATTTTCACTACGTAAGCGTATTACTTTAAGTTTACGAGCAGTTTACAAGAACACACACAATAACATTGGTTGCAACACTCTTTGGTTGCAACGAGACTGACTCGAGTACGCCGACTTCGGCGTAGTATTCGTTGCCGCATTTTACTAGTACGCCGACGGTATCTACTTGGAGACTAATCATTAATCTAAGAATACAGTCCTGTACTATAATCTGTATTCCCCTGGTAGTCAAAGTGCTTTTTAATGTTGACCGTGCATTGAACGCAAGGAATCTTTAGCCACTCGCCCCGATTCGGTGCACATTACATTTTTTTTTCGAGATTCTCTGGAAGTTTGTAGAAAAAAGCTAATTTATCTAAAACTAGCTATGTCCTCACGGCTCCGCCCGCATAAGAAGTTTTACTCCAGTAATAAATATAGCCTATGTTACTCAGTGATAATGTAGCTTTCTAACAGTAAAATAATTTTTGAAATCGGTCCAGTAGTTTTTAAGTTTATTCGTTACATACAAAAATACAAATATTTCCTCTTTATAATCTTTATATATATATAAGTCGACTGTACGTGTGTATGTCACTGAACTCCTCCTAAACGGCTGGACCGATTTGAATGATTTTTTTTGTATGCGTTTGGGTGGCGCCCTGGATGGTTTAGATTCACAATTGGACCCGGTAGGTGGCGCTACTGTCGGTATATCACCAAATTTTCCGGGCAGGACGACGTCTGTTGGATCCGCTAGTATAGATGTAAGGTATTTATAGTGCATGTTACTGATCCAGAGAGAAACCAATGAGATTACACTGCCAGAGATTGACGACACGTTTGGTGCAGTGACTGAGCGATCGGCTTCTGCGCTACGAGTCGTGGGTTTGATTCCCGCACGGAACAAATATTTGTGCGGTCTACAGATAGTTGTTCCGGGTCTGGATGTTTGTGCGTGTGAAGATTTGTGTTTGTAAACGCACCCACGATACAGGAGAAATTCTAGTGTGGGGCAACGTTTTTAAAAAAGAAAAAGAAGAAAAAAATGAAAAAGAGAGATCATGTCAGGGGCAAGTCCCTCATGTTGTTATTATTTAATTTGACATAGGCATTGAATAACGTTCACACAGAAACTGTTTACAGGACCCGTTTTAGCGGATCCGTTTTTATTTTGGTGATGGCGCCTGTAGTTGTATGAGCGAGTTCACATACAAGACAGTATTCCGAATCCAGTAAAAAATAGTGGATCCGTTATTTTTATCGTATCCTGTCTGCCAGATGCGACACAAGTGCCATTTGTTTAACTGATCCGTCGGTACAGGTGTGAACAACACATCCAGTACCTACCGACGGATCCGTTAAAACGGATCCGCTGTATGAACGGGCTCTCAGTTATATGAAGATATTTAAAAAATACTTATCTGATGTAGTCACGTCTCTATGGCTCCTGTCTAATAAAAAACCGCGCGGATCATACGATATGCGAGGTTAAGCTGCACTTGCCGAGGCTAGTTCATGAATGGGTGACCGTTTGTTTGACATCGAGCCCTCTCCGGCCTCGGAAAGCACGTTAACAGTCGAGTGTCATACGAATACCTATGACAGTTGTTACGGGAAGTCAGAACCCCGAAAGTCTGGCAACCGGTCTAACCATAGAATATCGGCATTGCCCAGTTACAGTGGTTGCGGAGGTCTGATGATAATCGCTCCGTGTAAAATATTTGTATTCAGCCGCATCTGGTTCGACTGAAAGCTGATCCCAACATAGTTTGGGAAAAGGCTAGGAGGAAGATTATGTAGTCACGTCTCTGAAGACTGTAGGAGAAGGATAGGTATAGCGATTCCGTTGTTAAGGTTCCATGTTATGATCTTACCTTTGGTATCAAACTTAGAACCTAAGATCAGGAATCGCGATTCTTCTTTCTTCTTTTTTAGTGACTAACCTGTTGTCTAGAGTTTATGCCGCCCATGGGCCTCTGACTTGTCTTCACATGCCGTCGAGAAATATCTTTCAGGCATTTTTAGACAGTTTCCTCATGAGGTTTTCCTTCACCGTTTTTAAGCAACTAATAATACAATACGCACATATATCCGACAAGTCAGAGGTGCGTGCGTTATGTTCGAACTCGAGACCTATGACTTGGCAGTCCGACGGTCACACCACTAGGCTATCACTGCTTAATCGCGATTACTACCACTTAAATATCTCGAATAGTCGTCAGATAAGTTTTTTTTTTTAATCGGTCGGAAACCAAAGAGAGGGTCTTTGGTTTCTCCTGTGTCGTGGGTACGTTTACAGACACAAATCTTCACATGCACAAACATCCAGACCCGGTACAACTATTGTTAGATTATACAAATATTTGTTCCATGCGGAAATCGAACTCACGACCCGTAGCGCAGAAGCCCATTATTCAGCCAATACACCAAACATGTCGCCGAAAGTAAACTATTTAATTTCGCATTAAACATCTCTTTTAGATTGTTATCCTTTCTAAACTCGCATCAACATCACTTCACTGTTATACAACTCTGTTTTAATACATACATACATAAACTCACGTCTTTTTCGCATGGAGGTAGGCAGAAACTATAGAGCGCCACATGTTACGAGCCTTACATACTCCTTTCGCTTCATCCACATTCATACATCTTGTCATACAGGAACGCCGGTCGAGAGTACTATGTACCTGCCCTTTGTGAAGAACAGTCGGTAGTCTTTCAGTTTTAATGCAGATATTAATTTCTAATTTAAGGTGTTCCGTAGATTTAACACTATGTCTTAATGGAATACAAATAATGTTACAATATGTGAAATTCGAAATCATCATCATCATCTCCCTGCCCTTATCCCACACTAGGTGTGGTCGACACAACATGTATTTCTCTTCGATTCTCCTCTATCAGCCGTCATATCAGTACTCACTCCTTTCTTACCCGTATCATACTTCACACAATCCATCCATATTTTCTTTAGCTTCGATATCCGAAATGAGACCCAATGATAAATCACTCTAATGTATGTCTGAACAAAATGGAGAAATTCCAGTCCAAAACTTTCAGGAGGATGCAACGATACAATAGAGAAAAAAAGAGATGTTAATTTTTTTTCTTTTCAACGAAGATTATTTTCAGCAGGCAAATTTTCATAATTTTTTTTGTGGTTTACTATTTTTAACCTTTTCAGTATAAAACAAAATTAGAGTACATGGTTGAAACGTGATGTGTTAGATGTTGTGACAGAAGTGGCCTTTATAATCAGTGTGGTTATGCCAAGAGATATATAATTATTGCCAAGAACGGTGCCTAATAATAAAACAAAAATTCATGACGATACGCACCTGAACATGATTTAACTAGGTACCTACTAACAGTAGCAAATTAAGATGTAATCGTTAAATCAAAATTATTTCAAGTGGCAGCAATCGAAATCACACTTTATAATCATCTAATTAAAGTAAATTTTTCGTTAAATACTCTGAAACAATGTCATAAAATCTGTAATAAAGTGAAACCATTGCTTCAGAGGAGATCACTTTCTACTGCGCGTGCGCCGATGAAAGCGATATTAGCATGATGCGCACGAAATCCACAATAATGTTACACTTGCGCTCATTATATGCGTAAATCGGTAGAGAGTGGATTTATTAATCGCTGTAACGATATGTAGAACGGGTAAATACCGATTATATCTAAAAAGATATAGAATGCACTGCTTCTCTGACGTAGTAGCGACGCGAGTGGTTAGGGGATTGGAAGTCTTATGGACAAATACTCAAACGTTACTCAATTTTAAGTTGCCGCTAAATCTGGTGCGGTCACTGTCATTTCGCCCTAAAGTGACAGTGAGAGCACCAGACTTATTGGCAACCTAAAATTGAGTACCTATCGTTTGAGTATTTGACCATTTATGTCACGCTTACAAAACATAATCAGCTCAATACTGTCCCAACTGCTGGGTATGGGTGAGAACGAGACGGGTTTAGGCCTTAGTCCACCACGCTGGCCTGGTGCGGTTGGTTGATTACACGCACCACCAAGAACTTTTTCTTCTGTAGCTACCTTATTTGTGAAGATTTCTTCACAGTGTTTTCCTTTACCACAAGTGATAATCGATTACTGATCCGCACATGAATTCGAAAATTCACGAGGTGCGTGCCGGGATTGAACTCAGAGACTCCTACATGGAAAGCAAACGTTCAACCGCTAGGCTAGTGTCCCGTGGTGCAGAAGCTAAGCACTCCTGCGCCAAACGTGTTCAATAATATTATTAATTTTCATTGTAAATCTTTAACCAGCAATACCAGCAGTGATAGCCTAGTGGTGTGACCGTCGGACTGCCAAGTCATAGGTCTCGAGTTCGAACCCAAGGGATGCACCTCTGACTTTTCGGATTCATGTGCGTATTGTATAGTTATCACTTGCTTGAAAACGGTGAAGGAAGATATCGTGAGGAAACCGGAATGCCTGAGAGATATTTCTCGACGGCATGTGAAGCTTAGTCAGAGGCCCATGGGCGGCATAAACTCTGATACCAGGTTACTCACTAACCACACGAAAAGAAGACCAGCAATAAATTAAATTTTGCTTTTTTTTGTACCTATCGTAGCTATGCAACTTGTATCAAGGTCGGTGACCGTAAACTTGGAGTCCTACCGAACCACACAGTCCTAGTTAAAACTTAAACTGAAAAAATCATCAGGAAAAATAATGCCAAGGACGGCATTGTTTTACACCATCATTTTCACCATTCATCGCACTGTGAACGGCTGAATTTGATAACTTTGTTATAACACATGTATTAAGTTTACCAATAGAGGGCGTTACTTGATCAGACGATTTACCTAACATTACTAGTTGTGTATGCTGGCTTGACGATAGATGGCGCTAGCAGTTGCGTTTGTTAGTATGATACAGTAGGTAGAATTATACATATTGTATATTAATATCAATTATCTGCAAATTAGGCACCACTCAGTCGCGGGGAAGTTATATTTATGACCGATTAATAAATCAGTAAGTATTCTTTTGCATAAAATAAATCTCTTATAATAGGGTATTATTTATACCACGTTTATTAAGTGTTCGAACAATGGATACGGTAATAACGATGTGCGAAGATCTTCGGACATATCCGGGACAGTTAATCGCCATGTAAAATTAAAATAAAAAGAGGTATTTCGTTTGTTTGTTCTCAACCATCTCGGGAAAAGGTGAAGGATTTCTATCCGGTACAAGAATGTTGTGGATATGAACGTAAATTACTTATATTGGAATCTCATTTATTTTACTACACCCTGTTCAAATTAAAAGGTTTTTTCCCTTACAGATTGAGTCAGATAAAAAGTTTTATTGTTCAAAAGTCGTACGTAGGTACGTAAGCCAGTAGGTATGGAAATGTAATTGACGTTTTATTTCGGATTACACAAATTATATCGATTTAAAGAACAATGTGTTTCTTTTTAAGACAGCAGACACAACTAGAAGTAATACTTCGTCTACATCGGGCACCGTCGCGAAACATGTGCCGCAAACTATTTTAGGGACATGTCACGGTACGTGTGCTGCAACTCGTATTAGGCACATGCCGCGAAACATGTGCTGCAACTAGTTTCACGGACATGTCACGATACATGCACCGCAACTTGTATTAGAAACATGTCGCGAAACATGTGCCGCAAATTGTTTCAGGGACATGTTGCAAAACATGTGCCGCACCAATTATGTCTGATTTGAACGAGGCACAAGTCTCTAAAATTTCTATTGACTGTATATTTTATTTTTATATACTTTGTTCAACTTTTTGCGATATTAATCAATTTTTCCGCGCACCCGGCCGTGTCTCCCCACACGCGACGTTCTCTCGTGTGTTAATGCATATAAAAAGGTTGCATGTACATTGTAAGGAGTCAGTTCTACAATGTGCAGTACATGTCTTACTGCTTTTAAGGATTTACTATCGATTCAGGTTATTTATATTCAAGTTTTAAATATACATACAACCTATCACGTTTAAACTGTCCCCAGGAGACCAATACTACTAACCCCTCGTTTACACTTAAAAACAAGTTGTAAACATAATTTGTGTCTTTTGAAAAGAAATTACTTGGTCTTAACACTTAATGATCATGTGCAAAATATTCCAAACAAATGTTTTAAAGATTTACATACATGTTTGCTACTTAAAGTATGCACATTTGTAATAATATTTTCGAAAAAAAATCTGATATAAAATACATGTTTTATACCAAGGTGTAAACAAAGGGTAAGAAATTGTTTAAAAATTCGCAATTAAACCACAGCTCAGCCACGACAATTTGACTTACATAACATCACGCCTGTATTCCCCGAATCGATCGGCAGAGATGTATAGTAACACCCTCATTTCGCCGTTATGTTTAAGTCACATGTAATAGGGGGCGAGCGTATTGTCATCTACCAAGCACAAATCGAAACTCCGGGCTGTTATTGAGGATTTTCACACGGAAAAACCCAATAGTACTGCCCGACCTGTGGATCGAACTCAGGATCTCACGATCAGCAGTCGCGCTTGCCACCGCTAGACTAACGAGGCAGTTATTTTATAGATAGCGCTGAAACAGCCGTGGTTGAGCTGCGTTTCGATTGCGATTTTAAACATTTTTGTTATTAGTATTGACCTTCAGGGGGATCAGCAGAGATACTATTTAGCGTTCAGTTTGCCAACGGTGACAGAAGGTTCCATATATAGAAAACTGAGAATTTTAAATTGTCGTGTTCCATCTGCTTCACTGAAACAGGGTCACCAGATATTAGCAGAACATTGATTGTAAAGAAGGCTCGTGTGAAGGATAGAGAATTGATTAGTTTCAAACTTGTAACATTTCTACTTGCATATGACCAACCGTAAAAATAAATCTATAATAGGCACAGACTTTCTAACTTTGTCTCTAAGGTTGGCAACGCCAGCAATCCTCTTGATCTTGTAGGTGTCTAGGCGGCGGTAACCACTTACCATTAGGGAACGTACCCATACTACGTGACGCATTCTTAAAAAAAAATACCCCCCTCTCCCCCTCGGTGGCCACCCGTAGTATATGACCAAGTCCCCCTATGTGACCAAGCATGGTATTTTGAAGACCCCCCTCCCCCCCTGAACGTGTCACGTAGTATGGGTACGTTCCCTTAGGTGGGCCGTGTCGGCTTGTTTACCAATATACTACATAATAGAATAACTAGAAACAAATGAGATATCAAAACAAAATTGAAAAAATTGGGCATTAACAAATAGTATTATTAATTATTATTATCTATGTGCTCGTGCTCCCTGATTTATTAATCAAAGAGCATTTAGCATGAACAATTTATGTGTTAAATGTAAAGAATAACCATAACTTTCTAAAAAAAAGAACCTATAATTATAGTGTTGCATATCATCTTTCTTTCAAATAAATATTGCTGTTAGCTTATCATCTTCTGTATATATAAAAAGTGAATCTGACTGACTGACTGATCTATCAACGTACAGCCTAAACCGCTGGGGTTAGAAACTTCAAATTTTGAGAGTAAGTATTTTTTATAACGTAGGTATCTCCACTAAGGAGGGATTTTTCAAAATTCCTCTACAAAGAGAGTGAAAAAAAATTAAAAAGCTGATTAAAAGTAAAATCCTCGATAGTCATGTACTTAACGTAATTACCGTAGCAATGATCATTAATTGTTAGCATTCAACATAGTATGCGAGGCGTTTCCAATTTTCGCAACACATTCCATTTGGTATGCAATCTTTTGCTTAATAATCGATTAATTACTAATCTTACCAGTAAATAAACTATTAAACATCGTTTTAAGCCAGATAACTGCATTTCGGCATTTGTGAATTTTCTTGCAGAACACGTAGAACAATAACAGGATCCGAAGAGTTTACAAAGAGGGAGATAGAAATATGAAAATGCGGGAGAGTAAAAGAGACGGAGAATTAGCGTAACCTTTCGCTGAGCTGTAACACAGCTAAGAATGGATGACAAAAAGTGAATAAGTCAGTGCGGCATAGAGTGCGGTGCGGACGTCAGTCAGACATTAATAAAGTCACTTATTAGTGACATTTAAGTTAAATAAGTGATAGGAGAGTGTTATCACGAGATGGCGTTCCGATCGTGCGTGGGAGTCATTTTATTGGGCTGTTTAGTGGGTGAGTATTTTTATGACCTTATTTTAATGAAAAGAATATAAAAAAAAGAAAAGCATTAAATTTTCAAAGACAATTCTTACCTCCTGAAAGTAACTAATATTTGAATTATAAGTAAAAAAAAATAGTGCCTAAGTTAAAATTATTAATTCAAATCATGTACTTTCATTATGATATGCCGCGACCTATTTCGACAACCTTTAACAAATTATTATTCAGTGAAGCAGTACGTATTACAATATGTCAGTATACCAGTTAGCCTTGACGCCTAGAATTACAATTCCTGTCTAATTTGAATGTTAGTCTACAATCAATACTAATAAAGCAATAATTACTTCGATTAAAAAAATCATAATACGAGAAACAACTTCTATTATTACCTAACTATTAAAATAAAGATTGTTTTCAGAAGCATACTACCGTTAGAAGTTTCGAATGCCTTATTCTTTTGTTAATATGGTCTAGCTTCGTTATGACAAACCTCAGTTACGTCTGCGAGGAAAAGACATCAACGCGCAAGCGCACCTTTTCAAAAGAGAAAGTATTATTATCTTCTGAAGAAACATTCGTCAATGTTTGACTGTTTCTAAGTATTTTGCATAACCGAAAACCGACATAATGTTTGTACTTATTATTTACGATAATGAGACACAATTTATCTTGAATATTACTTACATTATTCGTAATGTATTAATAATACAGTCTGACTACACACGATTAATACAGTTGGATCCAATCGCTTTTCTCAGATTATCTAAGTTCAAGTAACAGTAGATAAACATCAAGCAATTCTTAGTAAACTAACGGAGAAATGGCGTACTTATTCGACGCACGCGCTGCAGAATTCCATTAAAGTTCAAATGTACACAATGGATTACACATGTTTTTGTATGGGTAGAATTTATAATTAGAATGATGATATAAATAAACAATTGAATGACGCGTCGGAAAATAATCTCCAAACTAGATAATTATACTATCCAAATATTCCGAATATCCATAAATGCCAACACTTAATTAGGTACCTTTCTGCCGTCTAATTCAATTTTTATTCGATTTAGTTGTCGAATTATTTGATTTGTTATCTCGTTTTCTTTCGTTACGAGGATCATAATGAAAACGAGAAAAAAAACCAAATTGGAACGATACCGCAAACTGGATATCAATTAATATTTTTTGATTGCTTTAACAAAAAACACATCTCAGGATGTTTGTAGGTGTTCGATTAACAAGTTAGGGCCAGTTAAGCGAATTCTAAACCTGTTATCACTTCAGCTAGGCGGGCATAGTTGCCATATTAAAATTATACGATGGAGAAGCAGTCTTTAATGGGTTCGAGGTTATAATTTAATGGAAAGGTAATATGAGGTGGGAAGCTAGCAAACTACATCGACCTTATGGGAACACAGTATGTTGTATTGTTCCATACATCGGAGAACACGTAAAGCCGTGTACGCACCTTCGAACAATATTGTTGTGGTATACCTATTAGTCCCTTTATTCATTTCTAAACATATACATTTACATTTTGAAATATTTCGATAAAATATTAAAAACATTTAAAAAAATAGTAGCCGACCGGCATCGGGAACAGCGTCCAAGCTACCGGTGGTCAGAGCCTCGGACAGAGGAACCTCCTAAAAATAAGCGCCGTGTCCAGAAGTACCGCTTTCTGCATCAGGCCCTTGATACTGCCGCCGAACTAGAGTCTCATCAGATGTTGGTCGAAGCTCTTATGGCCGATTCCTATAATTTACGGAACGTTATTGGTTGAAATTGATACTCTTTTAGATTCTTTACCAATAATGAAGCAAAGACCTCATAGCGTTGCATAGTAGACCGGGGGGGTCTACTATGGGAGTAGCTATCACAGGTAAAATTAGCTTACGAGTTTATTTATATGCAAATTTTAGCAATAAAAAATGCTACCATTGGTTAGCAGAACGATTCGTTTTTGTTTAAAGGAACCGGGCATTAGCTATTGGCCGTAACTACTATAGGCACAATTACTGCTGTATCAATATCCCACATAGTGACAACCTCGTGTGCCAAGTCTTAATATTTTTTCTTGTGGTATACCTATTAATATTCTTGTGCTTGCCAGAATCTGTCTTTCCACTGAATCTTCTCCTTGGTCTTCTATACTTTGACTCCATTTAAATATTTTCATAATAAAGCTGGATTCCAGTGTAGGCTGTCGATAGAAACATTCATACTAATAATATTTGGACACAGTGGTTTTCGTACATACTGCGAGTGTTAGGTAAGAGAGAAATCAGTTCTTGCATCACTGTCTTCATTATCTTTTATCTGTTTAAATATTGGCAGTTGCAAAAATTTGGTCTTTAATACTTCGGTACCTAAAAGTATGGATAGAATTTTTGCTGTTATGTATAGGTCATAATTAAATAAATTAGAGAAGTAATGAAATGATTCGCAACATGATATGTTTGATCAGCAATGTAAATCTGTTATTAAATAGTCTGAGCACCTTGACTAGGTTAGGTTTATTTCTTTTTACCGTTAAATGCCTGGTTCCTATAAACAAAACGAATCGTTTTGCTTACTGATGGTAGTACTTTTCATTGCCAAACTGGGCTTATAAATAGACTAGTAACCTAACTTTACCTGTGATAGCCACTTCCATACGGGAGGGTCTACTATGCAAAGCTTTGAGGTGTTTGCTTCATTATTGTTAAAGATACAAGAGTTTCAATTTTAACCAATAACGCTTTATAAATTATAGAAAACGGCCATAAATGACAGCCTATAGATTATACGAGTACCTGGGTGAATATTCGTAATTTTTTAACATTATTTTAACAAATCATTCTTCTCCCGGGTTGTTAACGTTATAGTATTGTCAGATTGCTTTTTATTCTTGTCTTATTGCTTGACGGCAACGGTATAGTTTGAGTTTTCATTATCATAATTATAGTATTAAACATCTGCATTCTTAACTTTGGGATGATGCTAATGACGTTCTCAATTTTTGTTAATATTTTTCGATGAATGGCCCACCTATGTATTATCCATTATCTTCAATATAGAACCCTCGTTCCGTGAGAATGTTGGCATCGAATGAAATGAAAAACTACGTAGGTGTGAAGCTTACACTACAATTGTTTAGAAATTAGGACAGATTCATAATAAACACATTTTTTTTAAATTCCATTATATTTCTCTCTTGAAAAACACATGAACCTTAAGGAAATCTATCCAGAAGATGGGTCCAAACACTATGTTATTAATATGATCCGGCTACACGCTAAATCCCGCATGCGCACGACTTAGGCAAACGTTTGCGCAAACGGTATTTTCGGTATTAATGGCACTGCGGTATACTGTTTTGCCGTCTTAACGTATGCCCACTTGTGCAAATTAGAATTTGTGCAAATGTGATTGAACGTGTAGATAAAGCTCACGGTGCTATATTAGTTTACGATGTGTCAGAACCAAACTCCCTAGCAAAACTGAATGAGTAGGTCGAGGAACTTCAAGTATACTCCACCAAGAAGAGCATAGCCTGCTTAGATTGAGAAGTATACGATTTTGGGCCCCGGTGCATAATATAACCAAGCACATTGGGTCGCCCGTGCGACAGCGCAATGAGTATTCCCAAGGAGAGTTGATGTCAGGCAGGCGGCCGGTCATAAAACAATAAGCCAAAACCTCTAACAACATGGATTTACGAAATACATATTGTGCCGACCCCACCAACTGTGGGATAAGGGCAGGGAGATGATGATGATTGAGCAGTAGAATGTATGTAACCGTAAAATTGAAAAAAAAAGCACTTTATACTACCCAAACTGCACTTTCAATTACTCAAAATGCTTTTAAATTCAAGGTTCCAACTGAATTTGTTTTTAAGCATTTTAATTTGATATTTCTGTTAAGGCATATTTCTGTTAACCCTAGAATATAAACATTATCGTTAGAGCACGTTAAGCAGTTGGTCCCGGATATCATAGGAATACTTACGACAGTGGTTACGGGTACTCAGAAGCCCGAGAGACTGACAACCGGTCTAAGCCAGCCAGGTCTTGCCCAGCAATTGTGTTGCGGAGGTCTGATGGCAGTCGCTCCGTGTAAAATACTGGTATCCAGCCGCATCTGGTTAGACTGGAAGCTGACCCCAACATAGTTGTTAAAAGGCTATGCACAACATTTACTTATAACTATAAAATTGTATATACAGTTCCTAGCTTTATGAATTTTTATTAGTTTTATTTAACGATTATCAGGGATGTAAAATAAAGCATGAAAAGTATCAACTAGGTACATTGTAACATTTTGCTATTATTTTTATATTTTTATCTAACAGCGTCTTCTCATCATCTTCCTGCCCTGGTCCCAAGTTACTTGGGGTCGGCGCAATATGTTTTTCTCTTCCACTCTTCCCTGTCAGCCGTCTCATTATCATTTACTCCCTTATCTTTCATATCCTCCCTCTCCCCCTCCATCCATCAACATTCATATTCATCACTCTCTTAGTCACATGTGTTTCAACCCTCCTCAGCACATGCCCATACCAAGACAAACGCTTTCCTTTCAACTTTTCTGTCACTGGTGCCACTTTCAAACTTCCTCTAATATACTTATTTCTTACTTTATCCATTCGCGTCACTCCACACATCCATCTCAACATTCTCATCTCCGCTACGTGTAATCTTCTTTCATCCGTCTTCTTCACTGCCCAACACTCTGATCCGTACAGCACGACAGGTCTTATAATGGATTTGTAGATTAACATTATTTAGATTTATCTAACAGCGTCTTCTATGTTCAGTATTTCTGTTCAGACTTACATATTAAATTGTATTAAATATTTATGTCCAAGGATGATTGTTTTGTTAATAGCTGACCAATTTAGTTGTGATGAAATAAAACGCCATCTGTTGCTTAAATGATAAATACAAAAGTTCAAATCTATTGCCAATACCTACTCGCTACTGCTAACTCGCTGTTTATTTATTTTTGAATGCAATGAAAATTTATGTGAAAAAAATGTGATAACATAGTCATAGTTATTATTTGCTGGTTATTGCGTCTCAGTATTAAAGTATTCATGAGATTGTATTTGAATTTAACTCATTTTCACCTATACACACATCCTCACACGCACGCAAGCACTAAACACAAAGAGAGGTTCACTATACTCACCCTAGCACTGTATTATTTTTCTTTATTGTTTTTCTTAAGTTTTATTTTTAAATATTTCGTGTTTATTTTGTAGTTACTTGCCTAACTTGTATTAGGAAGGCTAGTTTGTCTCAACATTCCTACGGGGAGTGGCGCCAAGTGCTGAAATACAGGTTTTTAACCTATATAGTTCGGCAGTGGATGCTATTTTCAAATAAATTATCATAAAATTACTTGCCCATATACCTATGTAAATTCTGTCAAACATTTTTGGAAATAAAGTTATTATTATATTATTACATAACATCACGCATGTATTCTCCGAAGGGTTGGGCAGAAGTGTATAGTAACACCATCATTTCAACGTTAAGTTTAAGTCCCATGTAATAGGGGGCGAGCATATTGCCAAAAACCGGGCACAAATCCAAACTCTGGGCTGCTACTGAGTAATTCCACACTGCAAAACCCAATAACACTTTTCCCGACCTGGGGACCGAACGCAGGTCCTCACAATAAGCAGTCGCACTTGCCACCCCTAGACCAATGAGGCCCTTACTATACTTTACTGAATATCTTTAGTTATATGACCGCAAAGACATATATGACTATCTGGGAGGTCTAGTGGTCGCAAGCGCGACTGCTGAGCATGGAATCCTGGGTTCGATCCCAAGGTTGGGCAAAGTGTTATTGGGTCTTTCCATTAGGAATTTCTCTGTAGCCGCCTGGTATCTGGATTTGTGCCGGATTAATGGTAATAGGGTCGCTCCCTATTACATGGGACTTAAAAAACATAACTGACAAAACGAGGGTGAACTAAAAACACCTCTGAGGAACCCTTCGGGGAATAAAAGGCGCGATGTTATGTTATATGACTGCAAAAGGAACTCTGCTTTAATTAAAGTTCTGTCCAATCTACATTTAATCTTTCCCGACTAATTGAAAATTTTAAACGTTCAAAATCACCTCTGCCGAACCCTTCGGGTAATAAGAGGCGTGATGTTATGTTATACTAGCGGCCCGTCCCGGCTTCACACGGGTGGACATTTTCCCCGTTTTTGCAACATTTTTCATTTATGCTCCGCTCCTATTGGTCGTAGCGTGATGTTATATAACTTATAACCTTCCTCGATAAATGTACTATCCAACACAAAAATATTTTTTCAATTCCAACCAGTAGTTCCTGAGATTAGCGCATTCAAACAAACAAACTCTTCTGCTTTATAATATTAGTATAGATGACGGCAAGAGGAACTCTGCTTTAACAAAAAAAAAACAGTTCTGTCCAATCTACATCTAATCTTTGCCGACTAATTGGATATTTTAAACGTTCAATCTTGTCTATCCAAGCTCTTCAATTAACATTGCATGTATCCAATTAAATGTATGTCCAGTTTTATCATTTAGAAAGTACATTATATTGCAATCTGATTTAGTTTTACGGCGGCTAATTGCAGCATTGAACTTAAGGAAGTGGCCGCACTCAATGTGAACTACTTTTGTCAACGTGCGCACACGCAGGAAATGTAGCGCGTCTGTCATTGGGCTTAACATACCTACGTGCAGTAAAAAGTGTTATTTTTATTTACAGATAGTTTAATTTATATGCAAGCTTAGTAAGTCCAAATAAGCGTACAGCTTAGTTCAAATAAGCTCCTTGAAAACTATAATGGATGATATTAATAAGAGCTAGTTAAAATTATGCACATTTAACATTTAAGTACAGGTTTATTGGTAATATGACGGAGATTATTTGGTACCAAACGACCCCTTATGACCCCTAAGCAAATGTTTACCATTTTCGAGTAATTTGATGTTTTATATTTTACTAGCGACCCGCCCCGGCTTCGCACGGGTGCAATGTAGATACTAATGTGGGTCATATAAACCTTCCTCTTGAATCACTCTATCTATTGCTGAAAACTGCATCAAAATCCGTTGCGTAGTTTAAAAGATCTAAGCGTACAGACAGCGGGAGCGACTTTGTTTTATACTATGTAAAGAAGATGTAAAGATGATCAGTCTGTCCTACATCCTTATCGGATTGCCGCCATATTACCAATAACCCTGTATATTATTAGGAAAGCCCGTGTTTCGATATTTTCGTCTATTTATAATAACTACATATCTATCTTTTCGGTTAACTTTTTAATCATTGCATTTACATAATTCTTTAATTATATCAACATTACATAAGCAAAGCTTTACCGCGAGTTTCGTTATCAATTGAGGCCGGGTTAGGTAACAGTAAGCTATGGTGCATATATTTGTATAACCTACAGAAGTTCAAATAATACTGGAAGCTGACTCGCAACAGCTGCGAGCTTTAGATCAACCGAGTTTGATTCGAATTGGTGTCAATTCGTAATAAAACATATTCAAAAAATCGTTAAAAAATCGAGAAAAGCGCTCAATTGTATGATGATTCGAATTGTAATTAATATCGAAGACAGTCGTTCTAATTCTATATGAACATTTTTATTTGTAAATCTTAATTTCGCGAATGCAGCGTAGGACATGAAAGAAAACGCCATTAAAATAAGTTGGTCACGTAATAATTCCACTTTATGGTTATAAAACGGTGCGAAACCTTCAGGGCGCAAATCCTACTTGCACTTGTCCTTTTTTTTCTATTGCAATACATACATCTTCTGTATTAAAAAGGAGAAACTGACTGACTGATTTATCAACGCACGGCCTACACCACTGGGGTTAGAAACTTGAAATTTTGGCAGTAGGTACCTTTTATAAAGTAGGCATCCACTAAGGAAGGATTTTTAAAATTCCTCCCCTAACTGGGTGAAAAAAATAACAAGCAAGCGAAGCTGCGAGCAAAAACTAGTGTTCAATATAAATATTGGCCACCTAATAAACATATTACAACAGTAAGTAAATAAAAATCGAGAAATCATTATACTAATCAATCCATTTCTCCTTCCAGTGCTCGCATCATCAGCAGTACCCAAACCAAAGGGAAGGAAACCAGTGAACCTCCCAATACGGACCATCAACGACAACGAGCGGAAAGCTGAGGAGGAGGCCGAGATCACCAATGATTGCCCCGAAGACGGCTTCTTTGCTGACGCCGAACAGTGCGACAAGTATTATGAGTGCAGGTAAATATATTTTATTTTAGAAGATCTAAGGCCCTATTAATAAACAGCTGTCATTTGTGAGATCTTCCAACAACAGCTACTATAAAATAGAATTAAATACCTCGCATCCATTACATCACGCATGGATTCCTCGAAGCCTTGAGCAGAGGTGTATATAATGACACTAGCGGCCCGTCCCGGCTTCGCACGGGTGGATATTTTTCCCGTTTTTGCAACATTTTTAATATATGCTCCGCTCCTATTGGTCGTAGCGTGATGTTATATACATAAGTGTGGTTGTATGGAACCCTTGGCGCACAATTCCGACTCGCACTTGGCCGGTTTTTATTTATTTACTTACAGTCATGTTTCTTTTTTATTCTTTTCTTTAAAGATCCTAAAAATATAAGCTCGTCATTAAATCAAGTTGGACAATGGTGCTGGCTCAAATAAATCACTTCAATTTAGTATATTTATTGCTGCAAACTCGTGTTCAGTTCAGTTATCCTCGTTAGTTCACTGACCTTGTGCGATTTTGAGAATTTTTAATACCATTACAATGTTTGTTCAAAAAGTTTCTTGTACGAAGGATATTGACTCGAAGCTTTAACTTGGAATATTTGCGTGGCAGGTGATGTGTACACAGACTTGCTGAGTGCTGGAAGAGTGCATTTATTTACTTCCACTTTTAAGTGTGTTTTGAAGGATTTAAAGGTTACAGAAATTTGCATTGGTTTTTAATTTTTTCGAGATGGCTTCCTTTACATTGATGAGCCTCCAGGTAGAACAATGAACGGTCGTCTGGAAATATTACCATTATCTGAAGTATTCCAAGTAAAAAGTCCGAAAGTCTGACAACCGGTTCTAACCATAGGATATCGGCATTGCCCTGTAACTGGGTTGCGGTCTGATGGCAGTCGTTCCAAAATACTGGAAGCTGACCCCAACATAGTTGGGAAAAGGCTAGGCAGAATATCTGAAGTATTCAAATTTTAAATTTGGATTTTGATTATCACATATACATAACATAACATAATCAGCCCATTACTGTCCCACTACTGGGCATGGGTCTCTTCGCAGAATGAGAAGTGTTTAGGCCTTAGTCCACCACGCTGGCCTGGTGCGGTTTGGCAGACTACACACACAATCGAGAACTTTATGGAGCCCTCTCAGGTGTGCAAGTTTCCTCACAATGTTTTCCTTCGCCGTTAGCGCAAGTAATAATCAAATTCTGATCCGCACATGACTTCGAAAAGACACATTAAGACAAATTGTGTTTGATTATCATACTTGTAAATATTTCTCAATATGTAAAATTGTGTGCAATCACGTATAAAATTATATGTACACACAGCGAACTCAAAAGCGACTTTTTTGGTATTTACTAAAAAAAAGAAATATTCGGAACCATAATTAATTTATGTTTACAGATACAAAATCAAAATCTTATAATTCCAATCGATACTATCTATGGTAGAAAATTGTTTTAGAATTGCTATTATTTCACGTACGATAGTTTTAACCGCAGTAACTATATTTTTATTAAACGGTAAAACATTTAAATAAAAATTAGCTTCACTTCGTATATTTGTTTGTTTGAATCAAATCTTGCGACAGATTTTTCAACTACTTCTGCTTAACCGATTTTCCTGAAACTTCACACATAAATTCAATTCCCATGACAATACAACATTATAATAATTTCAACCTTCAAACCTCGAATCCTGATGCTGCAGGGGTACTGCAAGATAAAACCATTTAACTTAAGTTTTTTTAAGGGTTTATTAATTCTATATTTTCAGAGCTGGTGCGATTATCGAGAAGCTGTGTCCTGACGGCATGGTGTTCAACGACTACAGCTCCCAGGAGGAGAAGTGTGACCTGCCTTTCAACCTAGACTGCTCGGCGAGACCCAAGCTCCGTAAGTTCTTCAATCCAAGGTCCAATTTTGGACACAAAATCCTCAGAGGAAAGTCCCGTAATCACTACCTACACTCCACGGTGAGGAAACCGGCATGCCTGACAGATATTTCTCGACGGCATGTGAAGCCAAGTGAGAGGCTCATGGGCGGCATAAACTCTGACACCAGGTTAGTCACTAATCACACGAAATGAAGAAGACCACTTACACTTAGCAAATCTGTCTCTGACCGGAGAGCTCTTTGTTCTGGTGATTTAAATACCATAAATGTCTATCACCAGCCTGGGATGATTGAAATGACAAGTTTTTATTTTTTATTTGCTGACCAGTAGTATGTCTCCTCTATCATGGGTTGCGTTTGCAGACACAAATCTCATTTCCACAGACAACCAGACCCAGAACAACTGTCTGAAGGCCATACAAATATTTTTTCCGTTCGGAAATGGAACTCGCGACTCGTATCACAGAAAACCAATCGCTGGACCAAACGTGTCGTCTATATGAAATAGCTATCCTGCAAGTCAGTCGATCGTTAGAGGCTCGACGGTCACTGGCAGAGTGCACATATGTTTCAATGGCTGCCTCGTTGATCTAGTGGTGGCAAGCGCGACTGCTGATCGTGAGGTCCTGGGTTCGATCCCCAGGTCGGGCAAAAGTGTAATTGGGTTTTTCCGTGTGGAATTCTTCAGCAGCAGTCCGGAGTATTGAGATTTGTGCCCGGTTGATAGCAATAGGTTCGTCCCCTATTACATGGGACTTAAACATAGTGGCGAAATGAGGGTGTTGCTATACACCTCTGCCCAACCCTTCGGGGAATACAGGCGTGATGTTATGTTATATTTCAATGGCTTATGAATCTTGGCTGCAGACCCTTCAGGTCTCGCCAATAACTGCCCGGTTACGTAGTAACGATTCGCAAGGACTATCTCCAAGCAGCCCAATAGAAAAACAAAGTCTTTTGAATCGCAGTTTACTTCGCTGTTAAGTGTAGCTTTAGAGCCCGTTCACACAGCGGATCCGTTTTAACGGATTCGTCGGTATTGGATGTGTTGTTCACATTTTTGTCCTGACGGATCAGTTAAACAGATGGCAGCTGCGTCGCATCTGGCAGGCAGGATGCGATAAAAATAACGGATACAGTATTTTTACCGGATTCAGAATACTGTCGTGTATGTGAACTCGCTTATATTTACAACTACAGGCACCATCAACAAAATAAAAACGGATCCGCTAAAACGGGTCCTGTAAACAGTTTCTGTGTGAACTAGCTGTCAATCTTATAGCCATTTGTAGTGTCGTACCAACAAAGTTCGATGGAAACCCAATTACACTTCTGGCCAAATAATATCAGCCACGTTTATAACAATCATTTTAAAACTAATTGGTTTTAAGTATTATTACACGAATTGGAGACACGTGTTTGCTGTTATGTAATTAAATAGGGCTGTCACACCACTGTTAAATAACACATTGACCGTAGCAGCCCTTTCTTTAGTACCTAATGCCAATAATAATTCACCGTGGCTATCCTAGGGTGTATTTCTTTTTGTTTAGACTGTCTTTATTACTTCACGGGCTGCCATTTAACATATATCAATATTATGATTATATAAAAAAACCTAATAATACTTTATTTGTCCTGGAATTTAATCCAAGGGTATTTCGCTCGGTAGTCACGCTTTAAATACCATTAAATCAATAAACATAACATAACATCACGCCTGTATTCCCCGAAGTGTTGGGCAGAGGTGTATAGTAACACCCTCATTTCGCCGTTATGTTTAAGTCCCATGTAATAGGGGGCGAGCCTACTATCATCAACCAGGCAACAAATCCACACTCCGGGCTGCTACTGAGGAATTTCACACGGAAAAACCCAGTAATACTGCCTCACCTGGGTATCGAACCCAGGATCTCTTGATCAAAAGCTTGAGGCAGTTAAATCAATAAAATATACTCAATTACACATCAGAATAAAAAATTATGCTTTTGCCAACCCTAGTTGAAGCCACAGAGTGACTGGTTAGTGACATCATTAGAATACAGATTACACATAAATGCCGTAGGTCAGCGGAGCTGGAACAACTTTCACATCTCAAGGGAACCGCGGCCTTGGCGGCACGACGCGGAATTTATTGTAATTCCAAAATATACAAACGGATCTCTTTAATATACTATTTGTGTGATGAGTGGAAGATTCTTTGATTTTAAATTTTGCAACGTAACCGACATTTATTGAAATGAGAATGGACGTATTATTCTGCACCCTAGTTTACACGCGACAGTGTAAAATGGACGTTTCCTTAGGAGATCAGCACCCGAATTGCGACAAACACTCGCAATCAGAGCTTTGATGTCAACAGCTCGACAATACCCATTGCATCGTTCTTCTCGACAGCAATCTACCACTTATGCCCTGTTCCTATAAACAAAAACGAATCGTTTTGCTTACCAATGGTAGCATTTTTATTGCTAAACTGGGCATATAAAAAGACTAGTAAGTTAACTTTACCTATTCTACTTCTGTATGGGAGGGCCTACTATTGAAAACTATGGCACCTTTGCTTCATTATTGGTAAAGATACAAGAGTCCCAATTTTAACCAATAACGCTCCATTAATTAAAGGATTCGGCCATTAATGAATATTGTTGTATCATCAAAATGAAAGCAATAGCGATTGCAAGTGTGTTACCTATATTCATATTACCAGTTTGCAAGTGATTGCTGTTTCTCCACCTCATGTAATCTCTTAGACAAAATAAGGAAGAAATCATTTTTAATCGGTCGCCAGCTTTCCAATTTCAAGGGAACCGCGACCTTGCTAAATGACGCAAGGTACCTATATTGTTATTCCAATATAAGCACATTTTTTATATAGTGTTTGTAATATACGTAGTAAGATTTTCTTTTTATGTAGGAAACTATTTATAGCTGTTTGTACGTGGTTACGCATTGCCTAATAAAGACGAATCTGAGTTCGTCAATCAGCATTCTTATGGAACGCTCAGTGAGCAATCGTGACAGTAGGCGCAGTCGCAGTTAAAGACTTGGGGGGGGTTCATGTTAACAGTAAAATAAGTTGAGCACATTAGAATTAACTGCACAAAAAACTTTTTTGTAAATTATCTATTTTTAGGAGGTTTATCAATTTGACGTGTACGACTTTGGGGGGGTCATGAACCCTGGGACCCCCTCTTGGATCGCCACGGCGTGACGGAATATTGTATTGTATAATATCTGCTGGATCAGGATCCGGCCTCGCTGTATTCCAGCACTGGTTTTCCGTTGTCGCACAAGAGGATACAGCTGCCCATCCTCTTGGCAATATCCCTGTGTCAGCTTTTCGAACATCTCTGGTGGTACTGTTTATAACAGTGGGGTAGGCAACTGTGGAACTAATGACGTCACGTTCAACTGTACCAATGCGCTCTTGATAGTTACTATGTGCTTGACATTATTGCTTTTAACCTGATGGTTCTGATTAGTTGAAATAGCTAAATATGAAGGTGTTGCAATCTGCTTTCGTTTGCTCGGTTTTACACGTAAAAATAATATTACCTTTATTTTAAAGTTTAACGAGAAATTATTCAATAATCTAACAATCTTCTTCTTAGCGTGTCGATAGCAATGTAAATTGTATCGACTCAGAACGTAGCTACGAGTTTAGCGTCCATTTGTTCCTGTAACGTGTAATTATCAGGTCACGCAGGGTATGACGTCAGGTGTCTCATCGTTTGTGGAACATCACCACATTTACAGTCCAGGCTGGAATCGTCTATGAATCTCCACCTGAGCAAGTTTTCCTTACTTCGACCAATCAACAATAACATTATATTAATCACCAGAAACTCCAATCCCCGGCCTGCACTGCGTACGCCAGAACGGCTACTTCTCCCATGAAGACCCCAAGGAGTGCGGCAAGTTCTACTACTGTGTGGACGGCAAGTTCAACATGATTACCTGCCCCGATGGACTGGTGTACAACGACAAGACCGGCATCTGCACCTGGCCTGATGAGGCCAAGAAGAAGGGCTGTGGCGCCGCTGGTGAGGAACCTACCAAAGTAGTACCTAATAGAGCTCCTTTTGAATGAGTTCACAAGAATATAAGCAACCTTTAATCAATAAATGAAAATATTCCCTCTTCTCAGATGTATTCGCCTTCGACTGCCCGCCTGTTAACGAGACCTTCGGTCTGACCCACCCTCGCTACGCTGACCCTGAAGACTGCCAGTTCTTCTACGTGTGCATCAATGGTAATACCCCACGTCGCTCCGGCTGCAAGCTCGGCCAGGCTTTCGATGACGTCCACAAGAAATGCGAATGGTCCAGGAAGGTGCCTGAATGGTAAGTAGCCGAAAATTGTTAAATGCTAAAGGTCTTGCTGCTATCTTACCAGACGTGTAAGGACACTAATGGCCTGATACTCAAACGCTGCTCAATTTTAAGTTCCCGTTAATTTCGTACTGTCACCATAGATTCACCTTAGGGTTAATTTCCACTTATAAAATCCGACGCAGACATCAAGAGTTTCCTCGCACATGCCTGAGCATAAATAAGCGGCAATACTGATACAGTTCTTTATTCAGTGACATCAAAAAAGTTCGCGAGGATGTTTTCGTTTGGTGGAAACTGAAAGAGACAGTGACAGCACGAGACTAACAGGGTGTCCTGCATAAGCGACGAACGCGACAAACGCGATCAAGACAACGGCATTCCCTACTAGCGGCCTATGCAGCGAGACGCGACGTAACACATATTTGTTCCACGTCGTGTCGCGTCGCGTCGCACCGCGTCGCGTTTGTCGCTTACGCAGGACACCCAGTTAACGGCAACTTGATAAGTTCACCAAAAAGTCCGAATAGAATTATCTTAACGATTGCGACATTGCACGTTAGATTCTTTGTTAATTATAAATATCACTACGAGGATTCTTTTTTAATTATCATGCAATTGCAATAACAAATCTTTAATTTGGAACTAAAATAAAACGGCACCTTAGTTTTACTAACTAAACTCATTAATTTGAACCTTTTCTTTTCCAGCGCTGACTGGTACAAAGGACAGCTGACTGACGCCGAACTGGAAGCCCTGGAGAACCCCCCGACCCCCAAGCCCAAGCCCTCAGGCAGCTCGCCCTCTCGCCGCAAGCCCAATAGGCCCCACAAGAGCAAGGCGGTGGAAGTCGACGATGAGTAGCGCATTTAATGTAGGATAGGTTAATAAAATATTTTGTAAGGTTAAATTGTGGTTTCATTTATATGCGGAACTTATTCTGTTACCGCCCGTTCACACAGCGGATGCGTTTTAACGGATCCGTCGGTACTGGATGTATTGTTCACACCTGTGCCGACGAATCAGTTAAACAAATCGCAGCTGCGTCGCATCTGGTAGACAGGATACGATAAAAATGACGGATCCAGTATTTTTACTGGATTCGGAATACTGTCGTGTATGTGAACTCGCGCATATGCACATACGCCTTCACCAAAATAAAAACGGATCCGCTAAAACGGATCCTGTGAGTTGACAATATTTTTATTATTAAATGTCTCGAAACTTTTACAAAAAACATAGGCAATAATGAAAAATCCAATGGAATACATGACAAAATGCCCAAATTATTAGTGATTTTAAATTGTTAATAGACAGAGACCGCACTATTGCATGATGACGTCATTGTTCAAAACAAAAACTTCATAGTAGCTTGACATTACTCTGTACAATATGCGTTTCGTGCGACAAGAATAGAAAATGCGCCATTGAAAAACATGGAAAACGTGGAACTTCTCCATTTTGAGATTGATTTAATTTATTTTTTAATTTTCGATCTCTTCCTAACATTACTTGATATAATAACAAAACAATTAAATTCTTCCTAATTTTTCAAAGTAGTCAACAACTGAGTTGGTCAACCTATTGGTTACTATCCCGCCATCATTCGAGGCTTCGTCTTCGTAGCCGGGTGCACCAAACGCAATTGAAGTTGAGATTTGGGGAAGATAGTTCTATCCTTTTACAACCGATTCTGCCTATCCATCCGGTACGATCATAAAGCGTATCGTAGAACACGTGGTATCAGATAAGGTCATTATGACATCCCCACTCTGTATAAAAGGAACATCAGCATTCATCTACTGGAGACCCATCAGGTCTCGTCAATAACTGTCCGGTTACGTAGAAGTAGTTTGCAAGGACAATCTTCAAGCAGGCTAGCGTTAAATGGAAAAAAATCTGTCTTCTAATGCTGGGTTCTGATTGTCACAGAGTTCGGCACATTTTAGAACAGGTAGGAATTAAGACAACAGTTTAATTAATTAATTATATTTCTCTTCTCGCATAACTTTCTATTTACATTTCCACTATTTCAGCAGTAATATTTACAGAAAAATCTATATGAAAAATACATACATTTGACAATTCTATAGGTTAACGATACATATGTCTATGGTAACTAATATCACTCACGAATCAACTGTATTTGGCAAATTATTCGTTTTAGTGTGTGTTAAGGATATTGAAGAGTTCACACGGAGTTAGGTAATAGGAATAAATAGGACTCGGTGGAAATATATTCCAATCATTCAGTGAAATTAAATTAATATAAAAATAACGTATCACAAAACGAAAACGGGTGTTATAAGTTAGGAAATGTTGCATTTGTTAACATATTTCTGTGTAAGGTGCCATTGATAGTTTATAATGACAATAATACATGTGGTGGCAAGCGCGGCTGCTGATCGTGAGGTCCTAGGTTCGATCCCCAGGTCGGACAAAGTGTTATTGGGTTTTTCAGTGTGGAATTTCTCAGTAGCAGCCCGGATCGGTATTGTGCCCGGTTGATGGCAATAGGTTTGCCCCCAATTACATAGGACTTAAACATAACGGCGATATGAGGCTGTTACTATACACGTTTGCCTGTGATATTATGTTATTATAACCCTTTATAAGGCAGTGGCAATATGTTTGCCACCAAATTTTTTGGCAGATGTCGCGTAATGCTCCTTGTTATATTTTTATTTTCAAATCTGGCCATATTTCATTTTTTTTACATTATTTTTAAAAATATAAAAATTTCATTTAAAAAAATGAGATTTTAACTTATTAGGTATTTAGAAAAAACAGCAAATTGTTTGTTATTTACTTTTCCTAAAATGTTCTGTCTTATAAAGGATTAATAATACATAATATTATGTTAGATTACAAAGTTGTGAAAATCATATTTAATTTAGCTAAGTTAGTATATTCGAAAATTAACGCGACAGTTAATATAACCGTTATTCTTTGTTGTAACATTGCAATAAATTAAATCAAATCTAACTTTCACTGAGTTGTTAGCCTTACGTTCACATTTTCAAAAAGGTTAGCCTTCATTAATTACAATTTTGATTCAACCTTCAATGTTCTATCTCTTTCTATTACATCAATTTCGTTTTCGTCTTATGATACAAGTTACTCCAGGTCCACTCAGTGTCCACAGTGAGGGACCAGTTCAGGGTCTTCGCAGGTCAGGCTCTGGTCATCGAAGACTTTGCCTTCGCCGCAGCTGATGAGACGGGGGTTTCCTTCTACGCAAGTGATCAGTCTGTGGCAGTCACCGGGCACGGGGAAGCGGGGGAAGGGCCAGAACTTCGCCGCTTGAGTGTTGGCCGGCACTTTGGATGGGCACTTGAAGCCGACGACAGCTGAGGGATAAAAAGAAAGTTGTAGCTTCCAATCACATTACGGCACATCGGGTTGATTTCTATGCTTGTAAAAGCGCCCTCTATCCAACTGTTCTGCCTAGCCTTTTCCCAACTATGTTGGATTCATCTTCCAGTCTTACGTGAATACTAGTATTTTACACGGAGCGACTGCCATCAGACCTCCGCAACCCTGTTACTGGGCAATTCTAAGGTTAGACCGGTTGTCAGACCTTCGGGCTTCTGACTTCCCGTAACGACTGTCATAGGTAGGTATTGGAGGAATCAGCTGTGATGTTCCTCCAACGAAAAGGGAGGATCCTCCAGCCAGACGAGTTATGCGGGCTACTGCGACAAGTTATCATAAAAGCCACAAAATACATTGAGGGGCAAGCACAAGATGCAAATAAGTACTGGAAGAAACAGTGTTCATTACCTTCAGGGTTGCAGAAAGGCTGGAGTAGATCGGGCCAGTTGCATCCGTGGATACGTTCATCGTAGACAAGGCCGGGCGTGCAGGGCTCTTGCTGGGGGATGCCGTATGCGCACTTGACGTAGCTGGTGGAGCACTCGTCGCTGTCAGGGTAGATGCCGAACTGGTACTCACAGCCAGGAGTTGAAAGAGGAACCACTGGAATAACATAAGAAAATTATTTAGTTGCAGTCTTAAGAGCTCTAGACACTAGCCAAAAACTATTGTATTGAGTCTCAAAAGAGATTATTAAACCCGCATTAATTACACTAAAGTGCCAGTACCATACAAGACACGTCCCATAGCCATGTGCTAAACACGCAGATCCCGCAAAAACACAGCAGCCTTATAACATAACATCACGCCTGTATTTCCCGAAGGGTTGTGCAGAGGTGTATAGTAACACCCTCATTTCGCCGTTATGTTTAAGTCCCATGTAATATGGGGCGAGCCACAAATCCAAAATCCGGGCTGCTACTGAGGAATTCCACATGGAAAATCGCAATAACACTTTTCCCGACCTGGAGATCGGACCCAGGATATCAAGAATAGCAGTCGCGCTTGCCTTAAAATTTTACTGAAAAAACTTGGGTGTTAATATCGTCACATTTGGTGAATCATATTTCGTTTGGTATTCGTAATCATAACTGCAATTGGACTCCATATAGTTTTCACGCAGTTACACTGACTGCATCTTAATTGCCTTCAAGTTGTATTTGGCAGTTGTACGAAATATGATGCACCAACTGTGACGTTATGAGCGCACGACCAGTCGTATGAAGCTATGTCAATCCAGGCAATAGTTCTAGGAAATTATAAGATGCAAACGAGGTATAACTCACAGTCAGCCTTCCTGTTGGCGCAGTCTACAGCCCAGTGGTAGTTGCAGTGGTTGTGTACCGCACCTTTACCGTCGAACAGCAGTCCATTTTCACATGTCTCAACTGTCAGAGAACCGTTGGTGCACAGGAAGAACTGGTCGCAAAGCTCAGGGTGTGCGTACGCCTGGAAATCGGGAAAATGGAGTTAGTGATGTTCCAGTAGGAAAATGGAGTTAGTGATGTTCCAGTATAAGCATAATCTGCCTGTTTAGGCCTTAGTCTACCATGATGGCCTGGTGCGGGTTGGCAGACTACACACACCATCAAGAACTTTTTAGAGCCCTTGCAAATGCGCATGTTCCTATATAGCTATAGTACGTTCAATCAACGAAGACGTGCCCCGCTCTTCTTCTAAATCGCGTCTTCTCTCTCACTCTAAGATGAAGAGTGATAGAGAGCACGCGATTTAGACAAAGAGTTAAGCGCGTTTTCGTGAATGGAACTTTCTATATCGGGTGTAAAAATACCCTTAACGAAACTAAAAGCCACGTATTCTTCCCATTATTACGAAGATTTTTTGGTATAGGGCCATACCTGGGAACCGACTGGTTACGGAGATATTGAAGGTCAAAGTCACCATATTTTTGAACGTTATTCACGAAAACTAAGTTTAAATATTATTACCAAACATTCTTCTATACAAACATTATCAACATTTTCGAAATGTAGGCACAGTCTGATCGCGCTTACATTGCGCGCTACAGTTAAAAGCTGTTTTTTAATACCAAAAAATAAAAGTCGTTTCCCAGCAATTATTTTTGCTGTATGTTACTTAGTTTAATGTACAGTATGCGTAGACTTCGGCTTTGTTAAGGCTATTTTTACACCCAGTAGGTACTATAATTATCAATCTACGACCATTCAAGTCTAGCTAAATATGATGTTTAAATACCTGAACTCCATACTGTTCTGGACACGCAGGTGCATGCTCCAACAGAATACCAGCGCTTGCTGAAACAAAAAAAACAATAAATTAAATACATTGTTTGCTAAAAATTTGATGTAAATTAGATTTTACACCTAGTGAAGACGGGGTAGAATATAAATTTTCCTCATTACACGCTAGGAATAGACGCGTGTTGTAAGATTCAACAAACCCAGCACGCTTGGTGGTAGGATCTATACGGTCTGCCTGGCCAGCTACCACTCACACATAAAAGCAGTTTTCTGTGTTCCGTGGTGTGTATATGGGAGCCAGAGGGGTATAGGGGAATCCTTATATATCTCTGTTCCTTGGATTCGTGTGGGTCATCTTAGACCCTGTCTACGTTTACCATCAGGTGAAACTATGGTCAAACGCAAACACGTCAATTATATTTTTTTTACAAAATGGACAACATAAAATTCGTTTTATCCTAAGTCATACGATAGATGGCGACACTTGTCAAGTTGTGTTTAAGACTATTTGCGTGACATGTAATAAGAGTACGTTGTGTATCAATAACAATAAGTTACTGCGTCAAGTTGTCGGTATTGATTGCTGATTGATTGATCGATCGTAGTCGTTCGTGTATTTAGTTACTCGAGGCCTTCTGGTAGATTTCTAAACTAGTTACCACTACTGATTGTTATATACAATTATGTATCTTTTACGTTTTTTCTTCGAAAAGTTTAATGACTTTGTCCAAGCTTTATATATGGAACTAGCTGTGTGCCTGATTGGGATTTCCATTGGATCTCCCTATTTAACCGTCTTAGGGTTTTTTTTTCAGAAATCCTATCTCAATGCTCATCTACGTTATACAAGGTTAGTCGGAAAGGGGGTACTAAGCCGCGGGCCACTTAATGTATCACCGATGACTATTTTAAAATAAGGGTTAAAATTTCAAAATTCGATAATTTTTATTTGCCTGCAAAAAGATTTTTATATTAGTTTAAAAAAAAATCATACCTGCTTTAGTTATGAATCCATAAAATTATGTTTCTAATCCATGACCCCAAATATGACCTAAATAGTAAACACAGCTGATCATAGCTATCGACAGATAGATTTTAACATATTTTTTACGAAATCTTTGAAAAGCTATTTCTCTTAAACTATCGAGTTTTGGTGAAAGTTGTAGATCAAAAGTTATCCCTTGTTATATACTGGCCTGCAAAAATAAGTATCACACTTTTAAAATTGCAATAACTTTTGAAGTACACAAGATATATTTTCGAAAGAAAAAGGACTCAAAAAAGAGTTTAACTTTGTTACTATAGTTTCAAAGAAAGCTGATAAAAATTGCTATGAAACGTTTTTTATTATAAATCTCTAACTTCTATAGTTTAGAAAAAATTTAAATTTTAAAAGTGTGATACTTATTCTTGCAGGCCAGTGTAGTTACTTTAACACCCTTTCGGCTTAGTACCCCCTTTCCGACTAACCTTGTATAAGCAACTCCTGAGCAAAATTTCATGTTTCTAGACTCTCCGGTTTAAGCTGTGCGTTATCTGTCAGTCAGTATTATAGTTTTATTAGTAGAAGATTTATAAAGGAAATATAGAACGTATAAACGCTTTTTTTTTCTATTCGACTTCTTGTGGATGGTCTTGCGGACCGTTTCTACGTAACCGGGCAGTTATTGGCGAGACCTGAAGGGTCTCCATCTAATGGGGACTAGAGTAAAATACGTAACCTAAGCTAACTACTATTACTAACATCATGACTACTAGCAACAACAGCACTAAGGGTGACCCCTAATTGGACTCGGACCTCGGCTTAGGGCGTAAGATGTAAATGCAAAAACTGAAAACCTCTTAAGGGCGCATTGTATTCATCATTCTGAACAACTTCACCTGCTGCTCCATATATTTATGTTCGCCCAACTCGACAAAATGTAAGGAACAGCTGATTTTTTTTCGAGATTTATTGAGCGGTCCCAAAGTAAAAGTAGTTCATAATTATATGTCCAATAAGCCCTTAAGAGGTTTTTCATTTCAGGTCGATTGGCAGTGAAAACCACGTATGTGTAAAATACAAAATTTTAAAAGAGATAGAAATAACTGTCTCCTGTAACAAAAATGGCTGATGAAATGTTAATACAAGTTGGTCATCGTACGTCATAGATGGATTAGAAGCATTTGAATTGAAAGTTTGTTCAACTAGTACGTGTATGACGAGTTTATCAATATAATGAAGAAAATTTTATTTAAGCGGTTTTCACTGCCGAGCGTTGGTATGTATCTTGCTTTATTTTATACATACATTACATAATTTATATAAAACCTTGACTAAACTTTTAGAAATATCCCTGTTAACCGCCATATTTAAATAGCCGTAACGATATTTCAAACACGCACTAACCAATCAAGTACGAGTCAACGATCAAGGGTTGGCAAGCGGTAATTCGAGGTTGCACTTTCGATGTAATAACATGCGTGTGTAACGTGCGTTGAAGCGGAACGTGTTGCAACCCTAAGTGTGTGAGGTCGCCGACAATTGTGCATAAATGAAACACTTGAGCCAGTACTCGAAGCTAGTACTTAAACTAATTGTTTCACACTCCGCCAGAACGATTAATTAGGCGAATGAAATCTGTTTTGAATAAGCTAAGGTTACCTAATCTTGGGTGGTGATATAAGTAAAGTAAAAACTGTATGTTCTACCTAGCTTTTGTCAACCATGTTGGGGTCAGCTTCCAGTCTAACCAGATGCGGCTGAATACCAGTATTTTACACGGAGCGACTGCCATCAGACCTCTGCAACCTAGTTACTGGGCAATGCTGATATCTTAAGGTTAAACCAGTTGTCAGACTTTCGGGCTTCTGACTCACCGTAACGATTGTCATAGGCATTCATATGATACCCGGGACCGACTGTTTAACGTGCTCTCTGAGGCATAGACGGGTCTCGGTGTGTGACGATCGGTCACCCATCTACGGACTGACCGCTGCAAGTGCAGCTTAACCTCGCAAATCGTATGTTCCGTGCGGTTGGTAATTAGCCACGACCCCTCATATAAATGAAAACGAATGACCATAATTTCAATATTGAATGACATCACCATCGGCCTGTAATTATGCATTTCTGCATATGGATTTGTTCCAATAGGCCACTATTATGAATATAATGGATGGGATGGTCGTGAAATTACAATAATACCCACGCGTGGCAAGCGGCATAGCTTTGCATAGTTAGACCCTTCCATACGTTAATAGCTATCTTCTGTACCTACAAGGACTGTATATAAAAGGACAAATAGAAATATATTTATTTGCCAGAAAACAAGGTCACAAGATAATAATACATTTCGTGATAGTACATCATGTTTCGCCGACATGACGGCATGCAAGTTTATACAAAATAATTTAGAGTACATTATAATTACATTTATTTACGTACTTATTACATTATTAAAATTAAATTAAAATATTGCCTATACTTAAACCTATATTTAAATTTTAACCTTTACAATCAAGGAATTCTTTTACATTATAAAAAGACTGAGTGATCTATCATCGCACAGCCTAAAGCACTGGGGTTAGGTACTTAAAATTTTGACAATGGGTACCTTTTATAACATAGGCATGTACTAAGGAAGGATTTTCAAAAATTTCACCCCTACAGGGGTAAAATAAATACCTAATTAAAAGTTTGTATGAAAAAAATCACACAAGCGAAACTGACGGCAAAATCTAGCCACAGATAAAATTGTCTTACGAGTGCATTTATATGCCCAGTCTGGCCTTAGGAAATACTACTTTTGGTAAGGAAAACCATTCGTTAATGATCATACGAACCGGACATAATAAGACAATGGGTACGACTAATAAATATTTTTTAATGAAATAAACGTGGAAAGATGAAATAACGTATTATTAACATATCATTAGACATGCATAAAACTACGCATGTTAATTAACTAGAATCCTCCTATTAACTAACAACTGATTTCCAAACATTAGCTTGTGCAAACATCATGAACGTAATGCTTTTAATTCTTGTTTCAGCAACTTATTAATTTCGACAAGTTAATTTGTTCTGCATTCTGTATCGTCATGTGAAGATTAAACTATTATCTGCAATAGCGTCTTTATTAATTCATTACTAAGCAATAAATAAGTAAGTACAATACGACATAACTAAGAAGTCGCATCGGCAAAGTTGATCGAACAACTAATGCCACTCGCACATATTGCGTCAGCATAAAGATATTTTTTTACTGCAGTACTAATAAACATTCGTAGTCTTGAAGTCGCACTCAGTTCGGAAGTGATCGATTTTACGAAGTTTGCTGATGCGACTTCTTAGTTGTTTCGTACTATAAGTACTTAAGTAAAAAGTACGTCCGGCGCACCCTGGGTAGTCAGCTCTGCTACCAACTTCGCTGACTGCGCTAATCTTTTCAACGCGGCATTAGATATTTTCGTTTAGCTTGTGTCGGCATGAAAACTGGAGAAAAAGAGAACAATAACTATATCCTCAATTTAATCACTGTATAAAAGCCTTTTATTCATCGTCAGTGATGCGCAAGTACGATCAATTTGCAGAAACCAGTCTCTGACGACCGATAATAATTTTAATCAAACAAGTCTCACTCACGTATTAGTTATGTAGTTATTAATAATATAATCAGTAACTACTTCAAAATGTCAACATTGCCTTGATTACCTATACTGCGCAAATTCTGAAGATTGACAATCATTACAAAGTCTATCCGGGTGTACAAGTAAGGCTAAAATATATATACATAAACTAGCGGACCCAGCAGACGACATCCTGCCCGGAAAAGCAGCGCCATCTACCGAGTCCAATTGTGAATCCAAACCATACAGGGCGCCACCCAAACGCATACAAAAAATGCATACAAATCGGTCCAGCCGTTTAGGAGGAGTTCAGTGACAAACACACGTACAGTCGAATTATATATATAAAAATAAACTCATTTATTTAACTTGAACTCTTAATAGCAGTACTTTTTAAACGTCAAAATTACAATGGACAGCGCCCATAATACTAATATGTTTGCACGTTAATAAACCCACGTAATTTTATCGAGGAAAGACATTAGATTCGTCGCTAAAGAGACGAGAGATTTTTGTTTCAATACCATAAATTCTAGACCAGTTTAGCCTCTCTTCCGGTAAGTATTACAGGTTCTATATAATCGTGAAAGGTCAGAGTTACTCCACGACCCAGGGTTCCTATCACTTTCCCTTTGCACACAATGTTAACTAACCAGTAAATTAATCTTTCACTTATATCGTTACAGTGGTTATAGTTCCTATTTGTACTTCCGATCAGGAAATGAACAAAATCATACAATTATATGCTGCATATCATTTCATGCTAGTAAATGTATTAGAGGTAATAATAGGTCATGATTGTGGAGCCTCTTATTTAGATACAGAAAATTAATACAATTGATTAATATAATGATTAATTAATACAATACATAATTAATACAATTGATTAATATAATAACATATTATTAATACAAAAAAAATACAAGGAAATGTTTTATAAATGTTGATGATTAATACACAAATAAATATGTACAAGGAAATGTTATGTATAAAGGTGAGCTTAACGCGGAATTGAGTTTTCTATAAGCAAACTTTTGAATGGTAGAAAGATTTGAACTTCAACGTTAGTAACGGATGTCACGCATATGAGCTAAAACACTTATAGGTTCTGAGCAATGTTCTAACATACATACTCATGAAACAAAGAACAACAAAAACATACATACAGACGAACATAGTAACCTCCTTTTTGGAAGTCGGTTAAAAATGAACAATAGTACTTATACAACATGTAACGTAATTAACGCACACCCTCATACACCCCAATTACAATATCATGTTATAATCATAATACATACACTGAAATTTTACTTTTATGTGCTTAAATATGGTTTATTTAAGAAAATTGTATTACTTTTTATTGTTAAATGCATTTAAAATTCAGTCTTATGGCCTTGACATAAGGCTCAATTTTTCTTTATCTCAATTGTAAGACTTATCAGAGAAAAGCAATTTTATAAAAAAAAATACACATTAGAAATGGCTAAAATCGATTCAGTAGCAGATTCTTAACAAACTAATTTAAGGGTGTGCGTTTATTATGTTACACATTGTACCTATAAAAGGGCTAAAAGGCTAACTGTTGAAAATATACAAAATCATGCATATTCATAGGATAAACTTCAACCGTACGATAGTCATTGGCTGGAGACCCTTCAGTCTCGCCAAAAAATTCCCTGTTACGTAGAAACGGTTCGCAAGGACAATGTACAAGCAGTCAATTAGAAAAAAAAAGCCGTACGAAGGTTGACCAGGGGTTCAGAAGAAGATATAAAATGTTCCAAAAAGAAAGACCAATAGTAATACTACAAATAACACGTAACGTAACAACGTACCAGTTTATCGCGTACCAGAAGAATAGAGTCGTGAGTGATGCAACTGTGTAATATGCCGATTTGCAAGCATAATGGCTAAGAGGCTTACGGCCAAATACTCAAACGCTACTCAATTTTGAGTTGCCGTTAAATCTCGTGCTGTCACTGTCACTTCGTCTTAAAGTGACAGTGACAGCACGAGACATTTTTAACTAAAAATTGAGTAGCGTTTGAGTATTTGGTCATTACTATAGTGACTCTGTTTAGAATTTATATGAAAGACAATTCTCATATGAAACTAAAGCGGTGTATATTCATTCACATAGGTACTCGTTCCATAGGAAATTTTCATAAATGGACGATGTATTGCGGTCATTTTGTAAATAAGTTCTCTCTTTATTTGAATTCAATATTTAACTTTTTCTTAACAAAAAGCGCCTTCTTCCTCTCTCCTATTAAAACATTAACTAAGCTGTGCCCGACAGGGTCCATAATTGATTCGATGTTTTAACATACCAACTGTTACTGTTATATGTACACATTATGGAATGCAATAAAGTATTGAGTATAAGTAAGTGCATGGGTCTAGCACGCTGGCTGGATGATATTAACAGTAATACATGGGTAAATACTTAAACGCTACTCAATTTTAAGTTACTGTTAATTTCATGCTGTCACTATCACTTCACCTTAAAGTGACAGTGACAGCACGAGACTTAACGGCAAATTAAAATTGAGTACTCTTTGAGTATTTCACCATAAGTTCAGCAAAGAGTCCGAATAGAATTATTATCTCAACGATTGCAACATTGCATGTTCGATTCTTTTTTAATTAGAAATATCACTACGAGCACTAAGCAATAGGACAAAGTATTTATTTTTAATGGGGAATTATAGTTGACACTCAAGCAAATATTAGGTCGCTCAAATGTTATGAAGCTTCTCATTTTGTATTTTAAGTAACTCAAATTAGTGTTTGTAAGCTGCTGTTGATTTCTCGTCACTCGCAGTCAGTCGCTCACTTAGTAATACTATAACGTAAATTAATTATTTTTGTCAGTTAAAACTTTAATTTACAGTCACTCGTTTAAATACTGCCCATTTTTAATTATCATATAATTGCAATAATAAATTTCTAATTTCGAATTAATCTCTAATTTGGCCATATAGAAAAAATTTAAAACTTAACCACGCAGAAAAAATTGAAGACAAAAAGATCAAAACGAAAAACAACACCAATTTTTACACACATACTTCCATTTTACTACAAAATAAACGTAACACAGATTGCGTTTATCTCGCTCCAGATGAATAGCGTCGTGAGTGAAGCAACGTCTTCGCAGATGTCGGCCACCGAAGCAACAACCTCGAGCACTTTTACTTTTATGATGCGAATGTACCTACTACAGTGGAACATCTTCTTTAAATTTTCGTACTTTGTAGTAGTTAGTACAAGTCATTATTTAGAGGCACTCAACCACGCCGATCATATGATTTGCAAGTTAAGCAGTGGTAGCCGCGGTCATTCCGTTGATGGGTGACCATTTGTTCCTCGGAGAGTACGTTATACCGTCGGTCCCGGGTGTCATACGAATACCTATGACAGTCGTTACGGGTAGTGAGACGCCCGAAAGTCTGAGAACCGGTCTAACAATAGGATATCGGCATTGCCTTGGTGCATTCTTTGGTGAAACCAGCCTAAGAGTTTTTAATAAAGGTGTCCCAGAAGTAGACTTTGATAGGTAATGTTAGTGAAAACAGCCTAAACGAATTAGAAATCAATGGTGCCTCCAACTGCAGTGTCAATTAAACTATCAACCAAAATTCAAATCAAAAATATATTTTTAACATGTGCAACCAGTTAATAAAACTACTTATTATACTAAACGTTATATAAAAAACATAGCCGCTGTTATACTTTCCGTGACCTTGCGATACATAGCAAATGGTATTACCGACTGATAATGTGAGTTGGGCCTCTAAAATGGCACTGCAATTTTTTTTTCTTTGAATTACCTAATATAACGTAACATCACGCCTGTATTCCCCGAAGGGTTGGGCAGAGGTGTATAGTAACGCTCTTATTTCTTAAGTTTAAATCCCATGTAATAGGAGGCGAGCCAATTGCCTTCAACTGTGCACAAATCCAAACCCCGGGCTGCTACTGAGGAATTCCACGTGAAAAAACCAAAAACACTTTGCCCGACTTGGACCACACCTACCCACACCCTTGACTCGAACCCAGGACCTCATGATCAGCTGTCGCGCTTGCCACCACTAGACCAACGAGGCATTTATGCTATTGTGTGTAAGTAATATAAAATTCGAAAATACATTACACTATCTGTTAATTAAGAATTCAATTTTCAAAAAAATACCAGTTTGGCCTTACACCACACGTTTGAATCATACAAGACTGCGTAGAAATGACTGTGGTTCAAGAGAAAAATTATGTTATAGGGAATAACAGGATAATAATAATTATGGTCTACTTGACGACTTAATTCTACATTATCTAATCTGATATGGGGTTTTCCCTTGATCCTCATAGAGATTTTTTCCCATGGATAGCATTAATTAGATAATCACCTAATCGGTGTTAGGTAAACCTGTTATTAAGAAGCGCTCGATGGTAATGATGCGATGAGGTGTAATGATGAAACTGTAGGAGGCCTAGTAAACTGTACTTGATAATTATTCATTAGGTAATATTTAATCTCGCTGAATGAGTACAGAAGCAATCTTCATTGTTCTTTTTATTACAAATACAGTAATTGTGAATGATTAAATACAGTACCTACATAAATGAACCAAATTCAATTTTGAAATTAAAGAGTAAGTTGTACCAGTAGATTTAAATGTATAGATAACTATCAAAATGTCTGTCATATTACTTAGGCTTTAGTTTAATTTAATTAAAATAATTGAGAGTACATTTATTTTGTTTCCTTTCTTTAGAACTAAATACAATAAAATTGTGATTGTACAAACAATTAATTATTTACGTTTTAATTACATAAATAAAATTGGAAAGGTTACTTTTGAATGTAATATGTTTACGCTTTATATTTTATTGTAGCAATCATGTTTTAAGTTCTTTCTGTGACAGTTGAAATTTAAAACCAGTAAAAGTGTTTGTTCACATAATTATTACATTAAGAGTTAACCGGGTGTTATTTTATCGATATATTAATTAAAAATAATCATAATCCTATGAGTCTCAAACAATTAAATCGACATGCAAAAGTAATTACTACGTCACGTCGGGTAAGCGAGTTAGCGCGTTGAGAGAAAATTTTGAAAAAATCTGATAATATCCATGTTTTCCAAAGGTAACCATTGCCACATGTGATTATAAACTACTACTACTACTACTACTTAGCTCACTTCAGCTCTGTTCCGTCCATCATCACTTTTATGCACCAACATTCTAATGCATCCGAACAATATGACTCTTACAAATTATGAATAATTCATATTCTGGTTCGATGTAATCTCAATAGCAGTGTCGCATACGCATGTCGTGACAGCAAAACCAACGCGCATCTTGAATTTATGATACCACGATTGATTTACACATTTGATTTATATCGATTCATTCACTTCTAAAGCCACGTGTATTAATATACCTATTTCTGTATTATTTAACTGCCTCGTTGGTGGCAAGCGCGACTGCTGATTGTGAGGTCCTGGGTTCGATCCCCAGGTCGAGCAACGTGTTATTGGGTTTTTCCGTGTGGGATTTCTCAGTAGCAGCCGAATTTGTGCCCGGTTAATGGCTATAGGCTCGCCCCCTATTACATAGAACTTAAACTTAACGGCGAAATGAGGGGGTTACTATACACCTCTGCCCAACCCTTTCCAAAATACAGGCGTGATGTTTTGTTATGTTTATGTAAAGCCACGTGTATTAGTATACCTAATTCTGTATAATTTAATTTATATTTTGCTTACTTAGTTAAACCAAGTAGACAAGCCGGAAGACGTCGATTCTGGACTTATTTGGACTGATATTAATCTCACAATAACTGGTATTAGTGTACCAATAAATACTAATAATAATTAGTGCAGTAACCCGTAACCAGTTGGTCGTATTGCAACAAATTTATACATTTACAACAGATTTGCAATATTTAGCACATAAATTCTCTTATAGAACTCACAGTAAGATATGGTCAATTTTAAACCAGCCGTCACACATAATATCCTTACTGAAATCTGTACCGCAAAATCTGTGTGCAACATTTTAGCGGCCCGTGTGGCTAAAAGGCGAAAGTAGTCGCGAGTGGCTAGCCTTGGTGCGCATGAGCAAAGTCGCCGTCGACGATAACTGCTTCAGATTAGATCGGTACATATGCTCCGTTAAACAATGGTTAAGTAGAGGTTTTGATGTAATTATTATAATTAGAATGGTTTAGCGACTGTTTATCTTGATGGATAGTTTCAATTGTGTCGCAATATTTTTAATAGAGGTTTAGGATTCTTATTAATAACTGTACTAGCTCACGTCCTCACGGCTCCGCCCGCGAAAGAAGTTTTATTCCAGTACCTAATAAATATAGCCTATGTTACTCAGTGATAATGTAGCTTTGTAACGGCAAATGAATATTTGAAATCGGTCCAGTAGTTTTTAAGTTTATTCGTTACATACAAAAATACAAATCTTTCCTCTTTATAATATTAGTATAGATTACTTATATTAGATCGGGAGACATACTAGGTACAACCAAGCATATTATAAATCAGTTTACTTCAGTTCTGACTAGCTTTTTCCCAACTATAGCTGAGCCAACTTCCAGTCTAACCAGATACGGCTGATACCATTACCTATTTTACACGGAGCGACTGCCATAAGACCTCTGCAACCCACTTACAGGGCAATACCGATATCCAGTTGTCAGACTTTCGGGCTTCTGACTTCCCATAACGACTGTCATAAGTATTCATATGACACTCGGGACCGACTGTTTAAAGTGCTCTCCGAGGCACGGAGGAGTCTTGATGTGTAACGAATGGTCAAACATCCACGGACTGACCGCGGCAAGCGCAGCTTAACCTCGCAAATGTATGATCCGCGCGGTTGGTAATTAGCCACGGGCCCATCCCCTGTTAAATTAATAATTGATCTTGGAAAACGGAAAACGGAATGAAAGATAATTTGTTTGAAGTAGATTATCTATTACTAAACTTAAATAGTACGCCAAGCATACCTACTAGACTGGCTAACTATTTTAGATTAGGTAGGCATGAATTCTTCAGATCATATTTTGATGTTATTATTAATTAAATCTTATTAAAATTGTTTAAAGTTTAATCTTAATGAATTTACGTTTTTGTGTATAGATCGCTAGTTAAAATATTTGTAAAGGAGTTAATTAATTTTTGTATATTATTCATATGAGACAGAAGAAATATTTCAGTTTAATTTAGGTACACATGCCAGAGATAACTATGATTTAAGAAATGTTTTGGTATTATTTGAATTTTGTCACGTTTATTATGATAAAAAAAACATTTGAAATATTCTTGTTTTTTTTACGAAACTGAGGTTTTTGAAATAGTTTTGACTTTAATTGCATTATTACATGATATCTAAATTAATTATGATTATTTGACTGCCTTGTTGGTCTAGTGGTCGCAAGCGCAACTACTGAGCGTGGGGTCCTGGGTTCGATCCCCAGGTCAAGCAAAGTGTTATTGGGTTTTTCAGTGTGGAATTCCTCAGTAGCAGCCCGGAGGTTGGAGTTGTGCCCGGTTGGTAGCAATAGGCTCGCCTCCTATTACATGGGACTTAAACATAATTGGCCAAACGAGGGTGGACTAAACACTTCTGCCGAACCCTTCGGGTAGTACAAGGCGTAATGTTACACTATGTTAATTTTTCAAATTTATTATGATAAAAAAAACGTTAGAACTATTTTTGTTTTATAAGAAACAGAGGTATTTGAAATAGTTTTGAGACTTTAATTGCATTTAGACATGATATCTAAATTAAGTATGAAACATGATAGGAACTTGTTAATAGTCGGGCAGCGATCGTTATCGAGTTTCAAATGATTTTAATGTTCGACCTTACTTATGTAATTGTAGAAGCAATAAAATTATATTTGTTGTTCCTAGTCAAACAATATGTTACGTTGTTTGGTTTTAGCGTTTTTTGTGCTTTTATGGTCTCTCGTCCTCCTAGCATTTTCCCAACTATGTTGGTGTCAACTTTCAGTCAAACCATATGCTGCTGAATACCAGTATTTTACACGGAGCGACTGCCATCAGACCTCCGCAATCCATTTACTGGGCAATGCCGATATCCTAAGGTTAGACCGGTTGTCAGACTTGCAGGCTTCTGACTACCCGTAAGGACTGTCATAGGTATTCTTATGACACCCGGGACTGACAGTTTAACGTGCTCTCCGAGGCACGGAGGGGTCTCGAAGTGTAACAAACGATCACCCATCCACGGACTGACGAATCTATACTAATATTCTAAAGCTAAAGAGTTTGCTTATTTATTTGTTAGAACGTGCTAATCTCTGTAGGTAACTACTGGTTGGAATTGAAAAAATATTTTTGTGTTGGATAGTCCATTTATCGAGGAAGGTTATAGGTTATATAACATCACGCTACGACCAATAGGAGCGGAACATAAATGAAAAATGTTGCAAAAACGGCTGAAAAATGTCTACCCGTGCGAAGCTGGGACGGGCCGGTAATTAGTGATATTAATTTTATTAGCTCGTTTTAAAAGCATTTTAATATTCCTATTGACAATGATCATAAGTATCGCTTGTTATGTCATAATTACGCCTGTAACGAGTGACAGCGTCAATGTAAATATTCATACAATCGCACCTTATGCAAATTAAATCTCATTTGCTTTGAATTCACAAGGAAATTGCGACATTGGCAATGAGATTATGATCAAGGATAAATGTATGATTAAAGTACTTGAGAGAATAGAACGTCTTATTTAAAAAAAAAACAGTTATTGTTATCGGTAGCTGGTAACACTGGACAATATTGATAAAGGAGGGTAATCGTCAAGATTAATCAACGTACCTGAAGTTATAAAAACACTGGTCATTCGACGAAGCAGAGGATTCCATGTCGAACAGCCAAAAAAGTCTGACCTTTTATATCTGGTTTGCTTGTCCTCATTTTCTGATCTTGTGTTAATTATTATATTGTGATATATTGTGAACTAGCTTCTGTAACTAATCACTAATCTAAATAAAAGTACTCTCAGTGGTGGAGAGTCTATGTTGGTTTAATTTACTTTATTTACCATGCTCCCAATCCTGACATACCGATATTAGCTATAACTGTAATGATAGATTCACACCTACAAGATTATGTTTGTATGTCTTTTATATTATAGCCTGTTGGTTGAAAGCTTGACTTCCATGCAGGATCAGAGATTGAACCCGGCACGTACCTCTGACTTTTCGAATTCATGTGCGGATCAGAATTTGAATATCACCGTCTTTAACGATGTTGGGACTTAAACATAACGGCGAAGTGAGGGAGTTACTATAGTCCGCGCGGAACTCGTTGGCCGCGCCTTAGGTATGTGAGCGGCAGGAGGGGGGTGTGCACGGTAGACAAGACAAAGCAAACTGACAGAGCACGTCTATTATTACGCACCCCTCTCCTGCCGCTCACATACCTAAGGCGCGGCCAACTAGTTCCGCGCAGACTATAAACACCGCTGCCCAACCCTTCGGGGAATACAGGTGTGATGTCATGTTATGTTAACGATGAAGGAAAATCATCGTTAGGCAACCTGCACACCTGAGGGGACTCCAAAAAGTTCTCGATGGTGTGTGTAGTCCGCCAACCTGCATGCCAACGTGGTGGACTAAGGCCTAAGCCTTTCTCATTTTGAGAAGAGTCCCGTGCCTAGCAGTGGGACAGTCATGAGCTAATACTATGTTGTTTGAGACTGCCTCGTTGGTCTAGTGGTGGCAAGCGCGACTGCTGATCGGAAGGTCCTGGGTACGATCCCCAGGTCGGATAAAGTGTTATTGGGTTTTTCCGTGTGGAATTCCTCAGTAATAGCCCAGCATTTTGATCTGTGCCCGGCTGATAGCAATAGGCTCGTTCCCTATTACATGGGACTTAAACATAACTGCGAAATCAGGGTTTTATTATACATCTCTGCCCAACCCTTCTGGGTATATAGGTGTGATGTTATGTTGTAACACATAATAACATCGATCTTTTTGTTTCATCATCGATATGAAACTAGAGTATAATCATAAACGTTTAAAATAAATATCAAACAATCTGTGTTCCCTTCTAAACGAAAGTATCATGTTTAACTTAAAGATTACAACAGCATTAACTACATCGATGCTGTGGGAAACTACCTATTTGCGATTAACTAAGAGTTAACTGTACTTCATTGTTAGCCAGTTACAAACATTTACCAATATTTAACCACTTCCTTTCAACTTAACTTTCAACATTACTCGCCTATTTAAGTCCACTGTTGGACTTAATAAGTAGGTTAATGGTGTCCATTTTGACAGTACAGTAATAACCCAGACTTACGCGATAGGTGGGACCAAGAGATAGCCGTGTAAGTCTAATTCGCGTAAGTCGGGGTTCAACCTTACATATAAATACGTATAAAGTTTGTGTCATAAACCGAATTTGCACAGCGTACCTAAGTAATGTTTTACGGAATTGGAATAGTTATTCCACACGGAACACGTTCGAACTTGTCGTAAACCGAACACGCCGATGCGTGCGATGATCAAAAAGAAAAACCACGTATCTCCGAATTCGCGTAAAACGGAGTAGCTTAAGTCGGGGTATTACTGTACTAAACTAGACTATAGTCCGACCGGCTAACTCAAGCCTCGCCCGCGACGTTACAGGGACGCGTGGGATGACGACTAAAAGATGATTTCCAACAAACGGCTCGCATCGCCCCGGATCGGAAAGGATACGGACGGATGCCGTTGTTGGAAATCATCTTTTAGTCGTCATCCCCCGCGTCCCTGTAACGTCGCGGGCGAGGACTGAGTTATCCGGTCGGACTATAAACGCAACAGTCACTTTATTTTTCTATTGAAACATAAGGAACTGGCAGAATCTCAGCACTGATTTATCTTTGTATATATATTTGTAGGTATTGTATAATATATTACATTAATTAATATATATGAATGTATGCATATGTATATAATATCTATTATTTATAAGTTAATATATAAATATATATATATATATGTAAATATGTAATATGTATGTAGGTAATATTATTGTTAATGTTCACTTATCTTTGTGTTTATTTTTAATATTGTATCACATGACACAGCTCTTTTTAGCGCATCTACCATGTTTTCTCTGCATCACCCTAAGGTCGACTGGTAGAAAATGCCTAAGGCATTAAGTCCGCCTCTGTATATTTTTTTTTTGTGCGAAAGTATAAATAACTAAATAAAACAGAAAGAGACAAACACCCTTAGTTTAGTTTAGTCCTGTCAGAGTGCCCAACAGAAAGGACACCAGTAACTAGAGTATTTGGGCTCATTATGGCCGGTGTTTGGCTCGTTTAAGTAATATATGTTACACAAAAAAACTTTTTTGCAAAAAAATTAAACCGACTTCAAAAAAAAAAAAATAATAACACAAGTCGGTGCCTTCAATTTGGTTCAGCGTGGATCAGCACCGACTTCTGAAACTGTTAATTTTATATGGTTATTATTTTGTTCTTTTTTGAAGTCTGTTTAATTTTTTTGTAAAAAAGTTTTTATTTTTGTTATTTTAGTGGCCTTAATTAAAACTTGGTTGGACCTACTAAAAACGCTGCTCGTAACATAATCACATCATCACAATATGCGTACTGTTCGTCATTGAGGAGTTCCATTGTCTATCTCCGAAGTTCTTCATCAGATCTTCACCAAATTTAAATGGGACCACTTCGAAAGAATATTCTTTCAAACAAAAAAAAATTATTAAAATCGGTTCTCAATTGGCGAAAATATCGATGAACATACACAAAAAAAATTAAAAAAAAAAACATACATAAGACGAACATACTAACTTCCTCCTTTTTGGAAGTCGGTTAAAAAATATAAATATGCAAACAGCTGATTAACGAACACAAAACAACAATGTATAAAATCAATTCGCACAATAACATGCTGACGTAAAAGGTTACAAGTGAAGGTAATAAAAGTGTATTTAAAAAGTTGTATACAATAGAGGTTGTACTACAAAACTTTTGACACTTATTAAAACCGTTTCTAACGTCAACCTCCATAGGTACCTAAGATAGGTGTTTAAGCCTTGAAAGTATAGGTAAAAATAAATCTTCACATAGTATAAAACAGAGTCGCTCCCGCTATGAGAGAAAAAGTGCTAAAGAGTGATTTATGAGGAAGGTTTATATGCCCCACATTAGTATCTAAATTGCACCCGTGCGAAGCCGGGGCGGGTCGCTAGTAATATATAAATAACTAAAAATAACAGCCTCGTTGGTCTAGTAGTAGCAAGTGCGACTGCTGATCGTGAAGTCCTGGGTTCGATCCCCAGGTCCGGCAAAGTGTTGTTGGGTTTTTCGGTGTGAAATTACTCAGTAGCAGCGCGGAGTTTCGATCTGTGTCCAGTTGATGGCAATAGGCTCGCCCCCTATTACATGAGACTTAAACATAACGGCGAAATGAGGGTGTTACTACACACCTCTGCCCAACCATTCGGGGAATGCAGGCGTGATGTTATGTTATGTATATAGATAATAAATAAAAGACCACACTACGAACATCTAAATAAAGACGAAAAATTTAACCTTGAAGAAATCTATCTAAACCTAACTAAATATTTAAGACCAAACTTTTTGACTTCAGTTAGGTGTTCATAATCTGGTTTCCAGTTTTACTTATACCTTCGTGGTTTAAGCCTTGTTAATCCTAGAACACAACACGATTTTGTGGTAAGAGAGAAAAAGTTTTGTATTTTAAACAAAATAACGCAGAATATGTCAAACGTTTCCTCTGGTTACGCAACCCGAGATGGCTCAGAGCCGGTTTCTCCACGTCTTCCGCGGTTTTGCAATCCTATTATCGAATAAATAGGAAATCGACATATTATCAGGCATTCGGAGCTTCACGACTTACTATAAACAAATGATTGAGGTCTAATTTTCACTGTCTAGACTAGAAAGTGACTTTCATCTGACATTCGTTGATTTCGGCGCTCGAAGTATCTAGAATTAAGAAATCTTGTTTTATATTTTTAGCTGTAGAAAATTCTTGACGATAAAATCTAGATTTTATGTTAATGGTTTTAAGTATTTTTAGTTGAGGTGTGGCTAGCGACTATGTTCCACTAAAATACTTTAATAAACTTTTTCTTTTTTTTTTAGAATTTTATTTGCATATATTGTAGGTACATAAAAAAATTAGTTGTTAAAGATAAACATAGTGATCCTTGTACAATCTACCTTAAATAAGGCATGCAAAAATTACAATAATAAGGGCGTGAATCTATAATTACATATCTTTTATCTTTAAATTATCAATTTATATCTACATCTGTACCCGTACCTCGTGAGTTTTCGAATTCATATGCGGGTCAAAATTTGATTATCACTTGCGTTAACGGTGAAGGAAAAACATCGTGAGGAAACCTGCACACCTGAGAGGGCTCCATAAAGTTCTTGATGGTGTGTGTAGTCTGCCAACCCGCACCAGGCCAGCGTGGTGGACTAAGGCCTAAACCCTTCTCATTCTGAGAAGAGGCCCGCGCCCGGCAGTGGGACAGTAATGGGCTAATTATGTTATGTTTAAGTATTAAATTAAAATGTAAATGGTTTGGTCATAAGTACTGTTAACTAATGTTGTTAAAAAAATAAATAAATCAGCAAAACTAAAAAAGCAGATTTGTATTTCGAAATGTTTTCTATTAAAGATAACGGTACCATCCTGATTCTACCAAATATTATAACCGTTAGAAAGATGATATTTGCTTGTTATAAAATTTTATATTATATATCATAAACAATATTATATTCGACAGATTATAGCGGGATTTTTTTATATATATTTCCCGTACAAACCTTGAGTTTCTAGGATGTTACGTATCTTGCGTTGACGTGAGAGGACAAATATTGCAACGAAGAAATTTCCTGCCGAAGCCATTCATGGCCGTCCATTAAGTAAAAGTTAATTCATTTCGTCAGCAAGTATGTAAAAGTCATATTTTAGCAAGATTAAAAATCCAGTTTTGATATACATATTTAGGCAATTTCTAGTATATATTTGAGCAATAAATTCAAATCTTAATTGTGAAAAGTATGTCACAAACTCAAAATCGAACTCAAAAGCATATTTTTTAATGTATTTTTTTTAAAGGACTACATCACGCCTATGTTTACATATCGAAATAACAAGGATATAACATAACATAACATCACGCCTGTATTTCCTGATGAGTTGGGCAGAGGTGTATAGTAATACCCTCATTTCGCCGTTATGCTTAATTCCCATGTAATAGTGGGCAAGCCTATTGCCATCAACATAAATCCAAACCCCGGGCTGCTATTGAGGAATTACACACGGAAAAACCCAATAACACTTTGCCCGACCTGGGGATCGAACCCAGGACCTCACGATCAGCCGCAACGATATACTTTATATTCATAATTAATTGATAAACAAAAGAGTTTATTACAAGCTTATTATTTACAACTAGCGACCCGCCCCGGCTTCGCACGGGTGCAATGTAGATACTAATGTGGGGCATAAAAACCTTCCTCTTGAATCACTCTATCTATTAAAAAAAACCGCATCAAAATCCGTTGCGTAGTTTTAAAGATCTAAGCATACATAGGGACAGACAGACAGCAGAAGCGACTTTGTTTTATATTATGTGAAGATGAAGCGCAATTTTTACCATTAAGCATACAACGAATGACTCACATTCGCGGTCATGTTTAATACGTATTAGATAAAATTAATACTAAACGACTTTTCTACAATATAATAAAGCGTGAAATTCTGCGGTCCGATAACCACCCATTCATCATCAGAGTCTTGTAAATCATTGATACTTTAGGTAATGACATTGCTAACGTCGCGGAAGACGTACACATTACCACAAAACAGATAGGTACAGAAGTCAATCACATGTATGTACTTCACTTTTCATACCTACGTTCGGCGGTCGCTCTATATATATATCTATCTCTCTCAAGCGCATGGCACTCGCGCTCGCACTCAGTCGCACTCTAGTCCCAAACAGTCCGAGATATCGTGTTCCGTGAGCAGTGTCTATGTGTGCGTTGCTCGAGCGCACACAAGTGTACACATACAAATGTAGATTGACTTCTGTACCTATCTGTTTTGTGACATTACACTTCTTTTAAGTAAAAGTACATTGTCAAGTAATGCTTATGAGAAAGTTGCGTGCCTCGGAGAGCACGTTAAACAGTCGGTCTCAGGTGTCATACGAATACCTATGACAGTCGTTACGGGTAATCAGGAGCCCGAAAGTCCGAACTTTTTTCTGCCTAGCCTTTTCCCAATTATGTTGGGGTCAGCTTCCAGTCTAACCAGATGCGGGTGAAATACTGGTAATTTTACACAGAGCGACTACTATCAGACCTTCGCAGCTCCGCAACCCAGTTATTGGGCAATGCCGATATCCTAAGATTAGAGCGGTCGTCTGATTTCCGGGCTTCTTCTTTTTTTCGTGTGGTTACTGATTAACCTGGTGTCAGAGTTTATGCCGCCCATGGGCCTCTGACTTGGCTTCACATGCCGTCCAGAAATTCGAGAAGAACTTTCGGGCTCAAGGACTTACTATTTATTCTTAAATAAAAAAAAAGATTTAATCAATTAAATTCTAATTTTTTTTTTTAAACATTGCCCCACACTAGCATTTCTCCTGTATCGTGGGTGCGTTTACAAACACAAATCTTCACACGCACAAACATCCAGACTCGGAACAACTATCTGTAGGCCATACAAATACTTGTTCCGTGCGGGAATCGAACCTACGACCCGTAGCGCAGAAGCCGATCGCTCAGCCACTGCACCAAACGTGTCGTCTAAATTCTTTCCATATCTACTATCAATTTGGGGTATCGCCTTGTTGTTTCAAAATCAAGATCAAACGCCTCATAAACTTTACAGTTATATTTGATTAACAAAATTCGCTAAAAACTGTTATTGGTTCTAAAAAGATATTAATAGTTCAATAAAATTCATGAAGGAAATAAGCGGAAGCATTCAAAGAAACTAGGTTACGATAATTGGAATCAACGCAGGCTATTAACCTATTAGTGTTAAATGAGGCATCGAAAATATTATGATTACTCACTCTATGAAGAATAAAAACGAACTGCAACACTTGTTTATAAAGAATATTATATACCTAAAGCAGAACTTTAAATCCTTTTTCCAACTATATTGGAATCAGCTTCCAGTCTAACCAGATGCTGGATACCAATATTTTACACAGAGCAACTGCCATACTGGGCAATGCGGATATCTTAATGTTATACTGGTTGCCAGACATTCGGGCCTCTAACTTCCCGTAACGTGTGGTTAGTAACTAACCTGGTGTTAAAGTTTATGCCGCTCATGGGCTTCTGGCATCGAGAAATATCTCTCAGACATGCTTCCTCACGATGTTTTCCTTCACAAGCAAGTGTAAATCAAGTGATAATTATACAATACGCACATGAATCTGAAAAGTCAGAGGTGCGTGTCGTGGGTTCGAATTCGAAACCTATGACATGGCAATCCGACGGTCACACCACTAGGCTATCACTGCTACTTCCACTCATACTCAGACAATACGACCATGAATGGCTCGTACGCATAAAATGACGTGTACAATAAAAGAAAGCTCATTACTGTGCGTACGCGCGTAACGTAACAGATGTTAATTTATAGGCGATGAGATGAGCGAATGAACCGTTGCGCAAGCGCGGCGGTGACGTGACGCGCCTATCCGACGCATTACAAGCGAAACCGATTCGCATGGTTATTTTGGCGACTAGCTTTTGACCACGGGTTCACTTGCATCAAATATATTTTTTATGTCATCAATCGCTATTGCAACTTAGCATAATCAGCCCATTGTTGTTCCACTGCTGGACACGGGCCTCTTCTCATAATGAGAAGGATTTAGGCCTTAGCCTTCATACGCACTAGCGGCTAGTCACCAGGGCGGTTAACCGCGCGGTTGGTTTTTAACATGAAACCGCGCTTTAATTACGCACATGGCAATGAAAATTCAACCGTGGTAACTAGCCACCCTAGCGGTGGCTCAAATCTTCTTTTTCCTGCCCTTATCCCACACTAGGTGGGGTCGGTACAACATGTATTTTATAAATCCATGTTGTTAGAAGTTTTGGCTTATTGTTTTATGACCGGCCGCCTTCCTGACATCAACCCTCCTTGCCCAGCGGTGGCTCAAATACACCATTGAAAACTTTACGGAGCCTTCTCAGAAGTGCAGGATTCCCAACAATGATTTCCTTCACCGTTAATGCAAAAAATAACTAGCTATTTCCAAGTATATTGGGATCAGTTTCAAGTACAAACATGTGCAACTGAATACTGATACTCTGTAACCCAAAAAATGGGGATACCGATGTCACTATTATCACCCCTGATGTACTACTTGATCTTACAAGGTCGAAATGTTTTCAAGTATCTGTGTAAACATTCGAAGTATTATAAAGTCATTGCCATATTTACTATTGGGATACATAAAACGGTGTTTTTACTCAATGATTGTTTAGTTTGTTGTATCATCATTCGTTACTGCTTAGGTGATTGTGATTATTAATTTTTAGGGTTCCATAACCAAAGATTCCTAACAGAACCCTATTGCTGTAGTACTTAACGATGCGCATGGGCGTAGCCCGCGCGCCCGCGTTTTTGTTTTGTCTCCTATGATTTTTTTTTGTCTGTGCGTCTGACTGCTTTCGTGCCAAATAAATTTCTTTCTGTCTTTCTTTCTTTTCTTTTAGCCAGGTTTTTGTCCAGGGTGGTGCCAACTCAGTCAGACAGTAAATATTTGTCTTTTCTATAAATCTTGAAGTGCAGAATGAGGTTATGGGGCAATTTTGCGTCATAACCTTATTTTTGAGGTCCAAATAATTATAGACAGAGTCGAGCATTGGTCTGTTTATTTTGGGTAACTAATTGTTCTGTGGACATGGGTGGACAGTTGACTGAACCTAGACCATTTACTTATTGTTTCCTGTGCCAGGGCGGGGCAAGCGCCCCATCAGCCCCACCCTGAATACGCCTATGACGCTGCGTTGTCAATCTGTCTGTCAGATATAAGTATTCTTTTACCACGTCTGCGTCAAAAACGCCATTACGTATAATGTTTAAATTTCGCTCAAATACCTATATACACTCAGGGGCAACGAATCCGGGTCACCATTATAAACAAAACAATGTTAAAATGTTAAAAAATATTTTCCGAGATGTTAAGGTTTATGTTGGCGACCCGGAGTTATTGCTTCCGAGTTCATGTTCTGTCCTTAAACAACCAATATTAATAAAAATAAAATATAAAACAGTAAAAAAATTGTGACTAGCACAAGCAAAAATGTTGCGTTGCGATTATTGTTGATCCGGAACCCGCGGTAGGCGAGTCCAACTCGCACTTGACCGGTTTTTTTATATTAACATTCTTGTGGTTTCACGTACGTGACTATTGCTTTTCTAGTGGCAGTCTACAAATATAAATAAAATACAGCTTTTTATAAGTAGGTCGCCATAGTGATGTCAATTTATAAGTAGACGTATATAAGTGTATATTTCTGTGTGTGAGTACTTTGCGGGTCACACCTATACTTAAAAGGAAAAGTCGAAAACCTTATACGGAATACCAGTGTTAAGGAATATGCTATTAACTGCATGATTATGTTTTCATTCATTCATATCAGCAAGTAAATTGCCATTCATATTCTCCTTGTGAGATATTAACTGGGGTTTACATTGACATGAGCATACATTTATACACATACTAGCGACTAGCCCCGACTTTGTACGGATACAATTAAGTTACTTGCTTAAGTTTTTTATCATCAATTTTCATCCAACATTTGATTTTTTCGACTTTCTTAACAAAAATTGTGATAGCACAGTTAATATAAACGACATAATCAATTATACACATAAACCTTCGCCAAAAATAAAGCTATCTATTTATGAAAACCGGAATAAAATCCGTTCAGGAGTTACGAAGAAAACACTCACAAATAGACGCAGTGGGAGGCATTGTTTTATAATATAGGTACTAGCTGTTCTCCCGCGGCTGTGCTCGCGTATATAATTTGACTAAAGCACCACCTATCGGATTCTAGCATAGCTACGAACCATCGTCTTGACAAAACAAATATATTGTGTAAATATGACTTCAATCGGTAATGTTGTTCTCAAGTTATGGCGTGACCAAGGGAAATAGGGATTCATTTTATATATTAAATATAGATGTAGTTATAGTGAAGAGAAGGAAAGGCATATGTCCAACAGTGGACTGCGTTGATTTCAAACGCACGGATCAGGATTTTCTTACCTTCGCAGAAAGTAAGACCTGAATGCGAATTACATCAATAGACAGTAAGAAACCAACAACAATATTACGAAACCCACATTACAAACAAAAAAACAATAGATATTATCTATTGAGAAACCGTATAGCTAGACAACACCGTATTAAAACGTAACGTAGGCAACAAATGGACACTTTGACCGCGTAATTGTTAATTAGACGCATAGAAGTGGTTGACGCAAGGCCAACCTCGTTCACATATCGCATACAGCACTGTATAAATTATTCGTGAGGGAACGGCTTAAAAATATAATTCCTCTCCGTCATCGGGCAAACGACATTGGGTAAACGTTGCCCGGTGACGGAGAAGACGTGACAAACCTAGTCTTCTTTTTCTTCTTCCTGCCCTTATCCCACACTAGGTAGGATAGCACAACATGTATTTCATAAATCCATGTTGTTAGAGGTTTTGGCTTATTGTTTTATGACCGGCCGCCTGCCTGACATCAACCCTCCTTGGGAATAAAAAAGCTCACCACTACTGATGCATCGCTTCTGCTTGATGGTAGGATCTATACGGTCCACCTGGCTAGCTACCACCCTCACATTGAAGTCCGACGCCAAGCAGTTTACTGTGTTGCATCGTGTGTATGTGAGAACCAGAGGGGTATAGGGGAATCCCTCCATATCTCTGTTCCTTGGCTTCGTGTGCTCCATCTTAGACTGTGTCTCCGTAACACAGGGTTTCCCTAGTACGGACTCTAGCCTCTCGCAAGGTACTTTTGTTACTGTTTAGTCCTCAGATGTTAATTATAAGCCAACCTTAGTGGAGAGAGAATTTTTTTTTATTATTATTATCACCTTTATTCATGTTTGATCATATTATTTACATTTTTAAATACATATAAAAAAATAAAAATATATATTTAAAAATATAAAAATAGGGGTCCACCGGCAGCGGGAGCAGGGTCCAGGCTACCGGCAGTTAGGGCTCCAGAGACAGGAACCTCCTCACAATACGCGCCGTATCGAGGAGGACTGCTTTCTGTATCAGGCCCTTGATCCAGCCACCCAACGAGAGCCTCATGAGATGTTTGTCGAGGCTCTTGGCTATTATTATTATTATTATGTCTGCGCTAACCATCAGATAAGACTAGGTTCAAACGAGACTAAGTCAAGAATAAAAAAAATCGTATTGCTTTTTTTTACATGGCATTTAATACCAGAGGCGAAACTTGGGTACAGACTGCTATAATAGGAGAACACCTCTTTTTGCCCCTTCAGTGATTACAAGCGTGAGTGTATGTATGTATTACGTATAATCAAACAATTAGCTCTACTGTCAACTCAGCCCTTTTTTTTTTTTTTTTTCTCGTTGGAAAATCCTCATGGATGTCCCTCGCCCGTGGAAGGCGAGGGGGTCTGCCGGACTCTTACCGGCTAAAAACCAACGGTATTCCTTCTCCTGACCGTACGGCCAGGGTCGCGGGATTCACAAAAGCATGCACCGCAACCCCGGCAGGTCCCGGTCCGCCAACCCATGGCGGACCTCTCCTCTGTGGAGCCTTGCCCCACGCCCTCCTGAGAAGCGCGCACGGAACACGGCGCGCCGCCTTCTCGGGCCTAAAGCCTTCTCAGCCCTAAGACGATAATGTAATAGTTACAACAGGCAAAAAGTTATTAATAACATGTCATTTGAAATGAAATGAAATGAAAAATATTTATTTGGACACAACACAAATAAGACACAGACAAGACAATTAGATACAGCAAAATAGAACACAAAAAAATAATTTAAAATAAATTAAAAATACTAACATAAACAAAAGTAGGTAGGTATGTGTCTCACGGCCGGACCAAATAGGTTCCAGATCACCTTAATGCCAAGTCACAAGTACTTGGCGCTGGTTTTCATCTGGAACCACATTTGACGCCACGTTTGGTGTAGTGCCTGAGCGATTGACTTCTGCGCTACTGGTCATGGGTTCAATTCCCGTACGGAACAACTATTTACTATTATTATTCATTTATTTCAATCAACTTTGGATTATACAATTAAATTATTATTTTTTACATTAAAATGGGCAATTATATGACCTACAAATAGTTTTTCCGGGTCTGGCCCATTGTGCATGTTGTGAAGATTTGTGTCTGTAAACTCACCCACGCGATACAGAAGAAGTTCAAGTGAGGAGCAAACGATTTTATTTAAAAAATGACAGAATAATAAACTTAAAATAACATAACACAATATCACGCCTGTATTCCCCAAAGGGTTGGGCAGAGGAGTATAGTAACACCCTCATTTTGCCGTTATGTAATAGGGGGTGAGCCTATTGCCGTCAACCGGACACAAATCCAAACTCCGGGCTGCTAGTGAGGTATTCCACACGGGAAAGCCCAAAAACACTGCCCGAACTGGAGATCGCACCCAGGACTTCACGATCAGCAGTCGCGCTTACCACCACTAGACCAACGCGGCAGTTAACATGTACAATCGTTTTCATATTTTTGTAAGTAATAATTGTAGATATTTATATGAATGTAACTTTTTAGTTTATTCACTTTTGCAAGCGATTGTCTATTGTATTTGCATTTAATCCTTGCTGCTTCACTGAGTACAATTGGTGGCCTTGTTTTCTTTGTTAGAAGAACCTTATTTTATACGCGTTGCATATTCAAGGACGTTTCGATATAATTCTAAATATAGACAGTTAAAAGTGTAGTAAGATTATTTACTCCAGTCATTGAACAAAGTAAGTACCAATACATTTTATGAATACCTACTAAAAGAAACTTGTTGAGAATAACTTGCAAATGAAAATATGTTTACACATAAAAAAAAAACGCTTAAACAAACGCGATTGGCTGAATATTGTTTATTCTGGTATTTTTAAGTAATAAATATTCACTTCACGTTAACTTGCACGACTCATATTGCAAATATTTCCAAAATAATGCATTCAAAACATACCAGAATATAAAATTCACGTAATTTACTATATAATAAGTCTTTATTATTCGTAATAAAGACAAAAGCAGGTGTTTACGAGAATGATAATATCTAGACACAACAATGGATTGTGCAAGTAGCGCGTTGAACTCTTTTGTATGAGCGGTTTTTAGAACACGCCTGTTATACTCAACTATTACGGATTATAACCGTGCGATTATTTAATGTTTATCTCATGATTATCATTGTAATTTTCCTTTCAGTTCACGTTGGAGGAACTTATACAACTTGGGCTATTTATATTATTACATACATTACATAGTAAAACAAAGTCGCTCCCGCTGTCTGTACGCTTAGATCTTTTAAACTACGCAACGGATTTTAATGCAGTTTTCAGCAATAGATAGAGTGATTCAAGAGGAAGGTTTATATGCCCCACATTAGTATCTACATTGCACCCGTGCGAAGCCGGGGCGGGTCACTAGTTATTATAAACGGTGTAAATAAACCCTTAACGAAGCAAAAAGGCACTTATTCTCCACGTCATTGCGATATATTTTCGTTCTAGACTATGCCTGGGATCCTTTTAGTTACGGAGATATTGGAGGTCAAAGTTCCGTTTTCCAACTTTTTTTAAAATACTAGTTTTGAAGGTTGCAAATGTATTTGAAATACCTCCATTACCCGTTTGCTACTCGTTGCATCTATCAGCACAGTGTTTTGAGTGCGTTACATTGAGCTTTACAGTAAAACGAAATTTTTCACCCAAATAAAAAAGTCGTTTCCCAGCGACAATTTTTGCGTTGGGTTACTTAGTTTGATATACTGAATGCATGGTTGACGGCTTCGTGAAGGGTCTTTTTACACCTTGTATATAATAATATTATATTATAGTTATTTGATATTATGATGTGAAATTGTTTGTTTGACATTTATAAATTACGATAATATAGTTTAAGTGTATATTTTTTTTATTCTTTACTATGTCGCGTTTGGCCCTAGTCTCACCTGATGGTAAGCACAGACAGGGTCTAAGATGGAGCACACGAAACCAAGGAACAAAGATATAAAAGGATTCCCCTATACCCTTCTGGCTCTCACATACTCACGACGGAACACAGTAAACTGCTTGGCGCCAGACTTTAATGTGAGGGTGATAGATAGCTATGCGGACCGTATAGATCGTACCACCAAGCGTGCTGGCACGATAGACTTTTTTCATACATATATTTTCTTTGTTTGGTTTAAATCTCATAAAATTGCCTTTTTTTAAACCAAGGAACTTTTCCAAACAGGCCAGCGCAGTGGACTAAGACCTCTTCTTATTATGAGAAGAGGTCCGTGTACGTGACAGAAATGAGTTGTTTATGTAAGCAATTTTGCGAATGAATGTCAAAATATCATTATAATCAGCCTATTCAGAAGCTCTTAAACCCACTTTGTCATACAGACATTTCAATACCCATTAACATTTCACAACATCATAAATCACTCACAGGCCGGTCCAAATAATTCATATACTTATATATTTTTAAATGTCGTTCAGAAGCAGGTGTGGGCCTTGAGTTTTGTACAAACGGTCTCGATTCCGGCTCCCTTTCCAATCGGTTGGGTAACCGAGTGTAGGAAACAGCTCTATTTAATACGTATTAATTATAATTTTGTTTCATATGTCTGGTGCTAATTGAAACAGTGTCCTTAGATTTTGTTTGGCGATAATTAAAAATAATTGCTTTTTTTTGTTCGAATTCCTTTATAGGCAGTTTTTGTAGCACATTCGATTGAAAGTATAGATTAGTTAAACATAACATAACATCACGCCTTATCTTCCCCGAAGGGTTCGGCAGAGGTGTTATGTTCAAGTCCCATGTAATAGGGGGCGAGCCTATTGCCACTAACCGGGCACAAATCCAGACTCTGGGCTGCTACTGAGAAATTCCTAAAACCCAATAACACTTTACCCGACCTGGGGATCATACTTAGGACCCTGTGTTCAGCAGTACCACTTGCGACCACTGGACCAACAAGGCAGATTAATTAAACTCGATTCTAATTAATATTTATGTGATTAAAATTCGGGATAATGTTTTTCTGCGTGTGTAACGCGTAGTCGTAATATATCGCTATTCGTGTCAAGAATTTAAACAAAAAACTCGCAAGTATGTTAACGTTACTTGTCGCAGCAAGTACTTGCGTAATACAGTAGTTAAATGTTAGGTAAAACAACCTTTATTTACAATATTTATTTATAATCATATCAGTACCAAAGAGGCCCTGTTATGTACTTGTATCGAATAAAAAAAAAACAAAATATTAATCTTAATTTGACTTATAATTTGTTCCTGTTTACGAGATTAGTATTTCATTAATTTGGTATATTAAAGAGTACAATGAATTAAACTATCAAAGGCCAAATAAACAACTGTTATTTGACAGATCTCCCAAGAGGAGCTAGCTACCATAAAATCATAAGTAGAATTCCATACCTTTAACAACTTTTTTGATAATTCCTCTCAAGTCAAATCCAAACGATATTTAAGATGAGATCTCTCAAGTTGCGGGCCTAAGACTTGTTGTTCATTTATGATATTTATTTAATTGAATTTATTTTCCATTTCAAGCCTCCTGTCCTAGTCCTGGGTTCAATCCCCAGGTCATACAAACTGTTATTGAGTTTTTCGTTGTGGAATTCCTCAGTAACAGCTCAGAGTTCGGATATGTGCCCGATTGATGGCAATAGACTCGCCCCCTATTACATGGAACTTACGGCGAAATGAGAGTGTATACACCTTTGCCTAACCCTTCGGGGAATATAGGCGTGATGTTATATTCAATATCAAAATCGAAATTCATCTTGAAATCGACTCTTACATGATGAAATTGAAAAACTAAATAAATATTATCAATGAAATATTTTACAAAAGCATACATAATGCCTTATTGACATTTAAGACGTTACACCTGGGTAGTTAATCTTGTTGTTACATATGTGGTAAACATTTGTTACGAAGTAGAACGAGTTCTGCAAGTTTGCAAAAATGAGACTATTCATTCGTGAAAAGCTAATCGTCGGAGCCAAATTGATTCTGGTTATATACAGGTTTGAGTATATATACATGCGAATGTTTGTATATATATGGGTAGTTATGAATTTATGATAAATTATTATTATAAGAGGATCCTTGGCTATCGAATGATAAATATAGAAGATTCTAAGTTTGATATTATCGATAAGACAAAGGTGGTTGAAACTTCTTCTTCTTATTTAGTGTCTTATCTTCTGTATATACAAAAGAAGAAACTGACTGACTGATTTAGTAACGCACAGACTAAACAGCTGGAGTTAGAAACGTGAAATTATGACAATAGGTCCTTTTACAACGTAGGCATCCACTAAAGAAAGATTTTTCAAAACTCCTCCTCTGAGGAGGTAAAAAAAAATACGCAAACGAAGCTGCGGACAAAAGAGTTAGTATAATATAATATCAATAAGTTTATAACGTCAATAAATTAAGAGATAATTGACTCATTAACTAGACAATGACCTATACAAACTTACTAGAATTAACAAAGTTATTCTAGAAAAAAAATTAAGTCTACGCCGCAAAGAACCTTGTATTCAAATTGGGCACTGGCTTGCCAAATCAGCAAGAACTAATTAATTATTCGTAATTAATACGTATTAATACATCGTTAAAAAATCGAAAAAATAATTAGTTATACTATACATGGAATATAAAATATATATATTTAATATTAACGTAATTATAATTACACTTATTCCTGATGGGTTAAGCAAAATTAATATCAGTCCTGAAATAGTCGAAAACAAGTTTAACTTAAGTATAGTAGCTAAAGTTAGTATATAAATTATATATTAATAAAATCTTACCGTAAGCCACGCAGGCGAATAAAACCGTGAACTGTGCACTATTCCTCATGTTTGCTTGTTTGTTTGTGTGTGTGTAGTCGTCGTCGCAACGTGTGCGCGTCGTACTCGGCCCGGTAGCACTGACGGCGCGCGCGCAGGCAACCGACCGCCTGCCAGCCGCGGGTTGGTGGTGGTATCTATAGTGTGGATGTGATTTTCTTTAGTCTCAATGAAATGGACAAGCATTAGCTTGCCCTGTAAGTCTTCATTTAATTTAGATTAAACTGCGGGGATGTGAACATTAATAAAACGTTAATTTATTTCTTTACACTATAAAGAAGATGTAAGTTTTCCTAAACGACAATTAAAGACACACTGAGACACATGGAATCTCGTAATCGTGTGTCAAAAAGACAAAAAGCTACACTTAACGTAACGTAGCACGTAGATTTTAAAACACTAATGTGAGATCCAGAGTTCCAGCTCATATATAATAGTTTTTTAACCTTTTCAACGTCATCGACGGCTATGGACGTCAAACAAAAATGTGCTGAGGCCGGCAACGACGTCTATAGCCGTTAAAAAGTTCGATGAATTTGTAGAGTGGTGTGGAGGGAAGGGCTCATACGTCTATATCGTGGCGTTCAAAAGGTTAAGTAGGTGTAGATTTACTTTTTCTTGTTTTAAGCATAGAAGCTATGGTTCTTCAGTGGTCTCTCTCAATGAGACTAAACAACATGTTTGTTTTACCGTACCAAAAGATATATTATGTAGCAATTTAAAGTGGAGGTTCATGATAGAAGAGTTTTTTGTTATAAAAGACATTCTGGGTTCGTTCTGCCTAGGCTTTTCCCAACTATGTTGGGGTCAGCTTCCAGTCTAACTAGATATGGCTGAATACCAGTATTTTACACGGGGCGACTGCCATCAGACCTCTGCAACCCAATTACTGCGCAATGCCGATATCTTAAAGTTAGACTAGTGGTCAAACTTTCGGGCTTCTGACTACCCGTAACGACTGTCATAGGTATTCGTATGACACCCGGGACCGATGGTTTAACATAAACCCTGAGGCACGAAAGGGTCTCGAGGTGTAACGAATGGTCACCCATCCCCGGACTGACTGCGGCAAGAGTTGCTAAACCTCGCAAATCCTATGATCCGTGCGGTCATTAATAAGCCATGAACCCCTCACGCTGGGTATTTAAGGAAAAAAAAAACCTCAGTTCTCCTCATAACTGCACTATGAATAAGACCGCCTGTCGGTATTGGTCTCAAGTCGCCTCTTACGAAAACGGCCATATACCTCACGCGGCGTGCTTTGAGTGACAATATGACACAGACAGCACGCGCCTGGAAGTGCTAGCAATTAATCGAAATTAAACTTTAATCTCTTATGTAAAGTCGTGAGAGAAACTCGCTGTCCGTGTCGCTGACAGGAATATCTATCACCGTGTGTAATTAAGATGACAGCGAAGAGATTAATTGTGTACCTAGTTTAAACAGTCAAGTATTTAGTTATCTGTTTTTTTCGCAATGCATCTCTGTTACTCGACGCTCGTGGCTAATTACTAATCGCGCAGATTATACGAATTGCGAGGTTAAGCTACACTTGCCGCGGTCAGTCCGTGGATGGGTAACCGTCCGATACATATCGAGACCCCTCCGTGCCTCGGAGAGCACGTTAAACAGTCGGTCCCAGGTGTCTATGAAAATCGTTACGGAAAGTCAGAAGCCCGAAAGTCTGATAATCGGGCTAACCTTTGGGTATCTGCATTGCCCAGTAACTGGGTTGCGGAGGTCTGGTTAGACTGGAAGCCGACCCCAACATAGTTGGGAAAAGGTTAGGCAGAACATCTCTGTTACTCTTTGTAGGTAGTTGAACTGTTTTACATCTCGCCCATTTCAGTGTCTTTTAAAAAAAAGATTGGTTAGTCGAAATATTCTACTATAAGCTTGATATTTGTTTCGTGTGTATTTGGGCAGTCGCTTTGCATAAAATCATAAATTTCTTAACAATTTGACATAACCGGGAAAACACTAATATAACTTTATCAACAGTGCCTACCTCATAAGTAGAGATCGGATAATCGGATGCATATTTACCTAAAGTTCGGGTGTTGGCTAATATGAAATGCACTTTTGTATCGAAAAAATCCCGCAAAAACGAACACAGACATGCACCCCTCACTTTCTTACACCCTACATACGCATATATTTGAATCGGGGGTTGAAAATTAACTTTTAAGTAATTACGAGTATATTATTATGCATTCGATTAGTTATGTAATCCCGTGATACCGGTTTCTTTTCTAATAAATTATTTTCAGAAGCCGTTTCCATACTTTTGTAGCGAAAAATTAACTTTAGGTAAATATGCATCCGATTATCCGATCTCTGCTCATACGATTTAATTAACTACTCCACCTTTAACTATTACTATAAATAAAATTAGCGTGTATGGCTATGATTTATTTTGGTCAGAATCGTATTGAAATGGGTTTAAGAGTACAATTGAAAGGCGACATCGCTAGTGCCTGCCTACCTAGTCCGAAAACCAATGCACGCCACTGGACTTTATACTCTGACTTTTCAAATTCATGAGCGGATCATAATTTGATTATCACTTGCGTTAACGGTGAAGGAAAACATCGTGTGGAAACTTGCACACCTAAGAAGGCTCCATAAAATTCTCGATGGGGTGTGTAGACCGCCAACCCGGACCAGCGAATAAGGCTTAAACCCTTCTCATTCTGAGAAGAGTCGCGTGTCCAACAGTGGGAGAGTAATGGGCTGATCATTGGTCACTGACCCGTTATTGGCAAATGCGGTGCTAGATTCTTAATACACCTTTCTCAAGAGAAACAAATAAACTACATTACACAAGGTTAGTCAGAAAGAGGGTACTAAGCCGAAAGGGCATAAAATACCCATAATAATGGATAACTTTTGTTCTACAACTTTTCCCAAAAGTCAATAGTTCAAGAGAAATAGCTGTTCAAAGATTTCATAAAAAATAAGCTGAAATGTATCTATCCTCAGCGTGGATCAGGCGTGTTTACATTTTACGTCATATTTGGGGTCACTGATTAGAAACTTCATTTTCTGAATTCATAATTAAAGCATGGATGAAGAGTTTTTGAAATATATAAAATAAAAATAATTTTTCATGGAAAAAAATTTATCGAATTTTGAAATTTTAACACTTTCTTTAAAACAATCATCAATGATACATTAAGTGGCCCGCGGCTTAGAACCCCCTTTGCAACTAACCTTGTATATAATACTATGGTGTTCTGCCTAGCTTTTTCCCAACTATGTTGAGGTCAGCTTTCAGCCTAACTAGGTGCGGCTGAATACCAGTATTTTACACGGAGCGACTGCCACCAAACTTTCGCAACCCAGTTACTGCATATAATACTACTAGCGACCCGCCCCAGCTTCGCACGGGTACGATGTAGATACTAATGTGTGGCATATAAACCTTCCTTTTGAATCACTCTATCTATTACTGAAAACTGCATTAAAATCCGTTGCGTAGTTTAAAAGATCTAAGCGTACAGACTGCGGGAGCGACTTGTTTTCTACTACGTAAAGATACAGGGTGTAAACGAAATCATGGAATTCCTTAAAACCTCGTGATGTACTGCTGACATAGATTAACCCTGCACGGGATACATTTGGATTCCTCACGTTAAGAAAACATGTTTTAATTATTGTATTTTTTTAATGAATCTGTATGTAGTTCTTGCTGGGTTAATCTATGTCAGCAGTACATCACGAGGTTTGAAGCAATTACATGATTTCGTTTACATCGTTTACAGTTACACCCTATATTGGTCTACAATGCACCTGTTTGCCTCATTATACCAGTAAGTACTTTTCCGAGTTGAACGTGTTCGGCAGATAAAAGGCGATCGTTTTGTAAGTCTGTGCACGGTAGGTGGCTTGTCTTGTTTCGCAATCACTTTTCTTTATGCAAATCTTGTGGTCAATGTATATTTACCTAACTGATATTTGCAATTTAAGGATATTATACCTTTCGTGAGACACATTCATATTTATGATTAGTTAGTGCGCGTTCCCATTAAGTCGTGACGATAAATTTATCGTTGGACGGCTGTCGTCTCTAGCTGTTCCCATTGGATGGTGACGACATTTTATCGTTTCACGACAGCCGCTTTGTCGTTTGCACAGCAGTAGCAAGCTACAAGATGAGACGATATTATTATCGTGGCCACGACAGATAGTCGTAACAACGACACATTACGATGTCCTGACGATAAATTTATCGTTGGACAACTGTCGTGCTAGCCGTTCCCATTGACTCGACAATCTGTCGTCACTGCAAAAACAAGTCGTGAACGACAGTTAATCGTATCGTCTTATATGTGAACACCTCCATTTAAATATATAAGCCACGACACTTAAAACTACACGACTATCTGGCGTCACGACAAAGTGGAAACGCGGCCGGTTTTCACTAATATAGACCTCACCGCGTGTTCTCCACATTATTAAGGGCTCCGTTTACAACTGAAACTAGTTGGGTAATCCTGAACGTACGTGAGTAAAAACTGTAACTAATCATGGATATTATTCTTATTTTATATTTTGTATTGTTCAGTTGGTCGCTTTTGGCTCTGGTCTCACCTGATGGTAAGCGCAGATCTTAGATAAAGCACACGAATCCAAGGGGCAGAGATATAGAGGGATTCCATGGAAAAAGTAACATAACATCACGCCTGTATTCCCCGAAGGATTGGGCAGAGGTGTATAGTAACACCCTCATTTCGCCGTTATGCTTAAGTTCCATTTAATAGGGGGCGAGCCTATTACCATTAACCGGGCACAAGTCAAAACTCCAGGCTGCTACTGAGGAATTCCACACGGAAAAACCCAATAACACTTTACCCGACCTGGTGATCGAACCCAGGACCTCACAATTAGCAGTCGCGCTTACCGACACTAGACCAACGAAGCTGTTGGAAAAAATAATGATCGACATTTTCATTTTATAGAATATATTATAACAATAAATTGGCGACACGATTGGCGCAGTGGCTGAGCGCTCGGCTGCTGCGTAACTATTCGCGACTTCCATTCCCAATAATGACGAAATTTTAAATATGTTTAGCGTTACTTGTAGTTAGGGTCTGGCAATGTAACAGCTAGTTTACACAAAAACTGTTTACAGGATCCGTTTTAGCGGATCTGTTTTTATTTTGGTGATGGCGCCTGTAGTTGAATGAGCGAGTTCACATACAAGACAGTATTCCGAATCCAGTAAAAAATACTGGATCCGTTATTTTTATCGTATCCTGTCTGCAAGACTTGCAGCTGCCATTTGTTTAACTGATCCGTCGGTACAGGTGTGAACAACGCATCCAGTACCGACGGATCCGTTAAAGCGGATCCGCTGTGTGAACGGGCGGTTAATGGGCATTAAAGTAAATCTATTATCGTATCTCTTGTTTCTAGATTTTAGTCTCATGCAGGGCTTTGGACTATAATAAAGCGTCGTACCAATTACGCCAGGTAGTTTATTTATAGGCCTAACGAAACTGCCGGAACTAAAAGTGGCAATTTATACAGAACTGTTCTCATTTCGAAAACTCCTAAATGAATACGGTCACCATTTCGAAATATGTACTCGTAGACAAAGTAACTGGCTTAACTGAATTGGTAAAATTGGTTAAGCCAACCAACAGAAATATAGAACACTCATCAAAAAATTATAGCAACACTTGTAAAAAGCATAGTATTTAGTGTTATTAATTAGGGAACTCTACAGGGGATAGATATATAGTTTTTTTTCCAAGTTTTTTGTGATTATCCTGGAAATTAAATTGAATTGTTTAATTACGATTGCATGTTATATTTTTATATTCCTTTTGTAATTTATAGAGCAAGAAATAAAAGGCTTTTTTATTTTATTTATTTATTTAAAGGGGATAGAAAAAATATATCTCTTATGAAATTACATCGAAGGTTTCAACTCTTCATCCGATGATCTGTAAGCTGAAAAATTTCGTGATATTAATGGTTGCGCTGCGCTTAGTTTCAAGACCGCTGTTCCGTTTATCATAACAAGCCATGTAATATTAGGTGGTACAGAACTTTGTGATAAGATTTTTTTTACACAGGATATGACTTATCGGGAAAGTCATCGTTTCATAAGTTATGTAGGTAATTATGGAACGTAATCACAAAAAAATTGTATGACCTACATATACATTATCCAGACGAAAAGAACACAGCTTAAACATAAGTAACATCACGCCTTGCATTCCCCGAAGGGTAGGGCAGAGGTGTATAGTAACACCCTCGTTTAGACAGATATGTTTATGTCCCATGTATAAGGGAGCGAGCCTATTGCCATTAACCGGGCACAAATCGACTCCGGGCTGCTACTGAGAAATTTCTAATGGAAAACCCAATATCACTTTGCCCGACCTGGGGATCGAACCCAGGACCCTATGCTCAGCAGTCACGCTTGCGACCACTAGACCAACAAGGCAGCACAGCTTAAACTAAATAGTAAAACATTTTTTTTTTAATAATCGCTTTATTTGTTTTCCTCACCACAATATACATAAGTTATTTTATAATGGTTAGGTTTAACCACAGGTCAATTGCCTAATAATTAACACATTACAATAACTACAGTACACGTAAAAGAAACAGATCAATAAAACAACGAGTATTATTACGCGTTGCGCATGCGCACAAATCGGTCACGAGTCGTGTCGCCCAACAAAAAGTTGACGTTATCTGTTATCAGCCGCTCCACTAGTTATGTTGTAAAGACACCCGACGTGACTGCGAGTTAGGAAACAAACGGTGCCGGTAATTTAAACTGACTTGTTCAGTTAGTAAGGGGCTCGGGGCTACTTACCAACAGCGCGGATCATACGATTTGCGAGGTTAAGCTGCAGTTGCCGCGGTCAGTCCGTGGATGGGTGACCGTTCGTTACAGCCCGTTCACACAGCGGACCCGTCAATCAAATGGCAGCTGCCTCGCATCTGGCAGGCAGGATACGATAAAAATAACAAATCCAGTATTTTTTACTGGATTCGGAATACTGTCGTGTATGTGAACTCGGTCATATAACTACAGGCGCCATTACCAAAATAAAAACGGATCCGCTAAAACTGGTCCTGTAAACAGTTTCTGTGTGAACTAGCTGTGACATATAATCGAGACCTCTCCGTGCCTCGGAGAGCACGTTAAACAGTCGGTCCCGGGTGTCATACAAATACCTATGACAGTCGTTACGGGAAGTCAGAAGCCCGAAAGCCTGACAACCGGTCTAACTTTAGGATTTCGGCATTGCCCATTGGTTTGCAGAGGTCTGATGGCAGTCGCTCCGTGTAAAATACTGGTATTCAGCCGCATCTGGTTAGACTGGAAGCTGACTCCAACACAGTTGGGAAAAGGCTAGGCAGAACATGCTTGTTAAAATCTTTGGGCTGCTACTAGCTAGTTCTTAACCGAATCTTATTGGTTGTGTGGTAAGTAAGCGCCATTTGTCGAGTGAAATATATTCGTTTTGCGCGCGTTCCAAATCGCGGGAAATTTTATTGAAATATTGGAGCCGAGAGACGTACCAAGTTGGCGGCAGATTCCTTGAGAATCCCGGTATTCTGGAAGGGTTTTTTTTTGTTTTGTTTTTTTTAATCTTTGCCCCACACTAGGATTTCTCCTGTATCATGGGTGCGTTTACAAACACAAATCGTCACACGCACAAGCATCCAGACTCGGAACTGTAGGCCATACAAATATTTGTTCCGTGCGGGAATCGAACCCACGACCCGTAGCGCAGAAGCCGATCGCCCAGCCACTGCACCAAACGTGTCGTCGGTTAAACCCTAAGTGCTGCTCTGTGTAGAGTATTTAAGTAAATTCCTATTTAACTTAATTTCAACATCACAGCCTTAAGCCTCGAAAACGATTGACACATAACATCACGCCTGTATTCCCCGCAGGGTTATGCAGAGGTGTATAGTAACACTCTCATTTCGCCGTTATGTTCAAGTCCCATGTAATAGGGGGCGAGCCTATTATGATTAAACGATTGAATGAATTACAAAAGGATGTAATGTCAGTACCTTACGTGACTATGGACTTTAAACATATTATATTCTTGACAGTTCTATGAATATGCCGACTAAACATGACTTGTGGTTTTTTTCATCTCCTATTCAAATATTATGTAACATTGTTATTATATCTTGTGCTAATAACTTGCTAGAGAAAGTATACGTGCGTATATTTTTAGATACATGATGTATAATTTACGACCTAGTGATAGCCTAGCGGTTGACCGCTTGCCTTCCATGCAGGACGGTCTGAGTTCAATCCCGGCCCGTACTTCCGACTTTTACACATTACATAGGATTTAATATTAGAGGCGAAACGTGGGTGGACATACACTTGTAATAAGAGAATGTGGATAAAGCGAAAAGAGTATGTAAGGGTCGTAGCATGTGGCGTTCTATAGTTTCTGCCTACCCCCATGGGAAAAAGGCGTGAGTTTATGTATGTATGTAAGGGCGATGCCTGCTTAGTGCGTTGCGTTGCGTCGTCGCAACGGATCAACTCATTGCATGCCACACCTGCGTTGCGACGACGCACGACGTCGCAGCGCAAGAGGACGACGCACGCACCTCTAGCAGTAGAACACTGCCCGTCGTCGCACCGGAGCTCCGACAGCGCAGCGCATCATCCTCCCCCCGCTTCATCTCTCGACCGCCGATCCGTTGAAACGTCGCGTGCGACGACGCAACGCTTTAATGTGGCATGTTATTTAAAATATATGGAAAACGACGCAGCGTTGACGCTGCGACGACGCAACGCACTGAGGCAGAGCTCTAAGAGAACACCTCTGCTTACCCCTTCGCGGTTTTCAGGCGAATTTATGTATGTTGTAATTTAATATGTGACCTGAGGCTCTTTCGGACTAAATCATAATTGTAATTCGATTTCTTGAACGTGTTGCAATGCAAGGTTAATTGTTACAAATTGTTGGTACAGACTTACAAAATGTAACTAGTAATTTATTTAAACTATAATTAAAAGTTGTGTTAGTTGCTGGATGGTTCTAGACTACAAAATACACGAATACAAGATCTGTTTAAGATTCTGTGAAGCAGTGATATCCTAGCTGTTGGCTTGTATTCCGTGGGCTCGAGTTCGATCCAGTCCACACCTCTGACTTTTCAAATTCATGTGCGGATCAGAATTTGATTATCACTTGCTTTACCGGCGAAGGAAAACTTTGTGAGGAAACATGCACACCTGAAGGCTTCATAAAGTCCTCGATGGTGTGCGTAGTCCACCCACCAGCACCAGGCCAGTGTGGTGGACTAAGTCCTAAGCCAATATCTGTTTCCGTATGATGGCAATTATAATACTCTATGGTAGATAGGCTACACAATTTAGCTATTATTATTAAATTACTGCCTTGTTAGTCTAGTGGTCGCAAGCGCGACTGCTGAACATGGGGTCCTGGGTTCGATCTCTAGGTTGGGCAAAGTGTTATTGGATTTTTCCATTAGGCATTTCTGAGCGACAGCCCGGAGCCTGAATTTGTGCCCTCATTTCGCCGTTGCGTAAATCCCTTCTAATAGGGGGCGAGCCTATTGCCATCAAACGGGTACAAATTCAAACTCGAGGCTGCTATTGACGAATTCCACACCGAAAAACCCAATAACACTTTTCTTGAACTGGACATCGAACCCAGGGCCTCACTATCAGCAGTCGCGCTTGCCACCGCTAGTCCAACGAGGCAGTTGACCATTATTTTTATTTGGCTTATATTCAAAGTTTTTGGTAAGTCGTCGATTTCTTGGACTGAAGCATTTGCTAAGCACGCACTCAGAGGGATTCAAAGACTGCTATATAAATATTTACTTTGACTGAAATCGAAAGTAAAGTCTAAGCAAAGTCTAAGTACGCTTTATAGATCTCAACCTAAGGTACGTTGCGATAAGTAGCGCCATCTGTTCATGTTGAATATGAACTACCGACGGAATGTGGATGTAGTAAAGTACTAAAGTTCATCAGAATGCCGACAGCCGACGACGGCCAAGAAAGTAATACAAACGGCCCACTCAGATTAAAGGTGCTATTCCGATGGCGACTGCAAATAGCAGACTGCAACCTCAGTCAGGAAGCCACACTGATTTGTATGAAATGGATGGCGCAGATGAAAGAGTCGCCGTGCTCGGAATTAATTTCATTAAAAAATCATACAAACCAGCTTACGGCCAGCAGCTGTGATCTGCAGTTGCTGTTTGGAGTCTGTGGTCTGCAGCCACCATCGGCATAGCATCTTAATACACCACATTCTAATAATTCCCTATGTTTTAGGTTAGGTTGGGCAGAGGTGTATAGTAACACCCTCATTTCGCATGTTTAAGTCCCATGTAATATGCAAGCATATTGCCATCAATCAACCACAAATCCATACTCCGGGCTGCTACTGATGAATTCCGCACGGAAAAACCCAATAACACTTTGCCCGATCTGGGGATCGAACCCAGAACCTCACGATCAGTAGTCGTACTTGCCACCATTAGACCAACGAGGCAGTCGAACTCAGTCAGTGACTTGTATTACACTTGTGATTTTATTAAACAAATAATAATAATATCTACTCTACTTTTCCTACATCGTAGTATCGAGTGCATGCAACTGGGCCTGCGCTTGCGCAACTGCTACAATTATTATCTGTAATTGGCTGCAATCTGGCCTGCAACGACCTAAAGCCGATCTAAGGCTTTACTTGCTCAAATATAATAACAATTAGTACGGCGATTTGTAATGTGGGTAATTTAATGATATGGTCTTCTACTGCCTCGTTGGTCTAGTGGTCGCAAGCGCGACTGCTGATCGTGACCCAGCAGGGTTCGATCCCCTGGTCGGGCAAAGCGTTATTGGGTTTTTACATTAGGAATTTCTCAGTAGCAACCTTAGTCTGGATTTGTGCCCGGTTAATGGCAATAGGCTCGCCCCTTATTACATAGGACTTAAAAATAACTGGTGAAACGACGGTGTACTAAAATCACCTCTGCCTACCCCTTCGGAGAATATAAGGCGTGATATTATGTTATCAATAAGGAATATCTTGTAAACAAACCTAACTTCGCCGTCCCCGGAGAATATAATGGCATTCGCAAAAACACAACTTTTTCACAACAAAATAAAAACCGATTTTTGACGACTGCTTGCCAAGTACTGCTTGTAACTGGCAAGCAGTGCTTGTAACAGTGCCAAGTACTGCTTGTAACTGGCAAGCAGTCGTCAAAAATCGGTTTTTATTTTGTGCTTAAAAAGTTGTGTTTTTGCGAATATTCTCCGGGGACGGCGACTTGTACATAACAAATGGCCAAATACTCAAACGCTACTCAATTTTAAGTTGCCGATAAGCCTCGTGCTGTCGCTGTCACTTTGCCATAGTGAGTATTGCCAGTATGAGACTTAACGGCAACTTAAAATTGAGTAGCGTTTGAGGATTTTACCGTAAGACAGCTGGCTGGCTACTTCATTACTTAATTCGCTTTATTGCTGCTAGAGGGCGTCGTACAAAGCATTCGATTGCCGTAATAAAATATTCTGGAGTTTTCTTTTTCTTTTTTGTGCCCTCTCATTCTACAAGGCAAACTAAATGCCATGAGGCATCTCTACCAGTCAATCTCATAGATTATAAGTAGTAAACCTAGCACGAACGTTTGACGTATAGTAGGTATCGTAAACGTATCACAAATGTAAATTAATTTTGAATCGATAAAACTTTTTAACAAAAATAAAACCGACTTCAAATTGTCTATCTCCGAGATTCTTCATCAGATCTTCACCAAATTTAAATGGGACCATTTCGAAAGAATACTCCTTCAATCAAAAAAAGAATCATTAGAATCGGTTCACAATTAGCAAAGATAACGCGGAACAAACACAAAAAAAACATACAGTCGAATTGAGAACCTCCTCCTTTTGGAAGTCGGTTAAAAATACAACATGTTCAGTCTTATAACATTTTGGTTTATTTTTTTGCAACATTAACAATTTATATCGTACGTAGAAATGAATAAAGTTTTCAATTTAATTAAATAGTAGGTATGTGCGAAACGCTTTGCGAATCCCGCGACCCTGGCCGAACGGTCAGGAGAAGGAGCATCGTTGGTTTTTAGCCGGTAAGAGTCCGGCAGACCCCCTCGCCTTCACCGGGCGAGGGACATCCATGAGGATTTTCCAACGAAAAAAAAAAAAAAAAAAAAAGGTATGTGCGAAACGAGTATTTTCTGATTCAAAATTTGTTACGTTTTCTTTAGTAACTAGACAGCATTCGTGCTAAGCCTTCTGGTCTATTTATATTTCCAGTTTGGTAATAAAAAATGCTACCATTGGTAAGCAAAACGATTCGTTTTAGGCTAGAGATACAAGATACCTACAAGAGTCTTGATTTTAACCAAAACGCTCGGTAAATTATAGGAATCGGACAATAATAAACATATCTATTCTCTAGTGATTGAATATTGTCATGTAGTCTAGACCCACATATTGATTGACGAGCATATCATTTTGGGACCCAGTGCATAATATCAGCAAGCATATTGGGTCACCCGCGCGACGGCGCAACGAGTATTCCCAAGGAGGGTTGATGTCAGGCAAGCGGCCGGTCATAAAACAATATGCCAAAACCTCTAACAACATGGATTTATGAAAAACATGTTGTGCCGACCCCACCTAGTGTGGGATAAGGGCAGGAAGAAGAAGAAGTCTAGACCCACAGGTCTATGTATATCTGGGGATCACATGGCGCTCGTTCGTTGGTAATAAAAGTCATAGTGACTTATTAATATTTATTAATACATAACTAATATCTTAATAAGTATGACACACTTCACGCCTTCTTCGATTTGCTCTTCTCAAACGTCTGGCCGTCATAGAAGTTTTCACTGAAACACAGAAGTAAAGTTTATTAAATATTCATAAAGTAGTTGGTTACCTGAATAATAAAATTTAAAAAGTTTGGTATCTACGGAGGTCAGGCCCTGTAATACCTAATCAGTGCTAAACATCGCTTGTTTACATGTCCATATAAAATTAAATAACATTTAAAAACGAATTCTGGGTATTTTTCAAAACAACTGTATAAATTGAAATTTCTCGAAATGTACTGACTTTCGGCTATGGTACTTCTTCCTCGTAGCCTTTTCCCAATTATTTTAAGGTCAGCTTCCAGTCTAACCAGATGCAGCTGAATACCAATATTTTACATGGAGCGACTGCCATCAGACCTCCGCAACCCAGTTAGTGGGCAATGCTGATATCCTAAGGTTTCGGCTAGGGTACTTGGGGTGCTAATTTGTTACATATAGGACACACTATCACCCCTTAGAGGGGATACGTCGAATACGAGTTCATCCTTTATACCAAACTCATACGATAGTCTCACAGTAATCTTTTTCTCTACCTAAGCGAAAATATTTTTATCTACGTGCGTTTACTTGGTCTACAAACGCGAAAAAATAATGGCAGTATGTGGTTTTCATTATTTTAATATTAACACTGCCTAAATACTTGAACTATTTAACTAAAATATTAATTATACATTTAATTGACACCAGGCACTATATGGCCAAGTGTCATTAATTTCGTGGTATCACTGTCTATTCGCCTTAAAGTGACAGAGAAAGCACGAGACTGACGGGGTGTCCTGCGTAAGCGACGAACGCGACGCGATGAACGCGACAAACGCGATCAAAACAACGGCATTCCCTACTAGCGGCCTATGTAGCGAGACGCGACGTAACGCGTATTTGTTCCACGTCGTGTCGCGTCGCGTCGCCCCGCTTCGCGTTTGTCACTTACGCAGGACACCCCGTTAAGAGCAACTTAAAATTGTGTAGTTTGAATATTTGGCCATAAGAGTTCTAACACAAAGTCATAATACTCATCCTAAACTTTGTCTAGAGGATCAAACTACCCGTCCCCTTCAAGCCTAAATTCCTAATTAAGTTCCTTACCATCCTTGCACTTTCTCAGCGTCATCGCACATGAACGTATCCTCATTGTAGACCTTGCCGACCGGACAAAGACCCTTCTGGGGCTGGACTCCGTTACGGCAGATGTAGAACTTCTGGCAGTCTTCGGGGTGAGGGAAGGTGGGGTGGGGCAGGGCGCGGCCGTTGGGACCCATCACCTCGCCTTCAGGGCAGGAGAAGCCGTCGTCGAGTAAGTCTGGAATTAAAATTGATGACGTCAATAAAACTCTTTCACTTTTGGGCAGTCCATCTGTGGTTATAGCTGAAACTTTACTAACATTTTTGTAAAGATATTAATTGGGGCATGAAAAGAGCCTCCACGAATAACGATACTTAATTAAGTAGATCTACGGTCTTATAAATATCAGTTTATGCTGATCTCTTATTGTACGGAATTCCAGTACAACGAGAGGTCAGCTTATACTGAATAATTAATTATATCTTGATTTGTCGTCGTGTGTTGTTCTATCTAGCTTTTTCCCAACTATGTTTGGGTCAGCTTCCAGTCTAACCAGATGCGGCTGAATACCAGTGTTTTACACGGATCGACTGCCATCGGACCTCCGCAGCCCAGTTGTTGGGCAATGCCGATATCCGAAGGTTACACCAGTTGTCAGACATTCGGACTTCTGACTACCCGTAACGACTGTCACAGGTAATCGTATCACCCGGGACACCCGGGACCGACAGTTTAACGTGCTCTCCGAGGCATGGAGGGGTCTCGGTGTGTAACAAATGGTCACTCATCCACGAATTGACCGCGACAAGTGCAGCTTAACCTTGCAAATCTTATGATCAGCGCGGTTGTTATTAGCTCGTCCCCCTCTTTTTAGGTTCGCATTTATAAGTCCTCATTGTAGATGTAACTTACCCTTGGTGATGTGATCACATTGCCTTTTAACGACCTCTTTCCAGTCACAGTTGGAGGTCTCCTCGTCAAAGTACAGGCCGGGTGGGCAGGGCATCTCATTAGGAGTACCGTCTGAGCAATAGTAGAACTTGTCGCAAGCCTGTAAATATAACAGTTTGATGTTAGTATAAGATCAACGTGTACAGAATGGTAGTTCTACAGTTCTGAGATCTTATACGATCACATAGGACCACGTGAATGTTCTTTCAAGAAGAGAATCCCTGAACCATTCTTCAAGAGTTACGTCGGGTATATCGGAGTATACTGGGTGTAAAAGTAGCCTTAACGAAGCCGAAATCTACGCATACTGTACATAAAACTAAGTAACATACAGCAAAAATAATTGCTGGGAAACGACTTTTATTTTTGATATTAATAAACAGCTTTTAATTGTAGCGCGCAATGAAAGAGCGCGCGCCACAGACTGTGCCTACTTTTCAAAAATGTTGATAATGTTTGTATAAAAGAATGTTTAGTAATAACAGTTAAACTTAATTTTCATGAAAAACGTTCAAAAATATGGTGACTTTGACCTTCAATATCTCCATAACCAGTCGGTTCCCAGGTATGGCGCGATACCAAAAAATCTTCGTAATGATGGGAAGAATACGTGGCTCTCGACTTCGTTAAGAGTAAAAATACTCTTTACATCGATATATTCGGAATAAAAATCTTTAACATGAATACTCAAACAATCTAACAAGCTTACAAAGTGAAAAGTAAGGTTTAGGTATATCGTGTATTTCAGGTTCATTTCGATCCTGATTCATCCATCCAATTAGCCATCCAGTTAAAATTTAAAAATGTAATTTCAAAATTACTCACGTGTATACAAGGTTAGTCGGAAAGGGGTACTAAGCTGAAAGGGTGTTAAAGTACTCATAATAAAAGATAACTTTTGTTCTACAACTATCCCCAAAAGTCACTAGTTTAAGAGAAATATAGCTGTTCAAAGATTTCATAAAAACTACGCTAAATTCTATCGATCCTCAGCTATGATCAGCTGAGTGTTCATTTTAGATCATATTTGGGGTCACGGATTAGAAGCGCCATTTTCTAAATTCGTAACTAAAGCAAGGACGAAGAATTTTCGAAAAAACTAAAATAAAAATAATTTTGCGTGGATAATTTTTTACCGAATTTTGAAAATTTTACACTTTGTTTAAAACAATCGTCAGTGATGCATTAAGTGGCCTGTGGCTTAGTACCCCCTTTCCGACTAACCTTGTATATAAAAGGAGAAACTGATAATTACACACACCTGTATACATAAAAGGAGAAACTGATTAACTGACTGGCTGATTCAAGGACTGACTGACTGACTGATCTATCAACGTACAGCCTAAACCGCTGGGGTTAGAAACTTAAAATTTTTGTCAGTAGGTACCTTTTATAACGTAGGCATCCACTAAGGATTTCACAAAATGAAAAAAAAAAAACATGTAAACGAAACTGCGGGCAAAAGCTAGTCTATTACATTTTATCTATACGTATTTTACAATTTCAACATGAACAAGATGCAAGCTTCAAACTATTTTTCCGTTCAATGCCCTGTGCTTAACGTTGAAGAGCACACAAATGTTAGTTAATGTTAGTTACTACCGGTTGGTTACACAACTTACTTGAGGATCGGGATGTACGAAATATCCATTCTGCCTCGGGCAGCCTTTAGTGGGCTTTGGCTCCTCTGTAAAGGAAATTATTATTATTAAATAATCACATTAATCTATACTAATATTATAAAGCTAAAGAGTTTGTTTGTTTGTTTGAACGCGCTAATCTCACGAACTACTAGTTGGAATTGAAAAAATATTTTTGTTTTGGATAGTCCATTTATTGAGGAAGGTTATAGGCTATATAACATCATGCTACGACTAATAGGAACGGAGAATAAATTAAAAATGCTGCAAAAACGGGAAAAATGTCCACCCGTGCGAAGCCTGTGAGTTTGAATGTTTATTACTCAATTATGCATAAACGGCTAAACAGATTTGGTTGAAATTTGGCATATAGATAGCCCATGTCTTGAGTTAATACACAGAATACTTTTCATCCGGGTATATAAAGTAGTTCTCTTAGGATGCGAGTAAAACCGCAGGTAACACCTAGTATTATAATTTAAGTAAAAACATTTTAAACTTACGCAGCTCTTTCCTCTCCCCGCAATCTACATTGGAGGGGATGTCACACCGTTCCTTGTTGGGGTTCTCATCTGAGAACACCAGACCGTCAGCACACAACCTCGTTTCTGATACACCTGTGTACAAGAATAATAAGACATTTAGTAAAACAGAATGTATTATTAACAAAATCGGTCTCAACTTAACAGTATGCCGTTGGCACCATCCAAATACCTAAAACATATAGTCGCAGCTTGACAATGGTTCTACGTAAAGAATTTTAAAGTAATATATATTTATAAAATATTAATTTTCCGACCCTCTTCTTCTTTTCGTGTGGTTAGTGACTAACCTAGTGTCAGAGTTTATGCCGCCCATGGGCCTCTGACTTGGCTTCACACGCCGTCGAGAAATATTTCTCAGACATGCCAGTTTCCTCACGATGTTTTCCTTCACCGTTTTTATGCAAGTGATAATTATACAATATACGCACATGAATCCGAAAATTCAGAGGTGCGTGCCTTGGGTTTGAACTCGAGACCTATGACTTGGCAGTCCGACGGTCACACCACTAGGCTATTTATATTTTTATTTTCAGACCCTGAGAACTTTGTGATTACCTTGCTCACACCATAATATTAATAGTTCCCAAGAAAATCAGTGATGCAAATGATAGTATTTTATTCGATGCATCTTACGTAACATTATGGTAGTTTATGAATACGACGCATAGGATGGTAAAACCATTCTATGCGGATGACGTGGAAACATCCGAAATGTTTCTTTTTCTAAAAATAACACGTTGCCCTACACTACATAGTTTCTCCTGAATCGTACGCTTACAGACATAAATGTCACACGTTCAAAAACACCGAGACACGGAACAACTGTATATAGGTCAAACAAGTATTTTTTTCATGTGACCCGTAGCGCAGAAGCCGTTACGCTCAGCCACTGTGCCCATCGAGCCTATATGTATAGTCAACAGCAAAAGTCGATGAATATTTTGTAATTTTAATATCAATTATCTCAGGAGTTAATTGCTTGTCTACATTAACATAATATTATTCTATGAAGAAACTACTCCTCTATCGTTATTTATTAACAAAAATAATAATTTGTAAAGTTTTCATTCATTAAGCAATTTGGAAACTTTGACCAATCATCACTTACTTTTGATGCTGACTGTACACGGGGGGTTAAAAAAATAATTCCAAGTATTTTATTTATTATTTTTCATACAAATCAAATATAATTATTTTTTGATTTGGATGGAAAGGGTGAAAATAATAATCTATAAAAAAAACTTTTAAGTTAAACGGTTATATCTTGCAGTACCTCTGCGGCATCAGGATTTGAGGATTGAAAGTTAAAATTATAATGTTGTATTGTCACGGGAATTGTATTTGTTTGCGAAGTTTCAGGAGAATCAGTTAAGCAGAAGTAGTTCAAGAATCTGTCGCAAGATTTGAATCAAACAAACAAATATAAAAATTGAAGTTAATTAAAACCGTTTAAAAATACGCGAATCTCTAAAACTTGTACTATGAAAGTTATTCAATAACCCCACAAAATTCTTAGGGTCAATTTTTAACAGCCCGTATCGTGACCCCGGCCTTAGGTCAGAAGGAGGGACACCGTTGGTTTTTAGCCGGTAAGAGACCGGCAGACCCCCAGACCCCCTCGCCTTCCCCGGGCGAGGGACATCCAAGAGGATTTCCCAAAGCAAAAAAAAAAAAGGTAACTATTCATGAACTCGTGTGACACAATCAAAAACCATGCATACACCGAGGACACATTTATGTCTCTCGAGTGGGCCTAGTAAACCTGTCATTATCTCCTATAGTATGTAGATACAATATCCACATGGTCGTTGCAAAATCCAAACACAAAATTCCGCTCACTTCCATTGCTTAACTGCCTCTTTGGTCTAGTGGTGGCAAGCGCGACTGCTGATCATGAGGTCCTAGGTTCGATCCCCAGGTCAGGCAAAGTATTATTGGAGTTTTCGGTGTGGAATCTCAGTAGCAGCCCGGAGTTTGGATTTGTGCCTGATTGATGGCAATAGAGTCGCCTACTATTACATGGGACTTAAACATAACGGCGAAATGAGGATGTTACTATTATACAACGGGTTACATTATTCCCCATGAAAAATGTAAATAATCAAGTAGTATTTTATAGTTATTGTCATTTACCTCTCAGAGGAAATTAGGCAAGAATGTAAATAACTTTCTGGGTAGTATACTCTTTAGTTTAATGTTTTCAGAGTTGCGTTTCAATGATGATTATTTTATGTTTTATCCAAATTATTTTTTTATTTTGGTCATACTACGGTTTTCAAATATTGCCAATAGACTCTTTACAAGGGACCTTTTAACCCTCTTTCGGCTTTAGTGGTATTTTTGTAACACGTTGTATACACACCTCTGCACAACCCTTCGGGGAATACAGGCGTGATGTTACCTTATGTTATGAGTAGGTCTGCCAAACCTATCATTATCTCCAATAGTATGTACAACATCTACATGGTCGTTGCAAAATCCAAACACAAAATTCCGCTCACTTTGTATCGCTGGCGGAAATACAAGAATGCATGTTTGTGCATTACAAAATATAACTATAAAACTATATTAAGGCTAACTATTATTGCTACTGTACTCTAGAGGTCATGAGGGTTTACTTAATATTTTTATGGACATTTTTGTTGCGAATCTATTCAGCGCAGTTTTTTGAATCTGTATTTATCACGCTATGGTTGTTATGAGAAATTGTTACGTCATGATGTCGGTTGAGTAACAATTATTGGAAATTAATAAGAAAATAAAGAGGAAATTGAGGTTATTATAAAGTACTATAATAAGTATAAGTATAAGTATAACTATAATATATTATAAGTCGACGCTTCGCGTGACCAGAGGGCTGGCTTATTCTTTGGCCAAAGAATAAGCGTTGCCATCCAGCGTGGTAACGCTGCCAGTCTTCTGGGCACGCTTCCGGATGACGGTGATGAGGAGGAATATTTTGACGCCTAAGTGATATTTTTGAATAATTTGTATTTTAATAATTTTGTATATAGGTAGTTAGTTTTGTCTTTAGATTTGTATGTTTTCAGTTTAGTTTTATATTGTATATATTAGGTTTAAATGTAGGTAAATGATATTTGTGTATAGATAAATAATTTAATTGTATAATGTATGTAATAAATTTCACTAATAAACGATTTAATATGAATGTTTGTTTTACTAGTGAAACTAGTAACTAATAGTAATAATTTAGTATTTCTTAATCTTCTTCTTATCTCTGCCCTTATCCCACACTAAATACGACCACGTCCCACACTAGACGACACGTTTGGTGCAGTGGCTGAGCGATCGGCTTCTGCACTACGGGTCGTGGGTTCGATTCCCGCACGTAACAAATATTTGTATGGCCTACAGATAGTTGTTCCGGGTCTGGATGTTTGTGTATGTGAAGATTTGTGTCTGTAAACGCACCCACGGTACAGGAGAAATCCTAGTGTGAGGCAACGTTTTTTTAAAAAAAAGAAAAATAAATGGGGTCGGCCGAACATCATGCAGCTATTAGTGATACGCTTATAATCATATCATATTACTGCCTATTGTCTGGTAATATGAGTCTGTCATGCTCACTTAAATGTCTTGCTGATGGTGGCGTTGTTTATCCGGTCGTTGAGTTCCCTATAATATGGTTGAGCTGACCGATGCGGATGTGCACGTCATGCTCGTGAACGGGTGCCGTCTGTCGGGACTGGTCAGCTCTTAACTGCTATGGCAATCATAGAAGGCATATTTTTCTATTTGTTACTCTTATGTGAGTTTATTTGTTACATTAACCTGCATTATTCTCATTCTATTTCTCACACTACTGTAATGGAATTGTAATGAACTACTATTTTAAAAAGAGTATTCATGGAGTTTCTTGCCGGCTCTTCTCCATAGAACCTACCTTTTGGAACCGTGCACCTAGTCGTGACGTTTTAAAAGTGCCTGAAATCTGGTCTATTTGAAATAAAAAACTTTGACTTTGACTTTGTAATTCGTAAATTCATGTTGTTAAAGTTATTGGCTTATTGTTTTATGACCGGTCGCCTGCCTGACATCAACCCTCCTTGGGAATACTCGTTGCGCCGTCGCGCGGGTGACCCAATGTGCTTGCTGATATTATGCACTGGGTCCCAAAATGATATGCTTGTCAATCTTATTGCCGACTTTTGTATTTCTTAACATTAGATTGTAACTATAATGTACGTTCTGTGTACATACATACATAAATCACGCCTTTATCCCAGTGGGAGTAGGCAGAAACTATAGAACGCTACATGCGCATCCTTACTGTGCATACTCCTTTCTGTGTACGTGGTCACAAAAACATACTGAAATAATAATACAAATTTCAGATAAGTAACGAATAGATCTACGATCGTCTTCAAAGACACGACCTATCACGTTCTATCAGACTGTTTGTGAATACCAGTGTTTATGAATACGAAACAAAATTGTCGTGCGTGCATGATAGCTGAACAAATATATCAAGTATACAAAACGGTATTTTTTTAAACTATCTATTTTTTATCCATTTTCGTTCGAAGCTTTAGTGCACTTTGCGGAACTATGGAAGCCTCATAGGATCCTCCTATTTTATAAATATAACATTTTAGTCGGAAAGGGGGTACTAAGCCGCGGGCCACTTAAAGTATCACTGATGACTATTTTAAAGCAAGTGTTAAAATTTCAAAATTGGATAACTTTTATTTGTATGCAAAAAGATTTTTATTTAAAAAAAAAACATACCTGCTCTAGTTATGAACACAGAAAATTAATTAAAATTCTAATCCGTGACCCCAAATATTACCTAAATTGTAAAAACAGCCGACCACAGCTATGGATAGATAGATTTTAGCATATTTTTTTCGAAATCTTTGAAAAGCTATTTCTCTTAAACTATCGAGTTTTGGGGAAAGTTGTAGAACAAAAGTTATCCCTTATTATGGGTACTTTAACACCCTTTCGGCTTAGTATCCCCTTTCCGACTAACCTTGTATATAAATAATTACAAATAAACAACCTATAAAAAAAAACAGGATCGTAGCAGGTGGAAATCTATAGTCTCTGCCTGCCCCAATGGGAAACAGCCGTGATTGTATGTATTTATGTATAAAAAAAAACAATTATAATAATTATTAATAATTCGCATCAATATATATGGTCATAAACATAAAAAATTTTTTTTTGAAGACAAGTATAAAATTACTTGAAGCTTTCTCTTTACACAATACTTTTTACTTGCAAGCGTATTTAATTTGTACTGTAATTCGCCATGAAATGTTAAAATAATAGAAATCTTCTTATTATTCCCGTCGCATGTGACTTACATTCTCTTCTCTATATTTGTAAGTATCGGTAGAAACGAGAGAAATGGTGTTTTGTATAAATTAGAAAATACTATTACCTAATAGGTGATAGATGTTTAGCAACCTACTTGAATAGGTCCATTAGTTGTTCAACTATAAACTATAGTTTATAGTCAACGCACGCTTATACATACGCGAATTAAGCGTAAAAAAGTTTACCATACTAACTTTTTGAATCGGTTTGGGGTTATCATCAACTCATTGGTTTTCGGACTAGGTAGGCAGGCACTAGCGATATCGCCTTTCAATTGTACGCTTAAGCCCATTTCAATACGATTCTGACCAAAAGAAATCATAGCCATACACGCTTATTTTATTTATAGTAATAGTTAAAGATGGAGTTGTTAATTAAATCTTATGAGGTAGACACTGCTTGATTGCCTTTATGCAATGTACGCCACTGGGTCTACCATTAAAACTTTGTATTCTTTTCCAATCCATAAAATTTTGCATTTGGCTCGCCACCTGGGCCTGCAGTCTTGATATAAATAGCGGTCACTTTACGACCGATTTAGGTCGTTAAGTCGTAACGATTAACTATTAACGTTGCACTACATTATTTAATAATGAAGAAGAAGCATTTCATAATGATCAATTTAAGATTATAGCAAGTAAACTCTATGTAAAAAAATTGTAAGTTTATCTTTTTGTATCTTAAAAGTTTATCGTTATGATTTAGCGACCAAAATCGGTCGTAAAGTGATCGCTATCTATGTCGAGACTGCAGGACCAGTCCCTGGAGAATGCAAGAGGCGAAACGTGGGTGAACAGACTCCTGTAATAGGATAATACCTCTGTTTACATATTTGGGTATAACAGGCGCGTGGGTATGAATGTATGTGTATATTTATCTTTAATTTTTTTATCCTACTATGAATTTCTCCTGTATCACAGTTGCGTTTACAGACAAATCCTTAATGTACATATACCCAGAACAGAACAACAATCTCTGGGATACATAAACTCTCGGCATTATAAATATTTGTTTCGTACGGGAATCGAACCCGCGACCCGTAGCGCAGAAGCCAATCACTGCATTAATCAAGCCTTCAAATTGTTAATTACAATTTATAATCAAAAATATAAGCTTTTGTTATCGCAGACATTGTGATATAAGATAACTAACTGGTCAATCAGTTTGCAGTAAAAAGTTTCCGCTGTCAAACATGTTTACGTCATTATTTTTCGCAATTAAAAATATTATATTTAATAGCTTCTCCAAAACAATGAAACGTAAACGGGCCACTCGTCACAACTGGCTGACCACAAAGTGCGGACTAAGGGCCAAGCAACATCTGACGGAAGATACGTCGCCGATGTTCCGTTGCGCGATTTACTCGAGGAATTTCAGTAACGCATCTTCGGTCAAATGTGTACGGTGTGGGATGTTTATATGGAATTATGTGTACTGGTGGAAGATCGGCGACGTATCTTCTGTCAGACGTGGCTTGGCCTTAATTTTTCCATACATTTTGCAGGGACTCCCCGCACACATGGCCTGTGGCGACCACTGTGAGTGGTGCAAGTGGCCATTATTTGGGTGGCGTAAACTCAGTTTGGAATTAATTATACAAGGTTATTCGGAAAGGGGGTATTAAGCCGAAAGGGTGTTAAAGTACACATAATAAGGGATAACTTTTGTTCTACAATTTTCCCCAAAACTCGATAGTTTAAGAAAAATAGCTTTTCAAATATTTCGTAAAAAATATGCTAAAATCTATCTATCCATAGCTGTGGTCGGCTGTTTTTACAATTTAGGTAATATTTGGGGTCACGGATTAGAATTTTAATTAATTTTCTGAGTTCATAACTACAGCAGGTATGTTTTTTTTTTTAATAAAAATCTTTTTGCATGCAAATAAAAGTTATCGAATTTTGAAATTTTAACACTTGCTTTAAAATAGTCATCAGTGATAATTTAGGTGGCCCGCGGCTTAGTACCCCCTTTCCGACTAACCTTGTATAAATCTACGCTACAATATCTAATGTACTTACTTCTATTTCAAAAAGATGTTCTTCCTATGTTGTTTTCTGAAGGAAATACAGTCCTAACTCGACAGTAATGTCGGTTTTGTAATATAATGAAATTCTATCTTTGCACACACATGATTACCGATATACATATTTTGGGTAATATCGTGCAAGCAGTTTATTACCCAGTTATGGTCGCCTTCGTAACATTTCGCTATTTAATCATGAGGAAATATTAGGAATTTTTACACTCTACTTGCTGTAGTAATGAGAGTGTCCGAATGTTGGCAAAAAATACGCGCTGTCACGACATTTTATGTAGTAATGTCACATTTTACAATGGCGACCTACTCATTTGTAGTAAGCGCACGAATTGGCGGGAAATTACGACTGTCACATTGATTATTTGATGTCGTCAAGAATGACACATTGGAAAAAGGTCATTATTGTCGTTTCTCGTCAACTTTAGGAACTTTTTATTTGTTTAGAAAGTTTATGACGTGTAAGTAAACATAACTGGTCAAACTGTTTACGAAGATAGCTCTGTTACTAAACGTGTTTACATAACTTATGTAATAGTCAACAATAAATTATGATTTGATGTCTTCTCGAAAGCAATTAATAAATTCAAATAGCTTATTAAAGTTACACGCTCATAAAATCTTACGCCTTAAACTGAAGACGAATTTCTTAGAGGCAATAAAAAATAATGATGTGAAATTACACTAACTGCATTTTTATGAGAGAAAATACTTCATGGTAAATTATAGTAATTAATAAATACCAGCCCAAACAGATTCCCACATTAAATACTAAAAAAAATATTCTTTTATTACAAAATACGGGAAAACACATTTACTATAAAAACTATTAAAACGTATGTAATAATGGAACCCGGAATAAGAGAAATAATCTTCGACATCGTAACCGTCCTCTTACATGTATTGCGTCATTGACACAAGTACCTATGCACTTTGCATGGGTGACCTTTGTACTGACCTTTGCTGCATTTGTAGTAAAGGTCGCACTGGTATGGATCCGGGTAGAAGCCACTTTTCTCAGGACAGTCGAACTCTTGAGCTGAAACTGAAAAACATTTTTATGTAAGACATGGCTGAAAATTAAATTGTATGTTGTATTAGGTAATTATAAGATAAAAAAGCTGTTTTTTTTATATAATCGAACAACTGAAAAGGGAAACTTTTTTTTGTTTCACGCATTCTTAAACCTGCATAGGAGATTAGACAAGAGAGATATTAGATGAAAATTATGAAAATTGGTCGTTGGTCTTGTGGTGGCAAGTGCGACCGCTGATTGTGAGGTCCTGGGTCCGATCCCCAGGCCGGGCAAAGTGTTATTTGGTTTTTCCGTGTAGAATTCCTCAGTCACAACCTGGAGTTTAGTTTTGCACCCGGTTGATGGCAATACGCTCGCCCCCTATTATATGGGACTTAACCATAACGGCGACATGAGGGTGTTACTATACACCTCTTTCTCTGCTTTATCAAAAAACGTAATCTGAAGTGATGAATCAATAGGATGTAAGATTTTTTTTGTAAAAACCCAACTGAAAGGTTTGATAAAGCTCTTATAAATAGAATAGATAAAAAATCATTTTTGTGTCAACCCAACATAGAAAGAAAATTTTAAACAATTTATCTACAACGTTAACCAAAACCCAATCTAATCGAGACTAAATTCTAAATGAAAGCAACATCGAATTATTTACCATAAATTGAACTCACAATAGTAAAACTAGCGGCATTTAATAAACAAGAAAGTAACCTAACGCCTAACCCAAGGCTGCTATGTCTTTGAACCAATTGCAGCCAGTAACCGTGTGAGTTCTGACTGTATTATAACTATCATGCGAGTAGTTAAATGTCTTTTTTTTACGAACTTCTGAAAAACTGATATTAAAAATTGCTCAATTTTTGTGCCATTTTTGCACTGACATTTTCGTTTTAGGTCACTATTATTTTTATTTCCGATTTGACTAAATATCAATAGTTAAAATTAATGTAAAACATTTCTAATGTCGTATAAATATTATTATTATAATCTAAAATGTAAATGAATGGAAATCGGTATCACAGAATGCATAAATAATAATAATGAATAGTAATTAATCTTATCAATGTTGTTTTTTTTCGAAAATTAAGTGTTATGAGACACTTTAAAGTAAAGATTTTTAAATAGAAGGAATGAATGACGCTTTTTCTTTTATTTTAGCTTGTCATCACACTTCAAAACCGATCTAACTTAAAACAGGTCTGATGCGATACTATCAACGGAACCAAGTTATGAACTATCTCAAGCTTAAAACAAAGCACAATACCGAACTCCGAGACGTTGCCTAATGTGCCTTTGTTAGAATCTATTGTTACCCTGCTCGCTCAATTCAATTATAGAACTTGGTTGATATAAAAATCAGTGTACTAGCTTTCGCCACGACTCCGTCTGTGTAGGCGTTATATTGTTTCCTGTTGCTCAATATCCTTACATTGTGGCTTGTACCTACCCGGGTTAAATGTGTATTGCATAAGTTTATTGTGAATTGGTAATCGCTGACTTTACAGATACCTATTACTTTAATTTATCTAGGAGATGATGATCTGCCTCGTGGGTATAGTGGTGGCAAGCGCGACTTCTGATCGTGAGATCCTGGGATCCCCAGATCGGTCATATTATTGGAGTTTTCCGTGTGGAATTCCTCAGTAGCAGTCCTGAGTTTGAATTTGTGGCTGGTTGACGGCAATAGGTTCGCCCCCTATTATATGGGACTTACAACATAACTGCGGAACGAGGGTGTTACTATACACCTCTGCCGAACCCTTCGGGGAATACAAGGCACGGCGTTTTGTTATGTTATGTATAGTGTTTTATAACATTATTTATATAACATTTTATAAACTCAGTGTGGGAGAACCATTACATTAGATGACGATTGCTTATCGTCAAAGAATAGCAACGTCAATCAAAATGTACCACATTGCCACATGCTGTCAAATGGTCACGTGAAACGTGATCCTTGTAAATGGCATTCCTATAGATTTAATTGGCGTTTCAAGCGTGTCAACTTGTCTAATATAGAAGAGTATAGTAAGACCTCTTGCCCACGGTGCCGGACGTGGATCCGGCGAGATCACCGGGCTTACGTAAGAACAACGATGGTGTACCTACTAGCCTATAGGTATGTATCTTTGTCCACACGACGGATCCACGTAAGGTAAGTTTTTTGTCGGACGTAGAGCAATCGTGTGGACAAAGGTACATACCGGGTGTAAAAATACCCTTAACGAAGCCGAGAGCCACGTATTCTTCCCATCATTACGAAGATTTTTTCGTATTGGGCCATACCTGGGAACCGACTGGTTATAGAGATATTGAAGGTCAAAGTCACCATATTTTTGAACGATTTCACGAAAACTAAGTTTAAGTGTTATTACTAAACATTCTTCTATACAAACATTATTAACATTTTCAAAATGTAGGCAGTCTGCTGCGCGCGCGCTTAAATTGCACGCTACAATTAAAAGCTATAATTTAATACCAAAAAATAAAAGTCGTTTCCCAGCAATTATTTTTGCTGTATGTTACTTAATTTGATGTACAGTATGCATAGACTTCGGCTTCGTTAAGGGTATTTTTACGCCCAGTATATACTAGTACATCACCATTGTTCTAAGGGTTGCATTAAAAGAGCCTTCACGAGTGACGATACTTAAGTACGTCCAACGCACCCTGGGCAGTCAGCCTCGCTACTAACCTTGCTGACTAGCTAATCTTATCACCACGGCATGAGCTATTCTCTTATAGCTCTCGCTGACAAGAGAGAAGAAAAAGACCGTGGACAAGTAATAAATAAATAAATAACACGGCTAAGTCCCACGATATTATTCTTCTTCTTCTTTTCGTGTGGTTAGTGACTAACCTGGTGTCAGAGATTATGCCGCCCATGGGCCTCTGACTTGGCTTCACATACCGTCAAAAAATATCTCTCAGGCAAGCCGGTTTCCACATGATGTTTTCCTTCACCGTTTTTAAGAAAGTGATAATTATACAATACGCACATGAATCCGAAAAGTCAGAGGTGCGTGCCTTGGGTTCGAACTCGAGATTTATGACTTGGCAGTCCGACGGTCACACCACTAGGCTATCACTGTTGTACGGTATTACATACGTACATACATATACTCACGCCTTTTTCCCATGGGGGTAGGCAGAAACTATAGAACGCCACCTGCTACGACCCTTACGGTATGTAAGGGTCGTAGCATGTGGCGTTACTGACATCGATATGTAAACATGCACAAACTCACGTCTTTTGCCCATGGGTAGGTAGAAACTATAGAACGCCACATGCTAAGATCCTTACATACTCCTATCGCTTCATCCATATTCATACATCTTGTCATACATGTACGTCGGTTGAGAGTACTACGCACCTGACCAACACCCTGAAGAACATCACCAATAACATCGATGTATGCCCTTCTAGGACGTCCTCTACCGGCGTTTCCATTGACATCCACCTTATAAATTCCTTTTGTTAATCGCCGTTCACTCATTCTCTCAACATGACCAAACCATCTAAGCATACACCTTTCAATTCTTGTCACTATATCATACTGTACGGTATTAGTAATTTATTAAACCAGCAGTAGATAGAATTGATTACCAAAAGCAATTTGAATGTCCAAACTTCATAACCTCATCAGTTTTATTATATGCATAAATCTAGTACCTCCTTTAAATTATAAACCTCATGGAAACTTGGGACATTAAAATTCTGACCTATAGTAGGTTAGAATTTTAATGTCCAAGACCAACCTTGAACGAAATTACTATACTAATGAGAATTCTACAAGAACTAAATTACCTCCTCAAATGCTAGACTAAAGTTGCTGACCCCGACCATTGTCGATCAAAGACTTGAAATTGACGTTTTAAGTGACAGCGATACGAGTTCGCCTTGCCATTTCTGGTAACCGAACTACTTATTGCATCATGAGTACTTGATAAGTATCAGTGAGAGTAGAAAGTGCCGAAAATGAAGCAAAATCGAGTAATAATTACTGACAGTTGAAACTGTTATTTTCAAGGTTGACTACCACAAACAGTAAACGCCTGTTTATGATTACTTCCTGGAATTGTCCAGGAATTCATTCATTCAATTCATTTCATTTATTTTGTGAACACAGGGTCAAATTACAGATTTTTTACAGAAATTATGGTCCAAACAATCTCCCGCCAGAAGTCATAGAAAATATTATCAGATATGAGTACAATTATCGTAAAAAAGAAAGAGAAATATATAGTCTCAATTGCATGGCAAAACTAGTAAGTCAACCAAATAAAATGTCAACAAGTAGGTAGTCTAAAAGTCACAATTTCATTTAAATACACGTCAAAATAGGATATAATGTTCAGGTTTGGATTGGTTCCCTAACCTCTAATAGTCTGAAACTAACAACCCGAGTAAACAAGCACGGTGAACATTGCTCGTTCTTTGCTTCCAGCCACCGGTGCCAGAGAAAATAGATCATTTGAAAAGCAGCATCTACTTAATTTAAAATCAATACAATGGCTTGAATCACTCAGGACCGATTTGGCCAACGTCAAATTTTATCCAAGGAGTTCGAATTTTGACAACTTTGTAAAAGACGTCTGTCAAACCCTAAAAATGAGTTTTTTGTTCTCTTGCAAAATATAGCTATTTGATATCCACAACGGTTGAGGAATTTGATAAAACCTGAGGTCATAACTGTACATCAATCGGCTGATATAACGAAGGGTCATAAAGACCCGGTTGGCAGAAATTATTGCTTCTGACTGTACATCGGAAAGTCGCCAACAAAGTTCATGCTATTGAAGCAAAAAATAAATTAAAACGACCGATTTATTACCTTACTGTTGTCACTATTGCCAAACTTTAAAAAAACCGTTTCGAAATTAGTCCAGATACATTTTAGGTCATAACAAGCTGACATGTCATTACTTTTGAAATATAAAGACTAAGTTACAAAATCTAAAATGTTACATGCGTTGGCATTTATTATTCGTTTTAATTAATTAAGGAATCAATAATAATTATGTATTGCTTAATTTGAGCTACTTATAAATTTTTGATAACATGATTCAGATTTTGGACGATCTTGGATGTGGAACCGACGGTTTAACGTGCTCTCCGAGGCACGGGAGGTCTCAATGTGTAACGAATGGTAACCCATCCACGGACTGACCGCGACAAGCGTTGCTTAACCTCGCAAATCGTATGATCCGCGCGGTCGTTGATAAACCACGAGCCCTTCTTTTTGATTTCATGTGCGGATCAGAATTTGATTATTGAGTTTTGGGGATTTCTAGTTAGTAATAATCTTTACATAGTATAAAACAAAGTCGCTTCCGCAGTCTGTACGCTTAGATCTTTTAAACTACGCAACGGATTTTAATGCAGTTTTCAGCAATAGATAGAAGAGGAAGGTTGCTATGCCCCACATTAGTATCTACATTGCACCCGTGCGAAGCCGGGGCGGGTCGCTAGTTATAATATAAATTGTAAGACTACCTTAACTAAGGAAACCTAAATACGTAACAAGTGACTAATAAACAAGGCACAGACTGTTCCAGTTTCGCACAAAACTATTGCAAGAGACTATGACAAACCTCTGACGTCATTCCACAAATATATAATACAATTATCCCTTCCGGGACTGTAAACTTGAGAGTAAATGTTGAACTCCAACACTAATGGATAGTTCTAGAACAAATAACATTAATGAGTTACATAACTACCCTTTACATGACGACCACTTAAGACCTTTTAAGAAAGAGCAAATGTTGATAAGTTTGTGACGAAATGTTCTAGAAGAAACTACACACAATGCATTATCTATGCTTTTTCTTCACTTGTGTCATAAGATTACGCCTTATATCCCCCGAAGGGTTCGGCAGAGATGTTTTTAGTACACCCTCGATTCGCCAGTTATGTTTAAGTCCCACGTAATAGGGGGCGATCCTGTTGCCATTAACCGGGCACAAATCCAGGCTCCGGACTGCTACTGAGAAATTGCTAATGGAAAAACTCAATAACACTTTGCCCGACTTGGGGATCGAACCCAAGACCAGCAGCAGTCGCGCTGGTGACCACTAGACCAACAAGGTATTGGCCCGTGTCGTCACGAGCTGATGAGATTAGCCAGTCATCAAGGTTGGTAGTGGGGCTGACTGCTTAGAGTACGCTGGACGTAGGTACTAGAGAATCATCACTCAAAGAGGTTCTTAACGTATTATGCAACATCATTACCGTAATCGAATTAAATAAGAGCATCGATTAAAAAATCTTGTAAATATATCGGGTGTAAAAATACCCTTAACGAAGCCGAGAGCCAAGTATTCTTCCCATCATTACGAACATTTTTTGGTATTGGGCCATACCTGGGAACTGACTGATTATGGAGATATTGAAGGTCAAAGTCACCATATACTTGTACGTTTTTCACGAAAACTAAGTTTAAATGTTATTAATAAACATTCTTCTATACAAACATTATCAACCTTTTTGAAATGTAGGCACAGTCTGATGTGCGCACGCTTCCATCGCGCGCTAAAATTAAAAGCTGTTTTTTAATACCAATAAATAAATGTCGTTTCCCAGCAATTATTTTTGCTGTATGTTACTTAGTTTTATGTACAGTATGCTAAGCCTTCGGCTTCGTTAAGAATATTTTTACACCCTTTATGTAATCGGAAAAATTATAATTTGTCAAGGGTAACGGGACTATTCATTCATTCTTCATTGACAATTATGAAATTCGTGTCAACCTGTGAACATTTATTGATAAATATGGGCAATGACCGCTACAATTAACGGAACTAAAATGTGACTGAAATATTTAACTTAATTACGTAAGTGGTAGGTACTTAACGTGACCCTACTGTGCAAGTACCTACCTACATTCGACGGCATAATAGTGACATAACACGAAATCTACAAAGAACATAACATCACGCCTGCATTCCTCGAAGGGTTGGGCAGAGGTGTATAGTAACACCTTCATTTCGTCCTTATGTTTAAGTCCCATGTATACGGGGCGAGCCTATTGCTATCAACCGGGCACAAATTCAGGCTCCGGGCTGCTACTGAGGAATTGCACACGGAAAAACCCAATAACACTTTGTCCGACCTGAAGATCGAACCCAGGACCTCACGATCAGCAGTCGCGCTTGCCACCACTACACCAACGAGGCAATTACTGAGATTACAAAAGACTACAAAAATAAATTATAACATAAACGGGAACACGTACATAGAGAACTGTCACTAAATCATTGTCAGTGATGATTCTAAAAACATGCAAAGGGATCCTACAAAACTGCACATTAAAAGATTCAGAAACACTTTAATAAGAAAAACAGCAGAGGGATGGTACTTCCAACATATAATAAATATTCCAAAGGACATTAGAAATGAGCCTTCACTTTGAGTAAATTTAAAATAAAACTAAAATTATGGTTTATTGAAAATTGCTTCTACAAACGGCGGCGAAATGAGGGTGTTACTATATACCTCTGCTTAACCCATCGGGAGAATAGAGGCGTGATGTTTTTGTATGCTTCTACAATACAGAAGAACTTCCTAACTTTATAAAATACAAACCTTGCTCCGTAAATGATTACATGATTTAATTTTTGGAAACAATGATTATCTAAGATTTTGCATGCTTACTGTAGTTGAGATGTGTTGAAAACTTTCTTATATGCATCAACTTGTGTTACCATGTCTCTAGCGAATAAACTTCTATTCTAAAAGACTTGATAAAGTGTCACTTATAGACTCGATTAAGTGTCACTTATAGACTCGATTAAGTGTCACTCATTGATTTGATTATGCACTTTTGTCAAGCTCGGTACAATTCCGATTAAGTCATCAGACTTGCGAAATTACTAGTTAATTGTGTGACTACTATTGAGTGTAGAAACAACTAGTAAAAGGGTTAGAGACACCACAGTACCTAATATATATGAAGGAACAAAATATGAACATAATATTACGATCTCTACCTATGATAAAGTGTTTAAATTCGAAAAGGAAAGGAATGGTGTCATCATACTTATAAACCAAGGTACAAGAAGTTTAAAAACAATATACCTTCTGTATTTAAATAAAAACATCTTTAAAGGAAAATCGCTAGCTATCAGAGTAAAAAACATTAACTTCAGCTATGCATTAATGACGATTAAAATATTTTCCGAATATTAAAACAATTCTGCGCATTGAAACAGTATGAAAGTATAGATACTGTGACAAAGTACTCTGGAGTTTAATCACCCAATTTCTCAATCGAATTCCCGTTCACAACACACCTCGCTAACAATATCAAATTAACGAACACTTTGACTTAACTTTAACTTACAACAATATAGTTAAAAATAAATAACACTTACCTAATCCGCACACAAAACCGACGACAAAGAGTAAACTTTTCATTTTTCTTATTTTATTAAATTTATTTGAGGTAGAAAATATAAATAGAATTAAACTGTTCGTACGTGCGTTTCCTTTCGAAGGTTGCTCTGTATTGCGAGCGGGGGCTATTGTGGCCGGCGCAAGCGCAGCTTACTACACCACGCACGACCGTAATGGTTGCGACGAAAGTCAATGAAAGTTTAATAAAAAAAAATGACAGTGACTGATGAAGCTGATGGACGAATGTATGTAGTTGTAGCTCTATGTCGGTTCTTTTTTGTTTTAATGGCTTGTGTAGATAATATGTTTATGGTTAGTTATTAATCTTAACAAAATTGAAGCTCAATTGGTTGCAATTACTGTATTATTGATATAGAAAATCAATTATTTGGTCAGTGTTTTGACAGATAATTAGGAGAGACACATAATTTATTACGTATTAGGTACATACAGAAGATAATTATTGATACTTACATAATGTATTTTGTATGACAAATACTCAATAGGTAATGCAACTGCGTAATTTCAAAATAGTTTCTACATAATTATGTTTTTTGATAGTACGTAATATTTACGAAATGTTTAGGTACTTTTGAAAACCGAAGAATAATTTTAACATAATATCAGTCTCGGAGAACGACCGACCTCTTGTTACGACTTTAGAAAGAAAGAAAAGAAAGCTCTGGTTACCTCACAATATCTATAAATATACGTAGTAAGAGTAATAATTATTATTATTGTCTGACGACAATCTTATTAATATAGTATTATTTACTTCTTCATTGCGAAGGTCAGATTGAGATTGCAGTGGCTTTGTTTAATATGCTGATATTTAGCTTCAACTTTTCAAACAGCAAACCTACCCCAAATACCTACATAGAAAAACATAACTCCTGTTTCCTAAAAGGCTAATCAGTTTAATCTGTTGTCAAATCGCATGTCAAAGAATGCGATTGATCGATCAAATTCATATCACTTGATACGAGATTAAATGATAAATGATTTTTATTTCTATAAATAAATCTGTCACAGACACTTACAATTCAATGTAATGGTTTTTCTTAAGACTAGATGGCACCGTCATTTTCAGCTCTGAGAAGAAAAGCCAAAACAAACTCAGAAGTCAAAGTCTCTTTTAAAGTCCAGACATTGCAGTATAAAAACTATACGAGTGTAACAATGTAGGACAACGTCTGAGGGTGATTCTTCGAAAATTTTTAACATTATTTTAACAAATCATTCTTCTCCCGGGTTGTTAACGTTATAGTATTGTCAGATTGTTTTTATTCTTGTCTTATTGCTTGACGGCAGCGGTGTAGTTTGAGTTTTCATTATTATAATTATAGTATTAAACATCTGCATTCTTAACTTTGGGATGATGCTAATGACGTTCTCAATTTTTGTTAAAATTTTTCGAAGAATGCCCCCTGGAATGGCCTTTTGAGGAAAGTGCCATAGCAGGTTTGAGTTGACCTGTCCTAACTGACAGCACGCATACATCAGCCATCGTGTAACTCAATTCTTATTTTAGGAAGCTTAACAACCCGATGCACGATGATTTGACAGCAAATTAGTATTTTTTTGCGTTCAGAAACCGGGCGTTAACTTATAACATAACATCACGCCTGTATTCCCTGAAGGGTAGGGCAGAGGTGTATAGTAACACCCTCATGTCGCCGTTATGTTTAAGTCACATGTAATAGGGGGCGGGACTATTGCCATCAATCGGGTACCATACCAAACTCCGGGCTGCTACTGAGGAATTCCACACGGAAAAACCCAATAACACTTTGCCCGACCTGGAGATCAAACCCAGGACTTCGCGATCAGCAGTCCCACTGGACGTTAATCTGATAATAATGACTCACAAAACTTTTTCTGTTCACATAATGACGTCAGTGGAAAGCCAAAAAGACTAAAGAGCTCTCTTCTTAGGGTATACATATTAAATAGATAATTTAAAAAAAAAAACATACAGTCGAATTGAAAACCTCCTCCTTTTTGGAAGTCGGTTAATTATCTATTTAATATGTACACTCAAAGAAAGATAACTATGTTTATTTTCTTAAAAAAATACTTTGAATCTCTTTACTGTAAATGATAAATGATTTTTATATCTGTAAATAAATCTGTTACAGACACTTTTACAAGTCAATAAAGTGTGAAGTAGGTATATTGGCGCTTTAGTCTTTTTAGCTTTCCACTGACGATAAAATTCTCACCTTAATTTATCGCACGTACTCTCATTACAGTGAGTGTATCAAGTCACCAAGAAAAGTCACGACACTTATACCAACCTATGCATAATGTATGTAGGTATGTATATACAGTTGCATTGCCGAGGTCCAAAGACGATAGCCTCGACTACGTCCACGTCATGGCCAATTTCATGGAATTTGATGTCGTTTCGTTCATAATAATCAACTGGAAGTACGTTATTATAGGTATGCATTTATATGACGGCCACATCCTGGATGGTTTTTGGAATGGGTACTTAAGTTTTATGGGGTTCGTCGCCATAGGCGTGTATTGTAATGAAGATGAAGTAGTTAACGTGTTTGACATTGGGAAACTTTTTTTAAAAGAGATGGTTCGTCTTTTGCAATGTTCTAGAGAATTCCAAAGATTGTTTTCTTCAAAATAAACGGTGTAAATAGGCCCTTAACGAAGCCGAAAGGCACTTATTCTCCACATCATTGCGATATTTTTTTTGTTCTGGACTATGCCTGGGAACCTTCTAGTTACGGAGATATTGGAGGTCAAAGTTCCAACTTTTTCGCAACTTTTTTAAAAAATACTAGTTTTAAGGTTGCAAATGTACTTGAAATACCTCCATTACCAGCACAGTGTTTTGAGTGCGTTACATTGAGCTTTACAGTAAAACGAAATTTTTCACCCAAAAAACAAAAGTCGTTTCCCAGCGACAATTTTTGCGTCGGGTTACTTAGTTTGATGTACTGAATGCATGGTTGACGGCTTAGTGAAGGGTTTTTTTACACCTTGTATTCGTAGATTTTTTGTTTTTTTATTCTTTGTCTTAGTCGCGTTTGACTCTAGTCTCACCTGGTGGTAAGCGCAGACAGGGTCTAAGATGGAGCACACGAATCCAAGGAACAGAGATATAGAGGCATTCCCCCATACCCCTCTGGCTCTCACATACACACGACGGAACACAGTAAACTGCTTAAACTTTAATGTAAGGGTGGTAGCTAGCCAGGCAGACCGTATAGATCCTACCACCAAGCAAATTATCGTCCGTCTATTACCACGCTCTACTTACAATAAGCAGCGGCATCTACTTCTGCACAATATTTAGTTGTTACTATCGTTAAAATGCCTGCCAAGTGTGGAGTCTAGACTCTCAAACATCAGTAAATGACAGTCAACAGTACACAATTGTTTAATGAAAATAAAGGATTTTTGTGTAAAGAGTACGAACTCACAGCAATATCACACTATAACGTATTCAAACAATGTAAAATAATTTGAAGTATGTAATAATGTGAAATTATTTAGGTCGAAACAAACTTTACTTATTCAGTATTGTCGTAACTGTATGTAAAGTTTGTCTCGAGCTAAACTCTAAACTCACTTGATTTTTTTTAAATGGTTTTAATTAGCTTCACTTCGTATATTTGTTTGTTGGGTTCAAATCTTGCAACAGATTTTTCAACTACTTCTGCTTGACAGATTGTCCTGAAAATTCGCACATAAAATCATTTCCTTTGACAATACATCATTATAATAATATCAATCTTCAATCCTCTAATCCTGATGCTGCAGGGGTACTGCAAGATAAAACAGTTTAACTTTAAAGTTTTTTAAGGGATTATTTTATTTTCTAAACGCTCTTAAATATAAAAGAAGGCGTGAATGCAGCAGTTTATATCTTTTGTTGCATAAAGTCGATAGAAAGGCTAACACCATACTAAAACGCGAATTTAAGTTCCGTCACCATCTTAAATGAAATCTCAAGAAGGCATGTAGTTAATGACATTTTTTCAGGGTCACCGCAAAAAGGAATGTTCATTTTTATAATCTGCTACATGAAGGTTAAACAGGTCATATAAATACTTGAATTTTTATCGGTAATTGACAATTTTAAACGCTACCGTTTATGTCTTCCGATGTACCAGTCCTGGTCTTTAGGTTGAGGCTACACTTACCAGCGACGTGAACAGACAGACGATAATATTCATATGTCTGCGTACACTTTATACGACAGCGGTTTTTGATGTATAGATAACGAAAGTGGAGCTAATTTGCGTGCCCGAATTGATTACAGTGACCCATCGGTCCCGCGATTGTCATAAGAATACCTATGACAGTCGTTACGGGTAGTCACCAGAAGCTCGAAAGTCTGACAACCGGTCTAATCTTAGGATATGGGCATTACCCAGTAACTGGATTGCGGATGTCTGATGGCAAGTCGCTCCGTATAAAATACTAGTGTTCAGCCGCATCTGGTTAGACTGGAAGCTGACCCCAACGTAGTTGGGAAAAGACTAGGAGGAACCAATAGGGTCTTCTTTGAATGAATTTAATAACATAACATCACGCCCTGTATTCCCCGAAGGGTTGGGCAGAGGTGTATAGTAACACCCTCATTTCGCCAGTTATGTTTAAGTTCCATGTAATAGGGGGCGAGCCTATTGCCATTAAACGGGCACAAATCCAGACTCCGGGCTACTACTAAGAAATTCCTAATGGAAAAACCTAATAACACATTGCCTGACCTGGGACTTAATGTCTTCGTAATCTGTATATATAAAGAGAAACTGACTGACTGAGTGATCTATCAACGCACAGCCTAAACCGCTGGGGTTAGAAACTTAAAATTTTGACAGTAGTACAGTTTAGTAAGGAAGGACTTTTCAATTTTCTTTTTCCCTAAGGGGATGAAAAAAATTACGCAAGCAAACCTGCAGGCAAAAGCTAGTAAATTATATCGTATTAATTAGTTGGTGAAAGTTGCTACTTGAATAGCGAATCAGTTCCTCGGTGCAATAATATTCACCAAGGAATAAAATAAATAACTGCTTCATAACCTACAATTGTAATAAAGTTCTACTAATTACAGTAATAACATGCACTAATACTTCAATAGAATATGGGAATTTAGCGGAAACTTATATTAACGACCGAATAAATTCGTAATAATTAAATAATCAGGAAATTCCTCTATCTGAAGCCCTGACCACCGGTAACTTGGACCCTGTTCCCGATACCGGTGGGCTACTATTTTTTATATTTTTAAATGTTTTTATAGAAATATTTAAAAATGTAAATAGTATATAAGTTGATGCATAAACGAAATAATCACTAATTAATAACCCGCAAAAAATTACAATATTGTCATTAATTTCCTTAATTAATTTGAAAGGAGTCTGATTACCGTATAAACCTAACATCACGCCTGTATTCCCCGAAGTGTATAGGAACACCCTAATTTTTCCGGTAAGTTTAAGTCCAATTAAATAGAGGGCGAGCGTATTGCCATCAACCGGGCACAAATCCAAACTCCGGGCTGCTACTGAGGAATTCCACACGGAAAAACCGAATAACATTTTCTTCGACCTGGGGATAGAAACCAGGACCTCACAATCAGCAGTCACGCTTGCCACCACTAGACCAACGAGACAGCTTATACCCTACTTTTTTAACATTTTTTATTTGACATGCATTAAATTATGTCAAATAAATTTTAAGCATTATACAATAGTCGTCACGTTCCTTTATAGATACAATTAATCTGATAAAACGATATTAGGCAACTTTAGCACAATTATAGTTGGGCAACTGAATGCCTATCGAAAACTGGTCTAGGCATTGTGAACTAGACACGGGGTCCCGCCGTTGCGTGTGCATATTCACGACCGCGACTTAGGCTGCGGGCATATGAGTCGACTGTCGTGACCACGACTTGATGTAGCGACACGATCTGTCTACACAAAGCTATCAATGCAGTTGGTCACAATATAAAGTGCTTTGTATGGAGCTTGTACGATTTTTAAATTAGTTATGGAAGTTCTAATCATGTTCATGATAGATCTTAGCAAAACACAAAAATTACGAATGTACAGAAAGAGAATGAAAAGGTTACGCATCTTACGGACATATTAAATAAGAAAAATGTAATGAAAAATTTAAATACAAGTGGCCATTCAAGTATTATGTAAGCAGAATTTCAGTAATTTTTGACCCACCCCTCCCCGTTGTCAACAAAAGTAAGCTATAGTTTTAACCCCCCCCCCCCCCCCTCCTATGCTTACGTAAACATGGGTATATATTTTTTAAACTGATCAGGTTTCTTTATTGTTATTCATGAGCAGCAGTTTTTAAGTCTAGAAAAATAAGTAAATAAATAAAAATTGCTGACGTCATCATCATCTAGACACGCCCGTCCCCATGTCTTCAAAAATAAGCTAAGCAAAGACCCTCTCACCCCCCTTTCGTGCTTACGTAATACTTGAATGGCGCCCAAGTATTATTTAACACGATATTAAATTAAGTTATAATGGTGACATGGTGGCAGATACTAGTAATGTCAATTTATTTAATCATCGATTTGATTGATGTCGTAGTTTTTATAACAAAACTCCTTAAATCAAATCAAAGACATTATTACATCGCACTACTACGTCGTATAGAGGCAAAAGCCAATTTTGATCTTTGGTACCAAATCAATAAACATTATTTTCCATGCATTGGTCAGTTCCGTTCAAAAGTTTTAAAAGGTAACATGTGTTCGCGATATAGGAAAGAAATGAATTTGAAAACTGACGAATCTCTTCATTCCCCTACTGTATACTGTAAATAGGATTTAGCAATTATTTCACATTAAAATAATATGGTACGTTACGCTCTTTCTGTTCCATGAGAATATGATACCATGGTAGGTACGAGGACCAATACACACTTTCGATGAAATCAAACCTGTGGTACCTACCGTCTCGAAATCCAAGGACAAATATTCGCCCTCGATCTCATATTCACCCAACATTCTACTTTTCCTTATTTATTTTAAGATGGTTTTGAGTTACGGGAATTCCATGCAACTGATTAATCATTTTGGAAAAATGGTTCCTAATATTATGTGTTAAATATGTCCATAAGTAAATATATAAAAAATGCCTCGTAGATCTAGTTGTGGCAAGCGCGACTGCTGATCGTGAGGTCCTGGGATCGATCCCCAGTTCGGGCAAAGTGTTATTGGGTTTTTCCATGCGGAATTTCTCAGTAGCAGCCCGGAGTTTGGATTTGTGTCCGGTTGGTGGCAAACGGCTCGCCTCCTATTACATGGGACTTAAACATAGCGACGAAAAGAGGGTGTTATTATACACCTCTACCCAACCCTTCGGGGAATACAGGCGTGATTTTATGTTAAACATATAAAATGTTCGTAATTATAGTTCCACTATAAGATTTCATGCGTGGTGAGTGGTGAAGGTGTCATCACATGCAGAATCGCGAATTCTAGATTTAAAGTCTAAACAATGACAAAATTCAATGCTCCTATCTATCTATATAAATAAAAATGAATCGCCAAATGTGTTGCTAAGCGCAAAACTTGAAAGCGGCTCGACCAATTCGGCAATTTATTATTTTTCATATTTTCCTTAAGGCACAAGGAAGGTTCTTATGGAGAGAAAAATCATAAAAATTGCGTAGAAAATAGTAAAAACAACACTTTTCTTTTCCCACTACAGGCCAATAACTTTTACAGAACGAAGTCTGTCCGAGCAGCTAGTGAAAGAATAAATCTGACAACTCAAATGATCTTAGTTCTTTTATATCTTGACTATTTAATCTACGTATATGGAACAAGCCTTATCGGCGTCTATAACTTCGATGACGGGTTGTCATAGAGCCTTGCATCACGCACATAGGTGAGATAATTCAACAATGTCGTAACCTAAAAGCTTAAAGAAATTATAGTAATAAGCATTTACGGAACATTATAGACATTTTAGGTTAAAAGTCCATTAAAGATTACGATGAATTTCTGCATTAGAACTTTTTTTACGATATAAATGCACCATATTAGCGCTCATGCACAAGAACATGACAATTTATAATTTAACAAAATCACAAGAGGTAAAGCATCTCACTCAAAAAACGCATTCACTGAACAGAATATTATCAGTAGATGATGTTGTCTATGTCACCCTGACCGACGGTTACATTTATCTAATCCCCTTAGTTTGTATCACACGCTTTAAAAATATTATACACATACATACACATACTCACGCCTATAATCCCTGAAAGGGTAAGTAGAGGTGGTCTCGTATTACACTAGTCTATACACCCACGTTTCGCCTCTTGTATTTAGTCCCATGTAATAGATGGTGAGCCTATTGGCATCTGCACAATTATAATGCCAGGTGCATCGCCGATATCGAACCAAACATTTTTTTTAACACTACATAACATAATATCACGCCTTACATTCCCCGAAGGGTACGGCAGAGGTGTTTTAAAACACTCTCGTTTCGCCAGTAATAGGGGGCGAGCCTATTGCCATTAACCCGGCACAAATCCAGGCTACTGAGAAATTCTTCATACATAAACCCAATAACACTTTGCCTGACCTGGGGATCGAACCCAGGACCCCATGCTCAGCAGTCGCGCTTGCGACTACTAGACCAACAAGGCAGACAGACTTTTTTTAAAGTTTATTTTATATATTATAACTTTCTTAAGACTCATTCATATTTATATTTATTTACAGTTGACTCACGTGCATTTTTTGACACCACTTCACGTGAGTAAGACTCGTGACCTCAACCCATGTTCAGCTCATGATAAAGGACACCTTTTCAACAATAATCACTTTTTAACAAAAATAAAACCGACTTCAAATGGTCTATCTCCGAAGTTCTTCATCAGATCTTCACCAAATTTCCATGGGACCACTTCGAAAGAATACTCTTTCAAACAAAAAAATAATCATTAAAATCGGTTCACAATTAGCAAAGATATCGCGGAACAAACATACAAAAAGAAAAAAAAAGAACATACGGTCGAATTGAGAACCTCCTCCTTTTTGGAAGTCGGTGGAAGTCGGTTAAAAAATAAGATTCTTCAATGTCTGTCTGTCAGAACTAGTACAGTAAGGCCTTGCTTAGATATTTACGATAGGTAAACTAGTTGAGTGTATGAAAGCATTTTAGTACACACTAATTATAATTAACCTCAATTGGTTACTTTTGTGCAAATTTTCACAGTCGGCAGCCATTGAACTGATTTCTAAACGTTTCATAATTAGAAAGTTTGACCTTTGAAGATGTTGATACAATTTTTTATACTAGGCCTAATCTGACTTAACTGGCTATCACGCTCTTTATGTAACTTAAAACAATTTAAATCAATTCATTTTAAATGTCCTACATATGGCGGTGGAATTGTGTAGCGGTTCCCTGATATCGATATTAATTATTTTTTATGTATGTATGTATTTTTTTGTATTTATTGTTATTTTTAAGTAATTTAATAGGATGGACACGATCGTCGCTGTGCAGTGAAAACCTCGTAATTGCAATGAATGTAATTTTATAGGAGATAATAACTGACTGTTAAAAAAAGTGTGAAGTGAAGATGTAAGGTTCTTCTGTTTTATTATCTATTCATCAATATATTTCATCTTAGAGCTGTGCACGTTCGTTCTAAATATGCATTATAAGGTTTTTTACCTAACAAATGAATAACAAAAAATAAAAATAAATTAGTGCTTTACGAGGTTTTCACTGCTTAACGACGGTATGAGGATGCAAGCATAGTCGCAAAAAAGTGAAAGACTACCTTAGTAAAAAAAAATGTCCAACATAAGTAATTCTTTCTACAACAGTCTAAAGTAAAAGAAAATCAAATTATTGTTATATTGGGAGGAGTTCCTCTCAATTTTCCTACTAACAGAACTAAGATGCTGGATGTGATAATTCGTTCAGAGTTTCTAAGTTACTCCTAACGTGAATTGAAAAGAAAGAATTCTGGTATACCAGGTTCACACGATTCGATTCTAGTTGATCAAATGACTTGATCAACATAATTTGAAACGTTTTTGTTGCTTCAATTTGATTGAAAGTCTGTTCAGATGGTTCAAATCACATGCGATTATGCAGTTGATCAACTAGGATCCTATCGTGTAAACCTGGTGGTACACGCAGTACATTAGACTATGGTTGAGGACAGCGGGTCATATTATGACATGTTAAAACCATCACTGTTCCAGTGAGAGAAAGTGACGCGGCTATGCAGGTCGTGAAGCGCCGTCGCATTCTCACAACGGAACAATTATGATTTTATCATGTCATAATACGCCACCAGACGAGCGTAATTTACGCCTCGTATAGTAAGTCGCGCAATATCGGTTACGTTCGCTTCCATACAATATCGCGACTCATGCCACGACGACGCAAAATTAGTGCGATAAATCCTACCAAAAAATTACGCCGACATATTTTACTTGGCGTAAATTACGCTTGTCTGGCCTCAGCCTAATAGGACGAAAAGGAAATACTTAAAATGTTATAACACTAAAATTACACAATGATAATGATGTTTCATATGCGTGTTGAAACACAGCATCAATCATCTCAGTGATGAGACTGATCTGAGCATCCGACTTCCTTTCACTAAACTCTAGATCTTTAATCGTGACTAATTACTTATTAGTCGAACCCAGGACTTCACGATCAGCAGTCGCGCTTGCCACCACTAGACCAACGAGGAAGTTCCCCAGGTCGGGCAAAGTGTTATTGAGGTTTTCCGTGTGGAATTCCTTAATAGCAACCCGGAGTTTGGATTTGTGTCCGGTTAAAGGCAATAGGCTCGCCCCCTCTTACATGGGACTTAAACATAACGGCGAAATGAGAGTGTCACTATACACATCTGCCCAATCCTTCAGGGAATACAGGCGTGATGTTATATTTACTGATTAGTATTTTTATAAAATGTACTAGCGGCCCGTCCCGGCTTCGCACGGGTGGACATTTTTCCCGTTTTTGCAACATTTTTCATTTATGCTCCGCTCCTATTGGTCATAGCGTGATGTTATATAGCCTATAACCTTTTTAGGTAAATGGACTATCCAACACAAAAATATTTTTTCAATTCCAACCAGTGGTTCCTGAGATTAGCGCGTTCAAACAAACAAACTCTTCAGCTTTATAAAATTAGTATAGATGTTTGTTCAGCAATTAGTAGCAACATTAACAGACGGCATGATGAGGAAATTGTGGCTAATTACCAACCACGTGGATCATACAATTAGCGAGGTTAAGCTGCGTTTGGTGAGGTCAGTCTGTGTATGGGTGACCGTTCGTTATCATCGAGACCCCTTGGAAAGCCTTGGAGAGCACGTTAAACAGTCGGTATTGGGTGTCATATGAATACCTATGACAGTCGTTACGGGAAGTCAGAATCCCATAAGTCTGACAACCGATCTAAGGATATCGGCATTGCCCTGTAACTGGGTTGCGGAGGTCTGATGGCAGTCACTCCATATAAAATACTGGTATTCAGCCGCATTCGGTTAGACTGGAAGCGCACCCCAACATAGTTGGGAAGGGGCTAGGAGAAAGGAGACTTTAGACTTCTCGGTATTCTTGTTGCCTCTTGCCTATTGCTGGAGTCAGTTTCTCTTTGCATATTCCACGAAAAACTTGTTATCCATCATCATTCTTCAGAATTGCGTCACCAAATGTTATAATGATGTTAAGGACATCCATTTTTAAAAGACTCGTTTCGTGTTTAATAATAATATCAGCCTCTAACTGTCCCAATGCTGGGCACAGGCCTCTTCTCATAACAAGAAGGAACGAGCATTGATCACCACGCTTGCTCATTGCGGGTTGGCAATTTCAGACCATCTAGTCCAGGTTTCCTCACGGTGTTTTCCTTCACCATATTATGTCAGTGTCGTTCGTCTAGCTTTTTCCCAACTATTTTGGAGTCAGCTTCCAGTCTTACCAGATACGGCTGAATACCAGATACCTGAATATCAAACATCATAACAGTTGTCAGACTTTCGGGCTTTTGACTACTCGTAGCGACTGTCATAGGTATTCTTATGACACCTGGGACCGACGGTTTAACGTGCTCTCCGAAGCACGGAGAGGTCTCGATGTGTAACGAAAGGTCACCCACCCACGGATCTAACCTCGCAAATCGTATGATCGGTACGGTATTTAAATAACCACGAGCCCCTCGAGCCACGAGTGTCGTTTTGTGTGTATTGGGCAAAAATATGATCCCAGGATACACTTTGTTAGTTTTTTGAAAGTATTGCTCATCCTTACATTTCTAAATCTGAATAAATTATCAAAAAAATAGCTTCAACCTTTTTAGCACTTGCCGATTAGTTGCAAATTAATTGATAGACATTTTGTAAGCCTAAGTGTGCGCTAGGACGCAAGCGCAACACAAAAATCCAGCACATACTTACACAACTGTTCTTGCTTGCCTGTTGCACCAAGCAATTTGCTACACTTGCACGATAGATAAATAAATAATTAATAGCTTAGATATAAAAACAAAAAGTTCAGCACAACTAATCACGCTATTTGAGAGTTTCAAAAGTAGTCACTGTATATGATTTTATTGATTTTTCGCATTCTTTTTTCGATTGGCAACTGTTTCAGATGCATTTGCCTTTCATTTTTACACGGGTAGTTAATAGAAGATACTTTTACATAATTATGTTACCAATCTCAGTGCAAGATCTCTGGATTGATGTAGATTTTTGACAGAAATTCATTATAATATAACATCATGCCTGTTATCCTGAAGGGTTAGGCAGTGGTGTGACCCCCATTTCGCCGTTATGTTTAAGTCCCATGCAATAGGGGGCGAGCCTATTGCCATTAACCGGGCACAAATCTAGACTCCGAGCTGCTACTGAGGAATTTCTAATGAAAAAACCCAATAACACTTTGCCCGACTAGGGGATAGAACCCAGAACCCCATGCTCAGCAGTCGTGCTTGCGACCACAAGACCAACAAGGCAGTCAACTTGTCATTGACCAGATAATTACAACAGCATTCCCAAAAATAGTTTATAATCTCAACAATTTTGACGATTTGTATTCAATTATGAAGTTGTCGGGTGCTATTCATCTCCAAAGTTCAAGAGACGTATCTCAAAGTACTAAATCCTCCAGATCAAAATACAATGTCCTTAGTAACTCAACGGGTACAAAGAATACATAATAAATTGTAATTAAGGACCATTCTCCGCGTTTAATAAATCTTCCGTTATAAAGGAATGCCAAAAAGTATATCTGAAGTACGTACAATGTACAGGTACTGTCAAAAAACAATAAATAAATATTGGTTGACATTTTTAAGTGAAACTGGAACTTCCATATACGGTTGTAAGGGATTGTTTCCTGCAATATATGCATATCGATGAATGTTAGTATTCAGATTCATTAAACAATTAAATTGTATATCGTGGTGAAATGTGATTTTATTTAAATTGGTAAATGGGGCTTGTGGTTAATTACGAACCGCGCGAATCATACGATTTTTTAGGTTAAGCTGCGCTTGCTGCGGTCAGTCAATGGATGGGTGACCGTCCGTTACACATCGAGACCCCTCCGCGCCTCGGGGAACACGTAAAACAGTCGGTCTCGGGTGTCATACGGGTAGTCAGAAGCCCGAAAGTCTGACAGCTGGTCTAACTTTCGGGTATCGGCATTAGCTCCGTGTAAAATACTGGTGTTCAGCCGCATCTGCTTAGACTGGAAACTGACCCCAAGATAATTAGGAAAAAGCTAGGCGGAAGATTTAAATAGGTTATCACTATATTATCTTCCTCATTATTTAGTTATTCTCTATGGAACAAAAGACAAATGGATATAGGGAAGCCACTGACAAAGTAACGCAAGACGACCACTGCAGCAAAATGGCATTGTTCATGTTGTGATGCAAGAAGAGATATTCTACTAGATTTTGTAAGCGAGTTAACCTGAAACATCACTAAAATATATAAAACTAGCGACCCACTCCGGCTTCGCACGGGTGCAATCAAGATACTAATGTGGGGCATATAAATCTTCCTCTTGAATCACTCTATCTATTGCTGAAAACTGCATTAAAATCCGTTGCGTAGTTTAAAAGATCTAAGACAGCGGGAGCAACTTTGTTTTATACTAAATATGTAAAGATAATACACCCTTCGGGGAATACAGAACTGATATTATGTAATGTTATTAATAATATCCCACTTTTTATCAAAGGAGTCATTTGTATGTGTAAATATTACCCACAAATCGATTTCTTCAAAAAGGTTGACAACGGCATCTGCCTCTGTGCTATCATCATACCACAGTATTGCATCAAAAACTTAGCCCTCCAAATAAACCAATATTATTTACAACTATGCCAAAAAAATTACCAAACCAATTAAGCTCATCCAAACAAAAAAATAAACACAATAACTTATTATATTTGCTAGTTTCAAAATCTAGATATTTATCTAAACTACATTACGCTTTAATTACTGTTTAGATATGGCGGTTTAAATAAAACCGTATCGTGATGTTATCATTAAAATCTCATCATGACTGTACTCCTTTCTCGTTACAATAAAAAGAATGACATGGTTTTGTAGGTATATAATTATTACAAATGTTTTGGGTTCCGTTTACTTGTTTTTTAACCAAATTTTTTATGGTATACAACATGTAACGTAATTAACGCACACACTCAAACACACCAATTAGAATATTATGTTATAATTATAATACATACACTGAAATTTTAGTTTAACATGTATATGCATTGTTATTTACCAAATTAACGTTCTTGAAATAAGGTTTATTTTTCTTTATTTTGTATTGAATGACGGAATTTGTATTAATACAAATAAAAATGCACTTTTAAAAGTCTTTTTGCCTTGATTTACGGTCCATTTCAGTTTTTTTTTGACTGTTCAGGGGTAATGTGACTAATTTCCGTAGTTTTAATTATTTTTGGAATAAAAAATTACCTATATTAAAAATGATAGAAATCGATTCAGTAAACGATTCTGAACAAACTACTTTCAGGATGTGCGTTAATTAGGTTACATATTGTATATCTGCCTATCCTTTTCCCAACTATGTTGGGGTCAGCTTCCAGTCTAACCAGATGCGGCTGAATACCAGTATTTCACACAGAGCTACTGCCATCAGACCTCCGCAACCCAGTTACTGGGCAAAACCGATACTCTAAGGTTTGACCGGTTGTCAGGCGTAAACAAACGGTCACCCATCCACGGACTGACCGTGGCATGCGCAGCTTACCCTCGCAAATCGTAAGATCCGCGCGGTTAGTAATTAGCCACCAGCCTCTCCACTGTTAGCCACTGTTTTTTATGGGTAATTAGAGCATTTTATTTCTCGGCTACATACAATCGCCAATAAATAAAGTGGCAATTAGATGAGCAATCTGGAGCAACTCGATATGATTTCAGCGACTATGAGGCAACGGTGAATCCATAATAGACTGTTGCCGTAGGTTGCTACATGTGACCGAGACGTCTGCTGAAGTTGCGGTACATGCTTATGCGAATCCCGCGACCCCGACCGACGGTCAGGAAGAGGAACACCGTGAATTTTTAGCCGGTAAGAGTCCAGCAGACCCCCCGCACCTTCCCGGGCGAGGGACATGAGGAAAAATCCCACGAAAAAAAAGAAAAAGAAACGTGACTGTGACGTCAAATTGCTGGTTGTTGCAGACAAGTCATCAATTTTAGTTTACTATAACACCTTAAGGCGTTTAAGGAGGAACATTCAGCTTTCCCAGTCATCGCTCTTACTCTGATGACCGTAAAATGTACCGATAACCGTCAAAAAAACTCAGGCTTAGAAAGAAGCAGAAAAATTTGAAGAATTATAGTCTAGGATATAACTATTAGTAGGTTTCGTTTATTTATTTATTTATTTATACTCACATATAGAGAGAAGAACTTCCTAATAATACGCGACATATCCAGGTACTGCCTTGACTGCCTTGTTGGTCTAGTGGTCGCTAGTGCCACTGCTGAGCATGGGCTCCTGGGTTCGATCCCCAAATCGGGCAAAGTGTTATTCGGTTTTTCCATTAGGAATTTCTCTGTAGCAACCCGGAGTCTGGATTTGTGCCCGGTTAATGGCAACAAGCTCGCCCCCTATTACATGGGACTTAAACATAACTGGCGTAACGAGGGTGTACTAAATACACCTCTGCCGTACCCTTCGGGGAATACAAGGCGTGATGTAATGTTATGTTATGTTTTTATATCCAGGTACTCCTGGATATGTCGCGTAAACCACTTTCTGTATCAAGCCCTTGATCCAGCTGCCTAGCGAGAGACTCTTCAGATCTTGGCTATAAGACCATTGGCCGTAACACCTATCAGCACACTGACTACTGAGTAGGTTTTATACTAAGAAGACTCAGACGGAATTCTCCTGACATTTCCACGAAAGAACCTTTTATAAATTGCTATTTCAATGGAGTTTTAATTTACTCTACGGATCCCTAACTGCAATCTGCAGTAACTTGAGGTCTTCCAGTTTACAAGGTGAACGTTTTTGGAGGCCACTAAAAATAAAAATACCTGAGTTTAGATTGGAACATACTACTGAGGTTGACGACCTTTGCAAACCGCTTCATGAAAAAGGATTTGAAAGGGATTTCTTACATTTTTATCTTGAGAAATGGTTTACTTAAGGTCGTATTTCACTTTTATATAAGTGTTGTGACGAAAGTAAAAACATTGTATAGCTTTTAGATTTCTTGATTGATATTTGAATAAAGATCACCGTGTAGAAATATTATTTACTAGCTGTGTCCTCACGGCTCCGCCCGTAGCCTATGTTACTCAGTGATAATGTAGCTTTCTAACGGCAAAAGAATTTTTGAAATCGTGCCAGTAGTTTTTAGGTTTATTCGCTACATACAAAAATCCAAAAATACAAATCTTTCCTGTTTATAATATTAGTATAGATAATAAAGTAAGAAAGTAAAACTCTTCCAGTCAAATGTAAAATGGACAAAGAAACTGAGATAACAAGATACCCACTACGTGCGCGCTCTTCGCTTCTGTGTTATCTAGATATCTTCTGAATTAACTAAATTTTAGTTTTATATTTTTCTATGAATAATCCCGTGAAGTGTCGCCCGTTAATTCGAAGTAACCCTGTCCTTTACTTACCTACATACAAACATATACTGACGCCTATAATTCCCGAAGGGGTAAGCAGAGGTGTTCTTTTATTACGTTTCGCCTCTTGTACTTAGTCCCATGTAATAGGTGGCGACCCTATAGCCATTTTCCGGGCACAACTGCTATTATTATTATCTTATCTACATCTTTAGAATAAGATATACGCACTCGTTTTGAGATTACATTACTGTACTATTTTCTGCCTAGCCTTTTCCCAACTATGTTGGAGTCAGCTTCCAGTCTAACTAGATGAGTCTGAATACTAATATTTGACACAGAGCGACTACCATCAGACCTCCGCAACCCAGTTACAGGACAATGTCGATATCCTAAAGTTGACCGGTTTTCAGACTTTCGGGTTTCTGACTTCTTGTAACGACTGTGTTTGTTTGACACCCGGAACTGACGGTTTAACGTGCTCTCCAAGTCACAATTATTATCCTTTATACATTCTCTTAAATCTTTAGAATTAGATAAAGCACTCATTTTCAGATTACATTGCTGTACTACATGCTAATTCAAAAATGTAAAAATCAAATGCCCGTCTCTCTATGTAACATACGAACAAAATTATCTTAACACATAACAGCTTTTACATACACACTGATGACGGTTGCGTTAAGGTCATGTAAATGTCAAATGAGAGTCAAATGTTATAGGAGACACGCATCGCATGTCAAATGCCAGCAGCACTGTCTCCGTGAACATGTAGAAATAACCAATATCATGTAAATTAAATTCCAATTATGGTACTTGTTACTTCTGAAGTCAGAAATGCATCGCCTGACAGCTGCCAGTCTCCAGTTACATAGAATATTACATGGGAATTATTTTAAAGGTCATGTAGTGCTGAGATTCTGGGTTAATAAAGAGAGACAACTGCCGGGCTCCCATTGCAAAGGATGATACAGCAGTAACAGCCTAGTGATGTGACTTTCAGACCAAGTCATAGGTCTCGAGTTCGAACCCAAGGCACGCAGCTCTGACTTTTCGGATTCATGTGCGTATTGTATAATTATCACTTGCTTAAAAACGGTGAAGGAAAACATCGTGAGGAAACCTGAGAAATATTTCTCAACGGCATGTGAAGCCAAGTCAGAGGCTCATGGGCGGCATAAACTTTGACACCAGGTTAGTTACTAACCACACGAAAAGAAGAAGAAGATCGCAATGGATCTTTTGGAAAAGATGTTATCGTAATTGCGATTCATGTGCCGTAACATTTTACTCGGGCACAGGAACTGAAAGCGGTTACGGTATAAGGTTACGATACCTTTAAATTTTAGGATACCGTTTTCTTATAATGGTGGGATCATACCTTTATTTAACCTTCTAGGATTACGGTACCGAAAAACTTAGACAAATTAATGAATCATACTAATGAAACATTGATGCTATCTGGGGCCTCGTAAAAAGGACAGGGTGGCAAGGTGGTTCATGAAAGAAAACCCTTATTTATAAAGTTTTAGGTACCAACACCGAAATATATTTAAGTATTGTAATATTCAGGTATGAGCAATGAAGCTTAGTATTCTCGGTGTTAAATTAACCGATCGTGTTAGAAACACCACCCCTGCGCTCCATAACGCAAGTAGCAGATTTTGGAGAAAAAACAGCCCGGCTTAAGTGGAAGTAGGCCGGTCATGTCGCTCGAATGCACTTGGACCGATGGGCAAAGATCGTCACTAACTGGACGCCTGAAGGAGGACATTGTCGTCGGGGTCGGCCGTGGCGTAGGTGGCGTGACGATCTCGACGCTTTTGCGGGGCTCACATGGAAAGAAAGAAGAAGAAAGAAAGAAAAACCGTTTATTCACGTGAGAGTGAAGCACATAACATAGCTTTTTATAAAAATAAAATAACTGGCACAGAAATATATTATGCGCCACTACCGCGCGAAACATACATACATGGTTAGAAACGGCACAAAATAGAGAGGTTTGGAAGGCAAAAGGGGAGGCCTTTACTCAGCAGTGGGACACTCGATAGGCAACTAAAAAAAAACAGATAACCAAAATTTTGAGGTATGACGTCATACCATATTTTAAAGGTATCTTAAGTTTCCGGCTATTCAGTCCCTGTTCGGGCACATGTCGCGGCACTTGTCCCTTCATCGCCTCTATTACCAACAACAAGTAGGGTGGCCAATTCTCAGTACTAAACACGGCATATTCAAATGCACATTGTCTCATAGACTATTACATTATATTTCTTACGTGCAGTGAGAACTAACTGTTGAAAGCTTATTGTTTGCGACATACTTACAAGTTGAACACGGCACAAAGCTTCAGTGAGAGGATGTGACTAATTTTATAATTAAATAACGTGTCTGATAATGCATTACAATAAGTGGTATGAATTTTGTTCTCTATTTGTTATTTATTTTATGTTGCATGTTTGAACGAAATAGATTAAACAATAATTATTATGTACGAATAAAGAAATATAATAAAGTATATTAGAGGGAGTTTGGAAGTGGCACCAGTGACAGAAAAGTTGAAATGAAATCGTTTGTCCTGGTATGGGCATGTGATGAGGAGGAACACGTGTGACTAAGAGAGTGATGAATATGAATGTTGATGGATGGAGGGGGAAAGGGAGACCAAAGAAAAGATGGATGGATTGTGTGAGGGAGGATATGAAAGATAAGGAAGTAAATGATAATGAGACGGCTGATAGGGAAGAGTGGAAGAGAAAACATATTGCGCCGATCCCAAGTAACTTGGGACCAGGGCAGGAAAATGATGATACGAATAAAGAAAAATATATCTCAATAAACATAACATAACATCACGCCTGTGTTCCGCGAAGGGTTGGGTAGAGGTGTATAGTATCACCCTCGTTTCGCCATTATGTTTAAGTCCCATGTAAAAGGGGCGAGCCTATTGCCACCAAGCGGAAAAACCCAATAATAATTTGCCCGACCTGGGGATCGTACCCAGGACTTCATGATCAGCAGTCACGCTTGCCACCACTAGACTAACGTGGCAGTATAGTAGTTTTATATCTTACTAGCTGTATCCACACGGCTCCGCCCGCGTAAGAAGTTTTATTCCACTAATAAATATAGCATATGTTACTCAGTGATAATGTAGTTTTCCAACGGTAAAAGATTTTTTGAAATCGGTCCAGTAGTTTTTAAGTTTATTCGTTACATACAAAAGTACAAATCTTACCTCTTTATAATATTAGTATAGACTAAAAAACTATAAACTAAAAGAAGGCATCAAAATGTTCCTCCGCTTTGCTGTCAACTGGTAACGTACCCAGAAGACTGGCAGCATTGCCACGTTGTATGGCAATACTAGAAATCTTTTGGCCAAAGTAAAGGCCAGCCTTCGAGTCACGTGCGATGTCGACCAGCCACCCATGTCCCTGTGTAATAGTTGAGCACTCGGACCCTACGACTTGTACATTCTTATTATTTTCTTTTTATTTTGGTTAAGGAAAACATCGTGAGGAAACCGGCATGCCACCCGGAGAGATATTTCTCGACGGCACCTGAAGCCAAGTCAGGGGTCCATGGGTCGGTATAAAGTCTGAGTCAAAGTTAGTCACTACACACTAACCACACGAAAAGAAGAAGAAGAAGTTTTCTATACGTTTTCACATAATACGCGTGAAACTCGAATCTAGAAAGGGCTAATAACTGCACCAATCTAGTAATTAACCTAAAAGACAATAGTGTATTTTTTTGTTCTCAATGTTATTATTAACTAGCATTTAGCCCGCAACTACGTGCGCGTGAATTTTCAACTTCCATCCTCTATTTTACTCCCTTAGGGATAGAATTTCAAAAAATACTTTTTTAGTGGATGCCTAAGACAAAAAAGGAACCTACTGTCCAAATTTCATGTTTCCAGCTTCAGTAGTTTAGGTTCTGTGTTGATGAATCAGTCAGTTAGTCAAGACAAATAAGTATATATTTATATGTTCTTCGTCTTTCTGCCCTTATCCCACACTAGGTGGGGTCGGCACAACATGTAATTCATAAATTCATGTCGTTAAAGGTTTTGGCTTATTGTTTTATGACCGGCCGCCTGCCTGACATTAACCCTCCTTGGGAATACTCGTTGCGTCGTCGCGCGGGTGACCCAATGTGCTTGCTGATATTATGCACTGGGTCCTAAAATGATATGCTTGTCAATCTTATTGCCGACAAATAAGCAAACTATGTTCTTTTTGGTGGAGTATACTTGAAGTCCCTCGACCCACTCATTCGGTTATGCTAGGGACTTTGGTTCTGACACATCGTAAACTAATTTAGCACCGTGAGCGTCTCTGTAAAAACTATAATTATATAGTATTTATGTATGTATGGATTTTGCTGTCAGAAAAGCTTACTGAGCTACAGACCGAAGGTTCTACAATGCCCTTCTGCACAAGTGCATCTTGAAGCACTATAAAACTACAACGGGGCAGTCCTGCAAACAATATGTGAGAGTTGTCTCGGCCAGTAACCTTAGGGTATAATTATTCCTACTAACGAGGTATGAAGATTCTTTGTATAAAATAAAGGTATTCAGTGACAAATTTTAGGTGAAGGGTGCGAGTAAGATTCTGAGATAAGTCTCTAAGCGCCCCTTCACACAGCAGAAACATTTTAACGGATCCGTCGGTACTGGATGTGTTGTTCACATCTGTACCAACGGACAGTTAAACAAATGGCAGCTGCGTCGCATCTGGCAGTATTTTTTACTGGATTCAGAATACTGTCGTGTATGGAACTCGCTCAGTGCCCGATCACACAGCGGATCCGTTTTAACGGATCCGTTTTTTATACTGTTCCGGCATCCAGTTTTTTATAACAAAACGGAACATGTAAAAATGTTAGACCAGTATTTTTTACTGGATTCGGAATACTGTCGTGTATGTGAACTCACGCATACAATTACAGGCGCCTTTACCAAAATAAAAACGGATCCGTTAAAACGGGTCCTGTAAACAGTTTCTGTGTGAGCTAGCTGTAATAGGGTCAACTAAGGATTATATCAAAGAGGAGTGGGAGTTTATTTGTAACGATTGTTTAGGCTCCTTTAATTCCAACAATTTCTTGATTTTAAAGCCTCAAATATGTACCACGTTAATAAGGATCAGTCCTGCAGATAGTGCTATCCACGCGACGCGCCCCACTCTCCGTCTAAATCGCGTGTTCTCTCTCTAAGATGAAAACTGATAGAGAACACGCGTTGAGGTGAAGAGTGGGCGCGTCAGCGTGGATTGAACTATCTATATTTCGTACTCGAGTCGACTTCAGAATGTCGATATTAACGCTAGAGATTTCATGTCAGCTTACTGCAATGCGATTTGTATCTGTTTGTACACACGACAGTAAATCAAGCTATATATTTCCAGTACAAAAGCTGACTTGATTGCATGGAAATTTCATATAATTAGTGGTCAACATTAACTTTGTCGTCGTGTGTGCCACAAGAAATAGTGGGCATTACGCAGGGCTCAATTCTTGGCCCATACATTTTTTGAGGGATAATTACTATTTAGTATTTTTTGCAGATGTGTTGCAGCATAAAATGTAAGGAAAATTAACAAACAGTTAGTTTAGTCTGTTTCAGTTATTATCTACCATTGAGTAATTTCGTATAGTATTCTGTTGTGAGGAAATGTTGGGGAGGGGCAGTCTAGAATTATTATCTGCTAGTCCGATATTCAACAATTATAATATTTATTATTTCTATTTATCTGACATTCAGTCAATGTCACTTATTTACTTGTTTCTGTAAAACTACCCGCTACTTGCCTGCGTTTACGCGTCTCATTCATTCTTATTCAAACATACATTTAAAAGTCATTTAAATGTGTTGTTTGTGTACATTTAAATCCTCTGCAAACTACTGATTTGCTGCTATACAATTAAATGATACAATTATTAAGACCTTTCGTTTAAGGTATATCAGAAAATGATACAACTCTGGGGATGTTTTGCCCATTATCCTTTCGAACCAACATATGTAGTTCCCTCTAGGTATGATAAAATAAAACACACACATTTGTTTAACTTAAAATGTATTTAACTTATTAAGTCTTAACATAGGACTATATTATGGTATCACTAGGCTGGATTAAGATCTCGATTTGGGGGCAGGCGCAGCCGCGGGTCCTTCCTCGGATTCCTTGTACCAGTCCTCGCTGTAAACATAAAGTTAAGAATTAGATTTCATTTCGGAAACGTTGCACATAATATTATTATTTCGTAAACGGGGACTTTTAATTTCAGAAGCAGTATGTATGAATCATTTGAGTTTGATTATTGAATCGAAAAAGATGACAAATACATTAAACCAATCTGCCCTTGCGTCAGCAGGACTGTAGTAAAATGATTTACCAGTCAGCAAGGTAGGTAGTTGTGCTGACTGCCCAGTGAGCGCCTGATGTAAGTTAAGTATGGTCCTTCGTCGACAATCTTTAAAGCATCATCATAAAACCAATCAAGACTCTTCAACTCACCATCCGCGCACGTTCTCAGGTGCGTCACACCTCTCGGTCTCCTCGTTGTAGACCTCTCCGGCTTGGCATCCAAGGTCACGGGGCTCAACACCGTTCAGGCACACGTAGAACCGTTGGCAGTCGTTGGGGTGGGGGAACTTGGGGTGAGCGACGATCTGGCCCTGAGCATCGACCTTCTGCTGTACGGGGCACTCGAAACCGTCCTTGGTTTTCTCTGAAATAAATATCGAATTGGTTAAAACAGGCTTCAGATGTTTTACCTCTACATTTAAATAGATTAAATGGAGAACGAAATAAGTGCTTTCGTTAAATTATTGACTAGACTCAACGTTGAACCTAAAGTCCGGCAAGGTTGTTGACATATCTTCAATTAAAAAAAAATCTACCAATCGACTAATATCTTTATCATTTAACTATATGTGTATTCTAAATATAATAAAAAACAAGAGATACTCACTCTCTTGAGCCTGGCATCCTTGTCTGCCAGCGGAATCGGGCCACACGCAGGTTCCAGAGTACTCGTCGAAGTGGAGTCCAGCGGTGCACTTGACTTCAGTGGACTCGCCTTCAATGCAGTTGAAGAAGATGTTGCAGACGGAGGGGTCGGGGTGGGCGAAGAAACCGTTGCGGCGGGGGCATTGGCTGTTGGGCTTGGCCGGTTCTGTGAAGTGAAGGAGGATGAGTATGTTGTAAGTTTGAATGGAGATTGTGGTGTTGGTAGGGTTACCATACGTCCGTATTTGTCCGGAGTCTTTATTTATTGAACCATACGATAGTACGATTTTTCTAAAAAAAAAACAATTCATCAAACGAAAAGTTTTTTATAACTTTTTTTTTACGTTCGTCTTTATGTCCAGACTTTTCTTTCGATAGGGTAAGGCTAGTTGTATAATAGTATAGTGTATATTGTGTATAGTGTAGTAGTATAGAGAAAAATGTAAAACGTCTTTAATATGAAATAAATAGAAAGTTATAAACGTATTTTTCCAAAAAGATTTACAAGTTACTTTAAATATGATCGGTATTCTTAGATCCTAAAAGTTAGAAGCAGACAGGTAAAAGGTTCTAAGGCCCGCATTAATAAACGCGTCTAAACTGTCAAACTGTCAAAATGTAAACATCGTCTGAAAATCATGCATTTGACAATTTATTTTTAATGAAACCAGCAACAAAATTTATTTCAAAACGACATTATAGAGACAGCTCTCTAATGAGAACCGCTGTTATTAATATGGGTCTAGGAATGAATCAAAGTTTCAAAATCTACTTGCAAAATACTAACACAATAATTGGCCATCAATTCAAAACTTAAGCAAAGATCATAAAAAATCCTGCAGACTATCAAATTAATTATGTAAATAATCTAATAATAATAGCAATAACATTTGGCGTGACCTATTGCATTTTTACACATCGGTCCATAAATCATGCCGTTGCACATCAAAAACATAAATTAAGATGCAGACAGGTTGCATAAAACCATCCAATGCAAACTACATTTTGAAATTCGAATAATTTAAAAACTTGATATATCTCTTTAGAATAGAAATGCAAGGAGTCTGATTGGTCCGGCATTGAGTATAAAGTTGGCGGCCCGGCCTTCAGTATAGATGGTCATTTAACCTAGGAAATGACAATTGCATTACGCAGATCAGGAAGTCAATTGGTTTTGGTCTCTTTCACTCAGTTATGTCAAGAACTCTACCCGTTTGCGGCCATTTTTAATTATTTACGCCTGTTATTTGCCTTAGTTCCGGCTAATTAAATGTTGAGGTTTTTTACTATCAACTTTATCATTCGACATTATTTCTTCGTAGAATTTTATAAAGTAACTTTTTAGAAAAGATTTTTCCGTATTAGGTATATTCTTCTTGTCTTGTTTATTTTAGGACTTATCGACTTTTATAAACATTAAATTCTTATTTCGGTGTACAGCTAGTCATAAAAGCTGACTGACATTGTCGAAGTTACTCAACATCCAAGTCACGAACACAAAGTTGTTGCATTCTTCACATTCATGCTTCTATGTTCCACAACACATTCCAATGTAAATGGTATTTTACGTGGGCTATCTTTTAAAACATGTACGTTTTCTAAATGATTGTAACAACTAACGGTCATAATGGTCCGTCTTCCCGTGAAGGTCGTAAAATCTGATGAAGGCATCATTGTCCGGAGTATGGCAGCTACATCATTGTGAGTGATAATGACAATTTATTTGCCAGAACTACACTCAGGAGCAATGAATCCGGGTCAAATGTTTAACAATGTTTTCCGAGATATACATTTTTATGTTGGTGACCCGGATTCATTGCTCCCGAGTGTAGATAGTGCCAGCGAATAAATACAAAACTTTAGACTTGATAAACAATAAAATGTTTATTAATACGGTACTCATTTTTACTCGATTGTATTTTTGAGTATTTACTCGGCATCGAGTACTTATACGAATAAGAACTAAGAACCCAACTCTAGACAAGAACTTGACTTGTTTATATCCTCTGATCTTTTAATCTAGGAGAATCCCTCTATATCTCTGTTCCTTGGATTCGTGTGCTTCATCTTAGACCCTGTCTGCGCTTACCCTCAGGCGAGACTAAGGTCCGACGCGACCAAAGCTAAAATCCATAGAACCTTTCTGAATCTTTCCATACACGTGTGGCAAGCCCGAACCTACTACACCGTTTCAAACACACATATATGAATGTCTAGAATTGTCTACCCGTTGGCCTAGAAAGTCAGTCGCGTGTCGCCACGACCTAGTCGGTCAAAGGTAGACAGGATACCTTCACTTCATGAGAATTGTCGCAAGTGACCTCAGAATGACATTTGATCTAACTGTATAGTGGGACTACGCATATAGTTAATGTTTTTTCCTCATCTGACGAGCTTCCGAGAATAATGTTTTATTAGTACTAGAAGTTTTGTTGCGATATAAGTTCTTTGAATTACTTTCAGTTTTTTTTTGTTACTCATGTTCAATGCAGTAGCAGATATATATTTTACGTCATTAAATACAGTCATGATGTGCCAAAAGTTATCAATACTCAATGTGTTGTGTTTTTCCATCCATGAATATTATTTTGGATTCCACATATGCTACTTTTTCTTTTAGTCCTATTACTTGTTTTTATGATCTTTCTTCCCCTAGATTTAAATGTGTTATCATCACAAAAAGGAAACCTTGCTCAAGTGGAGATTTATAGACGATTCCAGTTTGGAGTGTAAATGTGTTGCTGTTCCACAAACGGTGGGACACCTGACATCATGCCCTGCGTGCCCTAAACCTGCTCATTACAGGAACTAATGGACGCTACTGATAACGCTAAACTCGTATCTAAATTCTAGGCCGACTCAATTTAGATTCCCATCGAAACGCTAAGAAGATCACAAAATAAGTAGTTAAGAATCTGATACACTGTCCTTCCCTACTGTCTCTGCTACCAACCCTCGGTGTGGTTTGCAGTCAAATTCGTTCTTCCTAAAATATCAACCTCCAGAAACGATGAAATAGATAATCTGGATGACTTACGCAGCTCAGTCCTGTCTCCACAGTCTACATTGAAGGGCTGGTCGCACTTGTTGATCTTCCTGATGGTGGGGTCGAACACCAGTCCATCGGGGCACAGCTTGGTGGTGGCCACACCATCGACACACTCGTAGAATTTGTCACATTGCGTCTGGTCTTCGTACTGGCCGTCCTTGTTTGGACATTTGAATTGAGCACCTGGAGAGGAAAATTAAGATTAATGGATGATTTTTACAATTTTTTTTTTTTTACAAATTTAACATTTTTTTTTGTAGTGTAGAAGTAAATTTGTATCCCATGTGGAAGAAATATTGACGGGTACAGTCAGAGTTAGTCAAATCTACCTACCGACAAATTTAAATCCGCCATTAATAGCTATTGGACTATGGATTAAAAGGTTAAACATGACGTGCCTATGCATAGAACGGATAACCGCACTATCCATAGTTACATATTTATTCTCGTGGCTTAGGTAGTATAAGTAGATCTCAGTGCTTCTGACTGTACTGACTATAACTATGTACTTTTCCGATGGTGCCATTTTGGTCATTTCCGAAATGTCTTGAGTATATTTCAGCGCGTTATAAGTCAGGAAATTAAATTTGCTATTTGACATTTACCAAAGTATACTTAAATGCTAATTTATGTACATAATCCTTTATAATTTCATCAAGATATTGCAGAACTGTTATGTCAAAACGCGCTTTAATTATCGCTAAACGCAACACTTTAAAATTGTTGACCCAGAACAATTAAAAAGTACTACGTCTATCATTATTTATATACTTTACTTAGTGGCAATTAATTTAAGTCATTATGTCTAATTACATTAGTTACAGAATCGTTCACCCGTAACAGTTCCACCCCAGCAGGTTTGCCCAAAAATCAGACCGGTTAATGAGTGAAAGCCGATTTAGGTAAAGAAGCAAGTTTTTCTTTCGCTCTGAGATACAGATCGAGTTTTTATTGCATAAGTATGTATGTACTGTTGTATAAGAGGTGACACACATTCGACTGTTCTCGACGCTAGCCCGATATGTTACGAATAGTGTTGTGATTGGTTTCTTGCTCGAGTTGTGCAAATCTTTTTATCGGAGCTACTCGAGTGTTTCAAATCTTTTTGTACACTTTCATTGTTATGATGATAGATGCTACTTCGTTGGGTTTGCTGTGATGAAATTATTATTTAAAAATATACTCAACATTTGAAATTAATATTGTTAGAATAACATATTTTTTGGATTGATAGACTTTGTGAACAATACTTCTGAAATCGATTTGGTATTTCAAGGTATCGATTTTGAGTTGAGAAAGAATAATATTTAAAGATAATCATGTTCGTCTCATCACTAGTTGAATATTTAGATTGACATTTTCCGAATAGCGGTTTTTTTGCAATTTAAATCAACTCGAATGGTCAAGGCCGAATTAAATTAACATAAGTAGTAGTTTGTCGACGTATTATTGATAATTTTAATCATATTTAATGTAGATTTATATAGATTATACCGATTAAAATTGAAATTTGTGTTTAAAAATATATAAGATATTACCTACACCTTCTTAACGACCTTAGTTTTATTAATGATTTAATAATAGATTAGCGCATAATCTCTAGGTTTTCGAATGGACAAAATAAATTAATCTTGATTAAGGAAACACGGAAAATTTTAAAATGTTTGACCTTACTAGTAGTAAGTAGGTGGGTAGTTAGTAATATTTCTTATGTACTTTCAGGATGACAATATCAATCTTTTTATTGCCAACATTGCAATCAATTGTCACAAATCAATACTTTTCAAGTCAAAGACCTTTAATTAGTGCATTCGTTTCGTTTTTATCCGTCGACGACAGAGTGATTGTTATTTAACAAAATAAATCATTTTTACTTCGAAACTGTGGCTCTAAATAAACGCAGTCCAAGATTCAAGATTTTGTTATTTCAAATAGGCACAGTACATGCTCTAAAAAGTTGGTCCCATAGAGAAGATCCGACAACTCAATGGATACTTATTCTTTTTAAATATGGAACAATCTAGTATTTTACAATGTTGCTGACTGAAGTATCTGTTTTTGCATGATGAAAGTAGCGAGAGAAGTGTGTCACTAAGCGACCTGCGTGGTAGGTATTATAAAACAGCGTCACACGACCCGGAGATCATGTAACATCTACAACGTAATGTACGTAATTGCATTCAAATAACTCGTGAGTAAAGAAGTTTGATCTTACTGATCATTATGGTGGTGTTGTGAGTTATGGTTTAACAGTGAAATAGTTTTATTATTTATTTATTTATACTAATAAATAGTTATTACATAGTGAGATTCAGAAGCGATTTCCTTCTAAACTCTACTGCCTCGTTGGTATAGTGGTGGCAAGCGCGACTGATCGTGAGGACCTGGATTTGATTCCCAGGTCGGGTAGTGTGTAATTGGGTTTTTCCGTGAGGAATTCCTCAGTAGCAGCCCGGAGTTTGGATTTGTGCCCGGTTACAATAGACTCGCCTACATGGAATTGTACATCGAATTATGTATGATTACTCTACCGTTATAAGTAAATGGCATAACTTTGTTCAGCGAATATTAGTAAGGGAGTAGGAATCGTTATGATTTCAGCATATGTATTTACAAAAAAAAACTCGTACTTCATAACTGGTTCTTTTTTATTATGGTGTTATCATAATGTACTTCTACGTGGCGAGATACGTACAATAGATACTTGAGTTTTGAAAACTTATTAATGTTCGTTAATTTACCATCAGAAAATGGGATAAACAACCAACAGATTAACCAACATTTTTGAGATATAAATTAACTGGCTTTATCAATATTTTACTATATAAGATTACATAGGAAAAAATCATAAGAAGCCAGTTCTATTGCAGCTAGCTAGGTAAGCCTACCAACTAAACCTTACAAGAACCTCTACCCAACAAAACCACGTCCTATCTATCAATAAATCAACAAAAGCTCGTAGCATAATGTAACACATGATTATCGAGGGGTACCCGAACCGGCGCGCGCGCATGACGCAACAAGTGAAAGTGAGTCGCGACTTACGACACCAGTGCATCGCGCTGATGCAGCAAGGGTCGAGATCACATTGACCTGTGATGATACCGTTCTATAGGATATGTTACTATATTGATAATGTTTGTTGCTAAGTTACTATATTTAACTTTAAAGTTATTTATCTGAAGATTAAAAAGGTTTATTGAAGAATTATGTTAATAATATCAACTTAGTATGCGTACGTCTTTAATTATTTATGACTTCAATCATGGTAATCGTTGCTGTGGTGTTCGCTTTTATTAACATACTAGCGGCCCGTCCCGGCTTCGCACGTGTGGATATTTTTCCCGTTTTTGCAACATTTTTCATTTATGCTCCGCTCCTATTGGTCACAGCATGATGTTATATAGCCTTCTCTGTTATCTACCTTCCTCGATAAATGGACTATCCAACACAAAAAGATTTTTTCAATTCCAAGCAGTAGTTCCTGGGATTAGCGCCGTCATACAAACAAACTCTTCAACTTTATAATATTAGTATAGATTTAAACGTAAAGCAAGTAAAATTCTATAATTAACAACACTTAATTAGCCCATTACTCTCTCACTGATGTACACGGGCCTCTCCTCAGAATGAGAAGGATTTAGGCCTTAGTCCACCATACTAGCCTGATGCGGGTTGGTATACACATCATCGAAAACTTTATTTTTGAAGACTTCTCAGTTGTTCAAGTCTTTTCCTTGAACGTTAATTCAAGTATTTATCAAAGTTCACATATGAATTCAAAAAGTCAAAGGTGCAGGCCAGGTTCGAACTGAGTCCCTCCTACATGGAAGACAAGCTAACCGCTAGGCTATCCCTGTTGTTAATCAACTAAATCAACATTAATCTGCATTAACAGGAAGAATCTTTGATTTTTTAATTAATTATTATCAGATCAGCTGAAGATACGAAAGTTTCTCAAGGAAAAAACACATCTTTAAACAAGTTGATACTACTACATATACTGAGACCTAACCCTGAATATAAATGATTTGTTACCCAATAAAATAAAAAGCGAAATATATTTAAAACACGGACATATCTCGGAATCACGTTTTCCTCAGGTAGTGACAGGCATACGAAAATAACTTAAGTATAATGTGTATAACTTGTATAAAGACATTCCAGCGAACGGGTTTGACTTTTATTTGCTCACTGGCTTTACAAGCAATTCCATTATTAATTATCTTTGCTTTTCCGAGTAAATTATATACTCTGGAAATATATACCTACCTATAAGTAAATACCTCGTTGGTATTGGCAAGCGCGACTGCTGATCGTGAGGTTTCGGGTTCGATCCCCAGGTCGGCAGTGATATCCGTGTAGAATTCCTCAGTAGCAAGTATTCCCCGAAGGGTTGGGCAGAGATGTATAGTAACAACCTCATTTCGCCGTTATGTTTAAGTCCCATGTAATAGGGGGCGAGCCTATTGCCAGTAACCGGGCACAAATCCAAACTCCTGGCTGCTATTGAGGAACTCCATACGGAAAAAACCCAATAACACTGCTTGGTCTGGGAATCGAACCCAAGTCCTCACGATCAGCAGTCGCGCTTGCCACCACTATACCAAGGAAGCAGTAGGCAATAAAATATTACTATTCATGTTTCTATTACATCTGTTTGTTACTATTGATCAGTGGCGTGCATTGCATATAGGCAATTAAGCAGTGCCTACCTTATAAGATTTAATTAACTACTCCATCTTTAACTATTACTATAAATAAAATAAGCGTGTATGGCTATGATTTCTTTTGGTCAGAATCCTATTGAAATGGGTTTAAGCGTACAATTGAAAGGAGACATCGCTAGTGCCTGCCTACCTAGTCCGAAAACCAATGCACGCCACTATACAACGTGTTACATAATTCCCCATGAAAAATGTAAAAAATCAAGTAGTCTTTTATGGTTGTTGTCATTTACCTCTCAGAGGAAATTAGGTAAGAATGTAAATAACTCTCTGGGTAGTCTACTCCTTAGTTTTATGTTTTCAGGGTTGCGTTTCAATGATGATTATTTTATGTTTCATCCAAATTCTTTTTTTTTGGGTCATACTACTGTTTTCAAATGTTGCCAATAGACTTTTTACAGGGGACCTTTAACCCCCTTTCGGCTTTAGGGGTATTTTTGTAACACGTTGTATAACTATCTGTTACTATGTATGACTAAATTTTAGAATCGGTAAATATAACGCAATCAATCATACTAAGTACTAATCAATAAATTTCAATACAACTGAAACGTCAGCTCAAATTTTATTGTAACATAAATACATAAACTCTCTCCGCAACATTTATTGCGCAAGCCAACAATATTTGCGTAAATTTTAATATCACCGATGTCAACACAGTGCCATGCAATAGTTTGTAGAAATTTCGCATGAACTTATTTTTACTTGAGGCGTAAAAAATGTTCGGAACAAGTGAATGTCAATGTCGTGTTGCAAAAAAAAGCCACTCGACAGTAACGCGAAACGCAATTTCTGTTTATTTTCATTCCTTTTGTTATTATTTTAAGTTTTTTGCTGTTATAAGTGAAATCAACTTTCATGAGTATATACTCATAAAATAGTGGAAATAACAAGTTCTTTAGTGAATTGGACAGTTTAAGTTAGAAGGTTAAATATTACTGGAATAGTTAATTTAAGGTTCTTAGGCCAAGGGAATTAGTAAAAATCTTATATGTAAGCTTATGTTTTGGATCATTTTTGAAATATTGTAACGTGTTTTTTTTATCAGATTATTTTTTTTATCTTTATATTTTATCTTTAATGTTAACTATTAGCTTTAACTTCTAAATTAAAGCTTCACTGGCATTTATGGGTAACAAGAAAATCGTTATTATATTTATGTTGTCATGTTGGCAGTGACACTTAAAAATTAAAAACCATATTTCTTAAGCCTTAACTTAACTTTATACTAATACCTAATTATTTTTGACACGTATATCAATCACGCAATTATCTACAAGTTGCAAATCCTCCTAACAGTTCAAGGTTCTCGAAAACTGTCCTCATTTTAATAAGGAGAAATAGCAATTACTAACGACCTATAAAACCTAATTACATCGTAGAGTCCAACACACGGCCAGCTTACTAATTGGTGCGCATACCTAATGAATGCAAGGCGGGCTAACGGAAAACAACTGGGCGACTGAACCCGAAAGTACGTGACGGGAATATATGTATATACTTAAACATAACATCACGCTTGTATTCCCCGAAGGTTTGCGCAGAGGTGTATAGTAACACCCACATTTCGCCATTAAGTTTAGGTCCCATGTAATAGGGGGCGAGCCTATTGCCATCAACCGGGCACAAATCCAAACTTCGGGCTGCTACTCAGGAATTCCATACGGAAAAACCCAATAACACTTTGCCCGACCTGCGGATCAAACCCAGGACTTCACGATCAGCAGTCGCGCTTGCCACCACTAGACCAACGAGGCAGTTATTACTTGAATATACATGTATATACTTGAATATATAAATGCAGTTTTGCTTCTTTTTAAAAATAAAGGAATGTTTCCTTTGAGGAAAACTGGCTATCTCCAGTATTTCGAATACTTTTCCTCCAAGTGCGGTTAGAAATATTCCATCCCGTATGTAATTATTCAGTGCTGTCGATTCTGTTGCGCACTTTGACAGGACTAAACTAAACTAAGGGTGTTTGTCTCTTTCTGTTTCAATAGAAAAAGAAAGTGACAGTTGCGTTTAGTCTAGTTTACTAGTGTCAAAATGTACTACAGAATCGACACCAATGTGTCCCAGTAATAAATTAAATCAAGTATTAAATTCACGCCTCTGTGAGCCCTAGGTCTTAAGTTGTAGGTGTTTGAGTACGTAGAGTTCGAAATAGGTAAGTCAAATATTAATCTTTGGGGGGGGGGGGGTGCGGGTGGGGAATCAAGTGGCATCACCGGGTTGTCAAAACTGGGAACAATATTGATGAAGGATAACATGACGTAATCATTAACATCCGTGTACCAATACCATCATTGAAAAAATCAAGTTCAAATTAACCAATGCCTCACAAGTATATTGTGTCAGTATCAATAAATTGCTCAACATATTTTTTATATACTGACACGCATATAATATCAGGTTCAAGCTATTTCAAAATATATATTTCGAAATATAATTTTGTTCAAAACTGATGTTTAATTTGTCTTAAAATCATTAATTGGTGCCTAAAATGGATCAATTTGTCAATAAGTCTGTCATTTCGTAAAATGTTAAATGCTGTTTTTGTCGACAGGTTAATTACTTTCAAAATTGCAAAAATCGTAACTTCGTTATTATTTCTATACTTTTAAAAGGTATGACATAATGTAAATGGTATTTTTGTATTCGATAGTAGCTTAGTTTTTTCAGGAATCCTGATGTCAGCTTTTATTTTACTCAGCTAAGTTGAAAGCTGTTTATTCTATAAGAACTAGGTATCTAGAAGATAATTCTTTTTTTTATTGTACTATTATTTACTGATAGGATTTCTCTATAAGTATATCATGGGTACATATAAAAATGTATACTTTCATTATACTAAAATACTCAATATTCCGTTTTGATAAAAGAGTGTCATATTTTCGTGACAATTTACAGTATAAATACCTACAATATTTTGGGTCAAACATTTCGTTGTATAATGTTTTCGCAATAGTTACATAGTCTTACTTCGTATTGTTACGTGGTAAATAACACGGGACCTTAATTACGTTGTCAAGTAAATAGTCACTGTTTCTAAGCCGATATTGAGAGAAAAAATATACGTTTGTATGTCAAGCGAACAGCCTGAAAGTATGGTTATTGAAAGGTTAAAAAATTATAGTATATATAAAATATATTGAAATTACTAACGCATTATTTAAGGACGATTTTTCAACCGTCAGATAACATTTATCTGAGGAATAAATATGGTGTCTTGACATATTTTCCATATAAAAGCTGTCAAAATTTCGAATATATTCCTCAGATAAAAGTTATCTTACGATTGAAAAATTGGCCTTAATTAAACAGTACTTTACATTTAAAAATACAAAGCATATTTGCACGCGTTGATGTCTTTTGTATTGAGCGGTAACGAAATCTTTTAACTGATATTTTTCAGTACATATTTCTACTACGTGGCTGTCATGGGTTGTGTAACCAGTCGAAGTATATAAATTATAAAATTTTACATTATATATGCACATAACACATATATGTATCACAGAATTCATTAATGAATAACCAATAAAGGCACCTCATTTAGTATTTAAAATTAAATTTAATGGAACTTTCAAAGTCGTTTCAAGCTTTGTTATCATAAATTATCTTTCCTTCTTCCACAAAGAATATTATAGAACTTAAAATATTGTCACAAAATATTAAAAACTTATAATATCATATATACTTACTCGCTAGCGCGGTGACTGCTGTTAGTACGATGAACACTTTCATGATGGCTTTTTGATTACAAAAATTACAATTATAAAAAAGTTTTAATGACTAGATTGTGGTCCGACCCTTGTGGCGACCCTGGCGAGACTGACGAACACAGGCGTCGCGCGCGCCTTTTCTTCGCCTGCGCACGCGCATGGAACCGGTAAGACTTAGGCGTGATTTAACAAATTCTTCTATTAGTGAAACAATAATAATTTGTTATAGCATTACGCGGTTGCATAGCCCTATCATCAGCTGATTATTTTAACTTGGGTTCTAATGAGATCCCAGGAATCCGAGGGATTACAAATCGATGGTGCAACCGGCTGAAGCTTCGCATGTTTTAAAAAGTTTTCTCGCTTGCTCACGCGCAGGCAGGTAAATGTCCTTGAAAATAGACACTTCTCACTTTTTCGTCCTGTTCAAAATTCCAATGAAATCTCTGAAATAGCACGTATACACACAAAATGGGTAAAAGGACTGTATCCACGTCCAAATTCAAGGTCTCATTCAGATTTTTAATAAATTAATCAAGTATTCAAACGGCTTGCAGTTCTACGCTGATGAATTAAATTATATAGGCAGACTCTAATTTTAATGTCAACACAAAAAGACCTCTAAACTAAGGCCTGTATTAATAAACAGCTCTTATTTGAGAGATCTCTTTTAAGTGTAGTATTAACATGAATATAGAGGTATTTAAAAAAAATGTTGTCATATGTATGGAATTTTACTTTACGATAGCTGCTGCTGAAAGACGTCTCAAAGAGAGAGCTGTTTACATCTAAGACTATTGCCAACTCAGTCATGTACTTGACTATTTCCTTCGCAGATCAAAATTTTCTGACCATTCCTTAAATTGATAAATATCTAAATCTATCTATACTGGCCTGCAAAAATAAGTATCACACTTTTGAAATTGCAATAACTTTTTAGGTACACAAGATATATTTTCGAAACAAAAAGGACTCAAAAAAGAGTTTAACTTTGTTACTATAGTTTCAAAGAAAGCTGATAAAAATTGCTATAAAACGTTTTTTATTTTAAATCTCTAACTTCTATAGTTTAGAAAAAATTGAAATTTTAAAAGTGTGATACTTATTTTTGCAGGCCAGTGTATATAATAAAAATGAATCGCCAAATGTGTTGCTCAGCGCAAAACTTGAGAACGGCTCGACCAATTCGCCTATTTTTTTTATATTATCCTTAAGGCACAAGAAAGGTTCTTATGGAGAGAAAAAACATAAAAATTGCGTGGAAAATAAAAACAACACTTTTCTTTTCCCACTACAGGCCAATAACTTTTGACAGGATGAAGTCTGTCCGGGCAGCTAGTGATAAATACATAAAACATTAGATAGGGTCCTTGCACTATTTTACACATTGCTGTACAAGGTGTAACATAATTAACTAGAAACCAGAAAGTAGTTTGTTTAGAATCGAGTACTGAATCGAATTCAGCAATTTTTAAGATGAGTTTTTTTTTTATGTAAGTACTTTTTCATGTCAGTCAGTAAATCGGGATAGAGATAAATCACTTTTTAATAAAAATAAAACCGACTTTAAATTGTCTATCTCCGAAATTCTTCATCAGATCTTCACCAAATTTAAATGGGACCATTTCGAAAGAATACTCTTTCAAACAAAAAAAGAACCATTAAAATCGGTTCACAATTAGCAAAGACATCGCGGAACAAACATAAAAAAGGAACATACAGTCGAATTGAGAACCACCTGCTTTTTTGGAAGTCGGTTAAAAATTAAGACGTGTCAATGCAATTAGACTGAATTTAGCAATAAACAATAGATACTAATTTCGTGAAAAACATGGTAAAGTTCAATAATTGATAACTCAATTATTGAGTTTTAACTATTGTATTGTGCTTTAAACTTGATATTATTATTCTAATTGGAATGTCTTATGTTACGCGATGTATATTTTGTGTTTATGTATTTTCAAGGTTTAGGTATGGAGTAGAGAAGAGAATTCCTCTCCTTTCTCCTCCTCCACTCCTTTCTTTCTTCTAAACAGGCATGTTTAAATAAAATTATAGCAATAACCGTAGAATAATGACAAGCAATAAAAGTGACCATTTTTTCGTTGCACTAAGTGTACGTGCGCAAACTTACTCCCACTACGCCAAAACCTTGCCAAGTTACGTGCCGCCGACTATACCATTTCTTTACTATGTAATATTTGTCGAGTGAAATGACTCAGCCTTTGTTCAATGCTGTTATGCGTAATCGTGGATTTCGAACTCATATAATATTTATAGGTATCTCTTATTAGGTCGTATATAAAATGAAAACTCATTTTTAACCGACTTCCAAAAAAAGGAAGAGGTTCACAATTCGACTGTTTTATTTTTGTTTTTTGTTCCACGGTTTCTTTGCTAATTATGAACCGATTTTAATGATTCTTTCTTTGTTTGAAAGAATATTCTTAAGTGGTCCCATTTAAATTTGGTGAAGATCTGATGAAGAACTTCGGAGATAGACCATTTGAAGTCGGTTTTATTTTTGTTAAAAAGTGATTATATTCAAAATGGACTAAAAATCAGTACTTTTGAAACGTACAGTATTGAAGCCTAAAGTCTGGCCATTTCAATTTTGTATAATAAATAAACACACATTTCATCTGAAGCATTGTCTGGAGACCCATCAATCAGGTCTTGCCAATAAACTGCCCGGTTACCCAGCAGTCCGCAAGGACAATCTTCAAGCAGTCCAAGGCCGTAGCCGGGGAAGGGGGGTAGTTGAAGTTCAACCCCCCCCCCCCCCCCCGAAACCTCAGACAATCAATTCTTTCACTTGCAATATAGATGAGTAAGCATTATTTAAAACTATTTATGTTTCAAGTCTTTCTGCTACGGATAGCATTAGTAATTTCTGAAAGAAGCAGCTGTGACAGACAGACAGACGAAGTCGCACCAAATGGGTTTCTTTTTTACCATTTTGGTACAGAACTCTAAAAACATGACATAACTTGAGAAGCTCCACGTTTTTGAAGAAGTTGGTTAATAAAAAAAAGATCTAAAACATTCATTATTACACTATGCATAGTTCACAACCACGAAGTTAAAAGCAGTCTGAGTAACTTACATTATTATTCCGTTCATAAACCATAGTTTTAGGACCCTGACATTGTTTATAAACTATTGTAATTATAAAAATGTACACGTAACCGCCACCTGTTACTTTGTACATGACTGATTTACTTAGCTGTACTTAGATCATACCTACCATACATTGTGGACATCTAAGAGGAACCGAAGTTTAACAGTTCAGTGGACGTTCATTTCAAATGTCAATGAAGTACTTTCTAAGTACTTCATTACTGACTGCCTTGTTAGTTTAGTTGCATGGGGTCCTGGGTTCGATCCCCAGGTCGGGCAAAGTGTTATTGGGTTTTTCCATTAAGAATTTCTCAGTAGCGGCCAGGAGTCTAGATTTGTGCCTGGTTAATGGCAATAGGCTCGCCCCCTACTACATGGGACTTAAACATAACTGGCGAAAGGAGGGTGTACTAAAGAAACACCTCTGCCGAACCCTTTCGAGAATACAAGGCGTAATGTTATATTACTTTCTAAGTTAATCCAAAACATCACTGACTTCGGTGAAGGAAAACATCGTGAGAAAAACTGGACTTAATGGTCTGAAATCGCCAACACGTAGTGAGGAAGTGTGTTGATCAATTATGTTCTTTCTCTATATGAGAAGAGGCCTTTGCCTAACAGTGGGACATATTCTAAAACGTTCCTCCAAAACTTACTCGACTCAGCACGGCCTCGAAAACACCTTCAAAATTGTATTCTTAGTCGCAATTTCGAGTGAGCTTTGAGGTTCCTCGACTGAGGGGTCCACAAATGATTCGAGGTAGAGTGGAGTCATTACGTCAAAATTTTGGTTATCTGCATCGTGCAAATAACGCCGGGATAAATAGTTGTAAGGATTCCTCTTAGCCTTTTCCCAATTATTTTGGGGTCAGCTTTCAGTCTAACCAGATGCGGCTGAATACCAGTATTTTACACGGAGCGACTGCCATCAGACCTCCGCAACCCAGTAACTGGGCAATGCCGGTATCTTAAGGTTAAACCGTTTGTCAGACTTTCGGGCTTCTGACTACCCGTAACGACTGTCATAGGTATTCGTATGACACCCGGGACCGACGGCTTATCGTAAGCATATTCGATAAAGTCTTCAAAATTAATTGTTGTTTCATACGAACTTTGACACTTCCTTCCTTAAGGTAGGTGTTCCGAGGTACCTTGAGTTTGACAGATGATTTCTTACCTCGACTAAGGAAAAATCTCGAGTCGAGGACGTTTATGTCAACTATAACTACCGATGGTAGTGAGAAAGGCTGAGTCGAGGTGGAGTCGAGTCGAGTAAGTTTTAGAGGAACGTTTTAGAATACGGATGATAAGGTACCATCAGTGGCGTGCGTTGGTTGTCGGACTAGGTCGGCAGGCACTAGCGATGTCGCCTTTAAATTGTATGCTTCAGCACATTTCAATACGATTCTGACCAAAAGATATCATATCCATATACGCTTATTTTGTTTATAGTAATAGTTAAAGATGGAGTAGTTAATTAAATCTTATGAAGTAGGCACTGCTTAATTGCCTATATGCAATGCACGCCACTGGGTACCATCCTGGTACTATAAAACCAGATTGTAATTGTCCCAACTGAATAGATTTATAGATTGACAATACGACTTATATTGTTCTCAAATAACATAACATCACGCCTGTATTATCCGAAGGGCTGGGCAGAGGTGTATGGTAACACCCTCATGTCGCCGTTATATTGCCATCAACCGGGCACCAATCCAAAGTCTGGACTAGTACTGAGGAATTCCACACGGAAAATCCCAATTACATTTTCCTGACATGGGGATCGATGAACCCAGAACCTCGCCAATCAGCAGTCGCAGTGAGTTCTTGTCGTTCATAGTAAAGTGTAATACCGTATTTCTTTCTTTTAAGTATCTAGGTATTTACAAAGCGGCGTTATCAGTCATGAAAATCTCCGTGTATCATGAACACTGGTGCCTGACCGTCTGATATTTCCATTAATCAGTAAGAACTGCAGTACCATATTCATTGCCGCTCGTAAAATATTTTACTCGCGACAAGTCACACACTTCAAAAGTACATAAAGGTAAATCAATTAAATATTCGACGCAATACCTCGTACTACTTACGCCATACAGGAATATAATTAAAAATATAAAGTGTATCAAACAACCAGAGCGCCTTTCTGGGAGTTAACTGTCCATTCCAAAAATCAGTCACCATGTTGAATCGTTTATACGATATACGCATTTTAATATGTAGGTATTTATTTTTGTCGCATCGTATGCATGTAGCGAACACACTTTGTTTAAAAACAAATGTATTCCGTCAAGTAATACGAAAAGAGAAAATCTTTGGTAGATAGAAGTTAATACAAAGTGGAGTTGTCTATGGAATCTTAAGAGATTTGAGGAGAAAACTTTGTCTATCCTATCCTGATCCTATAGATCATGAATTTTTAGAATTTGGTTTAACGCGTGCTTTCTATATAAGTTTAGTCGGAAAGGGGGTACTAAGCCGAAACGGTGTTAGAGTACCCATAATAATGGATAACTTTTGTTTTACAACTTTCCCCAAAGGTCATTAGTTTAAGAGAAATAGCTGTACAAAGATTTCGTAAAAAATACGCTAAATTCTGTCTATCGTCAGCTATGATCAGCTGTGTTTACATTTTAGGACATATTTGGGGTCGCGGATAAGAAGCTCCATTTTCTGAATTCTTAACTAAAGCAGGGATGAAGAATTTTTGAATAAACTAAATTAAAAATCATTTTGCATGGTTTTTTTTTAAATCAAATTTTGAAATTTTAACACTTTCTTTAAAACAACCATCAGTGTTACATTAAGTGGCCCGCCGCTTAGTACCCCCTTTCCGACTAACCTTGTATTATGAGGGTCTGAAGTCGATGACGGCCCGCACGTCTGACTTTTAGAATTCATGTGCGGATCAGAATTTGATTATCACTTGCAGTGACGGTTTTGTTAACGGCGAAGGAAGTATATCGTGTGAAAACCTGTAAATTGAAGGGGCCACAAAAAAAGGGAGGTATCGATGGCTGCCTGCGGTATTTTTATTTTGTTTATTTTGCAGCATTATGCTGAGATAGGAGCCATCTTTTGCCTCATGCAGGTTGTTTTAATTTTTTGCTTCATGCAGGTTGTTTTAATTTTTGTTGTCTTTTTTTGTATTTTCTACTTCTGTAACTACCTGTGAGAGTCGAAAATAAATATTTTTTCTGTCTTTCTATGTGTGTAGTCTGCCAACCCGCACCAGGGACTAAGGCCTAAATCTGTCTCATTCCCGTGCCCAGCACTGGGACAGTAATGAGCTGATCATGTTATGTTATGAATTTGTAGTACGAGGATAATAAAATTATAGAAACTCCCCATTCGTATGGATAGAGCATTAAATTTAGCCTCGCTTTTATTTTTTGTTATCGTTGTAATATCGCCCGGGGAAGGCGAGGGGGTCTGCCGGACTCTTACCAGCTAAAAACCAACGGTGTCCCTCCTTCTATACTAAGATCGGGGTCACGGGATTCGCTATTGCATGCGCCGCAACCCCGGCAGGTCTTGGTCCACCAGCTACTTCTGGTGGACTTCTCCAGTGGTGGGGCAATTTCTCCCCTGCCCCACTTCCTTCTGAGAGGCGCGCGCGAAACACGGCGAGCCATCCTCCCGGGCCTGTTACTGGTAGGCGACGGGTCCCCTAACCCGCCGCCCGCAGGCCACAAATTTAGCCTCCCTGGCAGGGCGACGAAAACTAGCGCTTGTAACAACATGTTACGTTGACAACCTGATGGATTATACCATTGATATACGCAAAAAAACCCATGTGGATCCACTGACTATGTTATAAATTTTCTATTTAGCAGAGACAATGATACGTTCTGTCTTGTACACTTTTGAAAATGAGCATGCTAATATTGCATTTTCAAAGTACCTACTAGAGTTTTGTTTTGTCTAATACAAAACGATGTGTTGACCGATTGATTGCAAAATCGTTCAGTGTACCTAATACAAGGCGGAAGTAATAAAAAACTATTTGCCTAATGTAATACATATCTAAATGATATTACATAATATGCACAGCATACCTACACACGATCGAACAAAATGTTTGATCGAACAATAATTTTCTATAATCATTTTTCTATACAACGTGTAACAGAAGTGCGCGTGGTCATATTTAAGGGGGTGTCTTGGACTCTTATTCAGAGTAACATTTGATAGGTAAAATAAAGAAAAATCGACAAATAAATTGTTGACTCTCCATACGAGTTGACCCAGTCAGCAGATGCAGTTTGTATGGAGAGTCGAAAAAAAAATCCGATTTTTTTTGTTTGGCCTTTCAAATGATGCTCTGAATAAGAGACCAAACGACCCCCTTAAATATGACCACGCACTTCTGATACGCGTTGTATAATCGCAGGTATAATAAAAGTTGTGTTTGTCCGCGACTGCGATCACATAACAGTCTTCTTCTTTTCGTGTGGTTACTGACTAACCTGGTTTCAGAGTTTATGCCGCCCATGAGCCTCTGACTTGGCTTCACATGCCGTCGAGAAATATCTCTCAAGCATGCTTTCTCACGATGTTTTCCTTCACCGTTTTTAAGCAAGTGATATTTATACAAGACGCCCATGAATCCGAAAAGTCAGAGGTGCGTGCCTCGGGTTCCAACTCGAGACCTATGACTTGGCATAGCAAATAACGGTGCATTACCATAATATCTTCAGATGCGTTCAATATAGTAGGTAGATGATTTATCATAATAAAGGGTTATTGGATTCTAGGGTCACTGACTTTCCTCTTCTGCCTGGTGTTATTAACCTCGACTAAAATCACTTTCGTTACTCTAGTTACTTCTTTTAGTGGCCGTAAATGTAGTCCAATATTTGACCATCCAGAATTTAACATAGCACACATACTTTAAATATTTGAACAAAGGTGTTGTTTGTAACGAGATTTTTTTTAACGCGATCGTTTTCATCACGCAAATATTTAGATATTCACTTTTTTACATTCATCCACAATATTATTGCTGAAACGTCATCTAAAAAAGTACCTAATTAAGTACTAAACAGCAGAACACCATTGCTGCTACCTTCTGGGAATCTATCTACTCGTACGACGCACAAAAACTCAACGGATATACAATCAGCTACATAATCAATATAGCCAGCGTTACGCGTAACCCCGCGGGCAAAAACTGCTGCTGTATGCGCGTGCGCACTTTCGCACAATCTCCTTCGACACGCTCCTAGAAGATCGTGTGACCTCGCCTGCCAGATTGTTACCTACTATCAGCTTGTTCCGATCTGACGCGCAAAAAGTAATCAGAAATTTTTCCCGTTATCATTGCTTGGATTTGTAGATTAAAATCAGAGGTTTTTCGGGTTCGGACCATGGGTGTAGCCAGGATTTTGTCCAGAGCGGGGCAAACTCAGTCAGAGAGTAAATATTTATCTTTTCAATAAAATTGGAAGTGCAAAATGGGATTATGAGGCAATTTTGCCCCATAACCTTATTTTTGAGGTCTTAATAAGAATAGACGGAGTCGGGCATTGGTCTTCCTATTTTGGGTAATTGTTCTGTGGACATGGATGGCAAATTGACTGAATCTAGACCATTTACCTATTCTTTCCTGTGCCAGGGTGGAGCAAGCGCCCCATCTGCCCCACCCTGAATACGCCCATGGTTTGGAGTAAGCCAACCTGGACCTATCTACTCCTCAAATGTTGTAACACTTACGAATAACTCAATATTTCGTATGATAAATTGAAAACATTGGTTCCCTAAGGGTGACGATGAAATAGGATTGATGAAGCTGATAGCACAGGTTGTTCTTGCAGGCTCTTCTCAGTTTGTTTTTTGGCAAGTCTACCAGCCCAGGACTGTTCTTAAAAGCGTACTTTTTATTTTTCTTGCTCGTAATTAAAATACACCTTTACTGCGAGACAATTCATTCGTTATTTTTGTTATACAATACTAACAATTTTAAACGCTTTCTGTAAAGACCGTGCTTTATTTAAATTATAGCATTTAATTAATATTTAATTAATGTAGCGGGTAATAAACAGTAATGGCTGCTTCTCTTTAAGTTAAATAAGTATCTGCCTATTAATTCTAAGATATTCTGATGGATACAACAGACACACACACATTTTAGTATAGCGTTTATTTCTAGTCTGTTTTGTTTTAATTTTAACGCGTTTCATAATTACTTTTATTTATTTTTTTGTTTCCTTTTTGTTGTTTTACGTAAATGTCTTGAAAACATACGAACATAATGATGTGTTAAATGTTAAATGTCAACCCTTTGTATTGGTACCCAAGATACAGACTTGCCTAGTTTGGGGCCAATGTGAAAACTCTATAATTTCTTTTATTAATATTTTTTATTATTTATCATTATTATTATATCCGTATCTGATGGAATCCATGGGGGGATGGAGAATATAATTCACCTCCGTCCCCGGGAAGCGACTAGTAAGCGGCGACCAAGCTGGCACCATAATTGTGCCCAATAAATGACAATAGGCTCGCCACCTATTACATAAGACTAAATACAAGAGGTGAAACGTGGGTGTACAGACTACTGTAATAAGAGAATACTTCTGCTTACCCCTTTGGGGATTATAGAGGTTAGTATATTATGTATTCTGGTGGATTCCTAACATCATAATCACCTTATAATGACATCCATTAATCTCTAAGCCACGTACTAGACGTTTATCAATTACAGTGGTACTTATTCATGTAAGTACTTAAGTGACACATTCTCGGTATCACAACTTGGTACCAATAAGGAACAAACAAACAATCCAGATCGATAATTTCATCAGAACAGCTTATTTGCATAAACGAAACCGGTCGGCCGACACGCAGATCGCGAGATAGATCACAGACAATAAGAGTAGCAGACAATAGTTTTAAACTTTCACATTCCACGTATCACTCAGAGTCATAGTGCAATAGCGAAATTAATTATATCTTAGTATTCGCGTAGGTATGGAAAGGTGTAGGCTGTGCCCATCATAAGATTCCCGAGTCAAGAATACATATTATGCGAGTAGGTGTTATGCCTACACTTAGGTGTGAAACATAATAGTCGGTCTCAATGAAAGGTAATGTGCGAAGTTTAGTACACCAGCGTTATAAACTATACAAGGATGTAGACAGAAATGGTTACGTGGTAAAACTATAAACAAAATCAACTAAATTGTAGCGGTGTATAGACGACCATGGTAACATTGATAACAGGGGTGTAGCTACCGCCGTATCAATGACTAGCTGTGTCCTCACGGCAACGTTCACGTAAGAAGTTTTATTCCAGTAATAAATATAGCCTATGTTACTCAGTGATAATGTAGCTTTCTAACGGCAAAAGATTTTTGAAATTAGTCCAGTAGTTTTTAAGTTTATTCGTTACATACAAAAATACAAATCTTTCCTCTTTATAATATTAGTATAGAAGTATAGACACGGGGCGCGCGGGCTATAGGGGCCCCAACGTGTGTATGCAAAAATTCGTAATATTCATAATCTCACTCAAGCTCTTAGGCCGTACGCCAAACTCTAAACTCTTAAACGCTAAAGAAAGATCTTTCAGCACACCTCAGACACTCCATACAACCATGGACCATGGTTTTTGGTTTGGTTTTCTCCATTTGGACTTGCCACAATCGGGTACGAGGGCCCCCCATTTTTTTTACCGTAGGAAAATCCTCATGGATGTCCCTCGCCCGGGGTAAGCACCCGCGGTGTTCCTCCTTTTGACCCGTCGGCCAGGGTCGCGGGATTCGCCTAAGCAACCCCGGGTAGAAAGGCCTGTCACAGGGCCCGTCTAGGAAAAGCTACACCACTGGTTGGTAACCAGTGGACATGGGTGTAGCAGGGTTCTTGCGGGACACAATTTTCGTCTGAATAAGCCAATATTGTGGTAGGCAAATGTGAGTTGTATTTTTACAATAGATAGGTATTCCAGCTTCCAGCTTCAGTACGTTTTGATAACACAGTGGTTGAACGATTCGTTTCGTTATCTCTTTTTCTCTCTGTACGAGAATCAAGAGATAACAAATCGAATCGGTTGACAACCGACTTATCGAAACGTTCTGAATCAGGAGGTGTAGGTAATATGACCACCAGAAACAAGAGTTTTGTAGACTAAAGAATACATAGACAAAATGACATACACACAATGGCAATAATATGTTATTTATATGTAGTTATTGGGTTTTCCCGTGTGGAATTCTTCAGCAGCAGCCCTGAGTTTGGATTTGTGCCTGGTTGATGGCAATAGGCTCGCCTCCTATTACATGGGACTTAAACATAACGGCGAAATGAGGGTGTTAACTATACATCTCTACCCAACCCTTCGGGGAATACAGGCGTGATGTTATTTCATGTTATGTCATGTCATGCTATGCCTGCAGGGTGCTTCAGCATAATACATATAAGTGCAACAGGTGGAGATTTTATCCCAAAAATTAACTCAATAAAGACTTGACATAATATGAATGTCTTTAAACATTATCAAAGCTCCCACCAACAAAAGAGAATGTCCAGTTGAATCCTGGCTGCGTGTATAATTGACAGGTACCAACCAAACAGAGATGAGTCTAAAGGCGACGTTGCATAACCACGCATAACATAGCGACGAAGTCAATTACCGAAAGGTCACAAGTACATAAGCGCAGGAGTTTATCGAAATGTCGATAAAAATTAAACAAACAGTGGCTTAACATTCTCTACTATTGTTTTTATTTTATTTTGGTCTTGCAAAACTTCGTGGTGCACAGAGTATTCAATAAAAAAACTAATGTAGGCAGACAACATTGTCTGATACTTTTCGAGAAATCGGTTTGTCATCTCGCGAAGTTACCGCTGATTTCTCGAATCTTTATTCATTCTTATTGATATGATATAATAGGTTGCAGTTTGTAGACGTTGCGAAAAATATCGGACTGGCTGTTAAATAAGGCGTACCCCAGGGTTCTATTCTTGGTGCATTTATTATTTTAATTTATACTAATTAGTTTATTTGCCATAGAGTTCTATCTATGACATCTTAGCGTAAGGGGTGCTTTACACAGTCTGGTCGGCACACTGGGTTGGGCAATTTCTATTAACCAACAAAACCCAATCGATGAAACTGGTCGAACCAAATGTGCCGACCCGACTACGGGTACACTCGTGAGGGATATATGGGAGAAACAGAAAAAGGAAGAAGAATTAGAGTAAATTCACATTATATTTTTTCAATTCCTTCAAAAGCAAATATAAAAGGTAACAGTGGTTCAACTTTATTTATTTATCCCTCACATAAGCAACACACTATGTCATCTCTACAAGCCTTAAAGCTACTTCTTCTAATTGTTTATTCTTTGACATTAATTCATTATTCTTTTTCTTCATCGATCTTAACTTTTCCTTCAAAATGAAAATACTTTGCAGATTCCGGCCCAACTTTTCCTTTGTCGTTTCATCCTTTCTATGCCTCTTTAGACGAGGAAAATCTGTAATGTACCATATTCTTGTATTGCCTTCTTTGCCTTTCTGCGTTGTAGTAATTTTAAACATAGCTTTTTCGTTGTATATATTCGTGAACATGTGAAGGACGTCCATGTAAGTTTCCTTTGCAAGAGTTTCGACGTATTTTGGGAAGTGGGGCTGCACCATGTATTTGTCTAAGTTATATTTATGGACGTATTCGTGTTTTGTGTATGTTTCACCGAGTTTACTGTTAGTGAGGTCGTGGATTATCTCGCCGTCGACATCATGTTTTCCTAAATCCTGTGTGTCGCTGTAAAAATGTAAACTTAATGTATTTGTGGAGAAGGCAGTCAAATAATTTATGGTAGAATAAATTTGTCGGTCAATCTTGTACTTGATGCGTTGTATTTACAAATCATGCGGAAATTGGACAGTAGTCAGTCCACGTGAAATCAAAGACTGACCATTTCTTTAACTTTTAAGCAAATGAATAAAATTGCTTAATCAAAGGGATCACAATGAATATAGAAAAAAATATGATGACAATTTTTTAATATAATAATATATGAACCTGTATAACATTTAAAATTCTCACCTTAATATCAGATCTTCACTCGTTTGAATTTCTTTATCAACACCATCTTTCAATCCACTGATCAAATTATTATTTACAACAAAACCCGTAACATTCCCATCTTTCATATACACATCAAAAACTGGTAGCAGCGAGTGTGCAGAACTTGTATTATCTGGTGTTTGTACCCCAACATCTTGTGCAACATTCTCTTCATCAATTTCTTCTACATATTCTACAACAGTATCATTATCTTCGATATCATCAGTTAAATATTCCGCTTGATTTTCTACTTCACTCATATCCTGAGTATTATCAAAATCATCATTTAGAATTTCACTTTCATCGTTCACATGATCTTGCGAATCGTTCTGAATTTCAGTACCTTCGTGCATAATTTCATCATGGTCAAGATACTCTTCCACTACACTTTGAGCTTCATCAATACCATCGGTAACAACTGTTTCATAAGCAATATTATCAATATCATTTTCCTCGACTTCGTTAACTTGTCCATCATCAATGATTTCACCGAATTCATTACAAATGATTTCATGGCTTTTGCCATCTTCGGGGTCATAGTATTCTATAGTGTAAGTGTTAAAGGTTTCGATTTCATTTTGCGCCAGGGAATGTGCGTCTTCGTGTAAATGCTCAACTGTTTGGATTTGTGTAGATTTATCACACTCAGATTGTATTGTAGTCCTGCAAATAATTATTAGTTCTTCAACTGCAATAATTTTATCTTATTCTTACCTATCTCGTAGCTATTTAAGAGTCAAAATTGAAATGATACGACTTATGAAAATAATTTGGAATGTACCTATTAGGCAATACTGGAACACATTGATCTGAGACCCATGGGTTTCTTTGTATTTCACATTTCACAGATTCTTGCAAATGCTTCACACTCTGTAAGGTCTCATTGTTGTAAGTATTTTCTAAATTTGCTTGCACTTTAATTCTTTTGGAGTCGTCTGATGATGTCACTTCATCATTTGCTTTTGATCCTATGAATCAGATATTAAAATTAATTTCTATATACTCGCCACTTCAGGCTAAATATGTATTTGTTATAAATAGACAAAAAACTTACAGTAAATCAAGTGGCAGCTTATTATTTCAAGAAATCTCTAAATCATTGTCCTGAACTGATAATAATTAGTATTACTTACGTCTTTTTAATGGCGGAGTTTTACTTGCTCGCTCCGCGTTCTTAAGTGACCGCCTGTGCTTTATTTTCTTAGACATATCTATGTCATCAGCTTCTGAAAATGTACTTCAATACTGATTTATAACTGAAATGCATGTAGTGTCAGTACACTCTGAGTCTAGTTCAAAAGATGATGTTTAGAAGATGGACTGCATTGCAAGCTTTTTACTGTACACGACTGATTGGCGTTCATCGATAAGCTGCTTACGATAAGTCGTGTACAGTAAAAAGCTCGCAAAGTCATGACTATAGCAAACGCGATTGAACCTCACTAATCGGACCATCTGAGCAGTACCCAGTACCCTCGTGCGACTCAAATAGTGTATAAAATATTGTTAAATTCAATACTTACGATCTTGCATATGCTCGGCCTGGTCATCTTTCATTTCATCATAGTGGTAACCATACATTTCGTCAACAGCTGAAAATAGTAATTGCAACATATTATTAAAATTCTAATTAATAATATCAAGAATGTATTCGGTAAGCATTAGGGAACGTACCCATACTACGTGACTCATTCTTTACAATATTTTACTCCCTTCCCCCCCCCTCGGTGACCAACCGTAGTATATGCCAATACCCTCCCCCCCGCTCCCCCTCTAGTTTTCACGTAGTAATTCATAAATATGGTTTTAAATCATTTTTTGCAAACAGTAAGTTAAAAAAATATATTATTTGGCTCATATGTGCATATAATTATTTAGCTATTATATTTTAGCGTCAATGTTGCCACCTGTGAGTTTAAAAAGCGCTAAACGCTGCGCGCCATATTTAAATATTGACTACGTGACAAAACCCTAAGCCCCCCCCCCCTGTGAACACGCGTGGTATTTTAAAGACCCCCTCCCCCCCTGAACGAGTCACGTAGTATGGGTACGTTCCCTTACTTACATAAAATGATTCATTATTTTAGTTTATTATTGGAATATTCTAAAATGGCAACTAAGACCCAATTGTTTTTTAGTCCTATTACAAATTTGAGTGGACTGTAGATTTTTGACATTTCCAGACACGATATGTCTATGGTCGCGAAGTTGGCATACATAACATAACATAATCAACCCGTTACTGTCCCACTGCAGGACACGGGCCTCTACTCAGAATGAGAAGGGTTTAGGCCTTAGTCCACCATGCTAGCCTGGTGCGGGTTGGTGTACTATACACACCATCGAAAGGTTGGCATAATTAATTAATTAATCATTCCTGTACCTGCAATTTTTTCCTTCAACATCGCCAATCTCTGCGGAGTTATCTGTCGTTCCACATTTCTTGCTCTCATATTCTTCTCTAAAGCATAAAAAAACGGACGGCTCATATTGAAACCTGTTTCCATTTCGACGTATGCTCGGATTTTCATAATGTCTACTTTTAATTGTAGAAAGTCCATGATCTGTAATTTAAGTCAAAATTGTTCTTAATATTGTTGCAATACCTAAATCAGTTGCTTTGTTAAGCTGACTGCACACAGACCACTAAGCCGGGACACTGTATGTCTAGAGACACAGTTTAGTGCCTCAAGACACACTTTAGTAACCCGAGACACAGTTTCTACGATATAGGATGGTCACTTGAGTGATCATGGTGGCTGTACACAACAATGGTTGCTGCAGCTAAAAACAGATAGTGATCAACTGTGTCTGGAGCAACTTATGGCGAAATACTCAAACGCTACTCTATTTTAAAGGCCTGGTCAAACAGAGAGCGTGGCTGGGTGAAAGACGCCACACAGAAACTGCCACACCACGCCAAGCTTCGCGTAGCAGTTTCTATGTGGCGTCTTCCATACATTGTCATAGTAATTCGCACGCCAAGAGCACGCGATCAACACGCGACGTGAATATCACACCCAGCCACGCTCTTTGTGTGACCAGGCCTTTAGTTGCCGTTAAGTCTCGTGCTGTCACTGTCATTTCGCCTTAAAGTGACAGTGACAGCATGAAATTAACGGCAACTTAAAATTCAGTATCATTTGAGTATTTGGCCATTAGTGTTCCTTCTGTAGGTAGTCTTGTAGTTACAAAATTAATTAATTTATTACCTCCTCTTTGACATAAGGCGGTAATCGTCGCCCATGCTGTAGCTTGTAAAATTCTTCTAAAGATAATTCATGATCGTGGTGATTACATACATAGACAACAGTCAGTTCCTTTTCGTTTGGAAGATGCCTTAACTTTATTTTGCATGGACAATCAGTTTTCATGTTATTGTTTCTGTAAAAATATATTTACAAAAATCTTTGAAATACTGTTTAAACTCTTTTATTTATTAGTATGGTAAACATTTTCACAGATATACTAGAAACAGCTAAGTTGGCAATTTATAGTAGCAAAGGTGACCAAGTTAAAAAAAGAAAAAAACAGTTGTATAATTGTAGTTCACAATTTTACCATCCGCCAAGTTATACCAGGCACATTGTACATTGCTAGGTATATACATATATAATCAGCCCATTACTGTGTCACAGCAGGGCACGGGCCTCTTCTCAGAATGAGAAGGGTTTAGACGTTGGGGCCTACACACACCATCGAGAACTTTATGGAGCTCTCTAAGGTGTGCAGGTTTTCTCACGATGTTTTCCTTCACTGTTAACGCAAGTGATAATCAAATTGTGATCTTCACATGGATTTGAAGTCAGAGGTGCGGGACGGTATCAAATTAAGAACCTCCTGCATGGAGGGCAAGCGTTCAACCGCTAGACTATCACTGCTAGGTATACATATATTTCATACTTATTAACATATATATATATATATTTATACAATTCATACCTCTTTCTTAACCCCTTCTTTTTATACTTCTCCTTATTTCTCAAATAAACACAATTGTATGTATAACTTTCATACTCAGTGTTAGGTTTGCGTGAGTCAGAACATCTATAGTAGAAACACCATCTCTTTGCATTCTCATTCAAGTATTGTATGAAGTCCTCATGTGAACCAAATTTGTCTCCTGGCTTCACAAGTTTTTCGTCTTCATGTAAGAACATTCCCGTATGATCTGTACAGTATTCACTATATGGCAGGTATACAAGTGCTGAAAAAAAGAAATCATGTTTTTTACATGATGGTCTTTAAGTAATAGAGGTGTATTTCTGTCAGACACTAATAATATTTTGGCTGGGGCTTTCTTTGAAATAACATAAAAATAATGACTCTGGCACCTGGAATTGAGACCTGTAGAAAGAACTATAGTAGGCTAGCGAATTGAATGCGTGTGGGTATGTGCTAGTGCTGTTAGATGACAAGGACAGCACTACATTTGAGGGCGTGTGAGACGAGGCGTGCGGATGGCGGGGGGAGCTTCACCTCAGGCCCCGACTGCATGCAATTCACGCGCTGTAGTTCTGTCTACAGGGCTTTACTCATTATCAAACTCCCCTGATAAAAAAATTAAGGTACAGTAGTCTTAATTAGATGTTATTTAAGCAGATAGAACAGTAAAGAGTACTCCATCTAATGGTGATATGGTGTTATGCCATACAATAAAATAGTTAAAGCTTACCTTTCTTGGAAAGTCTATTAGCATCTTCACAGCTATCATTCATTTTGCTACTAGAACCCCCTGACAAATCTAAATACCTGCGAAAAATTATAAGTAAAAATACACATGTTAAGGCAAGCCGCACCAAAAGCGGGGCGTGTCCTTGGCAAGTCCCAGCATTCAAAAGATTACTATGTAGAGTGTCACACCAAACGCAAGTGCGGGGCACGAGCGGGTCTTGAGTGGGGGAGTGGGGCATGTCGTCGGCGGACCCGCGTTTTTAGTATTCAAGGGATTACTATGAAGCTGTGGATGAAGCGAAAGGGGTATGTAAGAGTCGTAGCATGTGGCGTTCTATAGTTTCTGCCTACCCCCATGGGAAAAAGGCGTGAGTTTATGTATGTATGTATGTATGTACTATGAAGCATGTCACACTGTATGCGAGCGCAGGCCCGCTATCGACGTGACCCGCTCACGTCCCGCGTTTGTTGTGGCGAAGTGTTTAGTTAGATGCTATATACAATGTGTTTTATTTGACTGGGACAGTGGCACAATCATAATCAAAGGAGCTACAGAAAAAAAATCTTTGGAGACTTTTGCTTGATTTTTTATAAAAACAATGTTGGCATATTTGATTTGTTGGTCAAACATGAACTTTCCATAAAAATTTATAAAGTTGTCAATATTTTTTATTACACTAAGTGGCTCAGGTTAATGTCCGCACGTCTTTTAGGTGATCACTGAAAATCAGCGCTGTGTCTGTGGTCCACGCCATAGCACAGCATTATGCTGAGTGGTCACCTTTTTGTCACAGTTGTCTTTTATTTTAATATTATTATTTTTATACTATCATGTTTTGTGTATCTGTGACAAATAAATGATTTTCTTTCTTTCTTTTCTAGGTTGTTAATAATTAGCCATAAACCCTTCATACACTTGGTCAGATCACAGAAACAAAGGAGATTGTGGTGAGGGAGTGTGGTGCGTGCGAAAGCATTTGGCCTTAAATAGGCTTGATATCAATTTCTGTCTTGAGTTGAATGTCACTCTACAACAGCTTTACTTTTATAGAACAAAAACCATTGCTTGCTTAGTACAAATTAATTTAAAGGTTTGTGGTCTGGCCGCTGCTGGCTTCCATGAACTAGAGATGTGTGTGTTGATGGGCCTCCCTCTTTTTGCATGTGTTATTAGTTTAGTTCATTGGTGTTGTTAAAAGTTTCTTAGTGTGCGTGAGAAATATAAGCATGTGTGCCATACTTATTGTTTTTGTTTTCATGTTAGTGAAATAAGTGGGGGGAATGCGGAGACATTATAACACAAACAATAAATGTATGAATGGCAAATCTCCCTTGTTTCTGTGATCATATACAAATGATACAAATAATGAACATCATACAAATAATGGTACAAAGTGGTCACTAGAGTCCTTGTGGTACCATTATGCATTACTTTTGTTTTTGATATACATTGTTAATAACATCAACAACATGACAACACAAATTACATAAGGTTTATAGGTACAGTGGAATCAATTTATTACGACGTCGCTTTTAAGGACCAGTCACTTATAGCGTCTTAAGAACACCCTTTAATTAGGTTTTCTTATCTGATATTTACTGACGCTTATAACGACCGTCCATTTAGTACGACCCAATATCGCCGTCCCTTTGTTGTCGCTATAAGCGGACTCCATTGTACTTATTTTATTACATACAACAACAACAAATAAAAATAAATTTAACAAAGTATGTACAGTCAATCAAAGAGATAAGTATACAGGCAACGAATTATGTTTGTATTTTAACAGAGTTTTATGTGTGTTGAGTGGTCAAGTCTTTGCCATGGCTTGTCTGAGTGTGTCTTGCATATAATAGTTATTACACACACATTTACAATGTTGCCTGCATATTGTATTGATATCCATTGTTTGCCTGTATACCTAACTCTTGCTGACTGTACCAGAGAGGTTTTTCAATCACAACATTATTCTGTGCCACTTGATAATTATCATCTATAATCTCCACATTCATTCCCACACCGTCTGCTGGATCATCCAAATAGCAGTGGTCTTCATAAAAGTGTTTATCAAAGCCCATTTTCTGAGGAAAAAATGCAATCTGTTTTAGAAATCCATCAAGGTAGGTCAGCAGGTTTATTTTTACGGAAAGTAAAATCATTATGGTAGGTACATGAATTGTGTACACAATACATTTTTTTAAGTTTAAAATTAGAGCTTGCTTTGTATGTAACATAGCTTATATTCTGAAATGGTAAATAAGAAATGTAATTGTATTGAGAATAGAAAGGTTACATTTCGAAATAGCTTCTGAAATTAAATTATTTGCACTTTTACAATCGTGGAAACTTACCTAAATTTAGTTAATTCATGTCACACAATTTTCTGTGTTTTGAAATACAATCAGAGCCAAAATATCAATGCGTGAGTATTAGTACACAATGTTATTAAGCAGTTTTATTTTATCTTTACTTTTCGTTTTCATCAATGTCCCCCGATGACTTTTTTGACATGACAATTTGACATTTACATGATTTACAATGACACAACAACGTACAGATTAAAAATTAATATTGAATTCCAATGGCGACACGGCGAACATAATTAAACTAAAGTAAAAATTAACAACAATACAGGTGCATGAAAAGAGCCTCCATGAGCGACGATACTTAAGTAGCTAAGTACGTCGGGCGCATCCAGGGCAGTCAGCCACGCAGCACGCAACCAACCTTGCTGACTGACTAATCTTTTCACCATGATATAATGAGCTTTTCTCGTATAGCTATTACCGACACGAAAGAAGAAGACTATACATAATGTACAAAATAAGTACGTATAAAAATATAGTTCGAACATAAAATAATTCCTCCACATCACTGACATCTGGGAGCGCGCCCAAAAGTCTGAGAGCATTGCCACGTTGGATGGCAACGCTAATTCTTTGGCGAAACAAGCCAGCCTCTAGTCACGTAAAATGTCGACCAGTCTGAGCAATTTCTTTGAATAGGAGACGTGCACTCGGACTCATGAACTGAGCGTTTTGACCCCAAAAGGCTCAACATCATAACAACCAATGAGATGAGATTGAATGAGATTACTATTTTGCGCCGTGTGAAGGTCTCCGCACCCGCGGCAGCATTGCCAGCACAGCCCGCCAAGATATGAAGATGAGATGGCGAGATTGGCTCCCATAAAGGTATATTGAAATGGAGACCAGACACTGAACATTTCCTTGTAAACGATTTATATGACCGCAAGTAACCTTTCGTTGAAATTCTATCACTTTCACACAGTAATTTTATCTCTTTTCTACCTGCCCAGCAGTGTTTCATATCACACAAGACAAAAATTCCTTAAAAACTGTTTGCGTACATTGTTTGCACGAAACTTTTTGTGAATACTAACTAAGAATAAGGGAAAAAATGGTTTTCGTATTCATTTAAACATAAAATATTCAATGGCCGGCCACCTTGTTTAATTCAAACAATCATAGTACAGGCCCTGGACTGGTTCATACAGGTTTCAGATTGTTTAATTGGTGGGTTCATATTTGTAAGATTTCGACCCACCGTAATCCCGTGACTCGATCGTTGTCTCTGGGTCGAGTTGTCGGAGTAGAGTTGTCGGGGTCGAGTTGTCGGAGTAGAGTTGTCGGAGTCGACTTGACGAATTATAGTTGTCGGGGTCGAGTTTTCGGAGTAAAGTTGTCACAGGTGAGTTGTCCGGGGTCGAGTTGTCAATTTGAGTTGTCGGGGTTGAGTTGTCGCAGTCAAGTTGTCGGGGTCAGGATGTCCGGTTGTTGGGGTTGACTTTCCGGAGTCGAGATGTCGGGGTTTAGTTGTCGGGGTCGACTTGTTGGAGTCTAGTTGTCGGGATCGACTAGTCGGAGTCGAGTTGTCGGAGTAGAGTTGTCGGGGTCGAGTTTTCGGAGTAAAGTTGTCAGAGTTGAGTTGTCCGGGGTCGAGTTGTCAATTTGAGTTGTCGGGGTTGAGTTGTCGCAGTCAAGTTGTCGGGGTCAGGATGTCCGGTTGTTGGGGTTGACTTTCCGGAGTCGAGATGTCGGGGTTTAGTTGTCGGGGTCGACTTGTTAGAGTCTAGTTGTCGGGGTCGACTAGTCGGAGTCGAGTTGTCGGAGTAGAGTTGTCGGGGTAGAGTTGTTGCGGTTGAGTTATCGGGGTTGTAATGTCGGGATCGTGTTGTCTTGGGGTCAAGATGTCGGGGTCGAGTTGTTGGAGTAGAGTTGTCGGGGACGAGTGGTCGGGGTTGATTTGTCGGGGTTTAGTTGTCGGGGTCGACTTGTTGGAGTCTAGTTGTCGGGGTCGACTAGTCGGAGTCGAGTTCTCGGAGTAGAGTTGTCGGGGTAGAGTTGTTGCGGTTGAGTTATCGGGGTTGTAATGTCGGGATCGTGTTGTCTTGGGGTCAAGATGTCGGGGTCGAGTTGTTGGAGTAGAGTTGTCGGGGTCGAGTGGTCGGGGTTGATTTGTCGTGGTCGTGTTGTCGGGGTCGAGTTGCTGGGGTCGAGTTGTCGGGGTTGAGTTGCTGGTGTCGAGTTGTCGGAGTAGAGTTGTCTCAAGGGATTGAGTTTGCACTTTTCATACATAACCAGCTCTGGGACAGTCAAAAAAATGTTTTACAAAAAACAAACATTTCCTTTATTTTTTAAATATCGCATTGTAATTCAAATAAAACATCCGCTGTCGCTAGGGATCAACGGTCAGCGCAAAAGTCAGTGCCGCGTAGCTATATAGGTACGTACGCTCTTTGTCGCCGTCCGCGCGCCCACCGCGCCCGTGGGTACCTAACCTACATTGACGCGGTGCGGCGTTGACTCTACTCTTATCTATGGTTGACTCCGAGTTTTGTACGCTGTAGATTACAGGTTTGAAAAATACCAAATCACTAAAACAATAAGTACCTATACGGCTAATGGTTATTGGTATTCGATTGTGTTTAGATAGTGTATTAATAGCATTTCGGTTTCGGGAGCGTTTTCCTAGTAGTTCCGTTGCCAATTGCCATTAAGTACGATAAGGATTAAAAAAGAATTCATGAAAATGTAGACAGAGTATACAAAGAAAATCTAAAAAAAGAGTTTATTTTTTATTATTTTGCATAAACTCTTAATTCGATTTTCGAATTACTTATTCTTTTCTAGGTTAACAACCTACTATTACGGTTATCTTTATCGACCTATAACTTTTTTTGGTGTACTTTCAGCGGAAATATTGTTATTGTAATGATTTCTACAATATTAGCCTTTTTTAATAATATATGTTTCATCTTTGTCGGTTCTGGCCAAGTCGTAAAGGAAATCTTGGCATTCCCCTTTATAATTTCACTCAAATGGACGTAGAGTCTGGCCAACGGAAGATGTCTCCGAGAAACGGCAGCAATTTAAAAAATCTTTAGCTATCAACACTATTCACTAAATTAACGGCACAGATTACATAATAGTCACTACATTTAATTTTCCTATAATAATAATAATAAATAGGTGTCGAGATTTTTTTAAATTGCCGCCTTTTCTCATAGACCACTTTCGTTGGCTAGACTTTACTGTATTAGCTCTTTTATTCTGGTAGTTAAAAAATAGTACTGCATAATGCACTATTTTTTAAATGTGGACACCCTATTCAGAAAGAGACAGAATTCCAAAGTAAAAATATTCAAGGCCAAATGTTTCGACTTTCAGTAAGTGTTGGTAGTGTGGTCTCCATTTTAATATACCTTCATGTTGGCTCCTATAGTAAACTCCTATTGTCTATGAACTCTCCCAATGACATGTGTCAAATCTGTCAACAGAAGTCTAAAATAAATAAATAAAAAATAAACAGAAACAGGTGAAGATCATCATCATCGCATTATCGTCGGCCACTTTCGTTGTTGGAACATAAATCACAATGTACTCTGTGGAGATAAATACAAAAGTCGCAACATTCTGAAATCTCTAGTTCTTACCGTGAATCATGATCATTGCTCTTCAGACTTTGGTTTTTTTCCGTGAGTCGTTGCTGACGGCTTTGGCCCGTTTGCTGGGGCCTTATTATAAGAACATAACTTTAGCTTTTAGTAGAAGTGGGCATGTCTCTGAGGATGAGGAGTCGGACGACCAGGTGTTTTCGGAGTTCGACGATGAGAAGGGGGTTACCTTCTACCCGCCGATGTACGCTCAGCGCTACGCCGCAGTCAGCGACTGTCTTATGGATGATCGCTGGTGCGGGAAGTTAGAGAAGGTATTATTTAAATAATCCAATTCCAAGATTAATCAATGTGCCCTAAAAGGCATTTTGCTGCAGTTCCGCTGCATATGCGGTGCAACTTGGACGAGGCCACTTTAAATGGGCGCCCCGAGCGAATATCGCTCGCCGCGCGGCATTTAACGCGGGGCGCTAAATTGCCTCACATTGAGAACACATTTACTTCTTGTAATTTGTTTTTTTATTGAATCCAAAAGTATCCTGTCCAGGGTTAATCTATATCAGCAGTACATCACGAAGTTTGAAGGAATTATATGATTTTATTTACGCCTTGTACATGCAACAGGGCTTTAAATTTATTTGGTAATTGTTTATACAAGGCAAAAACAGAAAGTAAGCAATAGAAAGTTACCAATGTGTCTTCAAACAAAACTTTTTGGAAGTCTATATGAAAAAAAAAACCTGCTGGCCCACTGTGAAGGCTTGACTCAGTAAAGTTGACTGATATTTCTTCCTTTTATGCCAATAACACCAGCCCTATGTTATGTTGAACTAGTTTCATCCTAGGTGTTCTAGTAGTTCTGGTAGTTCTTTCCTATGTGGTATAATTTCAAAATTAAGTCTAAATTAATTAATTTATGCTAGCATTTCAAGAATGGTATAATAGAGAAAACATCGCACCTTTAAAATTATAGAGACCTATCTAAAAAAATATCGTTTTTGGAAACTGTCGAATAAAGGTTCGTATTTTTAAGAATTTTGTATAAAAGAGAGAAATTTTCTCTTATTAAAAGACCACATCAGGCCTCTCTTTTAATAAGAGTCTATGAAAGATAGTCATCCAAGGCCATTTTATGATTCAAACTTATAATTTTGAAATAGGTTGTTATAATTCTAAAGGTGCAATATATTATTTTGCACAGGTCGTGGATTTCGGCCACCATGACATGAGCTTCATCAAGTACCTGAAGGAAGTACCTGGTGTTTGTTGCATTCTTGGCGTAGACATTGAGACTATTCCTCTCAGATGTTTCTCTGACCTGCTTGGCAATGATGAATATGCTCCAAAGAGGGAGAGTCCTTTGAAAGTTACTGTAAGAATTTTTTATATTATAATTATTATTTTCTTCTAATTTTACATTTCTAGTCAGTGTACAGTTTTATTTCCAAAATTAAAATCTCTAGTTCAATATCGTTCATCATTCTATATATTATATGTAGATGCAAAATGAAGAATCATTATGAAAAAAATATTACATGTCAATAGCATTCTGGTTGTTTGAGTTTCAAAGTAGTACATGCTTTGGTATGTACACATTGTAATGTTATACTGTAATATTTTCTTCCAGCTATTACAAGGCAATGCAGCAGATCCGGACTACAGGCTCATTGGTTGCGATGCAGTGATATCCATAGAAATGATAGAACATATGCTTCCTCATGACCTGGACCGACTGATCCATAATATCTTTGGCTTCATAAAACCTTGGGTTGTAGTAATTACTACACCCAATGCCGATTTTAATGTCCTGTTCAAGGCTTTAGAGAAGAATGGACTCCGACGTACAGATCATTTGTTTGAGTGGACAAGAGAACAGTTTCATGATTGGTAATAATTTGTAGTCTTAAAAAAATCTGCATTAACTGCTCGTGCAGTAGCAAATACCAGAGTAATTCCTAGAGGTAGTCATACACGCTAGGGCAGGGGTCAGCCACCTGCGGCTCTTCTGATGTGAAGTTGCAGGCTCTCCAGTTCCATACGCAAAAAAATATTATTTTATTATCGAAACCCTTAAAATCGTGCAATCGATCCCTAGTTGAGTATTATAATATAGTATGACTGAAATATACTGACTATGACCGAGAGATGGATATAGTAACTATATCTAAATTAATGTATTTTCGTTTTGTATTTTTTGAAGGTACATAATTATTTTTGCTAAACGTCATTTCAAGGTTATCCATTAATTACAGGACACCCTGTATAAGCAAAAATACTATAATATTGAAACAATTTTTTTAGTGGCTCTTTTTTAAACTGATATTTCGTAAATTGCAACTTTTGACTCTTCCGTCTCAAAAGGTTGCCGACACCTGCGCTAGGGTGTACCTGACAGGTTTGCCTGTACAGTTGAACCACGGTAATATTATTTATACAGTATTGTAACTCGGCCGTATCCTTGAAATAAATGCCTACAGCCGCGTGGTACGTAAACGTGCGATAGGGCTGCCCGCCTCCAGCATTTTAATTAGGTACATTTGCCTACTTTGTGTTTCCATTTAGTTTTGTGATTGTAAATATACTTTTTTTATATAAACAAATAAAATACTTTATGAATTGAATAGGAAATGTTCAATAAAAATGCGTGTCGTTTTTTGATTGGTAGATTTAATTTAAAAAACCATGTTTATGTTTGAATAACAAATCGGTCTTATAAATTTGCAACCGAAAAATATTTGCGAAAAATATTACCTACCTACTATTAAGTAAAATTATTTTATTGTCTTACCTTTCAGAGTTTCCAGGTACCTAATCTAAAAAAAGTTATCTCTGGATGCGTTATTGACGAATTCATGTAACCAAAAACAGCACAATATATCCTACTCGTCATATTAAATATGTACTTGATCTTAGTTTTAGTGAAAAAATCGCGCGGTTATTGTTAAAAAAACACACCGTCCGTTCGTCATTGCGGCACCGTCAAGTCGCGACACGCCTCGATCTCGGCATGCTGAGCGCATGCTGAGATCGAGACGCGTAGGCATAGCTCGCGCTTCGTCCGTTTGTATGAAGTTGGAATACTGTATAGATAATATTACCGTGGTTGAACTGTACATGGGTATGTTGTGCAGGTTTCTATTCCACACCTGTACAGGCAAACTGACAAAAAAAAAAGATTTTTTTCCTCTACTCAGCTCAAGCTTACCTGACAGATATAACTTACAGGCAAACCTGTCAGGTACACCCTAGGGTGTAAGGCTACCTTAAAACTTCTGGCTGGAGGCTTCTGTAGTGTAATGATGTCAGTGTAAATTGGCAGATACAGTAGCAAATACACCAGATACAATCCTTTTGGTCACCCCCCTTTCTTCATGTATGGGCAAGGCATTATCATATTTTCAGCTAGGAACCACATAGCATAATGATTTTGTTAACCCATTATTTGCCACTTCCTAGGTGTAGTAACATAGGAGTGAGATACCCAAACTACACAGTAACCTGTCAGGGCATTGGACCGGGTCCACCAGGAACATTGCACTATGGCTGCTGCAGCCAACTGGCACTGTTTGTATCCAAGGACTACCATAAGCAAGCAGATTTACATCTAAATAGCCTGGCTCTGGTTGCAAGTAAGTGAATGATTATTATGACAATTCAAGTAAATAATGAGTGTGGTGTTTATTTTTTGAAATTATAATGCCTCAGTGTTGTGTTGTGGCTTTGTGCTCATCAAGAACACCAAGACAGGTTTCCCAAAGATAATCCATAAGAGATAAATATACGCCAACAATAATTGCACGTATCTGCAATCAACATTTTGTTGAAACAGATTATGCAATGCCACTGGATTCTGTTCTGGAAAATCTAAAGTATTATCATGGCTTTTCTTCACTGCCACAATACGTTGTGGTCGTAAAGCATGATAGCCACGACACGAATTTGGCTATGTGGTCTTTCTGTGATTACCACAACGCGTCGTGAGTGTTTCCATAAGAGCCATAACACGAATATCGCGATGTGGATGTTTTACAGTCACCACAACGCGTTGTGCACTGTTTTTTCGCTCAATGAGCGTTTTCGGTCTTTGAGCGTAACATATAAAACAGCAATCCACAGACCTGTGCCACAGACTTAATGTTTTATTTACATAGCTCTAACATAACCTCGATTCAATGACATGACCCCCAAAAAAAGTAGCGCCACCAAGCGGAAGCAAAGGCGGACATATGTGCCATTAGAATTATATGTCAAACGCTGTTGGTCAACCTCCTAGAGCCAAGTGGTACGCAGAAGACACTGTCATGTGTGCATTTTTTTCAGATGCACCAAACCCAAATAACTTCAGCAGAGTGTTTGGAACCTGGGAAAGTTCAGAAACTATTACACGTGATGGAGGAGACTCTAGGTGCACGCTACAACCACCTGATAGGTAGGACTGGTTTCTCTAACTGAAATTAATCACATTTAAAGACATTTGAAAGTTGTCGCAACAAAATGGGCAGAACTTCTATGTCGAGCTTCCATCAAGAATATCCAGGCTTGATTTATAATAACAATACAGCAGCTAGGAAAATGGTATTCGGGCTGACCGCTGATGAGACCTGACGGTCAACTAATTAACACTGCGACTGAAAGTTGACTGAACTGTGATTAAATTATGAATTAACTAGAAATTGATATTCTGCGCTCCTTAAGTTCAGTCAGGTTTCAGTATGACGTGGAACTTTGTGGCCCATGTGCGGAGAGCCGTAAGTTGGACATGCGTCACCGTGAGGGACCACGCGGGGACGCAAGTCGGAGTCTGACAATAACCGCGTGTGTACTATAAAAACGTGCGTCAATGCGACAGCTCTGTGCGACTTCGAACAATACAGTGTGATTCTAGAATCGTTCTGGCGCGTGTCGCTCGCTTGCGTCACCATGGGGGAACCGCCTAATACCGACTACTATACAGAGCGTAAACGAAATCATGTAATTCCTTCAAACCTCGTGATGTACTGCTGACATAGATTAACAATTTTTTACTTTTTTATCGTTGGAAAATCCTCATGGATGTCCCTCGCCCGAGGAAGGCGAGGGGGTCTGCCGGGCTCTTACCGGCTAAAAACCAACGGTGTCCCTCCTTACCTAAGGCCGTGGCCACGGGATTCGCTATTGCATGCACCGCAACCCTGGCAGGATAGATTAACCCTGCATGGGATACTTTAGGATTCAATAAAAAAAAAGAAATAAGAGGAATTTTAGTGTCCCGAGCGAATTGCGCGGTATTGCATGCCGCGCGGTCATTTAACTCAGGGCGCTAAAATGCAGTACATCACGAGCATTTCCGTCTTTACCATAAGGGGCACGTGGGGCACGAGCCCAGTGCCCCCGGTCTGAAGGGGGCCTCGAAATGCCGAAACCCAGTGCAACCATGTATTTTTCAATAAATCAATTTTAAAAATCACATCGGTTTCTTAGTTCAACGCATCATTAACAAAACACCCAGATAACTAGGGTTGCACAGCAAAACGTTGCACAGCAGAAGTTTTCTTTAATTTGAGACAAATTGCTGCTAACTTCAGACTTTGTAACTTTTCACTACCATATTAAAACAACTTGAACTACAAGTTAGTGTCAATGTAATAACCAATTATGTCACTGAACAAAAGTACATTCTGATGTTTTTCACGTTCTTTTTGACTTTCCAAAAGGGGCCAAAATTCTCTGTGCTCAAGGGCTCCTGCATATCCTAAGACGGCTCTGATCACGAGGTTTGAAGGAACTACATGATTTCATTTACACCCTGTATTTTTTCCCGCTAATCCTTAATTACTTCGAAACTTTCCAGCGCGAAATGCATCACTGAGCACCTTTACCCTGAATGCCTTTACCCTGAGCAACAGTCTCGCATGACACTTGTGATCTCTTCCACTCTATGCCCTTCCTTACCCTTTTCTGATCCCAAATTCTCCGTGGAGACCTTTACCTACCGAGACAAGACTCTTCAGTGCAACCTCGATATTGAGATGGGGAAGAGTTTCATGATGTTTGATCACGAACAGTACTATGATGTGGTGGTACCAAGGAGGAAAGTGTGTCATAGGGTTTATGATATTGAAGATGTTTTTAGCAGGTTCTGAGTGATTTCGTTGTTTTATCGTTTTAGGGGTATTGTATTTCATAATAATTTTGGAGTATTGGTTTTTACTATAATAGATAGTTATTAAGACGTGCATATTTTGTAGTTGTTGTGAACAGTTATGTATTCACTTGTAAACAATGCTTCGGATACATGTTGCCAGTAGTTTCTGAAATACCTCGTGAATGTTTCTAGACACCTACAATGTTTCGGAGTTTTTGCAATTAAATCTTGTGAGTAGTGTTTATCGCAACATGTATAAATGCTTCATAAATACGTAGATTCTTGTTTCTGACACAATGTTTATAAATGAATACAACGCTTAAGACTTTAATTGCTTTAATCTTATACAAAATGTACGTCAAAATAGTACTTACTCCACCAGTGGACTTTTTTAGTGTTACCAATACGAATCATTCACTATGTACTCTAGTATCAATTTATCTAATCATTATTTTAAACTAGCGACCCGCCCCGGCTTCTCACGGGTGCAATGTAGATACTAATGTGGGGCATATAAACCTTCCTCTTGAATCACTCTATCTATTGCTGAAAACTGCATTAAAATCCGTTGCGTAGTATAGAAGATCTAAGCGTACAGACAACGGAAGCGACTTTGTTTTATACTATGTAAAGATAAGTTAGAGCTTGAGAGTAATTACGAACATGGGAATATTCCGAAAATTACGAATTTCTATTAAAACCATAGGTTATTTTTTTTTGCTCTGGCAACGTAATAATGCAAGAATGTATAATGTAATGTAATGTTTTCAAGGCAAATAATATTGCCTGGTTTAGTAATAATTCGTCATTTTCGCATTATCCCCATGTTCGTAATTACCCTAAGGCACTATATAAGAATATTATGCTAATATAAGGATGTAGATTGTAGCTTCAAATCCTTCTATACTTACAGATTAAACTGCACAACACTACAAGCAAAGAAATTCTCTAAAACAACACAAAACTTGATGGCTAAGAACAAAATCGATTCTTTAGTTCACACTCGAGAAGTAGTGAACGAGATACGTCATCTGACTAAGGCGCTTAACTTTAACACGTTAAGCCAGCAAGAGAATGGGACGAGTATCTGGAGTAACATCAACTGGGGCGATAACGCGCCGTATTGGAACCAGTATTATACGATTGTTAGGGAGTACATCTATCCCTTTGAGGTAATTAATTTGATTTATATTGAGGGGTTCGTGGCTTATTAACCACCATGCGGATCATACGATGCTGGCCGCGGTTTGTCCGTGAATGGATGACCATTCTTTACACATCCAGATCACCCCGTGCCTCGGAGAGCACATTAAACCATCGGCTCCTGGTGTCATACGAATACCGATGACAGTCGGAATGATGTCGGAAATCTTTAATATTAGGTCTAGGTGTAGTACCTATGAAATTGGCGTTTTTTCTCACAATTAGAGAACCTCGTCACTTCTATGATTTAAAATATTCATCAATTGCTTGATATTATATCGAATAATGACCATCATAGACAACTACCAATAGTTAAAAAAACCTTATTACTTGTAGTTTTCTAAACATAAAAAATACCTTAAAAATGACTCCTCTTTTTGTTAGCAGAAATGACCATTATTTTTGTTTTAACTTAGCCAAAACTTATTTTTGTCGCATAATCTAAGTGGCATACGTTATCTTAGTTTTTAAACATTAGTGCATAAAAGTTTTAAAACATTAGTGTTCATAGTTGTTAAATAAATTAAGAAAATGTTAGTATGAAAAATCCAACTTCTTTAAAATTCTCCATACCTAACGCTGATTTCATAGGCGGGGACCGTATATTAATCCCTCAGATAAAAGTTATCTGACGATTGAAAAATCGGCCTTAAATGTGTCGAAAATCATCAATTTTTTTGCGAATTGACGTCCATTGGTGTCATTAGGCCCTGTAACAGTCGGTTCCCCGACGTCCACAGCCAGCATATTATAATTACCGATTTACTTTTTTTTATTCTTTACTTGGTCGCCTTTGACCTTAGTCTTACCTGATGGTAAGCGCAGACAGGGTCTAAGATGGAGCACACGAATCCAAGGAACAGATATATAGAGGGAATCCCTATACCTCCCTAGCTCTCACATACACACGATGGAACACAGTAAACTGCTTGGCACCGGACTTTGTTAATGATAACTTGATTAATTTTCAGACCAAGTCTGAAGAGGTCCGCATTCTTGACCTGGTGTCAGAAGAGATCAACCGTCTGATCGACTCGCAGTACGACGAGGAGTTCTCCGTGGATGTGAACCGGCTAGAGATACCGATGACTAATCTCATGAACGTCGTCCAACATATCACTGATGACGTTGATAGGATCCGGTTAGTATTGGTTTTCCTTCTTACTTGATAAAACTTGTGTTTAAGTTGTGTTTGTAGAAGACAAACAACAGAATCGTGTAGAAGTGAATCTATCATTACAGTTATAGCTAATATCGGTATGTCAGGATTGCGATCATGGTAAATAAAATAAAATAAAACCAACATAGACTCTTCACTACTGAGAGTACACTTATATTTGGGTTAGGGGTTAGTTACAGAAGCTAGTTCACAATATAATAATTTACACAATTTACGCAAGACCAGAAAATAAGGACAAGCTAATCAGATATAAAAGGTCAGACTTCTTCGGCTGTTCCACATAGAATCTTCTGCTCAGTCGAATGACGACTGTTTTATAACGTCGAGTACGTTGATTCACCTTGACGACTACCCTCCTTTATCAACATTGTCCAGTGTTATCAGCTACTGACAACATGTTTCAATCAATCATCCCACTCTATTCTAACCTATTGCACTGAAGACAGACTAAACCTCTCCCAAGTTCCAAAACAAACAGCACTCGTAAGCTTTACCCATAAACAAACGTTATTGTATTCAGCATACTCCGTTGGCTATAATAACGGACCACACTACGAATACTAGTGAAAGTCGAAATATTTGCCCTTGAATATTTACTTTGGTGGTCTATCTCTTTCTACATATTCTATTTAGAAAGAGATAGATATCCGAACTTAATATTCTATCTTTTTCTAAATAGGGTATTTAGAAAGAGATAGAATTTATCAAGGTTAAATTTTTCGACTTCAGTTAGGTGTTCTTATTGTGGTCTCCATTTTTACCTATACCTTCATGACTAAAGCAATCAGTCGGTCCGCGAAATTCATTTTACTGTATTTTTGTCGAACAAATGAAAAGTTTTTTGTCGTGGCCGACAAAAAGACGGTAGAATGTATCGCCGTAAGAAGCGATGTATAAATATTGGCCAAGGATGTGATTTCTCGAATTTTGTAATTGTTACTAAAACCCAATTAATTTCATTTACAGCGACCTCCTTGAATGGAATGGCTACGAGATAGTTGATAACGTGGTGATCCATTCTCGGCTGGTGGTGGACACCACTTCAATCGTCACCCACGATGAAGACTGGCAGGAGAACGACACTTTATCAGATGTAAATGTACCCTATTGAACCATGTCATGTTTGGTAGATTGTTGTCGTACAGTACTAATAGACGACCCAATATGGTCGGGCCAACTGTTGCTTTGGTTGAATGTCTTTTAAGCCCTCTTTTACAACAAGATATAACATGTACTAATAAACGCTGAATAAAGTTATGCCATGTACCTATAGCGTCAGCGTAACCATACATTTTTTCGATGTTAAAGGTTGTTATGAGTTTATTCAGTGTTTATTAGTAAGTGACATGTTTGCCTTTATTATTTACAAACAAATTTTGGAGAAACCTTGTCAAAAATAGTAACTGGTTTGGTTGTCCACTTGTTTATCAATTATCGTTATCCAATAATAGCTGGATATAATGTTCGAATTTGTAATAACTTCGAACTTTATACAAACGTCTTGGTTTATCTGGATAAAATTAGCTTTATCCATAAATAGTTTGTTGGCTACACATTGACAATGTGATTCCTTACCATTGACACAACCAGTAGTGTCAAAAGGAATGAATGGCAGGTAATCTCAAAGGCTCAAAGCACATGGCGCTAGTGTAGTTGGAGGTCATGCTATCTGTCAAACTCTTTCTATTTCCAAGTTAATACTGAGTGTGGTGTTTATTTTGTGATATTATTATGCCTTAGAGGACACATGTTTCCCAAAAATAGTCAGATGAGAAAAAAATGGATTATAGCCATACGAAGACATACAATACGCCAACAATAAATACGCGTATTTGAATTTCAATTTGAATTTCAACATTTCGTTGAAACAGATTACGCAATGCCACTGGATTCTGCTCTGGAAAATCTTAAGTAGTGTGTATTTGTTACATTAATTGGTATATACAAACAGCAATCCACAGACTTAAGTGTTTTATTTACCTAGCTTTAACATGACCTCAATTCAATGACATGACCCCCAACAAAACTAGCGCCACCTAGCAGGAGCAAAAGCGGACATACCTGCCATTGAATTGGCTTCATCATTAATTCCCCTTGACACCCCTGGTGGTATCTTTTGACGGTGTCAACGGTAATGAATGGACAATGTGTAGTCAACAAAACTGTTTTAAACACTGCCGATACAAGTCCACAACAGTAGCCGACCAAAATAACGGTTAGGGCTGATGGTATCGGGACGTACTATGGCAAATTGAATTTGATGTAAAATTATTACTATAGTTATTTTTATACACCAAGTAAAATGTATGAACGAAAGGGGTTCAAACATTTTTCTATTGAAGCTGCCATTTTAAATTTTTTTTTGGACCTTCGTCGCTCAGTGATTCTTGTATAGGTATATGGGTAGAGGACATTTAATCAAACAAATAATGTCAGCAATATGGTGTCCTAAAGTGTCATGTTGCCGAGATATTTGGAGGTAAAGATCGCCATATTATGAGAACATGACAATAATTAAAAATTAACTAAACACGTGTTTAATGTTTATATGCGTAATTAATGATTTTCATTGTTCTCATATGACGATCTTTGCCTTCAAATATCTCTGCGACCTGACACTTTAGGGTATTATGATATTTCTGCCTTTTTTGTTTGTTTAAGTGTCCTCTACCCATATAATACCAGTTTCAAAGTGTACCGCAACTTTGAAAAGAAAACAAAATGGCGGCGGGGTGGCTATGGCACTAAGGTTCTATCCCCTTTATTGGGTATGAGATTGGTTTTTAATGGTTGGCGTGGCCAGGATTGGTTATACACAGGATGGCAAAATTACGCCACTTGTGGTGATTCAGAACGTTTCGATAAGTCAGTTGTCGACCGATTCGGTTTGATGTCTAGTTTTCTCTCGTTACGAGAGTTTTAGAAAAAACAAGATAACAAATTGAATCGGTTAAGGTTAAGCACCTTAAATAATGAAGATAGTTAATTTTACTCGGAGGAGAGTTTATTTTATTTTCAAAAGTAATAAATATCATCCTGTATCTAAGTATGTTGTAGTTTTTAATTCATTGTGACTGAGTCTATTATATTAATATTAAATTGTACTTCTCATTACAAAAGTAATTTTTGTTAGCAAAGGTAGTATAGTATTATATTATCTGTGCCAAAGGTGTACATGGTTACTGGTTATTGGTACGATCTATCTAATTACCCAGTAATGTTTTATGTAAAAATGAACCATTTCGAGTGTTATTTTTGTTAGTATTTTTAATGGGGAGGGGTTGGCAACTTCAAAATAATATCTCGAAAATGGTTCACTTTTGTATAAAGTATTACTGGGCAATTAGATTGAGACATGTCCTACAATCCTATCACGGGATGATGACCAATAACCAGTAACCCTGTATAATTATAGCATTATAAGACAAGTTGGTTAGTTTATAGTCTCCTAAAAAGATTGTTCACTTAATCCCATTAAAGTTAATCTAAAAAAATGAAAACTTGGTATCCATTGTATTAATGTCACACACACCCATTACAATTAATTTAACAAACACACTAACTCGTTCACACACAGAAACACACACACACTCACACACTCATTCGTTGACACACACACACACACACATACACACTCACTCGTTCACACACACACACTCACTTGTTCACACACTCACCCAAACACACACACATACACACTTACTCACACAACAAACAATTTTATTTATTACTATCAAGCAGTTGATTCACTAGGGCAACATTGTCGGCAAAATGACGTCATGGAATAGTAAACCAATGAAGTGCCAATATGGGGCATAGCGTAAGTGCCGACTTCGTAAGAAATGCTGCAATCGTAATGTAAAAGCTTTACTACGCTGTATCCTGTCTTTTCCTTTAGGAGATATTATTGGCACTCCATTGTCTACTTCTTTGAGGTGAAAGCCGGCTGCAAGCCTCGACTGACCTGTGCATTTAAGAAATTTTAGTACATAAGTGATTAAATCACATGTAACGTGAGCAAATTTTTTATTAAACTGTTTTTTAAATATCCTAGCGTTTTATTACATGATTTTATTTTCCTCTACTTTTTACGATAGCGCATCATACATTTACCTATTTGGTTACCATGGTATTTTTTTTATTTGCAGTGGGACAATACAGATGTTCGTTCCACGTCGATGTCAGATGGCAGCACCATCGTACCGGACTATCACGGTTTGAATTTTCAGTGTATTTTCAGACTGGTGGCTAGGCAGAGTTTTTCATAATTAATGTAGATGTCGCTGTTTCCAGAAAAGCCTTTACCTCAAACTCAAACTCAAAATATTTATTTGCACACTAAGGTAAAATAATACAGATCTTATTATATAGAGTAGGTACAGCTTAGCAACCTTTTCCAGGTGTTGCAATATTTGAGGGCTCTAATTATATGAAAGTATATTTATAAATTTACTTATGTGTCTACTTGGTACATAGTGCCTAATTCTTGACTATTGTTATTCTTAATACACAATATTTTTAATTAAGGATACTAGAACCAAAACAACATAGTATATCGAGTGATATGTCATACCATCAGATTTTGTGTTAGAGGCAAGATTTGCAAAAACTTTTGCTAATATTAAAAATTGTGAGCGTTTAGATTTTTTGATTATATTTTAACCTTTTAACCGCTTGAGTCGCATTTCTGCGACAAATATTTCCGTGCCTCTACCGCGCGTGTCGTATTTCTGCGACAGAGAACATGCATGGTTTTTTTGTTCTATTTTCGTCCTATGAACTGCGTGGTACAACTAAAACGATTATTTAAAAGAGATATGATTTACAAAAATTACTTAAAATTGTTTCATAGCCCTAAGTATTGAAAAAGCTTAATATATTTATTGTAGGTATTATTTTATCGATTCGTAGTCGCGCGCTAGGGGCACGGCAATTGATATTCAGCCACGCGCTTAAAATGTTAAGGAAATTACGGAAACGCTAAAAATTAAGTGCTTACTTATTGTTTAGGTAGATAAAATTACTGTTTCTGACATTGCGTTTTGAGAACGACACCTGATAATAACCTAAAGCCTCCAGAGCGCGATAATAATATTTTTATTTATTTGCAAAGAAAGTAGGAACGAAATCAGGTGTTACAAATTGTTGAAGAATCCTTAAACAATCTACCATAATACAGATTTTTTTGTTGGTACGGTTAGTTACAAAACAAGCTTAATTTATTGTTAAATAGCTGTGCCCTTGCGGCTCCGCCCGCGTAAGTGGTTTTTTTCATAAATATTCTATAGCCTATAGATTTGTTCATTAGGGATAATGTAGGATTCTAATGGTGAAAGAATTTTTCAAATCGGTCCAGTAGTTTCAGAGCATATTCAATGCAAACAATCAAATCTTTCCTCTTTATAATATTAGTTTAGACTAGATGACCCAGTAAACTTCGTACCACCAAATTTTGATATTTCCTTATTTTCTTTTTTCCTAAACCAAAGTACTGAGGCGAACAAAACAAAAAAAAAAAACAAATCGGTCGAGCCATTTTCGAGTATTTGCGAGACTAGCGTACGGCAATTGATTTTTATATTATACAGGGTGTAAACGAAATATTGTAATTCCTTCAAACCTCTTGATGACTGCTGACATAGATTAAACCTGCACGGGATAATTTTGGATTCAATAAAAATAAAACTACAAGAAGCAAACATGTGTAAGAACACATGTTTACTTCTTGTAATTGAATTACACTATTTCGTTTACACCCTGTAGATTATAAAGAATTGTCAGTTAGTAAATCTTGCACAGAATAATAAAAAAATTCTAAAACCTTGCAGTAGGTATATTTTTTTCAGCACATACAGGCTGTAAATGAAATCATATATTTCCTTAAAACCAAGTGATTTACTGCTGACATAGATTAAGCCTGAATGGGATACTTTTGGAATAAAAAAAATACAAGAAATAAACATGTATGGTCTTAACGTGAGGCATTTTAGCACCCCGAGTTAAATCACTGCGCGGCGAGCGATAGCCACGCAATCCACTCGGGGCGTTAAAATGCCTTACGTTAAGAACAATTGTTTACTTTTTGTAATTTTATTTATTGGTTTAAATGTTTCTCTTTCAGGTTTAATCTATGTCAGCAGTACATCACGAGGTTTGAAGGAATTACATGATTTCGTTTACACCCTGTATAGTTAGTACTTACTGTATGGGACAAAGATGTACTATGCGTGCCAAATAAGAATAGTACTGTCAAGACGCCATTTTGTTCCGCAATACTCGTGAACTTCATTGCCGAAGCGTAAGGTGTGCAAAAAAGTAAATAAAGGAATTATACTCAGTTTAATTAGTTTTTGTTCACTTTTTTGGTATTTCTAATCAATTTTACGCCAAATTAATTACACAGTAATTATAATTCTTTTATTCATCTTATATACATATTATAATACATTTTTAAATATTTCAATAAAAGCTATACAAACATATTTAAAAATATAGAAAATCGTAGCCCACCGGCATCGGGAACAGGGTCCAAGCTACCGGTGGTTAGGGCCTGAGAGAGAGGAACTTCCTGACAATGCGCGCCGTGTCCAGAAGTACCGCTTTCTGTATCAGGCCCTTGACCCAGCTGCCCAACGAGAGTCTCATAAGATGTTGGTCGAGGCTCTTGGCTATTAAGCCATTGGCCGTAACGACTATCGGCACAATGACTGCCGAGTCAACCTCCCACATGTCGACAACCTCGTGTGCCAAGTCTTGATACTTGATTTCTTTATCTTTCTCGGCTTTCACAAGGTTCTCGTCATGCGGGACAGTGATATCAACAATCATTGTGAGACGCTCTGATCGATCTATCACCACTATGTCAGGCTTATTGGCAATAATAGTCCTGTCGGTGATGATAGATCGATCCCAGTATAATGTGATATGACCATTCTCGAGAACTGGGTCGGGCACATACTTGTAGTATGGTACTTCCGCGTCCACAAGGTTGTATTTCAGAGCAAGTTGCTGGTGGATAATCTTAGCCACTAGGTTGTGTCTGTGTAAATACTCGCCGTTAGCAAGACGAGAACAACCAGAAATAATATGTCGAATGGATTCACCGGGACAGTGGCATGCCCGACAGATGTCAACCGTGCCGTCCTTTACAATATATTTCCGGTAGTTGTTCGTCATTATAACTTCGTCCATAATTGCACAGACAAAGCCTTCGGTTTCCCCAAAGAGATCACCGAAACGTAGCCAGGCTACGGACGCTAGGAAATCTACATCGGGCCCATGAAGGGCTCGGTAAAAGCGTCCGTGAAGCTCCTTGCTCTGCCATACATCCCTGCGGCCAGTAGTATCAAGTACTACAGGCTTGCGCCAGTTCTTTTTAGCCAAGGAGAACGGGGTGAATCCTTTGTCCACTGCGACTACATCTCGATGCATCCCCACGTCGGCTTGGAGGAAGTACTCCCTGAGGCTGCACACCTCGCGGTTGTGGAGGGTCTTAGCATTTAAAAAGCCTCGACCACCACACTTCCGCGGAATGTACAGCCTCATCACCGATGAACGTGGGTGATGCATTCGATATGCAGTCAGCAGCGTACGGACCCTCCTATCCAGGGCGTCAAGTTCAGTCTGAGTCCACTTGAGTATGCCGAAGGAGTACATCAAGACCGGCATGACCCAACCGTTAAAGGCGCGCACCTTATTTCCGCCTGACAAAAGACTTTTAAGAACTTTTTTCAGGCGGCCATAGAAGCGCTCCCGAAACGATTGCTTCATGTCGGCCACATTGATGCCTAACGCCTCCGACATGCCCAAGTATTTGTAGGTTTCGGTTGAGGAGAGGGATCTGAGGTGTATGGAATCCGAGAGTTGTGTACCCACGGATTCCATAATCCCTCCTCGCTTAACATGCATGACTGCACATTTGTCCACACCAAATTCCATCCTGATAGAATTACTGAAAGTTTCAGTTACTTTCAGTAACTTCACCAGTTGCAAATTGTTGGGGGCAAAGAGTTTCAAATCATCCATGTAAAGCAGGTGGGATATTACCTGACCACCTCTTCTCAACCGATAGCCTAACCCTGAACCCTCCAACAATGTGCTCAGAGGGTTCAAGGCTAAACAAAACCACAACGGGCTCAGACTATCGCCCTGGAATATGCCTCGCTCAATCCTTATTGGTTCACCTCTCCCTTGAATTTGCCGACATCCTGGATAGTGAAGGACTGTCCTCCATTGCCCCATACATGACGTCAGGAAAGCGCATAGAGTTGTATTTACTTTATACAACTCCAGCACCCTCATGAGCCATGTATGTGGTACCGAGTCATAGGCCTTCTTATAGTCTATCCAACATGTCGACAGATCCTTTCGGGATCGGCGAACTTGTTGGCTAATGGTCATATCAATGAGGAGTAGCTCCTTAGTACCGCGGGACCAATAATTATAATTATTATTATGGCGACATATTAGGGTGACCAGTAGCATTTCGTGAAGTTAACTATATATATTGGTTCATTTTTTTAATGAATACTGCTTCCAAATATTATTAATTTATCCAAAATTATCTATTTATGGAATTCAAGAAATAACATTTTATAAAAATGGATTTATATAATAATTAAATTTATGAATAAAAAAAATAACATTTTTATTTACATAGTGTTTTTTTGCTGGCGGTACTAATTTGACAGCTATCGTGTGAAGTTGTAGCAAGCGCGATCCTATTCTTATTTGGCACGCATAGTATTATGTTTTTGTTATCCACAGGGCGTTGTTTGCGCCGTGCTCTGGATAACAAGGTCCGCAACCTGCGAACGATGTTATCCGCCGATGAAGACATTACCACGGAGCTAGATAGGGTCGTCTGCAGGCTCATGAAGTTGGCCCTACGGTCTAGTAAGAGGCGCCAGTCGCCTCCCCCTTCTAAGTGGATGCAGTGCAAGATGCTTGATCTGCTGACTCTCACTGAAACGGCTATAGGAAGGCGTAAGAAGCGCATTGCGAACGCCCCTGTGAAGGCTATTGAATTTTGTACGTAGAAACTAAATCTAAATAAATTAGGTTTTAAGCAAACGTCGATATTCGCTGAATCCCCCCCTTCCCCTCTCCTTATGCTACTACTACTATTGATTAAAACTATTGATAAAAGAGATTTCAACCTCTTGTCGTTGGGGTAAGACTATGCCTTATTATGGGAACATTCTTAGGTGCAGAAGTAATAAAGGAAACTACAAAAAATACGCGAAAATCAATTGTTTTTATTTTTAAGCTATAAACCTTTCAAAAATATTATTAAAAAAAATTACATCGCATCATAATGTAACTACATATTCAATTTTCAGATACCAAGCCGCAAGAACTTAAGCTCGAGCAAGATGATAGGGTGTAAGTTTAACTTCGTTAATAAAATTAGAGATTATTAAAAAGGATACATGTTTAATGAGGTTTCTATTTTCAGAAAGGAAATTGTTGATAAGTATCGTCATCTTCTTCAGCCAATGGGTAAGTTGGGCCCTGAAATATTAATTATAATAACGCCTTTCAGTGTAATATGAAATATGCAAAGATTTTTTCTTTCAGCCTCGGTTGGTTTTTCAATTGCCTCGTTGGTCTAGTGGTGGCAAGCGTGACTGCTGATCGTGAGGTCCTGGGTTCGATCCCCAGGTCGAACAAAGTGTTATAGTGTTTTTCCGTGTGTAATTCCTCAGTAGCAGCCCGGAGTTTGGATTTGTGCCCGGTTGAGTTACATGGGTCTTAAAAATAGCGGCGAAATGAGGGTGTTACTATACACCTCTGCCCCACCCTTCGGGGAGTACAGGCGTGATGGGGTCCGTAACTTAACTTCGAGAGTCATATGTTCGATTAATGGAAAGTCGACTGAACGATTGATCGAATGGAATTTATTGCGAAACAACCTTTTATCGCCAAACGCTACTTCGACTGAACGATTCATCGAATATTTATTAATCGATAGACTACTCTTTGGAATGAGTTTTAGTTATTATATAGTTTAATAATTTAAATAAAATTATAAAAAAAAGATATTTCGTCACATATTATTTCATACATAATCGAGGAAATCAAACACTATCACAGGATATCCTACTACTACTACTTCCCGCAGATTTAGAAACATGCAATTTGGTAATAACACTTTTATCCTACTAACTAAACATTATTATAGAAGTGGAACCTATTTAAAACCATGAAAGAAATGGATAAAGAACAAAAAATAATGAGTTGATTATAGAAAAAATTAGAGCCCAAGAAAAAACAGGTTGGGAAAGAAGATAAACTGAAAAAACTTTTAAATCAAAAAGAACACACGAACAAGCTTGACTTCATGAGTTCGATGGCTTACATTTGCCATTATTAAAATAAAACGTTTAAATTTGATGATTAGTGATTATTATTTTATGTTTGGATTATTAGTAGAGTTCTCAGGGCGTTAAACTACCGAAAAGGTTTTCGAAAATCGGTAACTTTTTTTTTTAATAATAAACATTTTCCCCTTCATTTGTGCTTTATTATCTTCCTTTTCACCAAATTCTAAATCTGCGGGAAGTACGTACGATATCCTGTGATAGTGTTTGATTTCCTCGATTATATATGAAATAATATGTGACCAAATATCTTTTTTTTATAATTTTATTTAAATGATTAAACTATATAATAACTAAAACTCATTCCAAAGAGTAGTCCATCGATTAATAAATATTCGATGAATCGTTCAGTCGAAGTAGCGTTTGGCGATAAAAGGTGGTTTCGCATTAAATTCCATTCGATCAATCGTTCAGTCGACTTCGCATTAATCGAACATATGACTCTCGAAGTTAAGTTACGGACCCGGCGTGATGTTATGTCATGTTTTTCTTTCAGCTGAGAAAACGATGAGCACTGATAAGATCAATGATGCATTGATTGATTTAGATGTCGAAGATGACTTCTTGAGTACAGGCAGTATCGAGTTTTTGAAAGGCTTGTAAACTACCTACTATTAGTAGATTAACCCCCTGTTCCGTAAAGGGTGATCAATTTAATCTGTTGTCAAATTTCATGTCAACAAATGTGATTGGTCGACCAAAATACTAACAAACAATTATATCACTTGATATAAGATTCGACGGCTGATAAATAAATTTTTTGGTTGACCAGCCTTTTAGACGCGTTCTTGAGTGGAGAGAAATCGGCAAACGTAGTATGGGATGCCCTCAGACTAGGTGGAGTGACGATCTTCACAAGGTGGCTGCTTGCAGCTGGATGAGGGATCCCGCGGATCGAGCTCAGTGGCGTGCATTCGAAGAGGCCCATAGTAACGGACTGCTATAGACCGATGTTGATGCCTTTCAAAACCCGGGGATAAATCTATATAAATCCATATTGAATTCAAATATTTATTTATCTGTAATTTATTTTCAGATTTCGAATACATCGAAAGGGTTTCCCCAAGTCTAGTTATTCCCCAGCCAGTGTTTAGCACTGAGGTCTTCGAACCTGAAGAAATAACTTCAAAAGAAAACCTATTAGAAAGAACAAAAGCATGGCTAGACGAGGATGTTGAAGTGGTCCCGTACCCGAAACACGAAATGAATTACGAAAATATTAGTTCTGGGGATACGGATCACAGTGTTTCTAATGCAAGAGCTAAACACAAGAAATCAAGTAAGAAACATAAGAGAATCACTAATAAGGACCTTCGAGAATTAGAAACCGCTCCGTGCAAGACCTCTCAAAGCAAAACTAGTTACAAGTTAAAAATTAAACGTGAAGATAAAAATAAAAAAAAGTCAAGCAGCACTAAGCTTTCTAAAAAATCGGGTAAAAAGAAGTCGAACAATAACTGTCTGGTTAAAAATTCTGGCGGTATACTTTCGTCGCCTGAGTATGAAAACAATATTGTTCGGTCAAAATGGAAAAATAAGGAGGATCAAAGTTTCGTCGTGAAAGCTGCGAAACCGGCAAGTAATCTATTAAAAATTGTGTCATCTTTCAACATTTTTATCTGTCTAGCATGAATTTTTCTTTTCATGAATAATTTTCGTGATTACAGATTCCAGAAAGTTTGATAGAATTCAGTCGCCTGGAGTTAGGCGCGGAAAAAGATGTCCAGGAGTTTAGGGTAGCAAATAATCGTGATGAAACCAATGATATTGTTATTTCTAATCAAGATAGTTCTAACATATCTGCTATTGAAACAAGTTTACTCATTGATATTGTTACGCAGGACTTTGATGAAACTATAGCTCTGCGTAGAACTATAGGAACCGACGCAGAAGTAGCATCTGAAATTATGACAAACGACCAAGTTGATACTTTGAGCAATCATTTTGACGAACATTTATGTAGCAAGCATGAAGTGAGCACTGAAAATGTGCAGTCGCAAACAATTTTTCTAAACGGTACCTACTTACCTATCATTTATATTGTATATTCACTATTTGTTTTAATATCGGAGAATTTTTAAATGAAATTAATTTTGTCCTTTAGATATAAATGAACCCAGTACATCAAAAGGAATTCGCCACAATATAAGCATGGATGTACAATGTGGTCCCGACAGCCTCGTCTCTTACCCAATGTTATCTGCGTCTACATCCTTAGTCAGGGTGCCTCAAGTCTTTGCTACGGGCATTAAAATTCATGATGTAGTTGCTGACGCTAAACTGAAAGGGACGGATTTTGGCACCTCTACACAAGACAATAACAGTTTGATAACGATAACACCAAGACAGAGATCGGTTGGAATCAAGATAAAAGATTCCGACGTTAATATATGCACTAACTCCGAATGTTCCACTATGACCATAGTAAATTCCGTGACCCAACCATTTCAAATAATTAGTAATAGACAATGTACTCGCAAATCAGATGTAACCAGTGGTACGTCGTCCCCTGAAACACAACTATTAAAACCTGTATCAAGCGTTTTGAAAATAGAGGATTCCTCAGAATTTTGTACAGCTAGTGTTGCGAGCTCGGCAAAGACTGTTTCGTATGTTGTTAACGTATCTAAAAAACCAAGTAATGCTTTGATAGAGGCTTTTGCGAGCAATGAAGAAGTAGCAACAGAAAACAAAAGAACTACTAAATTCACTCGACCGAAACTGTGTTGTGGAGGTGTTCATGTTCACAGTTTTAGAGACAAACTAGTTTCTGAGGACATTGTCTATCAAGGAGAGTGGCAGCGATGCACATCGAAGGCTTTTACACACAAAAAAGTTTGTAGCATCATGACATCAAGAAAATCTAACGAAGCAGTTAATAGGAGGAAGAAGGAGAACTCGAAGGAGAAGAAAGTGAATTCAAAAGAAAAGGTTTATATGGAGAGACAAGAGAAAAAACCAATTGAGGCGCAGTCTAAGAAACCTACGCAAACCCGAAACCTCAAGCTGTATAAACTAAGACAGAAAGATGTTTCTAATGACCAGGTGCATAAAGTAAGACAGAAGGATGTTACTAACGTCCAGATAAAAAAGCTACTTCCTCCTAAAAGTGCTGTTAAAATTGTAAACAATACTATGAGAATCCCTAGGCCAATAAAAAATGTTACTAAGGTAATACTGGCTCCCATATGCAGATATGAAATCAAAGTTATTTCTATTAAATATGTTTTATTTTACAGGTGGCATCAATAATAACATTGAGGTATAATTTATTTTTACTGTGTACAATATTTAAATATTATGAATTTTGTAAAGTTTTCCTTCTTCTAGTGCAATTTCATCAAAAAATGCAAAGTCTGCATATACTGTTAAAAAACCTGCAATACTACCTAATCTTACTATTAAAAAAGACAGTGAGAAACCACAGAAACTTAAGAAAAGCTATATACCATTATATTTAAAGAAAACTGCACAGACTAATCTAAACAAAAGCATAGATTCCGCAAATGTCGCTGAGAAGGCCAGGCCAGCCTACAAGATTGCTCCCCTAGTGAGATCCAAAACAGACGAAATTAGAAAAGATTTACTCAAATTGAGCGATGAGGTGCGTGAGAATATTAGTTATGTTGTCTTTCAGAACGAATTACAAAATAAGATTGAATCATCTGACGAACAGACTAGCGAAACTAGTGATAATAATAAGCCTACTACGAAGCAGTTAGAAATGATTAAGCGCACGCACAGTCCTTCATCTTTGAACAGTTCTACTTGTTCTTCCCTAAATAGTGTAGCTACAGTTAGAGCAGCTTCCACAAGAGTTAAGAAAGCGTCAAATAGGAGACATTCCGCATCATCCTATAAAAGTAGTTTAACTACAAGCGAATCAGACAATCCCACACCGACAAAGGCTAAGAAACTCGTGAAAAAGTATAAAAGTGCCAAAAAGCCCGAATGTAAAGATATTGACAACAAAGAAAATATTCCGGTGTCAACAAAAAACTTTGCTAGTAAGGACAAAGATAAAATAAGTAAGTCACCATTCGTAGGTCGACACAAAAATGTCTGTATAGCACAAGTAAAAACTGAAAGTACTACGTCAAACAGTTTATCAAGACCTAAGGTGCAAATATCAAATAAATCTATCAAAATAACTACGCCTAAAGATGATGATGAGAAACGGAAATCGAATGGTTCAACAGTGTCGAAGAAAAGGTCACTGAAATCTGATACTTCTTCAATTTATGAAGAGTTAAACCAAAGTCAAACAGAATCTTTCGACAGTTTTGATACTGCGACTAAGGTTCTGGTGTTGGAACCACAGCCAACGTATGAAGAGCTTTCAGGGAAGCAAAACAACCCGCTTTTATCTGAAGAGCCTGCTATAAAATGCGAAAGCAATCTATCAGCTGAACGGATCCAAAATTCGAGTTTAAATAGTCATTCCAGCGATATTCTAAATTCCATGAGACATTTACTCGAAGAAACGGTAGACCTTATTGTTAATCCATGTGACCATAATACGAGTCTTATAGGTTCAAAAACTGTAATTTTAAGCGGAGATGAAAACGAAAAGTCAACAATGGGTAGGGTAGCGTCGCCGGGAAATAAAACCATCATTAAATCTGCTGAGAACATAAATAGTCCTTTTTTGGAGAACGACAAAGAAAATCCTTTAAATCGAACCTTTGATAGTGTGCTCGGCGACGAGTCCATGTTCAGTTTGAATGATACCAAGTTAACAGTTACTGATTTGGACTTACTTTCATTCAAATCTATTACATCAGTATCAAAATATTCGGAGTATTTTATAGCTGAAAATGATGGTAATACATCAAAAGCGACAGTGCCAACACAAAACACGACTTCAGTACGAGATATATTTGAACGAAAGGAAACGCATATGGTTCAGGTATGTTTGGGATTAAGACACCTCAAGAGTGCGGCTGCGGGATGAGTGCGTGACGGTAGTGGTTGAAATGTTTGAACTGTTGGGGCTTTCGCAATCGCTTCGTCCCATATTTAATTTCATAAAATTACAACCCTCGTCGTTGCGCCTCGGTCACGCTCGTTCCGCACACGCTATCTGTGTGTGTCAACCAAAAATTAAAAAAAAAATAGTTTAGTGATTATTATTTTATAAGACGGTTTGTATATCTTAATTCAATTGCAGAATGCACCGGGTGCTCTTGCGGTGCAAGCATTCAGTGGGTTCTCTCTTGACGCCGAGCCCGTGGCTGGCGATCAACCTGACAGCATCGCTCTCATTGATTCCGAGACCGGCAGTCTAGCTTTGGATATTACCAGACTAGCCGTTCGTATGCTTTCATTTTTCTTAGAAGTTAGTGAGAACTAAAATGTGTAAGGATTTAATGTATTGTATGAAAGAAAAACAATATTTAAAAATACGAAACATCAAGGCGCTACACTCAGAACACGCAATTGAAGATTTTAGAGGAGCCTTCTCCATCTATGTCGCGCGAAACGGACATTGTACTTGTTTTTGATTATGTACGGCTTTCTATCGGGTTGCCCGACTAGTTTCGGACTCAACGGAGTCCTCCCTCAAGTGTCGTATGGACAGCTTGTTGTCCATAAGCCAAAAGTGACTGAAATTTCGTATGGTCAGCTGTATGGACCATAAGGAAACGTCTGTGATTCGTTTTTATACACTAACTAACACCCAACTTGCTGTACCAACCGTTACTTCCGTTCAAATTCAATACCTATTATTTTTTGACGAATTTTAGAACGAAACGCGAGGAAATAAGTTTGTAAATAAAATTATACGTGGGTAGTTCGCGGTCCGCCTCGGCCGGCCATTTTGCGCTAACCGTCAGTTGAACAGATTAATGATAGTCAGTTGCGCCGCGAGTGCCGGTCACGTAACAGTGTTTTGACGAAGGAACCGGTTAATATTGTTATAAGATATTTACATTGAATTACTGAGAAATAAGTGTAGTTTATGCGAGAAGTGATTTTTTTAAAAAGGTGGCCTTTTTTTATTTACTTTAGTTAAATTCGTTACGAACTTTTGACCTTGATGTTAGCTCTTTTTCGTATGTTTTTATAACAAATATAGGTAACTAATTTTGGTTTGAAATTCATAGAAATAGGTAGATTATTTATCTACGCACATAGTTTGATCAATAGTTACTTAAATGTTATTGCATATTTACACTGCCATGTTATGGGAAAGAGTAAAAACGTGCGAAATTGGCGGGAAAGTATAAACGTCCAGTGTAAGCTGACCTCGCGTTGTATAGACCTGCCTTATAATGAGAGGTCAGGTTATACTGAACATTCGTGTGATTGCGTATTTGTTATGCAATGAATACGTAAATATGTCTGTGATAGTGTTAGTTTTAGGAATGTGTAATAGAATTTGATATTTAGTGACAAAATGTATGGAATGCAGTGTAAAAAATCATAACTCGCAAATGTTATACATCATATCGAGGAAAGGTGAGTATTTCTTTGTAAAAGGAAGATTTTGATGTGCGATTTATATGGTAATAGTTGTAATATATTTACATAATCTTAATTCTCGATGACGTAGGTATGGTTGAAAAAGCTTGCATTTATGCAAATATGACGATATTTATAGCGCTCTCCATCAAGAGGAGCAGACACTTGAGGGGTTCATGAGCTGCTGTTTATGCGGTGATGTCGTAATTAGAAAAGCCGTAAATAATTATAAACATGAATCTCACTCACAAAAGTTTTAATACAGTGTGTCCCAGTATGTAGTACTTAAAACTTTAGAAACACCCCACTCCTTCAAGGATATTAGTATTTGACTTATCTCTTTTGACCTGTACATACTCAAACACTCACAATTTAAGACCTAAGCGCCCGAGTATCTCAACTCGCGCGGTGCTCGCGCGTAAAACGAGCGAGTCGAGAGTCCCGCTCATTGCACGCGTTTTACGCGCGAGTGAGGAAACGCGCGGCAGCATCTGGGTAGGATATATGTAGTTTCAGTATCTCGGGAACGCGCGAGTGGACTCGCGCGCAGATCGCCTCGTCTGGACAGGCTATAAGCCTCACAGATGCGTAAATTTTTTGTCATTTGAAAGGCCACAGCATAGATAACCTAAAGAAGTATCAAACTGCCATACATGAAAGTTAATTTTACACATTATTTTCACATTTTCTATAAAACTACAGGGGGTAACACGAGTCTTTAATGTTTTATTTTATTAGTAAACTAACATTTTTCTATCTGAGGGGGAGGGGGGGAGATAATTTGATAAAATTGAGTGTATAGGCCCTTAAAGTTTTATTACTACATACTGGGACACGTATAAAAATGGACACTGTATGTTTGAAGTTACAAATAGTGTAGGGCAGTACTGTTTCTTTTAGTAATTTATTTATTTACGATAATTATATTTAAAAAAAATATCGAACATCTATTGACAATATCACTAATCATAGTGATCACAAACACGACCATGATATGTGTTTTCCAGACCTCGGAAGAATTGTTTATATCGGGCAGATCATCGGACAGTTACGGGTCCTGTGTTATAGAAGAAGACGCCGTTGTTCCGAATTGGTTGTTTCAAATTATCAGTCAGCAACAGTCTGTAAGTTAACTATTTTTTTCTCTTTTTCTTGTTCTCTATACCTATATTTTTTCTGGTCTAATATTTAGTTAAGCTTAACACACAACCACAACCCTTAAGTTAATTGTATGCTGAATGGAGCGCCTAGAACGTTTGCGTTTTTTTTTTCAGGTACTCCATTAAGCATAATGAAATATAAAGCGCCTGGGCGACATCACTTACGATCCTTTCAAAAATATCTTACTTCTTCCTCGCAATATGTAGGTACATGCACTCTCCGATTGCGAGCATTGCACACTACATTTTTGAGCTTTAATTAGGTGGTAGAAGAGCCAGAGCCAGTCCTTCTCGGCCCTGTAGCGGTACCGCCGGTTGAACCGTTGTATGACGCGAATGGCAACGTCATAGAACCCTCCATAGCCGGTGTGGGCGCCGGTGCAGGTGACGGGCGAGGCATGCATAGTGACCACTCTCAAGATAGTTCGGGTAGAGGGACATCGCTCAGTTCCAGTGATACCTCCTCTGGACCGCAGAGTGACGTCAGCGTGAGTAATCTTCTTTGTTTGGCGTTATTATTTCCTGTTGCCAGGATAGCGGATCCTTCAAAGTTTTTGTTAGAATGAGTGGAATCGTTAATAGACTGGCTCTGGACTCATGAAGAGGAGCCATTCACGACCCAGTAAGTGAAATGTAGGCATCCACCCAGTAGATAATTAGTTTATTATTATATTATTTGTTTTCTTTTCACATTTATGTAATTATTTTGCCATGTAGGTATTTTATATTATAAAATTTAAGTAATATTATGTAGGTACGTAATGTACTTGTCCACCTAGATTGCTCGTTTTTCTCTTTCCATTCTTCCAGTCCATCCAAAGGTTGTCTGGAAGAGATCGTCTTGCGCGATAAGACCGCTCATTGAACATTTTTGTATTTAAATAGTTTTTTCTGTTGTGTTAACCTGGTGTATGTACAATAAAGAGTATATAAATAAATAATTCATTAAACATAGATGGTAGCGTAGCAGGTTAGATGTAAATGATATACGACATTAGACTTCTTACTTAGATTTTTTCGTGTTCAGGCTATCATAATCGACCCGGCAGCGTTTACGACTCAGTTTGAACTGCTTCGGGATCCTATGGCTAGTTCAGTGCTGGTGCCGGTGGAGGGCAATCCCAACAACGCGACAGATATCACTTACAGAATTGATGGTAACACATTTTCTTGTAGGGTTTTAGTCGAGTCTAGTTTGATCACTTTATATCCTATAAGTTTATCGTTTATTTTTTTGTGGCTAGCCAGTTGATGCCCAAAAAGGCACGGCTGACTGTCCATAATGGTGTGCTGGTACCTACGCTTATGTATGGAAGTGAATGTTGGTCGTGGCAGAAGAGGCATGAAAGTAAAATAAATGCCCTGGAAATGCGTTCCTTGCGAAGTATGTGCGGTGTAACTTTGAATGATAGATTGAGAAATGATGAGATTAGACAAAGTTGCGGTTTTAAAGGTGATGTAGTGACAAAAATTAAAAGGAGTATGCTTAGGTGGTTTGGTCATGTTGAGAGAATGAGTGAACGGCGATTAACAAAAGGAATCTACAAGGCGGATGTCAATGGAAACGCCGGTAGATGACGTCCTAGACGGATATACATTGATGTTATTGGTGATGTTCTTCACAAAGGTCAGGTGCGTAGTACTCTCTATCGGCGTGCGTGTATGACAAGATGTATGATTGTGGATGAAGCGAAAGGGGTATGTAAGGGTCGTAGCGTGTGGCGTTTTATAGTTTCTGCCTACCCCCATGGGAAAAAGGCGTGAGTTTATGTATGTATGTAAGTTTATTGTCTTACGACAAAAGCTGTCTGACCCACCCAAATAAGTTTCGATATAAACAAAAATGTGAGAAGTCGTTTCATTTTGCTGTTTCTTGAATTTGTTTTAAATCTTGTTAGATTTGTGCTGAATTTCTAAACTGGAGTTCTCCGAGAATGATGTCAGATAATGCTGCTTTTTTTTTCCAATAGAATCAAGGCTTTCAGTTTTAATGATAAATGAAGTAGTTTGTAAACAATGAAGAGTACCTCAATTATTGTCAACCTTATTCCATCCAGATGATACCGGGACGTTGATTGGCGCTCATGACGACCAGACGAGAACACTAAACGGGGCCAGCGACATAGACGCAGACATTAGCTCTATCGACACGGACGTCCCGGATTCCTCTGACAACTGAACAACATAATCTCACACTGTAGGAAATCATACAAATTTCACTGTGCAAATTGATTAAACGTTGTTCAATGAGCGGTTACGCAATGTTAACTCAACAAGGGATATAGTTTCGGTTGCAAACATTGATTGAGAGTTGTATAAACGGTGTAAATAGACCCTTAACGAAGCCGAAAGGCACTTATTCTCCACGTCATTAAGATATTTTTTTTGTTCTGGACTATGCCTGGGAACCTTCTAGTTACGGAGATATTGGAGGTCAAAGTTCCAACTTTTTCACAACTTTTTAAAAAAATACTAGTTTTGAAGGTTGCAAATGTACTTAAAATACCTCCATTACCCGTTTACTACTCATTGCGTCTATCAGCACAGTGGTTTGAGTGCGTTACATTGATATTTACAGTAAAACGAAATTTTTCACCCAAAAAAAAGTCCTTTCCCAGCGACAATTTTTGCGTAGGGTTACTTAGTTTGATGTACTGAATGCATGGTTGACGGCTTCGTGAAAGGTCTTACTGCGCCGTACATTGTCCTGGTTAGACATGGCCTGTCAAAAACGTATTCATCTCAAAATTGTTAATGATCTGAATCTATCCAATGAAAGAAACAGTTCCAGATCATTTGCGCAGTCGAGTCCTGACAACTTATCGTACAGTGTGTAGAAGAATACGTGGTTAGAAAGTTTAGAGTGGCACTGGAATATTTTGAAGTAACGTGCGAAATTCCACGTCTTTTTGGAAATTATAGTTATGCCGCCTCGGCGCATTGTAGATATTGGCGTTCTAATAAATTATTTGTTATCTCGGTTGTTAGTGGTTTTATTTTTATTATTTGGATTTGTATGACACGTTCTATGAATAACAGTTCTGGTAAAAGTAATATCAGTAAAAATGTCGTGGAGTATACTAGTGCGGAGGTACTAGGTATGGTGTTTCTCGAACAAAAGGAGCGGGAGGAGGAGGAGGGTAGAACCTCCAATCACGCTTATTCTTAGTGCGCGGGCTGCTGCCCAACGGTTGATGTTGGGCGATAGTATACGCTATCTGCGTGTTACATTTTGATTATAACGTCATCTTGCCAGTTGTCCCTCGTATCGCAGTAGTCGTCTACGCAACCACAGTCCTGTGTAGTTCGCAAGTAGCGTCATAGATGACGCTACACTAGCTTGACTTCCCGTGGTCAACGATTCAAACCACGATCAAACTGAGGATCAAACCAACGCCGTTGCCTGCAATCGGCCTAGTTTATTTCTAGAGCAGTCGGAAAAATGGATATTGGCCTTTGAGCGAACTCGAGTCTCATCGCTAAACATGTCGAAACTAGTTTTTTATGTCTAATCATTCAGAAATATTGTGAAAGTCATTCGTGTCTCTCACAAGATGCGTAAGCGATAAAATGTGTGGAGAATAACACGTATTGCTGTCTTTCAATTTTAATTTGAAACTTTGTCATTGTTCGTTTTTCCGCCAGCCCTAGAAACGGATTTAAGAGAATAATTTTTGCTACGGCGTAGCGGACGTTACCGCTACGCTTCAGCTACGCTTTCGTAGCTGCTACGATTTCGTAGAGATTGCTACGCATGTGTCAACTCATTTTTATTCAAGAATTTTGTTGTGCATCGGACTACAGTTATAGCGGATTCACACGGTTCGATTATAGTTGAACAACATTTGTTGCTCCGTATTCATTCAGTCCTAGCACGAAAATGCGTGGAAATAGATGAGTGGCGATGTTGAGCGATGTAGACAGCAAAACATTTTCACTAATATTACGCGGCAATACTTCGTAATCGAAACCTAGGTCTAGCAAGAACAAGAACGTTTGACGTATAGTATCGTAAACGTATCGCTAATGTAAGCGAATTTTGAATCAAAAATATAACTATCCTATAACATTTTGGTTTATTTTATTGCAATTTGTATCATTTAAATAGTACTAGCGACCCGCCCCGACTTCGCACGGGTTCAATGTAGATACTAATGTGGGGCATATAAACCTTCCTATTGCTGAAAACTGCATTAAAATCCGTTGCGTAGTTTACAAGATCTAAGCGTACAGACAGCGGGAGCGACTTTGTTTTACTGTGTAAAGATGTGCGAAACGACTATTTTTAACCGACTTCCAAAAAGGAGGAGGTTCTCAATTCGACTGTTTTTTTTTGTTGTTTTTTTTTGTATGTTTGTTCCGCGATATCTTTGCTAATTGTTAACCGATTTTAATTATTATTTTTTGTCTGAAAGAGTATTCTTTCGAAGTGGTCCCATTTAAATTTGGTGAAGATCTGATAAAGAACTTCGGAGATAGACAATTTGAAGTCGGTTTTATTTTTGTTAAAAAGTTAATTATCAATTCAAAATTTACTTAACGCTACGTTTGCTCGACTAAAGTGACGCATTCGTGCAAGGCCTACAGGACCTCATCGCTCACCAGTCATACAGACCCCTCGTTTACACCTAGGTATAAAATATGTATTCCAGGTGCATAAGCTTCTGTTTCGGAAAAAAATATTACAAATATGCATATAAGAGGAAACGCGGGCTGCAAAATATTAATAATTTGAATAGGTTTTTGCGATCTATTTCCGTCCCACCCCTCACACAAACCTTCCCAGTTGAGCGCGAAAGAGACACCTGCATCTCGGACTGATTTCTCCTGTGCAATATTAGCGAAATCGTACTTTTGTATTTCTCCGTTTTCTTCTTCAAATCTGGACCAATTTTAATATTTTTTTCTGTAATAATTTAAGAAAGACCTTGGTTATGTCTGCATGTTTTTCTTTTATTTTTTTAATTCGTCAAATTTATTTGCCAGATGTTTGAAAACGGTTGTAAAACCGGTCGATTTTTGTAAAATTTAAACGTTTCTGGTTCTTTTAATAATTAATTAATTAACAAAAACAAAACATAGGGACCTAGTGGTGGTAGATATAATATCATATGGTAAAAAAAAATTGGCTTTAGTGACATTATCCAAGCAGGAAACTGAGGAATACGTTTGTATGGACTAAATGCCGACCGCATTTCCTCTTAAGTAGCAAACATGTATGTAGATCTTTAAAACATTTGTTTGAAATATTTTACACATGATCATTAAGTGTTATAAGACCAAGTAATTTCTTTTAAAAAGACCTTTACACCAATTGTTTACAACTTGTTTTTAGGTGTAAACGAGGTGTTATAGACACTTATGGCCAAATACTCAAACGTTACTCAATTTTAAGGTGCCGTTAATTTCGTGCTGTCACTGTTACTTCGCCTTAAAGTGACAGAGACAGCACGAGACTTAACGGCAACTTAAAATTGAGTAGTGTTTGAGTATTTGGCCATTAGTCTCTTAAATCTTTTGTCAAGTTGATCTAGCATCCTCTAGTCATATTTTTAACCGACTTCCAAAAAGGAGGAGGTTACTATGTTCGTCTGTATGTATTTTTTTTTTTTTTTTTGTGTATGTTCATCGATATTTTCGCCAATTGTGAACCGATTTTGATGGTTCTTTTTTTAATGGATGGGGTATACTTCGAAATTGGTCCCATTTAAATTTGGTGAAGATCTGATGAAGAACTTCGGAGATAGACAATGGAACTCCTCAATGACGAACAGTACGCATATTGTGATGATGTGATTATGTTACGAGCAGCGTCTTTAGTAGGTCCAACCAAGTTTTAATTAAGGCCACTAAAAAGAAAATAAAAACTTTTTTACAAAAAATTTAAACCGACTTCAAAAAGAATAAAATAATTACCATATAAAATTAACAGTTTCAGAAGTCGGTGCCTTCAATTTGGTTCAGCGTGGATCAGCACCGACTTCTGAAACTGTTAATTTTATATGGTAATTATTTTATTCTTTTTGAAGTCGGTTTAAATTTTTTGTAAAAAAGTTTTTGAGGTGTAATTTTACTTTTAATAAATAGGGAAGGAATATAAAACACACATGATCGAGGAAATGTCTTTTTTGCATTTATTCATATTGTACAATCTTATAATATGATTCATTCTGCAAAATTTTACAGGCGAGCAAGAATTCATATATAAAACAGTAGCTCTTTCGTATTGTACATAACCATTTTACCAGTATAGTGAAAACATGCGTATAGTTTTTTAGTTTTAGGATAATAAATTACTTAAATACTAATTTAAGTTTGGTTCTTTATTAATACAATATCATTAGGATTGCACTATCCTGTAAAGTTATTGGAACGTACCAAAAAACATTCTATGGTGCTTCTCTCGACGCCGATGAACTTTCTATGCTAAATATACAATTATAATTATAACTTTTAATATAAAACATGATCGTCGTGAAGCGATTACACAGATACAAGGCAGGCATGACGTTATTGGGCTCAGACTTTCTCATCTCACTTCATTAGTTCAATTTATTCGATAATTTATAGGTAGCGAGCACACGAGCTTATTTTATACCGTAGGGTACTATGTTATGATGAAGTTTATCAGGCTCAACATGGAATGTCGCAAATGAACGGCTCGTCTGCAACGTCCTATATGAAGGAAGTGAGCTAAGAGAGTGTTTATATTAGTTATAATTTATTTATTTAACAAATTTTTATAACACATTGTTTATTAGCTGCTGCTGTTATATCAGTGTTCGTATTGTATTTATTTATTCGTCTCTATATTTTATCAAAATAATTATTTTGAACGTAAACCGCAGTGTCGTTTGTTATTCAATACTAAAGTGTCGTGAATACGCAATAATACAACGCATTAGAACAATTGAAATGCCACTTATTTGTAGTAGTTAAGTAACTATTACATCGAATATTTTCATTATTATTTTAAGGCAGTGAAACACCCAACTTAAATTCAAGGACAGTCGGGGACGAGATTACCTAGCTAACATTAACTAGTAACATATCACTAGACATTTTCACAGGCGACCTCTACACAACGGTCGCTTTATATTTTACAATATTTACACATCTTATACACGTATGTTAGTGAAACATCGTCGTAATCCATACGAGGGAGTCACAAACACTAAAGCGGGACGCACTCGGTACTCTATAATACCACTCAGTCATCGAAAGTCCATCGGCTTATTGTAGATATCATCCTAACACCCCGATTACAAATGACAAAACGAAAATACTCATACGTCTATACAATAACAATATAAATATTTTTCATGAGTCAATCTTGTCAAATAATAAAACTACATAGAAGAAATCTAACACTCTGAAATCGAGGGCAACAAGTTTATATTTTGTGAGACACGCATTCCTTCGCGAGCACTTTTTAAAAAACAATTTTTATTTATTTATTTCTTTTATTACGACTAGATTAGCATTGTAATTATAACATTAATAATATCAATTGTTCAAAACGATCGATTCACATATATATGTGTAGTTAAAACGGAATTATGAAAACAGGCGTATTTATATTAACAAAGTATAGGTTCTATAATAATGGACAATATTGCACAAAAATGACACGATTCGCGTACCAGCGTAGACACTTTGTACTAGTTACTATAACAGAGGTAAAATATAAAAGCTATCTTATAACTCGTTCCTGCCCTTCGCAACAAACAACAGCGATCAAAATATTGAGGGAGTAATATCCGATTCGACTAATAGTTATCTACTGTTAGACGGACCGCGTGTTTGGAAACAACTTATTAGTTCCGTCTCTTGTAAAACATCGCCTCATCTAAACCTTTCCACCATTGAGATCACAATCGTAAATATAGAACAACTGAAGAGCTAACTGGTTATTTACTGTCTAGATACAATTACTGTGGAAACTGAAAAATATTAGAAATATGGTATTTTTTTATCTTTGAATTTTATATTTGATTTATTCGGCATAACACTTTATTAGTAAATGACACGCTTATATCCTTCTAAGTCGACTATCCTTAACGTTTGTCGGTTAATACCAAACACGCGTCGTCCCTTAGAGAAATGAACAACACCCCTATGCAATCACACAGTTCTAATAATTATCCTCATTTTTTCCTCATGTTATCACAGAAAATTATGTATTTACAATTTTGTCGTACTAAAGTAACCTACATCATGCTTTGCAACAAATGTGTTTGATGGTGTTGAACGATTTCCTCTTTGTTACGACTATTGCGCTAGCCATCAGTGTCATGTGACGTCATAAGTCATGTAAAGTGAATTTTAAAATGAACAAGTGAACCATATTGAAAGATTTTCCGAATTATATTTCTTATTATATCTATATTAGACAAAAATACACTTTGATGTGTATTTACACAATTTTTGATGTTTTCAGTACAATAGTCGTTGCAAAGATGGCAGCTAACAAGTGACTAGTATGACAATGGCATGAAGTAGTATCAAGTGGGATTAGGACGAATATCGGATTTATTATATACGGTACAATCGTCGGCAGAATTGGTTTCACCGCTTTTGCATAGGTGTTGACCCAAATGAAAAAGTAGTTTATTAATAAAGTTATTCTTTTCTTATTACTAATTTCGGTTTATTTTAAATTTGAATACTAAAGTTGTAAACCAATTCTGATGTAGAGTGTACAAAAAATATTTCGATTTTGTGCCTGGTGACATTTGTTAGTTTCGATTCGCTTAAAATAATCAGCCATCGACAAAAGATTCCTTAACGTATTATCAACATGTAGTTTGTGTATAGCTAATAATTATTCCACATTTAAATCCGTAACGTCAAGGCGATTTAAAAAAATGTCGATGACTGTATCATTTGTCAGTGGGAGTATCCTGTTTTTCCTTAGTATAATAATAATTATAGTCAACAAAACTTTGGCTTGTCTTTAATTTACATCCTAAAAGTTACTTTGAGGTATATTTTTAGAGTTAACTCACAAAGCAATAAGATACCCCCACTTGGTACAAGACTGCGTGTCTTTAAATATTATAAGTACGTAGATCTAGTGTCAAGTATTAAAACTTTACAAACCAGGCGACAAAATCTTTTAAACAATACTCAGTACACGATTTAACAATTTGGGTATTCATTTAATGCAGAAATATATTTTCAAAGTTTACACACAATTCATCTTTATTTAGTTTAATCGTATTTAAATTTAAATAACGTAGGTATAAAGCACTTGGGGGAAGGACAGCAAATTCAATAAAAAATGTTTAATTATTTATTTAGTATATATTAACTAAGTAAAAATTATTCGCTATGTAAATATTTTATACAATACTAGTATTAATTTGTCTGACGATGAATCGCTAGTGTTCTCCCAACGTGTAACTTGAATACGAAACGGCGTCGGGCGGGGACGGGCCGCGGCCGGCCCGCGCCCTCTCACCAGGCGATATAACGTAGACTTTACGTAGTGCAAATTTAATATAGAAAGTTTACTTTTACAATACAGACTAGTAATTTCATTTTATGTAAAAATCCTAGCGCAAACGAGTCGTCCGGCACCGTCTCATACCTCGATCGCCCTAACCGTAATACAAATCAAGGAGTAAAATTTTAGCGAATTAAAAATTAAATTTTCCAAAACTTCGTAAATACTAGAATTCGGAGGCGAGCCGCGGCGGGCCGGGAGCGACGTCCGAACCGCTGAGCAACGGGAGTCGTCTATGTACACACGGTCGCCGAGTATAAAACGAGATCGTCCGAGGCGCGGCGCGGGCGCGTCAGAAGGTGTGCGCGGCGGGCGCGGGCGCGGGCGCGCGCACGTCCCGCTGCGAGCGCGCGCGGCGGCGCCGCTAGCACCAGTCGTCCTCGTCCGAGTCGGAGTGGCGCGCGCGCGGCTTGTACCCGTTGGGCAGGCGCGGCGCGGGCGCGGGCGAGGGCAGCGCGCGCGCGCCGCCGCCCCGCCCCAGCGCCAGCGCCGCCTCGTAGCTCAGCGGCGCCTCGTACGCGCGCCCGGAGCCCCACTCCGCGTCGTAGCCCCGGCCGCGTCTGCACACGCCCAGCGATTAAGCCATCCTCACACAGCACTTGTTTCGATGCTATATTGCATGCGGGACGCCACAATACAGTAAAAACAAAACAACTAAAATTTACCGAGATGGTGGTTAGCGAAAGCGGGAAGCGCAACTACCCAGTTTTCCCCTCCGTCAACCTTACCTGCACGCTGTGTACCCTGTCATGAGCAACAAAGGTCTGACGACCGACAGGTGGTGGGATAACAATTCTAACTTACCAGCCGGAAGACCCCTGGCTAAAGGGCCGTGGCTAAAGTGGGGAAACTGCGGTCACGAAGCTGTTCCTCAAGGGTGGTAACTACGGGCAATATATATTTTTTGAGCGTGGTCCATGTCCAGCAGTGGACTTCGATAGACTAAGTAAGCGTAAAGTAGCAGAACTAATATTATTTATAATAATTTAAATACATCATAACTAATTCAGTAATCCTTGCAATTAAGCAGCGAAACAAGTCCTGTGTCAGGAGCATTTTAAATTGCTGTCCCAAAAATATCAACAATATCTGGGCAGAAATATCTGTGGACCTCGGCTTGCCTGCTTTTGCTTGCTGATTGCCTGATGCAGCCTAGGGCCAGGTCCACAGATACTTCCGCCAGGTGACTGGTACATCTAGCGATCTACTTACCTCTCTCTAGATCTATAATCTCGGTGTATCAGTCTTTCAACTTCTCGGCCGTACTCGTACTCGTCGTGTTGAGGCTCCACCGGCTCTCGGACGGTGTGCCTCAGCGATAACTGTAAAAATTGTTGAATCACTTCTACTCTTTCTATTACGGTGTTACCAAACTCACAAGGATTATCCGTCCGCCCTCTTCACACGCTGTGTACCAAATATTTATTTATCAGGCTTTTATCTACATGTTGAATTGAGAAAAAAAGTTTATTGATCGTTCTAAGCGTGTTCGATAAAACAATGCGACGTGAGCCGTATGGGTCCGGTACCTAATATCCCAAAACATCGGCTATTCATTACACGTACACAAAAATACGATGAATAAAGAGTTTTCCTCGGTTAATTACTTACGTGCGAGGGGCTGTGGCTGATTCTGGTGAAGGGTGGTTGCTGCTTGACCTGTAGCGTGGACGGCTTGGTGGGCGTGGGAGGCAGCTGGCGGCCGCGGCCGCGCCGCGCGCCCTCGCGCTCCCACGACCGGTCGCGCCACTCCCGCCACTCGCGGTCCCGCTCCCGATCCCGCTCACCTATCGGGGCCCAAACTGCTCTCTGAATGATTTGATATTCTATTCCCTGACCAACAACACCGAAATCGAGATATGCGATGATGATAAATATGATATATTAATCAATAAATAACAGGACGTTCGAATTAAATCAAGGAAAATAACAGGGGTCATAATCAAAGTATATACCTACTTATTCAGATGAACAACTAATTCAGATAAACAATTGTGCAAACAATTTTTCTTGTGGATATCCACCATGCTTTCCGTCTACACTCGCGCCGCTTTCATACATCTACAGACGTGCAAAGCCGGATCGCATCAACATCAATTAACTAATAATTTTAGACACATTGCTATGCCAGCAAAGGGTCTAATGGGTCTAACAATTTTAAATAAATAGCTGCCAATTGGAATTTTGGTTCAGACCCTTTGCTTTACAATAATTACACTGAATATTAATAATAAACCCGACTGAAAATTTTGAAAACAGTTTGAATAATATGTTGATGGTGCTCAAGGCTGTTTTTCATTTTCGAATTCGGGTAGAGGATGTAGGTACCTATTCCTTGGTTTTGTTGAATGTATAAAAGTGATGGTCTGTTATGTAAAATAATGTTGACAATTTTTTTAGCGAGTTTAGAATTTATAAACATCGGAATAAATTACCGTAACGTGCCTGTTCTTACACTTAAATACTTATGTTTGACTCGCAAAGCAAATTTCGTCATGAAAGTTAGTGTGGTATGTGAGGTCCATAGTGTGTGGCGAGTGGATCTCACCGTAGGTGTGGTGTGGCGGGCTGGGCGACCGCGAGGGCTGGCTCAGGCTGGTCGTGGGGTGCGGCGCCCTCCACTCCTTCCCTGCTGTCAGGAATACCTTCATGTACCTTCCACCACGGTTTACCCTAAGCCCGTCGGACTACCGACCTTATTTCCTTACTCACAAAGGTGACTCTAAAAGTTTTGGGTGTTTGTCAAACGTGGTTCCAAATGTAAAGATTTTATGGACACGGATTTGGATCGACAAGGATAGGTTTCTTGGTTGATTAGCTGTGTGTCCAAACTTGTAACTACAGTTTTTGCAGAATCGAGAGCATAATAATACTTTGATACAATAGGTAAAAGTTGTTTTACATATGAGAGAAATTTCTTCGATGTAACTATAGCCGAGTACTGCAGAGAATACAAAAATAAATACAAAACCATTAAGCTTTTGCATGCTGCATGATTTATGTGATATTATTGAAGTGCATGCGTTTCAAGCACCTCTGTTGCGAGGCGCCAATGATAAGCAGTTATATTATGTGCAAATAGGAGCAGATATGTCTTGGTTGGGCACCAATATTTTAGCATGCAGCAGGCAAATTAATTCCATTTGTTTATATAAATAACAGGCCAATTTATATAAATTTTACATTATGCTTCATTAGATTATGTAGCGGCTATATCTATCGCCAATCTGTAATGTACTTACAACTAATATAATGAGTGGCCTGGTGATACCGCTAACAATTGGTCATGAGCATAATAAAGGAGCAGTTATCAAATCATAGCTAAATAGCTACAAATATAATGTTACAAGACTAGCCATGTGAAAATGTTCAATTTATAGCTAGATTTTACAATCTAATTATCTAAATTCATGAACTTATCAATTTGCATAGTAACTGCTTCGCTCGCTGACATCTTAAAACTACATCTACGAAAAACATGATTATCTACAACTACTGTTAAGCTAGACTTCCCATCTTCTCACAAAACTTTCAGAGTACCTTCATGAGAAGAAAAATGTTTGCAAAACTGTTTAAATTGGTTAAATGAAGCTAAATAAAATATATTTGGTATGTTAACGATGTTTCAGTATAAATATAGAATACTACAGGAATAAAATAATAATAAATAGTTAATAGCATGTAGCTCGTTTAAAGGCTATATAATTTTATAAGTATGATAAAATACTATTAAAACGCCTTTGTCTCATAAAAATTGCAATAGCGTTAAGGCATAAATACTTGGCGAAGTGGCAAATCTGTTGATATTCTATTAAATCAAATATAAACACACGGTATGATCTAAAATGAGCATCTAAGTAACTAATTATTCTATTTAGAACTCTTCAAGGGTTATCACCAGATTTGCCCGTAATAATATTACATATCTTTGGTTAGAGTAGGTACTTGATGATGGTTTATTCTGGCTTATTGAGCGGTATGATGAAATAATCGCTTACCATGCGGGTGGTAGTAGTGGGGGGCTCTGTGCGTTCGCCCGTGTCTTTGATGTTCGTGCTTGACTATCTCGACGACGTTGCTGACCGTGTCGGAGAATCCGATATCGTGATGATAACCTCCGTAGTGGCCTCGTCTTCTCGGACTTGGTGTTCGTCTGTGGAGTGTACCAGGTTTAATGAACAATAATAAATAACGTCATTCCTTTACCATGCATGTTACCACTCATGCAACACCGAGAAAATCGGGGAGTGAAATTGGTTAGTCCTGAAGAAAATACATTCGGTTAGTAGAAGATGTGTATCATGGCACATACCATTGTTCACTACGATAACTTTGAGATCAATGGATTCTTCTTCGATGACACTATAAACATAAAAAGGAAATAACAAACAGAACAATAAAACAAATGAAAAGTAATATTAAATTTTGGTTCATCTTCTTTTACCTTAAACTGGAAGATCTTCCTTGGTGACCATTCTGGTATGTGTGAGGTGCTTGTAATCTCCCATCCTCCAGTGACTCCATTGAAGCGTGGTGAGATCCTTGCAGTTCCAATACCTGAAATATTTGTTGTATTAAAATCCATACTTGTTCATAAAGTGGTAAGCTTTATTCTGCAAGCTAGTTTCATTTAATTTTTTATTAGACTTACTGTCCCATATTTACAAAATTTTTGATCGATTCAAAATATCAAATCATGCACTCGAAGTGGTAAACTTTGCATTCCATGCATCAGTCCGTGCTTGTGCATTATTATACTTTATTCTACTTACCCATTCTTTTTAAGATATCTATTTTTTAAAGATCTAAAAGCATGCTAGGTTTAGTTAAGTTTGCATGCAAAATGTAATCCGGTAAGGAGACGACATGTCCTGGTGTCATGTTAGATATTATGACTGTTATGTTAGTATGTTTATGTATTGATAGTGAAGTGCTATGTCTAGGAAATTTCAAATAGTCATCCCTAATGACAGAAGAGTCGAATAAAAACCATTCCCTATTAATGACGAAGAAATAGAAAAGACAAACGTTCTAAGATTTACATAAAAAACAATCATCTATTACTGAAAGTCTTTACCTAAACATCAACAACCATCTGTAAACTTTAAATTGTACGATTAATACTTTCGAATTTACATCACATGATCGAACTATGAGCCTAAGGCCCTAAGTTACTCTGTTTACGACAATATTACCTAGAAAAACGTTTAATATTAATGACTAAGTTTTATCAACAAACATTATATTATTATCCTATGATATCATGTTAGTAAACACCCAAACAAAGCTCTCAACAAAAATACAACATCGACTATCTATGACATAAGAAAATGCATCGATGTACTGTTTTACTAAAGAGGTGAGACACCCATTTAGCGGATATACATATAAGACATTACATTTTAGACCAACATCACGTATGGGTATCTATACATTGTCCAATTTTCACTTCAATCTTAAATTATTACAAAAATTTTGATTGTGAATGATATTGGTGGGAACATCGATTGCACTAGACAATGGCTATCATGGCTCTGGCTGATCAGGTTTACAACAGTAATGATCGAGTCAACATAATCACCGTTTCAGGTAACGTATTCACCTTTTTGTTGTTCCTGTAACAAAAGAAAATAGTGATGAGAAAATCTTGGTTGTTTTACACCAGGTTCACACGATTCGATTCTAGTTGATCAACTGCTAAATCGCATGCGATTTGAACCGTCTGAACAGACTTTCAATCAAATTGAATCAATTTGAAGGAACAAAACGTTTGAACTTTTGTTGATTAACTAAAATCGAACCGTGTTTGTTTTTGTTTTTTGTTTTTTTTTTTTTATAAAACGTTGCCCCACACTAGGATTTCTCCTGTATCGTGGGTCCGTTTACAGACACAAATCTTCACATGCACAAACGCCCAGACCCGGAACAACTATCAGTAGGCCATACAAATATTTGTTCCGTGTGGGAATCGAACCCACGACCCGTAGCGCAGAAGCCAATCGCTCAACCACTGCACCAAACGTGTCGTCAAACCGTGTGTGTGAACCCGCTATTAACAATTCCCGGCAAAAATTGCCCAGGTCCTCCACTCGGGGCTGGATTTACGACTTGTATAAGGATGGTACGGGTATGTACCAAGAAGTATGGCCGCAGCGTTTACCTGTCCGTTAATGACCATCAACTGCGATCAACAAATCGTCTGCGCAAAATCCCCAACGACGGTTCATTGTAGCGTGTCCAAGAACAGCAGTGGCCGTTTCCGGGGTAATATGATGATTATTAAACATAACATCACGCCTTATATTCCCCGAAGGGTTGGGCAGAGGTGTATAGTAACACCTTCATTTCGCCAGTTATGTTTAAGTCCCATGTAATAGAGGGCGAGCCTATTGCCACTGACCGGGCACAAATCCGGACTCCGGGCTGCTGCTGAGAAAATCCTAGTGGAAAAACCCAATACAACTTTGCCTGACCTGGGGATCGAACCCAAGACCTCATGTTCAGCAGTCACGCTTGCGACCACTAGACCAACAAGGCAGTCAATTCAAGGCAGTGATGATTATTACTTACTATTTATTTAATATCAAATGATTCCCAAACAAAAGTGTCTGTTTAAAGGCTCATTTACACGGTGCAAGTTTGTTGAAGCAAGTCTCATGCTATCTTTGTCTTTCTCTCTGACAAAAACAGAGATAGCATGAGACTTGCTTCAAGAAACTTGCACCGTGTAAATGAGCCTTAATACTTGACTAGATATTTGTTAGTAAAATGCTAGTTGAAAAAATACAGTTTAACTCACTTGAGCGATTTTCTGTTGCCGCGTCTCGCGAGGTTGGCTAGCAGATGCGGGTCGTCCGGATATCCATCAGCGTGGGCGGGCCCTTCGTGGCTGAGCGAACCGGCCCGCGAGCCGGGCCCCAGCCCCGCCGCCACGTCCATCAAGCAGTTAAACAGTGACGCCTTCTACACACGCACCCCACATCACGCATCCCCCCCACACACGCACACTTGCGCATGCTCATGTCACACAGCGTCCAAGCTCATAGGACTCAATAGTCACTAACGGCTAAAGCCTACATGAGTTTGCGCAAACATCCCATACATCATGTCCATGCTGGAGTTCTCTTTAAATTGTGTTATGTGTGTATAGTTGTGTAAGAGATCCAACGAATGGACATAAAACCGAATTGAGAATGTATATTTTGTAGTGTAAGTAAGGAATTCGGCTACAGGTATCTGAGAAAACAACTATCATACGTAAGTTGTATCTTGTTAGAGTAAATTTTGTTCAGTTCATGTCGGTAAAACCGTGAAAGAGCTGAAATTACAAAGCATTTTGTTTCGAAACGGGTGCTATAATATAAAGTCATGTGCGACAAAGTTGAAGCCAGAGGCAGAGGTTGAGAGTTCAATTTTGCATTTATATATATCTCAGAAAATCAATACAGCTTTGACAGAGTTTTTTATTTCTCCAGCATGCGCAGACTTGAGAATTATGATTGTTATTTGAATAAATTCTTATGCTATAAGTATAAAAATTAGAGGAGGCAAATAAGAGCGTAGGTAGCAAGAAAGCGTAATGTTTTAACGTTTCTTATATCACCAGGCTTCTAAAATGGTAAAAATCGATTGAGCCAAAATGTAATTAAAAATAAAATTTTACGATATCAAAAGCGAAAGAATTAAATAAATATCTGTTGAACAGTTTTAAACATTTCACCATGCAACCTAAAAATTTAATAAAATAAAGGATCTCAGTAATCTCAAATGCAAAGTGAATAGATCAAATATATCGTATAGGAAGTAGCAAGAGGCAAAGGGAACGATATGACACAAATTGGTAAGACAAACAAAACTACAATAGGACAAACTAACTACTAGACACGGTATCAAACAATTGTAACACGCACATTCTTTATACTACATACATATTTTGCAACTATAGGACAGGTAATTATGTTGTGGTTTACAAAGCCCTGACGGACACTTGATAGACAAAAATGTGCCACACTTGCACAAGTTTGCAACTAATGCGTTATCAAGTGCGTCACTAATACTAATTCTAAATTCTTTAATTAATTTTAATCACTAAACTACGTTTGTTTTATTTGTTTGATTTATTTCTTGACCATCCATTTAGTCTATTGGCCATCGTGTATTATTTATGTTTTAATTATTATCAAAAATAAATTTATTCAAACACAATGCGAGAAGAAATTTATGATAAAGAAAAATATCTAGAATAGTGCAAGAAAAAAGTATTCAAAGTTTCGTTCCGTAAAATATTTTAATACTACCGGCTGAATGGCCGTAGGGCTATTCTCGTTGAATGCCTGAAAAGTAAACCACCAATGTAGTCGACTCGTTAAGAGTCGATTTCAACTAAAGTGATTCTGTATTGTTGTACTCTTTGTTATACAGAGATTTGTTTATAGGGAGCCAATCACAAGTTATGTATACTTAACACAGGAATAAATGGTTATCGATAGAATTGAAAAGATTTTTAATATGGTTCTGTAAATGTACACAACAATACAACCACAGGTAGACAACACAACCAACTCTATTGAACTAACTATAATGTTCCAAATTGTAATCTAATGTGGGGAATTATAGGGGGCCATCAACAAACACTACTTGTAAACGTGTAGTATTACCTACCCACGTAAAAGTTACATTTGGCTCAAAGTGTACATAATATATACATACTGGCAAAAGCCACACGAATTTACTCTGGCTTCATTTGGATCTACTAAAGTTACTATATTTATATATTCATCAATATTTCCATTATTATACATAAATACATGTGTTGAAAACAAATTACTCAGAGGTGCATTAAAATAGTTATTGTACTTACCGGAACACCGTTCTGCTTGAACCTGGTAGATCTCCAACTTTCGAGGATCAGAAGTCCAGCGTATATCTTCCCAACTGTCAGTTTCCCAGCGTTGAGTACATCGTTTCGAGGCACCAGCAAGTCGAGCATCTTCTTCGCTTGTAATGGCCATATATGGGTTATCGTTTCCCTTAATTCCTCATCTGCTTGGTCCATTTCCTCGGCTAAAAAAGAATATTTGGTACAATGTGATAGGTGTAATTTTCAGTTTCCAAACGGGAAAATATAATGACCCTTTGGATTAACTTGGGGACTTGGTCCTAGCGACTACTGGACTCATGAAGTTTTCATATGAGTAAATAACTCATACTAAAACTGTTATGACACTGGGAGAAGGTTTCTTGAAGACGGAGACAGAAACGTTAGGCTCTAAGAAGTTTAAAACAAAGGTATCAAGACGTTTGAAGGACATATCCTTTTGTTCGGTCTATGGATTAAATTCATACTTTAAAGGCAAGAGTACAAAGTACATTATTAGGAGTGATCCCATGGGGAGATGCATCATCAATAATAATAAGGTAATACTTACGAGATCTCATTTTGATGTTTAAGTTTTCTCGTATTAAGGCAAATAGTGTTGTTGTAAAATTAACTTTCCCCTCATCGTCTAGCGGCATATTCATTCTAATAAGCTTCTTATATGCTAGTCTATTTGGACATTTATTACCAAACCCCAGAGGTGGATCCATATTCTTCAACATATCATACATTTCTGTATAATGGATCTTACCCCTGAAATGAATTAATCATGGTTAAATATTTACTTTCAAATAAGATACAACGGCTAAACCATAAAACAGTTTAGTAACTAATATTCTCAAAAAGTTACTGACGTGGCGTTTGGGTCGTATTCTGCCCATATTCTAACAAATTCATCAAGATGATGTGCGCCGAGGATGGACGAGTCCCTCGTTAGGTAGTCAAAGTTATCCATAATAACAGCAACGAACAAATTCAACATCTGAAAGCAAGTAATGAGTACAAAGATGTAGGAAAACATAGATGAGTGATCATTTCGATAATCGATAGTATACTTACAAGAAATGAACAGAAGAATATAAAAGATACGAAGTAGGCGTAGGCGAGCGTACTTCCACATTCTTCGTTGGAGGCCTTTCCTGCTGCTATGTCGCATTTGGCGGGTTTACGGCAAGCCAACATTATGTTGGGCCACGACTCGCCCGTTGCGCATCTAAACATATAGTGGCTCACAGCGAACATGTCACGTTCAACAATCAATATAAAATTCAAAAAATCTTATAAACGCAATGAAGAGAATACTATTTTCAATGCAAAAAGGAAATAGCATTTCCAGAATTAATATTGATTGATTTTGTATATCAATTTATGGAAAAAGAAACATTCGGTTTGCAACTGATCTACACGTTTCCACAACTAGTGATAATGTGAATGATAAATAGTAACACCTGATAGTTGAAGTGCATGCATGAAACGTGCTTGATGATACACAAATGAAATCATTCTAAGATACTCCCATAACTCCATTGAAAAGCGTATTTGTACTTCTACGGGTTGTTAACATTTTGACTAAATTGCTTTCGAGTTAAAATTGATTGGAGCAGTCTAAATGGTGTTTTGATTAATGTTTGTATTTTCCTATTTTTACATATGTTTACAGTATTTTCCCAGGCTGGAGTAACTTGTATTCAATTGTTCCTTACCTGAATAGTAGCATGAGTGCTTGAATGAAGCTTCGAAAATTGTTGTGTCTGTTCATGTCAGACTCTGGTGTTAATTCTATATTGCCAAACACCTGTGTCCAAGCAGATACAACACAGAAAGTCAGCTTTGTATGCAAATCATAACACGTAGCCCGAGTCCTATGCTCCCCACAAAAATAAACACTACCTAATGACGTATATCTATCTATAACTAGCACTAGGGTTACCACAAAACGACCATATCAAACAAAGGTACCAAACTATCTATAGATACAAACATAAGAAGCAGTCTCAAAGTTAAGGACACCAATTAGGATTATTGTCACCACTAAGGAACCGCTAAATCTACATTTTGATTTCATGAATATACATATTGATGATAGTAGTATTGCCAATGATAATGATAGTAAGTACATATGTAACACTGATAGTAGAGACAGATTTTCGGCAGTGGCCGCAAGACTGAGTAACAACTACGTCTTTTGTACTCTCACCGAAATAGTAGCAAGAGTGCCGCCACGAAAGATTGGAAGTTGTTATGCCTGTTGATGGCATCATCTGGATCATATTGTATGTTTCCGAAAACCTGTCATTAGAAACTTATCAATACTGTTTTTCCTTTTTTTTAATCCAATCTTATAATGTACTCACTACTCATAACTATTATGAGTCCGTCTAAGGTGAATTTTATTAATTCATCTTAGACTGGCTTATTATATTTTTGGATTTGTTAAAATTGGTCTACAAAACTAAATACGATTACATTTTTGGAACAAATGGAATTAGGCGTAAGGTTGACAATACTTGGAAAATCTAGAAATATCATAATTTTTGTCTATTATTTATTACTAGGATTATTAAATGGACTAATTTACACTAAACTTGTCTATGTTCTTCTAAGCATATAAAAGGAATACTAACGATTACCTAATACTTTACTGATATTTATACTAGCCCCTCAAAAACAATTCTATAGTACCAGGGGTGGATTTACGACATTGTCACAAAAGGATTAGAACTCACGATATTCCTATCGAGAGCCCATATCCTAGCCATTACACTTATGTTACTAAAACCTATGGCCATTAAACCCTAACTCTACCAACTGTGATATCTAGAAAACTTTATTATAATAAAAACTATTTTCACTAGTAAAAAGTTAATTAAGTATTTATAAATCTATAAAAACGCTATTTTTAATTAAAAATACAAAAATTACCCCCAAAAGTACCTATCAAATATGTAATTATATTTTCTTTTACAGGTTATTAATTATCATCATTAGTATTAATTGGTATATTATTATCAAGTTAGTAAATTAATTAGGAAATTCAAGTGATAAGGAACAGGAGGAATTTCAACAGACCTGCATCCCGATGATGGCATAGATGAAGAATAGCATCGCGATGAGAAGGCACACGTAGGGTAAGGCTTTGAAACTCTGCACGAACGTCCAGAGGAGTATCCGAATGGTGTATCCCTGTCGGAGCAGCTTGATCAGTCGCGCGGCTCGAAACAGGCGAAGGAAACCGACGTTGAATGTGTTCTCCTGCGAAACATACACACATTCATATCCATCCCTTAATTAAAATCATCAAACACTTCATTCAGTACAAATTCTCACGTTCAAAATTCAAACTTTTTGGAAAACGTATCTGGTAATTATTAAGCTGATGTTTCAGCCAGGCATACTTCAATAACTAGTAGATCATAATTTAAAACTAACGACAAATTTAAAATAAAGCTAGACGATGAAATAAGATGTACTAGATAAAAACACGAAACGAAAGAAAACATATATATTTTGTTTAATGAAGAACATGAAAAATATCGTAAATGTAATGAATATAATTAATTATTGAATAAGCTACTTCTTTGTACAGTATTGAACAAAATTTAGTACTTCTTGACACAATGTAAAATATATAAAAAATCTAGCAATATTAACGAGAAAAAATATCAAATTTCTAGGGTTTTATGGTAAATTAACACACCAATTTATAATTGTCATAATATCTAAAACAACCCCAAAAACAATTGGTCCCTAGCAAACAATTGTACCTACGTTATAAACTACAAAACTTCTATATATCCTAATATTCTAAAAATATTCTCTAGCACTACTAATATTAGACCACTGTCCAATAGTATGTACACACTCTGTCTAAACCATTGACCAATCCGTTACAAAAATCTAAGATTCCTAGCAATCAAATAGTTGATATGTTACCTGCTGACAGGATATGTCAGCACAGTTTTCAGCAAGGTCGGTCTGTAATCAGGATAGATCCTTTATCTTCACTTTCATCAAAATCAAAAAATAATCATAAAAATTGCCAGCAGCAAAGAAGGATCGATTATAGGCATAAATGAAATTAGTATAATAAATGTAAGTATAGAAGCTGAGAAAGATTTAAGTAAGTTAGATGTTAATAATACTTACGCCAAACTCCATAATGAGGGCGTCAATAATACTTCCAATGACCGTTATGAAATCGAATGTATTCCAAGGGTCTTTGAAAAAATTCTGGAAACAGACCAATATGTTAGCAATGGTTCTGTAAAAATCATAATAAATTAAATAAGAAATTTTAGTTAACGAGTACAATAACATGGTTGGGAAAATTGTATACAAATGTACACTTTCTATTAAAAGACTGTTTTATTGTAGATCAGAGGACTTTATGAATAAGGAAAGGAATGAGGATATCTCTCTTGATTTTTTAAATCTATGCAAATACATAAAAATATGTTATTCATAAATCTAAGAAAAGTTAATGCATTTAAAAACCTATGTCATATTAAAAAAGCGTAATCTCGTAAATTCTCTATAAAAATGAGTTCTAAATTGAACTATATTCAAGTCAATATTGAATATTAATAGCTAGGCTAAAATATTTATAAAATAATGATAGTGTATTGTGTTAGGCGCACACGATTAAATTATATTGCACATTCCATTTGCATTCGTATTATTTTAAATACATTTATAGCACAAAGGTCATTCAGTAATTCAATGTTTCAATACATTATTAGCTCATTTTCACACCTACAATAACTGACTTTTGTCTTTACATACCCATGGCTTCTTGCATATTTTATAAAAATAAAGCTATCATCTTTTTATTAAATGCAAAGATAAATAATTAATTACGTAATATAAAAATTCAGTGTGTCAAATTCTTACCGTGCACCCGAAGGCGATCAGCTTCAAAACGGTCTCGAGAAGGAAGAAGATCGTAAAGACGAGGTTCATGAATGTTAACATGTCCATGAGTAGTGGTGGAGCCTCGTGAAACTACCACAAAATCAATACCATTTTTTTAAACCTTAACTCAAAACATTATCGAATTAATGAAAGCTAAATGCAAGATCAGTATGCTGTCTTTTTTTTCTAATATTCATTCAAATCAATTTGATATATGAACATAAATTGTTCCAGCATTTAACTTTGTATGATTAAAAATATTTTTATCTAGCCGATATTATTATCTAATAAAATAATGTTTTGTTATGTTAACATTTTTCATGTAGAAGTGAGTGTGTTAGTATTTGTGTTATGTTCTTTCATTGTCGATGAGTACCATGTTATTGAGATGTATTTGCGAGACTTGTGGCGTAGGGTGCACGTGCGGCATGCTGTTCCGAATGTACAAACATGCGATTAGGTGTTTATGACGGACAACATTTATTACAGGAAAAATATCGTATTCAAATTATACTGACCTTTGAAACCGCAGAACTCCGCCAGATTTGAAAATATCACAGTACTTACCTTCTGATAACACTCGGCAAGTATAGATTAGTAAAATTGGGAGAAAAACAACATTATAACGCGTGTATTCACATACAATAGTGCCACATGCAGCAGGAGTAGAAGCCATGCTTTACAATTATTGCAAATAAACCTTTACAATCATCATCGTCGTCAGAGAGAAACTAGTACTGGATACTTGGGAAGGGATAATAATTACACGGCTGGAAATAATCCCATACAGTCATGTAAATAGATAAAACAATCACGTTAATAGCAGAAAGAGTACATTTGTACCTATATCGTATTTCATTTATATTCCATTATGTACTTGTACTATGTGTCGGTCGATACTTTGTGTTTGTGTACTTACTTTGACACCATAAGCGATGATTTTCAACACCGTTTCCACAGAAAACATTCCAGTAAACCCCATATTCGAATACTTGAGGACATCCGCGTAGATGTCATTTTGATTATAGTACTGCCATTTTGTGATGAAGTGCCGGACGTTATGGATAAACCCATGGCAATGAAAATACATAATTGTTACTTTATAAATTAACTCATCCAAAACAAGAATTAGTATTTTAATGTGATGTACAAATTGATATTTGTATGGAATCAATGTAAGTTAGTTGGTAGATTAGTTGGTAGATGTTACGGCTCATGTTACGTTTAGCGGTTATATATATTATATTAGAAGGATAAATATATCAAGGGGATTAATGACAAGAGTTTGGTGAGGATATGTGCAAAGACCTTATTAAATAAGACTAACATAAAATTTGACAGGGTCACAGTGAAATTAAAGCTAAAACAATTTCATTTAATATTATCTATAGGAAAGTATAAATATATATATATAAATATGAAAATATAATCAAACAAAATCGGGTAAAAAGAAAAAATAATAATGTAGTGTAATAATTTTGACCACGAAATATAACTTCAGCTTCTTTTAAAATTTTGTCTCAATTAGAAAAATGATCAATTTTGTCAATTTTCCAATAAATATACAAAGCAGCCCATAGCCACCAACAGATCACGCCTGGCAGTAGGCCATTCCACCAAGCATGCACAATATCCACATAAAGACAATTAGGAATAGGTCTTAAATAAGATCATGCAACACGAACAACATATATGGCCCATGCCACGTCCTATCTGTACCCAGAGATTGTTGTGCATTCACAAGCACGAATAACCGAATAAAATGTTTGGTGTATCTTGTGCCATAAATGTGCTGGAAGGACAGGTATATCGTGCAGTAAACACCGATACATACATATTTAATTAATAGCAAGCGAGGAGTAACGAAAGGATTATTCAACGAAACACAGGAGAAAATAAAATAATAATTTTGGCGGTAGGTACACTTGACGGGATAGGCTCGGTAGTAATTTTAAATACGGCGCATTCCGATGCAGTGTATACTGACGCCGAATAAGTACAGTGATATCGTAAACACTCTGTATGTTGTGTGTATGTGTGTGTTGTGAATTTTGAAAAACCTAAACTAGTAGGCAGTACTAATGTTGTGCCAATGATGTTGTTGATATCATGACGTCGTCCAGGTAAAGTTATGATTGTTTTTTTTTTACATTTAAAACAGAGACATTTCACAACTAACAAATTAATTTGACTAGAGGATCTATCAGGTGCCAACAAATATTAGACGCATATACGACAAGGGTTATGTCTTAATATATATTTTGCCAAACTAGAGAGCTTATGACTTACATTTGATGAGCTCTCTAGAATGGTACCGTGCAGGCTTCAGTGAAGTCAAGGATTGGTTGCTAATCTAGATCGTCACTTTCAGTGCCTTGTGAGACAGGCTAGGTTCTTCAGCAACTACCTTAAATAAGTGATCATTTTCTACTTTTCACATTTAGTGCTCTTTTGTCACGTATGTAGTTTGTTTGATCACTTTTGAAAGAAGTGTTTGTACTTATATTATAAAGATATTTATTATATTTTAGACTAATATAGGGCGATCTTATGTTAATTATTCTAGAACACTCAGAAGCGTCGGTGATACATACCTTCATCATGAGCAACAATGTGTTGAGGACGATGAGGGTCATGATGAAGTACTCGAAAGGCGTAGAGACGACTATTCTCCACACTTTGTACTTAAAACTCGCCCTTTTGCTTGGCATATACCTCTCAAGAGGTCGCGCTTCTATCGTGAAGTCTATACACGATTTCTGCGGACAAAATGTAGATTTGCTAACAAAGTATTTTAATATCAAAAGACCGTGAATGTTCTTTTGTGTCAATTTTATCTGTCTTGTAAGCTATCGCTATTTTAACGTTGGAAGATTCAATAATAGTACAAAGCTAGATGTTACACACAGAAGTTTATTGATCAACTACAGAAGTTATGATTTTAAAGATGGACTCACCTGATTCTTATCAATTTCACCATCCTGCAGCTCAGCTTCTCCCTGCTCTTGAAATGTGATAATTATCAGAGCTACGAATATGTTAACAAAGAAGAAAGGAAACACCACAAAGTAAACGATATAAAATATGGACATTTCTATTCGAAAATTTTGTATGGGTCCCCTGTCTTCATAGGTGGCGGCCATTGAATTTTGTAATACTCTGTAAACAAAGAATTGTGTTAGTACAAAAGTCAAATTACAACTGAACAGACAACATCTAGTTAGAATTAGAATATTAGTATTTTTAATCTTATCAATTAATCAGTCATAAGGTTTATTAGAAATTCATGTCTGTTTAAAAGATGTTCCAACTGGAATAAGAAAATGTTTTCTACTATTTATCAATATTCACTTAAGATTCATCATCAACACCGTACGTTTAATTGGTTGTGATTTAGACCTGATTACAAAAAGATTAAGTTATTAAGTGGTAGTGATTTGGTATTTTAATTTATCAAATTCAGAAATCTAAAGAATCACAATGATTAAGATGTGTTCATTGTTGGAGGTCCTAACAAAATAACTATTATACCAATTCTAAAGAGACAAAATATGAAGAGTAACTCACTGTGGCCACCCCTCCCCGGTCTGCACCGCGAACAGCGTAAGCATGGCCACGGCGACGTTGTCGTAATGGAAGGATTGCGTCGTCCACGTGCGCTGGTTGACTTTCGGCAGTAAGCTGTTTGACTCGTACACGAAATACGACCCTCTGTACACACGATAAGGTTGTGATTAGAATTTATTTTGTAGCGGCATGGAAAGCTAAGTTAGTAATGTAAGAAGGTTAAAATGATTGTTTGCAAATTAGAAACATTCTTTACGTATATTTCCTGATTGCGGGATTACTAAGATATTATATTGCATGGAAATAATGAGATGCATCTAGAAACAAGGAGCAATTTAACATTTGCTGATGATCACATTAGTGTTCTACCTACAGGCTACAGTTTCTATAGTGTTTGTAGAGAGAGATTAGGTTTCAAACCTCTTCAACGTACTAATTGATTTTTGTTTTCCAACGATATTATCCAACTCATAATTTCTACCTTTTAACTTATATGGGTTTACAATAATTGCATGGAAGCGTATCACGGAAATATTTAAATATTTGATATCAAATCTTTATAGATTTTGAAAAATACAATGAAATACATAAAAAGTTAATTAAAATAAGTTAATAAAAAAAACTCAATACTCACTGGCAGTCTTCAAAAGTATTCTTACTGATATCGTTGCAGTGAAAAAATTTACCATTAAAAAGTTGAACTGCAATTACAGCGAATATGAATTGAAACAATATGTACACAATGAGAATGTTAATGACGTTTTTCAAAGAGTTCACAACACAGTCAAACACTGCTTTTAACTTTGGAACTCGTTTTATAGTTTTCAATGGTCTGAGCACTCGTAACACTCTTAACGATTTTATTGTGGACAGATTCTGCCCCGCCCCCTTTTTCACGCCTCTGTAACAAGGAAATTATAATTAGCCAGCTATTCTATGAAGGGAAGTTAAAACAAATGTACCTAACAATATTTGTCATCTTAGAGCGTTGCTCTTAATTTATCAGTTAGTTAAAAGTTATTCATGACGTGAAAATATTACAAAGAATGACTGTTTAAGAAATAATCATCTAAATATGTCGACTCCCGAGACAGTTTAATAAAAAAAACGCACTCGGCCAGATAATACGATGGACGATACATAAATATTTAGACTAGCTATCTCCAGCAAAGGCCAATATACCAATGAAGTAAATAATCTTGTTCCAAACGTAACCGATATCAAACACATAGCTGATGAAGGCGCATGTAACGACTATGGTATCCATGGTAGTACACAGATCATGTAAGTGTACATGCAGATGGAATACGAAGTTAACGTCCACTATAAAGCGGTTATGTGGCCAGTTGATGATACACACGTCATCGATGTAAACAGTATTGATGCACTTAATTCCAAATCAGATGCTAATGAATTTGCATATAACGGTGGTGGTATCCATGATATTCCAAAGGTTAGAGTACGTAATGTTTCAAACATACCCGATCTCAAATCCGAAGCTGACAAGGGCGCATATAACGACGGCGGCATCCATAATGTTCCACAGGTCGCGTAAGTACGCGCCCGGGTGGAACAGGATGCCGAGGTCCACTATCTTCAGCAGCATCTCCACGGTAAATACACCCGTGAACGCGTAATCGAAGTAGTTCAGGATTTTGTTCCTGTGCGACGAAAGGGTGTTATGTTAAAATCAAGTATGGTAGCTGCAGCAGTAAATAAATATGTCACAAATATGTTCCAATAGAACTTTCTTACTATTTGCCAAGTCTGGAGGAAGATGAGAGCTTGATATCATTCATAGCGTTGTTCTACTTTGTAATTGGTATATTATTATTAGAATCAACAAAAATGATATGACGGGGTTTAGATTATACATGTCCAAATTAAATATAAGTGGGTCTGAGGTACCCTAGGTATCAAAGGTGGGAAATATAGTTATAATAGTAACATGATAGACAAGTTAAGAATTGACAAAGTGGACGTACCTGTCACTCTCTTCCACTACGGGGTCTTCAGCCGCTAAAGCCGCAGAACTCATACATATAACTACCATGATAAAAAAATCAAAATATCTTAAATTTACAACCCAGTGTGCGCCTCGCCTAATTCTGTAACAAAAATATTATAACACAAGTCTTTAACAAGAAATTCAATCCAAAAACAGTTATTTTTTAACTGTTAAGTTATAATTAAATTAATGCCCGGTTTCTATAAACAAATCGTTTTGTTTACTAATGTTAGCATTTTTATTGCCAAACTGGGCATATATATATTATAGCTACTTCCATATGGGAGGGTCTACTATGCAAAGCTATGAGGTCTATGCTTCATTATTGGTAAAGATTACAGTTTAAAGTTTACATTTTAACCAATAACGCTCCGTAAATTATAGGAATCGGTAGAAGTCCTTGCAAAATAATGCTAGTTTAGATAGGTCCAACTCACGGATTAGTAGGTGACAAAATAAACATGGACGAATATGGCAGCATTGGTTTTGGTCCATCTGGTACCTCATCTTCATCTTCTTTTTTGGCCTCTTCTTTCTTTTTGTTCTGAAAATGTATTACTTCATAATAGTATATGTTCTCTACATAACATTCATCTACATTGTTTAAACTACCCACTAATGTTTTTTTTTATTCTGGCTCTATATGATTTTTTTATAAATGTTTTAGTAAACTACACTAGTTTTATTTACGTTTTTATGATGATGTTTTTGTAGCAAGTGAATTCTATTATGATTTATTCAATAAAAAAGTACATACCTATATGAAATAATAACTTATTGCTAGAAGTTCCACATTTAGATTTAAAGTAAAGACTATTACACAAGCCATTACTGATGAATGTCGTGTTAAAACATGCGTTACGAATTAATGTTGTTAGTAGAAATAAACATTTTACTAAATACGTGAAATAAAGAATGATACCAAAGCTAGAAGAAGGAAATTATGTTTTGAATTTAATGAATTAGTATGTGTTTTTGATGAACCAAGTAGCCACCTAATTGAAGTTAACGTAAAAAGTCAAGTTAATGTTGACATCCATTAGCCATCTATAGATAAAGATCAAAGATTTTTAAAAAACACCTATCATGACATTCTGCCCACAAAAGCGACATCGACCCGTCTAGCGTACTTAAAATATTGTTGATATCGAAGTCATGAACGAACACACAGGAAATAACAACACATCAGACAGCGTGCAATGTCATGCAGTGTTTAGGAAAGCTGCAGAATGAGACCGTGAAAGAATTCAATGGGAACAGTGAAAGTTTAAAAAATCAACAATATTTTAAGTCGTCGACACCAATACAATTTAAAGCATAGCTTTGCCAATGCCGAGCTCATTTTACCTTCCTACTCGTCGGCGAAGAGGGACTTAGGTCTACTCCCGTTGGAGAGCCGTCCACCGCGTGTAATGCACCCATCTCTTTCTCCAATTCCTAATTATCCGGAATAATGTATGAAATATGTACAAATTTCGTTCCAATCAACAGCTTAAACCAATTAGTACAACCGCTTGAAAGTAAATGCTTGTGGAAGAGTGGTTGAACATGCTATGGCTTTGAAATTGTGATACTATCAACTAAACTCCAAAGCATCAGAGGATGAATTCTAGGTACTATGAACAATTAACTTGTGACTTACTTGGAGCTGTTTTTCCTTGTCTTCCTCGACTTGTTCCTCTTCTGCCGCTGTCAATTCCTGTAAATACAGATTTGCAACATTTACACGAAAAGCGGCGTCAGATTTACAAGAGCGCGATGACGTCAACATACATCAAATGGCAAACGTCTCGTCTGTGTACACACATCTAGTATATTTTGCGTTAGTTGATCTTAATTGAACAAAAATAAGACATTAATGAACTATAACATAAAATTCAATTTGATACTTGACCAATATTGGATAAGACCAAGTAACGCAAAACAAAACAGTGGCAGTAACACGCACCTGGGCATTAGCCAAGTTGTCGACAGCGATGGCAAGGAACACGTTTAGCAGCGTGTAGTTGCCAAACAACACGAGGATGACAAAGTACAGCGAGTAGATCATGCCCCTCTGAATGCCGCCCTGCGACTGGATGCCATCATACATCACTTCATTCCAATCTTCACCTGTCAGGATCTGGAACGAAGAAAGCAAATGATTATAACCATAACCATGTTATACTAATCATAAAACATTCAAGTCTTTGCTTGATGGGATGATACAAAAAAATCAAGGATTGAATTAGATTGGGTAACCTCAAATAATCTTGAGCTGTTAGATCATTTCTATAAAATTTGAAATATCTATATTAAGTTTATTCAAACAAGACATCTGTTCATGGGGACAATACCATGCTAAGAATAGGTATGTCTGCAAAAGGACCCATAGCTGCAAAAGCTGCAACGACACTGTATATTATTACAATTGTGTATCTTACGTAATCCTTTGCATGCTGCAAGTTACAAAACTTTAAACTCATAGTTATTAATCAATCATGTTTATAATTACCTGGAAGACAGTAAGCAACGCGATAGGAAAGGTGTTAAAGTTGGTCGGCGGCGTGCCATCCTCGAAGTTAAACTGTCCTCCGAACAGTTGCATGCCGAGCAGTGCGAATATGAGAATGAACAGGAAGAGGAGGAACAACAGCGAGATGATGGATCTCATAGAGTTGAGGAGAGATATCACCAGGTTCCGAAGTGATGACCAGTACTTGGTGACCTGGAATGTAAAGTTATATTTATAAGCAAACACAAATATTTTTATGGCCAATAGATACACTGTTCAGTGTTTGTGCATTTGCACAAGTCCCAGGACCAGAAAATTTCTGTGTAAACGCACCCAAGTTACAGGAAAAATCCTAGTTGTGTACAAAATATTAATGAGCTTTCGATAAATATTTAAAAAGATAATAGGGAAGTAGATGTCAATTGTTAACAATTGCTTCCTCTAGTTTCTATTTGCATAAGAAAACATAATGGTAAACAGACAATTAAATATTATACTAATTAAATAATGGACATAGTAAATATGCAACTATACCTTAAATATCCTCAGCAGTCTTAGAGCTCTCAGGACAGATAGACCGAAGGAGCCTCCCTTGACCTCAGACCAGACGACCTCGAAGATGGAGCCGGAGATGACCACACAGTCGAACCGGTTAAACGACGACTCGAAGTAGATCCGCGGCCCCAGCGCGTACATCTTCACCCACATCTCCATCATGAACAACCCCAGGAACACAAATTCGGCGTAGTCTGTGAACGAAAAATTTATTGAGTAAAAACTAAGGGCTGAGCAAATATTAAAATTTAATTGATCGAAACGGCAATTTATCAACGGTCTTGCTGTTTTAGGCCTGGAATAATATTTTATGAACTTACATAAAAACGAAGTCAACCACTTAGGTTGTCTGTAATGCTCTACAGCGACGCATATCGTGTTGAAGAGCACCAAGACAATGACGAACCAGTAGAACCACTGGGTCTTCACAGTGTGTCTGATCCAGAACCGAAACCTCTTCTCAGCACGCCAGAAGTCTGCAAACCTCCCGGCCGCGCGAGCCTTGCTTTTCAGAAAACCTGTTGTGATTGAATAGTCGTTAGTAATAACCTTTATATCGAACTTACTGTTGATCATGCAATTGATTGAAGACATTCTAAATTGCGCATTATTGGTGATAATATCTTACTTTTTTCACTATTAACTATCGTGTCCATCAACATTATAAGTTTTTATTATTATACAATTTCATAAACTAATGCTTCTGTTGCCTATAAAACTTGGACACTTTATTATAAATACCTACATCGCGTGTAAATTAAGTCGTGTTCGTTACCGAATATCAGCAATTTAAAGGGTCTAATGTTTATTGCATGATCAACGGCATTTGCATTTAACTAAAGGTATTGGGTTTAACATTCAGCTAATTGTTTATTAACTCTAGCGTTTACGCACGTAACGATAGCAGTCCTACTGATAATATGTCACAGTAACGTGCGACACAGATGCTCTTGTGATTTTTAAAACTGGTTATTGATCGTTAAGTTTTATAACCCGAAGTAATTGGACGGTATGGAAATGGCATCGAAATTCAATCGGGGTCGCAATCCGATACTTCGCTCGTATAAATCACTAATAACCCTCTTCTGGGATAACCGTCATGTTATCTTCAGAAAAACATGTTACGTTTATGGTAACTTTATGGTGAAGGTCACGATGTACAAGCTTAGGTATGGGTAATGGATATAGCGGACCTGGAGGTAGAAAAGCAGCAAGGGATAACAAAGAAGGCGTTCTGACGTCTGTACGCTTAAAAATCACTTCAAATAATGTAATACAATTGATATTACAATATTGATTTGATATTTTTTGCAAGATACACGTACAAACGTTTTTTTTTGGATAAGATATAGGTAGGGTAACTATTCCTAAAGCTATGACTAGTCTATTTTGACTACTGTAGATGAAAAGGAATATTCTACCAGCATCACGTTTGATCCCATACCTTGCTTTTTCTTTGGAACTGTAAACAACCAACACACAAATAGAGTACGAATACGCAATGATAATGGATGAAAATGAAATAAAAGAGTTAGTTCTCGATAAATGTCATGCAACATTCATGAATGTACAATATAATTACATGAAAACAATAGGATAATAGTTTAATGATTACAAATGTGACTAATGTACCTGAAAGTTTTAAAGATACCTAACCAAACTGTACAATAGTATCAACAAGGAGAAAGTACACAATCGTATAGAAAATGAAAACATGCTTCTAAAAATTTTTTCCCGCTCGAGTAATGAAAACGAATCTGTGATTTTAATAGAAAATCGGATAATTTCTTTATTTATAGTAGGTATACACACAACACGACACACACACATTACGGAATACAACACATTCAGGTAATAGAAGATGATACTGACCGTCATCACCGCAGTCTTCATCTTGTTCTTCCTCTTCTGTGTCTGTGCTTTTACTTTTACCAAGGTTTTTTAATTTCTTTTTGGCCGCTGCTCTTCTCCGTGCTAGCAATGAGTACAAAATATATTATACCTTATTACAAAACACAAATGGTTTTGTCACAAATTACCCTATCTATTAAATTAGAAATTTATCTTAATCTATCTTTTAAAGATTTATGTATTTTGGTCTTTAGAGATTTTTGATTTCTTGTAGTAAAAGTTAATGTACAACTTTGTCAAACGCATGTTTATGTACATGAACCATCTGCTTACCTTCTATTATGTGCATTTTTTCTTCTTCTGTTGTTCTTTCTTCTGCTAATATAACTTCCTCTGTAAACAACATTAGTGCATTATCATCTATTCTTATTATTTTCATGAACAACATTATTTGTTTTATTGTAGGGGATCATTTTACAGGGGCGGTACTAGAAAACTGACAAATAGATAAAATATTGTCAATAGCTAATGTTTTTTTAAGAACTTGTACGTTGTTTCGTGGTTTTGTTTAGTGCTTTCGTATTCATTATATCTCTGCTCTTTTTATTTCTTTCACCATAAGTGTGACGATGTCTAGAATTACATATGCATATATTACACACTCACCGGCTTTACAAATCCACTCAACGTAACCATTGAGTTCTCTCTCGAGTTGCTGCTGTCTTCTTAACTTAAGAAATTCTTGTCTATTTTCTACTTTCTCTCTTTCTTTAGCGAACTCACTGCAAACATAATGTTACGCGTAATAATCTACTCTAGCACTGATGATAGAATGAATGGGCAATCATGTATAATAAGCTGCTAAAACATGAAAGTACAGCTATATCTCCAGGGCCGTGCGTTATAGTGGATTATGAAAAAGTCTTACGTATAATGATATTAGTTGGAGTGCTTTAATTACCATTACGGATAAAAATCTCAATATTTAGCATGTATCAATTAAATACTGAACACGTGAAAAGTATAGTACTCTTGTATAATAGCAAAAAAACAACTAGCTATACACATAAGGATTGGATTGGAGCATATTATACTAAATCGTTGACACGTTTAACGTTTAGAGAAATAACAGTTCTTCAAGCAAATCTTACATTAAATTGCCTCACTTTTCTAGCTGTACCTACTTGAGCACACAGTATAAACATTCAAAAGACCTGCTTCGGTAATCCAATTAAGATAGGCATTAAAGTCTGCGTTGAACATTTGCCGAGCTCTTTCTTTAACAAACTGAGCCCTTCTTTCAACGCGCCCTCTTTCATTAGAGAATTCTCTGAATAGCAAGTGTGATGAAGAAAATATAAAACATAATATAAATAAATTAAAAATGTATGCAATAGTTAAAAATATATTAAAGTAGAAGACTTACCCGCTAAGAACACCGAGAACTAAGTTGAGCATAAAGAATGAACCCAATACTATGAGAGGCACAAAGTAAATCCAGTTGAACGCACTACCTAGCGCGTCATTCGTCTGTAACAAACAATTATCAATTTAGATATCATAATTTAGGGGAATCAATACAAGGAGCGATCCTAAGGAGAATATTATAAGATACAACGCTAAATTAACTGTTTATATGGCTAAATAGTAACTTGGACACAGTTTTGCGTTAAAAGATAGTTACGACAACAACAATCACCCAAAGAACCGAATTCTTCCCATGATGGAAGTAGAGTTAATTTACTTTAAGACATCTTTGGACGGAGACTCGTCATAAAGGCAGTTGTACGAGTAAGAGAACAAGAAGCAAGTAAAGACCCTCACCCAATAGAGGATGGCAGTCCAGCCCTCCATGGTGATGCACTGGAAGACGGTGAGCATGGCGAAGCCGATGTTGTCGAAGGACGTGATGCCCCTGTTCGGCCCCTCCCACTTCTCTAAGCACGTGCTCTTCTCGTACTCACACACGTTCGCGCCAAATGGCGCCAGGCTTGAGTTGTCCGCGTTGCACGGTGTCGCACTATCTCCATCATTTACTATTTCACCTGCAAGAATTCAAAACATTTTAGTGATCTCAAAATTAGGGATACAGATCTTTCTGAATATAACGCTATTAACTATAGCGCTATGAAGTCTTAATGACACACCGATTTATTTGAGTAGATTATAAAATTATGGGTAGCAGCGATACCAAAAGAAGAATACAAATCATGTTATCTTAAATTATGGAAACCGTCAATCCTATTGAAAGGGATTTTTATCGAAGAGAGCGGAAACGATATAGAAATTATCAAACATTTAACTTAAGATTAAAAATATCTGTAGCTTTTTTTCTATTAATTTGCTTATTATTTGATAAAATCTCTGATAAAATTAAACGACTAAGTCCAATACGGTCTCAAAATGCAACACAAAGACTAGTTTCTGAAGGCAGCTGTAATTAACTTTTATGACCAATAATTAAAACGTTGGAAACTTTTCCAACTCCACCTACTTATTACATTTTGAAGTTTAGCCGTTAATTTAAAACACATGCAATGGTGTCGCCTGTTCGTGAGTTTTTGACTGCATGTTACTGTCGTACAAACTTAAACTGGGTTGCTATTATTTATGTCAGGTATGTATTTAACGATATTAAGTTTAGAATCGATATAGGTAGCAAGTTTGAACATTGGGTGCATTGTTTTATTTGAGCATCAGCTAACAGTGTTTTTAAGTTCCATAGTAGTTAAGCAAGTAACATTAACTAGCAAAGTACACTTAAAAGTAAGATTGTGCCTACTTTCCTTTACGTGATGTTACTTTGAATAATTATATTGAGCCATTTAAGTTTTCCAGGTGTTTACCTACTATCTCATTATTTAAAGCATAAATTTAATATAATTCGCATTTTTCTCAACACTATTATTTAGTTTTCCTACGTTATGTAGTAACAATTTGGAACTTCAAGCTACAAGACGCACACAGACTATACAATATATAACATATACAATATATAATAACCAATTGTCTTAGAAATATAGCTTGTTCTTGATTTTTATCAAGTCGATATGGAATTGTAACTCGATGAAAATTTCATTTCCAAGCGACTGCCACAGAAAAAATACTTAAGTGAATATGTAGGTACTTACTAATATCTTCTAAATTATAACAAGTCTTATGCAGCGCCCCTGAGTAAAACTCGAGGCCGATGATAGCGAAGATGACTATCGCAAAAAGCACCAAGAGGCCGATCTGCAGCAGCGGCGCCATCGCCTTTATGATGGACTTCAATACAACTTGCAGACCTACACGGAAATGGTATTTATTTCTATTATGCAATTAAGCTCATTATTGCGTAGTGCCCTGTAATTTATAAACCGTTTTCAAAATGGTGATTGATCTCGTGTATTTTCATTTTGATAAGCCGACTCATGCATGTATAACTTTAAAAATCGAGGAATTAGGGATATCAATTCCTTGTGTCGCCAATTGCTCATTTGGGAATAAAGTTTTTTTTTCTCAAAACTAAAGAAGCTTGAGTGTCACATAGAATATACAAGTTAGGCACTCGTATTGTGTGCGTTATATTAATTAATCAATGTAGGTAATTATAACTTTTCCAATTTGCTCTGGAGGGTAAGCAGCTGACGTGGGTTTAAGCAGGTATAGGAAAAGGTCAGTATTGATAACATGTTATAAAGTACAAGGTGAAAACGGCAAAAATAATAAAAACTTTAAGTAGGTAAGTTCATGTTTATAAATTACAGGGCAAATATTTTACGTTCATAAAATGAAATTTTGAAGAAGAGATCTTGATAGAATTTTGAATCGATATCTTTGATACCATAAATTAGATAAAAATAAATATAATTACCAAATATGTCGTTTATTTCTCGACGTTAGTTGCTAATTTTATCGATGAAAACATTAGAGGAAAGTTTTAATAAAGAGTAGTACAACAAGAAACAGATATTCTGACTAATATCTAGAGATGAAAATCAATAACTATTATTGAAAAAGACATCGTAACAATGGTAACACAATATAAAATCAAAAAGTTATCGTGCACAATGATGTACATAGTATATTGTTGCATAACTTTAATAAAAATGGCGCTAAAGTTTTTTTTTACCATCTGCTTGGCCAGTCATATTCTCATACAGCCTAAAATAAAAACTTTGTCAATAACTTTGCCCGTGTATTTTTTTATTGTTTCTTTTTGTATGCAGCCAGTGTTTTTTTTTAAATAATAAAATTATGCAACAGTGATACTAGTGGAACTACAATACGATTAACTAATCTATGAATGTTCTAGAACTCACTAGGAACGCCCGATACTAATTTAAGGGGCCTCAGCACCCTAATGGCACGCAAGGTCCTGAAGTCGACGTCGGCTGGCGCGATCGGCAGCTGCGTGATGATACTGCCAAACACATATCACTCGATACTATAGCTTGAACTAGCAACTAGCTGAGTAATAAATTACTACTGAAGACTGTGCTTTTTGTATAACAAACTTGTCAAAATCAAATGAACGTCACCGTGGTTTGCTAGTTCATTAAGAAATATAAAATGTTGTACTTGATTTATTAGAGAGTGGAAACATTTATTTGACATCCTGGTAATTGTTTGTTCTTCTTCTTTCTGCCCTTATCCCACACTAGGTGGGGTCGGCACAACATGTATTTCATAAATCCATGTTGTTAGAGGTTTTGGCTTATTGATTTATGACCGGCCGCTTGCCTGACATCAAACCTCCTTGGGAATACTCGTTGCGCCGTCGCGCGGGTGACCCAATGTGCTTGTTGATATTATGCACTGGGTCCCAAAATGATAATTGTAATTGTTTATTAAGACTTTTTACCCAACAGAATAACTTTTAACCTCCTTTGGATGTAATTTAAACCATCTTATGGTGTTTGTAACGAAGCATTTTACAAGCCTTCGTAGTTACCCAATATTTTTTATTTGACAGATTCCTTAGCTGTTGTTATAATGATTAACTATCAATGAGATTAAATAATAACTATTATTGAATGCGTTTGCTGACTATAATGTCTGATGGTCATGAAAATCATATAATATAGGTATGTCGCATTGAGGCTTGTGTTATCAAATTGGGCCGATGGGAATGTATAGGAATACTATCAAGAGATTAACAGTGTACAATTGTACATTTTGTACTACCATCATTCAACAACGTTATTGTTGTAACAGACAGACGGACGGAGTTTGTTTCCTCGTTTCCTCTTCCCAGCAAACGCACTTCTTAGTGGTGAAGGGTGGTCGAATATGCGAACTGTCTTTTGTTATTGTCTTTCAAAAATACAAATTCATTTTAGCCAACGTTTCATCAATGATTTCTTTTTCTTTCTTAAATGAGGTTGATTACAAGCTACGCTAACGAGCTACTACGCGAACGAGTGCACGTGGTCTTAATAGATTAAATACTGTTTGTATAATTTCCCTTCGCGTTTCTTCTTCTTCTTCCTGCCCTTATCCCACAATAGGTGGGATCGGCACAACATGTAATTCGTAAATCCATGTTGTTAGAAGTTTTGGCTTATTGTTTTATGATTGGCCGCCTGCCTAACATCAACCCTCCTTGGGAATACTCGGTGCGCCGTCGCGCGGGTGACCCAATGTGCTTTCTGATATTATGCACTGGGTCCCAAAATGATATGCTTATCAATCTTATTGCCGACAACTAAGCAGACTATGTTCTTCTTGGTGGAGTATACCTGAAGTTCCTCTACCCACTCATTCAGTTTTGCTAGGGAGTTTGACTTTGTATAATTTCCCTTCGCGTTTAAGGATGTAAAAAAAGTTCCCTTCATTTGGCATTAATGTCATTAATGGCATTAAGGACTAAACTTGTAGATGCGAAATCTTAAAAATAAGATATCTACTACGTTTCAACCCTTCAATAAATTAAGCATAATATTTTAATATCCTTGAAACATTGTTTCCTAGCAACTACCACGATGGTCCGTTAAGGAATAAACTGCATCCTATTTTTATAACACACTCATAATCAGAATCGATCTAAGTGTGATTTTTCTGTTTCAGCATAGCTTTTAGATATACCTAGTATTTTTTAGTTATTCGCGAAAAGGTAAAATACAGTGCGCCACTGGTATTATGTCTAAGAATAAATAGGCTAAAATTATATATTTTACACTTTAAAAAATCAAACTCCGTGCGCTTCTGATTATGAGTACGTTTCGGAATTACCCGCTGGTATCCATGACGCGTCGAATGAAAAAAAAAAGACTTTTTTAGTTCAAACCAATTTTAAAAATTATTTATCAAATAAGTAGATTACAAAGCACAGCCTTGATTTTATGTAAAAAATAACTACAATCTAAATATCGTGTATCTAATTAGTTAGATTGTTATATGCTATGTAATCATGTTAATTTTACGCATTTTAATCTAAATACACCATATTTATTCACACCTAAAACCATTTCTTTATCTAATTTCTTACGTATTAGCTTTTATATTTGATGTAAACCTACACAATACACAAAATGTATAGCAAATCTTTACTATTATGCAACACGTAGCTTTAAAACATTAAACATTTTCAATAAATCACATATTAATTAAAATTCACACATTTTCTAATCTATGTTAAGTATGTCAATAAACATGTCGAGAATACGATGCTACGTATTTTTTACTAATAATATTAAAAATTCTATTTTCCATAACTAGCTGTAGTTCTACATTCAAAAAAGTTTCAAAATTCGAAAACATCTAGCGAGTAACGTCTATAACAAATAAGGTAGAGGTATTATGTGAACTTTTCGCCAATTACTGTGAATTACTTGGTATCCGCGAGACGAGCTTGAGCGGTCGGAGCACTCTGAACGAGCGCAGCATCCGCAGGTCAACGTCCACGTTGTATTCGGCGAATATCGTCATCGACCTAGTTTTTGTTATCGAATATTCAATAATGTCAACCCTTCTTTGTGTTTGACAAAACCTAGTGTCCTACGTTTTGGAATATCAACCAATTGTGTGGCCTAATAGTTTGTAAATGTTAATTTGTATAATTTAGATTACATGGTTCACTGTAAGCCACCTCGATGCTAAACTTTTTGCATGATCAAAATAAAAAGTTGGTTATGAAAACTAGCAATCGAGGATACTTTTTGTAGTGAATTATTATTGTAAGTAATGTATTAACAGTCATATAAAGAAAACTGGAGCACTTTATTACAACACAAAACAGATATTTCTTTACATAACTTCGTTAATACCTCTTAATACATAATTAATGCTAGTAAACATTATGAAAGTATTGAAAAATCACTCACCCAGTTACTACTACGAAAAAATCCATGATGTTCCAAACGTTCCTAAGATACGATCCCCTGTGTAAAACAAAACCTAAGGCTAAGATTTTTAACGAGGCTTCTACACAAAATATTGCTAAAAAGTACGCCTCGGTCTTTTCCTGTAACAATGAAAACAGTGTTCAGTATAACATTCTTATAAAAAATACAGTAAAAGATAGTTTCGTTGTAAGTATTTTTACAGAAATCATTATCTATATAATTATATAAAAATGAATCTCTATTTCCCTTGGTCATCGTATCACGCGTGAACGGATGGAACAATTTCGCTAATTCTTTTTTTGTTGTGTAAATTATGGTCAGGAGTAGGGTAGGGTAGGGTAGGTAAGTAGTTAGGTAGGTAGGGTAGGTAAGTAGGGTAGGTAGGAAGGTGCGCCGTAGATACTTAGTGCTACCCGTGCAAAGACGGGTCGGATAAAGCTAGTTTTCAATAAATTAGGTATGCTTATGCTTGGGTATGCTTTATGGTAAGCTTAATCAGCCCATTACAGTCCCAATTCTGGGCACGGGTCTTTTCTCGAAATGAGAAGTATTTAGGCCTTAGTCTACCACGCTGGCCTGGTGGGTGTGGAATGGAGGACCACACACACACCATCCAGAACTCTTTTTGTGATGACTCTTTTTGACCCTCTCTGATGTGCTGTTATGTGTTGGCTTTAAATACCATTTAGATTGCTTTTATGCGATAGCGGATCATCCAGCGTGCTGAGTAGCTTATTTCAGAAATATGTCTGCAGTTCCAAACAACGCCAGACCTGACACGGCACGTTGCATGCGCCGCTGTCATATAAACGCAATCTTACCCCCAAAAAGTTTCAACGCAATAATTAACTAATTAAGCTGTCAAATCTCATGTCGACTGATGTGGTTGGTTGTTTTTATTTTGATCAAACAATCGGGTTAGTTGACATGAGATTCAACAACAGTTTTTTAAGCGAAAACCTTTCTGAAATGAAACCGAGGGGTATAATTTAATATGAGGGCTTTAAAGAAGTTTGAACTACAATTACGATAATCGCTCAAAATTCATACAGCTCGTGCTAACAGATCAAATAGACGAATAATATTATTAAAATACAGTATGTTAAATAAACGCGTTCCCTTAAAATCGTTGATCTATATTATTAATAGATTAAAATAAAAATATCAGCATAGAGAATTTTATTTTTTATTTTTATTAATAAATTAAATAATTAATTAAATTAATAAATTAATTGCGGCATTGCCCTACTTCCACGTTGAAAGACAACTGCGCGGGTATAGTGATTCTTTTACATATTAATTTAATATTTTTTGTGTTTTTTTTTTTTTTAATGATTTTTTTAACTATGTATGGAAGCTATCTATTGCTGGTTTACGGGAACGCCCTTTGTTAGTTAACATGCTGTATATATGGGCAAACAAAACAGTAGTAGGTACAGTAGTAGGATTGTAATGTTAATAATTAGGTATACATTACACAAACCCTTGGTTTTTAAAAGGCTAATCAACGTAAAAATTGACTAAAGTGAAGTGATGTGATTGGTTTGTATTTTGGCCAACCAATAACATTAGTTGACATAAAATTTGATAGGTAACAGATTAGATTAATCAGTCTTTCGAAGACCGAGGATTAATTATTTGTCCTTCTTTATGTACATTTTATGTATACATTAAAATGAACGTTATTGCTACAGTTATAAGGTTGCATTTACCAGATTCTGTGCTAAGATGGTCTTATCGCCGTTGGGCAAATGCTCCTCCAGCGCCAGCACCACGCAGTTGGCGATGATGGTAAGCAGCACCGCGTACTCGAAGGGCGGCCACTCGATGATGAACTTTGTGTACCTGGAAATAGAATACAAATTGCATGTTTAGCAAGAAACTTTAGTGCATTATTTTGGCATTTTCATATTCAAAGTTAATAAGATGGCTTTATGAGATAAACGATATCCTTTGAGGAAATAGATGAATTAATTTATTCAAATCAATTTTTTCTTACATTTTTAAGCTATTAACGATTAAAAACTACACAAAAGTGTTTTCAATGGTTTAGTCACAAAGAAAAAATATATACCTTTATACCAAGGGCTTGTAGTAAAAATTTACACTTAGTAACTTAACCGTAAATTTTTACTACAGTATAGATATACTTATTTCAGTTTAAGTAACTTTCTAAACATAACATCACACCTGGTATTCCCTGAAGGGTTAGGCAGAGGTGTTTTGAGTAACACCCTCGTTTCGCCAGTTATGTTTAAGTCCCATGTAATAGGGGGCGAGTCTATTGACATTAATCGGGTACAAATCCAGACTTCGGGCTGCTACTGAGAAATTCCTAATGGAAAAACCCAATATCACTTTGCCCGGGGATCGAACCCAGGACCCTGTGCTCAGCAGTCACGCTTACGACCACTAGACCAACACGGCAGTTACTTTCTAGTTGGCACATTTCAAAATAACACCTACCTAGTTTCTCTAAACAAATCTAAGTATTGTACAAAAGACAGTAGTATTGTCTTTAGCCATCACAAAATTACAGTTTCAATATTCGTTAAAACACTAATGACATGTTAATAGTTCCTCCAATAAACTAGACAAGGAGCTAGTGTCGTAATACACAATATTATCTTATTACCTTCCGATTAAATGGGGAACTGTGACGCGATCCGACAAGCACACGATCATTGGATAATGCAGTTAACTATGAACGCTTCTATGAACATAATATGAACCGTATGAACGTAAAATCGGTAATTATGATAGAAGATGTATTTAATATGTTTATTGTGTTTTAGGTATGTGAGGCTGTGAGATAAAGAGACAGCGTATATTATGTAAAATTACGCTTATGACGCTTAAAAGGCTGGTTAGAAGTTTAAGCGATAAGTTTTGAGTTAAAAGTAGCTATTGTGTAACGATTCTGTAGCACATTTTGACAGTACTAAACTAGACTAAACGCAACTGTCACTTTCTTTTTCTATTGAAACAGAAAGAGACAAACACCCTTAGTTTAGTCCTGTCAAAGTCCGGAACAGAATCGACACCATGGTATTCTTTTTTCATATTAAAAACATGAATTGACACACTAGTGTTTCCAAATTATTGTGAGTAACGTTGCATGCACAAATCTCATACATAAAAACACCAGTCTCTATAATGTCATTTGAACAGTTCAAGAGTATGTATCTAGGTAACGCCCAGTCGACTTTTGAGACACAAAAATACGCAGCTCTTTATGATCTTTTTCTACCACAGCGTTACACAAGAAAATAATACTTCTAAAATAAGTCAAAATTACCACTTCCGTACAACATAAAACCTATCTACCACGGTCTACGGCAAGTTTCCTTGTCATTGCATACAGGAACATTTATAGCTGTATGTCGACTATGAATCTCCAACGGCCGACGGTCGGTAAGCGCACTCTTACAACGAAACTTGCCCAGGTGTGAAAAGTTCCGCAACTTTAAAAGCGTTCTTGCAACATTCTTGGAAGACAAGCATTCGATGCAGTGCAGTGTCCGTATTTCATGTAAGTCTAGGTACTTTTTTAATACAATAAACTCGAAAGGGTTTTGTACTTCGTATGGATATGTACCTAAATATCCGTGAAGGATGTTTCAGTTATATCCCGTGTGAGCTATGCGTAGTTTTTATTGTGTGATTAATGAAATAAATGTTAGTAAAAAAAACGAAGAAACTGTGTGCATACTTAGGTATACTTAAAACCGGTCTTTGATATCCAGAATTTTGGTCCTAGAAGTTGATGGTATTATTATTGGACTAATTGTGTTGAAAAATTAAAGTCCAATAAAAATTGCCTTTCACTGATAAATGATTGAAAACGAAATCATAGTTACTTGTGACTATTCAGTCTTCAAACCGTTGAAGTGAATAGTTTAGATACAAGGATTAATTATAATTAATTAACCCGATATATTATCTAATTATTTACTTTTTAAACATGTTTTTTTAATTTATTGTTTCCTATTATTTTTAACAGAATTAAATTCAACATAGGAATAAGACGCATTCTTCAACTAATAAAGTAAGTAAGTATATTCCTTTCGCCCCGTCCTATATACATAATTTAAAGTTACCATCATGAATTTCGTGACTACACGGAAATATTTCAAACGCGGCCAGTATCAAAATTAAATGACTGATGTGTTCGAGGTTCGGGGCTACCTTTAATGGAATTAAATCGATTGTTACTTGTTTACGTTTTGTGTTTGTTTTGTTTTAGAAACTAGTTATTACTTTGGTAAGCTGCTGGTAATGATAAAATGTTAGGCATACATGATATATTTAGCTCCTGAAAAACGTTTTAAGCTATGTTACATTGATTGATTTCTTCGTGTATTAACTACAAGCCATTGTAGTTTGTATTTTTTTTGGGTTATAAACCGGTGGTTTCTTAACATAGTATAAAACAAAGTCGCTCCCGCTGTCTGTCTGTCCCTATGTATGCTTAGATCTTTAAAACTACGCAACGGATTTTGATGCGGTTTTTTTATTAGATAGAGTGATTCAAGAGGAAGGTTTATATGCCCTATATTAGTATCTACATTGTACCCGTGTGAAGCCGGGACGGGCCGCTAGTAAAAAATAAATTAAAAAATACATCGTACTAGATTTTTATTTATTTCTGACTTGTTCGTGTTTTGTTCTAGTCTCACCTGATGGTAAGCGCAGAGAGGGTCTAAGATAGAGCACATGAATTCAAGGAACCAAGATATAGAGGGATTTCCCTATACCCCTCTGGCTCTCACATTCACACGACCGAACACAGTAAACTGCTTGGCGCCGGACTTTATTGTGATGGTGGCCGCTAGCCAGGCGGACCGTATAGATCCTACCACCAAGTATGCTAGGTTTTGTTGAATCTTACAACACGCGTTTATTCCCAGCGTGCGGTGAGGAATTTTTATATTCTAACCCGTCACCACACGGGGTATATAATTATTATTAAGGATAAAATATTCATTGCTTATTTTTAGATATTATTTGCATTGTAAATTAATCAAAGAATGGTAGTGTAGCTACTTTAAAAGTCTCTCACTATTGTCTCACACAAAACGTGACATATTTTCAGACAAAATTTCTAAAACAATCTAAACTAATGACGAACCTGACCCATATAAAGAAAACGAATAAAAAAAACCACCGAACTGTCTCTCGTTCCGCAATACAATCTCTTTTTGTTATCAAATTACGAATACCTAGTGTTCTTGTTTACAAAATGCATAAGGGGGCAAACAAGGTGTTCGTTTAATATGTATAAGTGGAGGCAATAGCGGCCCTCCCTCGGAACTCCATGTTAAGATCTGGCCAGATGTTACGCTGGGTTAAGTCGTAATATGAACACGATAGTGGATACTGGAGACTTGATTTAAGTTCCCTCTACGCAGATAATATTTGTAGGCAATTTATGTTTGTTTTAATTAGAGTTTGATGAAGATTTTAAGTTGAAATAGTATCATACATTTTTGGAAATAAGGTTGAAAGTTATGTTAAGTTATTCGCAGAGATCACTGATGTTTATTACAAGCTTTTTTAATTTATTTTGTAACAAGTGAACATTTTATATTATCTATACTAATATTATAAAGAGGAAAGATTTGTATTTTTGTATACAGCGAATATACTTAAAAACTACTGGACCGATTTAAAAAAATCTTTTGCCGTTAGAAAGCTACATTATCACTGAGTAACATAGGCTATAATTATTACTGGAATAAAACTTCTTACGCGGGCGGAGCCGTGAGGACACAGTTAGTATTTAATACTTTGATTTCACTCGCTGCTGATTTGATGAAATATTTATTATAATTTATGTCGTTTATGTACGCCGCAAAGGCTTGATTTGACTTTGTTCAACATTAATTTGTACAACTTGCAAGCTCCGTGGCCTACTCATGCTAAGACAAAACCAATCTTTATCTTTACTTATAGTTAAGTATATTACTTTATATGAAACAACAATAAAAACGTATTAAATTCACAGCTTACATCAGTTTAAAAAGTTCAATTTTTATTTGTTTACGTCCCACATACATTTTGTTGGAAACGTGGGTGTATCGGATGCCAAACTATGTCCCGTTGACTGACACCCAATTATCTTTGCATATCCCTTAAAAAAATATAACTTTATTTTTTTAATCCTCGTTTGTTATTCAACAGGGTTTTTCAATACATAACATAAATTGTAACTTTTTTATCAACACGTTTTTACACGGAGTGGGTAAAAATTGAAATTAATACAGTTCTGTCATCCATACTTCCATACTAATACTTTTAATATTATAAATGCGAAAGTGTGTTTGTTTGTTTGTCCTTCCTTCACGCCCTAACTAAGCAACCAATCGACTTGATTTTCGGCATAGAGTTAGTTGAAAGGATGGAGAGTAACATAGGCTAGGTTTGGTCCTGGAAAAACATCATGTTCCCAAAGAAGGTTTACAGGAATATTCGTTAATTATGTCTTAGCAGTTAATGGAAAGACACACAACATTGTTTACACTAACGTCCTTAAATAGTGCTCTGTTCTGTATACATGATCGGTGTTTTTTCCCCCTGGAAAAGATTTTCAAATTCCACGCGAGCGAAGCCGCGGGTAAAAGCTAGTAATATTATAAATGTAAAAGTTTGTGACGATGGATGGATGTTTGTCATTCAATTATTCATAAAGGGCTGAACTGATTATGATGAAATTTGACATACAGATAGACCATGTCCTGGATTTACATATAGGATATTTTTTATCCGAGTATGTGAAGAAGTTCTCCTAGGATGCCAATGAAACCACGGGTAACAGCTAGTCTATACTTAATATTATAAAGAGGAAAGATTTGTATTTTTGTATGTAACGAATAAACTTAAAAACTACTGGACCGATTTCTAATATTCTTTTGCCGTTAGAAAGCTACTTTATCACAGATTAACATAGGCTATAATTATTACTGGAATAAAACTTCTTACGCGGGCGGAGCCGTGAGGATGTGTCCTCACGGCTCCGCCCGCGTAAGAAGTTTATTCGTTACATACAAAAATACAAATCTATCCTTTTTATAATATTAGTATAGACTAGCTGTAACACAAAAGTATGTTGGCCTTTTATACAATACTAGCTGTGGCTAGTATTGTATAAAAGGCCAACATACTTTTGATTGTGAAACATTCATGAAGCCATTTAATAGAAAACAAACAATAATGGCTGGACCTAATCGAGCTGATAGATAGAGTATACATTATTATTGTACACTGATGCCCAGTTCCTTTATCAAAAACGGATCGTTTTGGGAATGGCCTTACTGATCCTTTAAAATTATCTGATAATAATTTTACACATAAACGCTTCTAAAGAATTAAAGGAACTATTATGATAATAGAATCTATAATTATCTGGCAATTCTTTTTATAAATACTGGGTGTAAAAATGGCCTTAACGAAGCCGAAGTCTACGCATACTGTACATAAAACTAAGTAGCATACAGCAAAAATAATTGCTGGGAAACGACTTTTATTTTTTGGTATTAAAAACAGCTTTTATTTGTAGCGCGCAACAAACTGTACCTACATTTCGAAAATGTTGATAATGTTTGTATAGAAGAATGTTTAGTAATAACGTTTAAACTTAGTTTTCGTGAAAAACGTTCAAAAATATGGTGACTTTGACCTTCAATATCTCCATAACCAGTCGGTTCCCAGGTATGGCCCAATACCAAAAAATCTTCGTTACGACGGGAAGAATACGTGGCTCTCCCGATATAATATTTTCTTCACTGCTATCGGTCGGTATGTTGACCAACCATTATTGGTTCTTGGTTAGAAATAGGCAGGCATAATGGGAAAAACAGAAAATTACATACAAGAGAAGTTTCAGTTCAGTTTTTTTCAGGCGGAAGGGCACGGTTTGTTTCAAGAATCGGTTGTGTGCTCATTAGCAGGCGTACAACTAGTTTCTGCTTTACTAATAGGCCGAGTTTAAGCATAGTTACTTCGGTTTGACACAGTTAGCGACTGACTTGTGTAATCCTAGTATTGCCAGGTTGCGATTTCAGCGGATATGTGTGTGTGCGTGTGAGTGTTTAAGGACTACGGTTATCAACCCTGACGGTGCAGTCTGCACCACTCGAAGGTAGCAACCGGCAGTTAGACTTTTGGTAATATTAGAGTTGTTGAAAGATGTTCTGCCTAATCTTTTAACAACTATGTTAGCATCAGCTCCCAGTCTAATTAGATGCGGCTGAATACCAGTATTTTACACGTAGCAACTGCCATCTGACCTCCGCAACCCAGTTACTGGGTAACGCCGATACCCTAAGGTTAGACCGGTTGTCAGACTTTCGGGCTTCTGACTACCCATAACGACTGTCATAGGTATTCGTATGAAACCGAGGTCCGACGGTTTAACGTGCTCTCCGAGGCATGGAGGGGTTTCGACGGGTAACGAACTGTCACCCATCCACGGACTGACCGCGACAAGCGCAGCTTCACCTTGCAAATCGTGAAAAATCCAGAATGAAGTTATAAGATAGTCTCTGCTCAGGATGGTCCACGATTACGTCATAATTTCCCACGAATAATGACAAAGTTTGTCGATTGCATCAGATGCTATTGGTTCATCTGGCGATATGACGTATTCTAGCCTCGTGACACAGCTATCATAGGAACACAAATTTATGGTTCATCTAAAATTGTACAGTGTGGATGAATGGCGTCATTTAAAATTAAATTGAGGAAAGGTGGTCAAAACAATACAAAGTATACTGACCTCCGAATAGGATTTTCGTCGGCAAATATAAAGAGTGAGCTGGGCCCTGGAGTAGCGGGCTGGTGCGCGCCGCCCATGGTATCAGCTGGCGCCGCGCGAGCCTGCGCCCCCGCCGCCTCCTGCGCTGCCGCCAACCTGGAACACAACACCGTATAATCAGTAAACAGGTACCAGCTATGCGCTCCTAGTACTTCGTGAGCTGTGTTTGCCATGAAGACATAGGCGCGATACGAAGACAGATTCATGCTATCGCAAGAATTCGAACACCTACACACGAATATTATGGTCATATTTCTTTAAACTATACAAATCTGTGATTCTCCTGTAAAGGACAGTGCAATCTTTCTTCCATATATACTGGCCTGCAAAAATAAGTATCACACTTTTAAAATTGCAATAACTTTTTAGGTACACAAGATATATTTTCGAAACAAAAAGGACTCAAAAATGAGTTTATCTTTGTTACTATAGTTCCAAAGAAAGCTGATAAAAATTGCTATAAAACGTTTTTTATTTTAAATCTCAAACTTCTATAGTTTAGAAAAATTGAAATTTTAAAAGTGTAATACTTATTTTTGCAGGCCAGTGTAGATGGCCAGAAAACGCATCCGCATGAAAAAGAACTTTGGTCAAGTTTTATGATAGACACTTGCAGAAAAATATTTTTTACGGACCTATCAATAAAATGAGATGAAAATTAGTGATATTCCACAAAACACATTTAAAGAAGAGGTTTTTAAATCATTTCATAATTGAAATGACGGCACTACATTTTAATTCAGAGTTATTTAGAGAAAGCACCTTAACAATACCATTTTCTAAAATGTTTTAACTCTTAGAACAGTTGAAATTGAAATGGCTGAATTAAGTACGTAACGTTTTCGATATTTTATACTAACTCCAACATAATTATTGACTTTTCTAAGCAATACCACAGTCTAGCTATTACAGTCGTTATCTCCTGATCTGCCATCAAAACTGCCACGTTATCTCCCGAACGTACCTAACATAACATCAGCCTGTATTCCCCGAAGGGTTGGGCAGAGGTGTATAGTAACATCCTCATTTCGTCGTTTTGTTTAAAGTCCCATGTAATAGGGGGCGAGCCTATTGTCATCAACCGCGCACAAATTCAAACTCCGGGCTGCTACTGAGGAATTCCACACGGAAAAACTCAATAAAACTTTTGCCCGACCTGGGGATCGAACTCAGGACCTCACGATCAGCAGTCGCGCTTACCATCACTAGACAGACGAGGCACTGCCCGAACTGCCTTTAATAAAAACTTTTAAAAAAAAAATTAAACCGACTTCAAAAAAGAATAAAATAATTACCATATAAAATTAACAGTTTCAGAAGTCGGTGCTGATCCACGCTGAACCAAATTGAAGGCACCGACTTGTGAAACTGTTAATTTTATATGGTAATTATTTTATTCTTTTTTGAAGTCGGTTAAATTTTTTTGTAAAAAAGTTTTTATTTTTTTCATTTTAGTGGCCTTAATTAAAACTTGGTTGGACCTAATAAAGACGCTGCTCGTAACATAATCACATCATCACAATATGCGTACTGTTCGTCATTGAGGAGTTCCATTGTCTATCTCCGAAGTTCTTCATCAGATCTTCACTAAATTTAAATGGGACCAACTTCGAAGTATATCTATCACTATCAATTAAAAAAAGAATCATTAAAATCGGTTCACAAAAAAAAAAAAAACATTCATACAGACGAACATAGTAACCTCCTCCTTTTTGGAAGTCGGTTAAAAACTGTCAATGTCAAACTCACGATGAACCTACTGTATGGAGTATTAGTCACACTGTGGCAATACATTAACTTTCAAACGTAGTAAGTCTACAATCTTACCAATACAACAAGTAGAACATACAATTCGATTAAACCACACATCGCAAACCAAATAATTTAATCAAGAAGTTAGGTCTACCAGGGCTGCATAAGGTAGTAGTATTATTAATTCGTTGCGCCGTAGCGTGATACAATATCATTAAACAGTTCTGTGCATGACTGGGAAGGCTCGAGCGGTTAATGATATCATTATCAATTAAACTGCTATGTCCCGCTAAATATGAAACTATGTTAAATTATAAATTTATTAATAGCCTCGCTTAACGAATGTTTTAGGCTTTAAGCCTTATTTCTATGATAATTTTCAGTTTAATAATGCGTGGTTTTAGTTTAATATTTTGTTTGGAAATAACAGAATAATTTTATGCATATTTTAAGATAGGTATCGAATTAAAATAGAAGACACCAAGAAGACGTTCAAAACTTCTAGAATGATTTTTCAAGTACCGGTTAAATGGGGTGAATAGGGCTGCAGGGGTGAATCGGGACGAAACTTTAAAATGGATTTTTATGTTGAAATAATATAGTTTGTTGCCAACAAGGACACTTAAGCGTTAATTATATTATAGTAAACACATTCATACAGAATTCTTTTTGGCAATAAAATGTATTATTTCAATGTTAAAATCCTTTTGAAAGTTTCGTCCCGATTCACCCCTGCATCCCTATTCACCCCATTTTACAGTACTTATATTTGAACTTTACTTTTACTCGTGCAGGTGGAAAAACCATTATGTGGATCAATACAAGTAATTATTTCTGAGAAAAAGTAGCTGAATTCATAATTTCCAGCTGTTCACGCTAGTCCCTCAGCTTTCAGCTGGGTATGTATACTTTATTTTAAAATCTAAGGCAACCACATCGAAATTGGAAATCCGCGGAAACCGGAATCTTTTCTTTACAATATTAATTATATTACAACTTGTACTGGCACACAATATGTTACGTGTGTAGCAAAATTGAATAGATATGCAAAATCTAGGTCAGTGTGTAGGTAAGTAGGTATATGTCTATTCGGAACACGTGACGGCAGACACTGCGAAGGGGGAAGTACATTAGATTAATTAATACGCCAGTTTTCGACTGCTATCAGGGTTGCCATCTAAAAGGAGCTTTGGGTTCGAAATTTAAAAAAAAACAACGGTAAATTGAATACAATTCTGCACAATTAAGTAATTAAAACAGTTTTATTTTTAATTTAACTGCCTCGTTGGTCTAGTGGTAGCAAGCACGACTGCTGATCGTGAGGTCCTGGGTTCGAACCCCAGGTCGAGTGAAATATTATTGGGTTTTCCGTGTGGATTTCCTCAATAGCCGCCCGGAGTTTAGATTTTTGCCTTCTATTACATGGGACTTAAACATAACGGTGAAATGAAGGTGTTACTATACACCACTGCCCAACTCTTCGGGGAATACAGGCGTGATGTTATGTTGTAACTTTGTTTAAATTTAAAATAGCAGCTTTATAGGTTCATTGCAACTTGAAATTCTTGAAAAACTTCAGTTTTTTGTTTAAGATCTGAATACGGTTTACTTCAAATAAACTAGCAAACTATTTACTACGTGCGCGTTCTTCGCTGTTGTAATAGTAAGGTATCTTGTTATCTAATTAACTAAAGTGTAGGTATTTTTTATTCCAATGTGTTCTATTAATGATACTTAGTAACCATGTGCTGTTTCGCCGGTAAATTTTAAGTAAGAAAGAAAGAAAGAAAAAGCATTTATTTTTCCGCCCAAGTGGTCGCGCACGCATTCTTAAAAATTAAAAATATAATATTTGTTAAAGTTAAATACTACAAAAAAAATTTGCACTTAAATTTAAACATACAAGGTTAGTCGGAAAGGGGGTACTAAGCCGCGGGCCACTTAAATTATCACTGATGACTATTTTAAAGCAAGTGTTAAAATTTCAAAATTCGATAATTTTTATTTGCATGAAAAAATATTTTAATTCAAGGTTTTAAAAAAACAAAAAAACTGCTTTAGTTATGAATTCAGAAAATTAATTTTCTAATCCGTGACCCCAAATATGACCTAAATTGTAAAAACAGCTGATCATAGCTATGGACAGATAGATTTTAGCATATTTTTTTACGAAATCTTTGATAAGCTATTTCTCTTAAACTACCGAGATTTGGGAAAAGTTGTAGAACAAAAGTTATCCCTTATTATGGGTACTTTAACACCCTTTCGGCTTAGTACTCCCTTTCCGACTAACCTTGTATAATAACCTGGTAACCCAAACACAAAAAAAGATTTAAAAAATAATATAAAAATACAACAATCTATGACTAGGTACTATTTAAGAAACCTATTATAGGATAAACCGAAGTATACAGGTCAACCCCATTCCCAACCCTACGAACCATGTACAGTGTGCTTCTTTTTTGTCGTATCCTCGTGGGATGTTAGCGAAGCGAAGCATTCACCTGCATGAGCTTGTAAATTAAACTTTTTTTTTAATCACGGTGTTTACAAATTTTTTAAACAAGGGTTGTCTATTTCTTGGTGGCCTGTGATGTATTCGTGAACATAACTTGTTCTGCCTAGCCTTTTCCCAACTATGTTGGGGTCAGATTCCAGTCTAACCAGATGCGGCTGTATTTTACAAGAAGCGACTGCCATCAGACCTCCGCAACCCAGTAACTGGGCAATGCCGATATCCTAAGGTTAAACCGTTTGTTAGACTTTCGGGCTTCTGACTACCCGTAACGACTGTCATAGGTATTCGTATGACACCCGGGACCGACGGCTTAACGTGCTCTCCGAGGCACGGAGGGGTCTCGATGTGTAACAAATGGTCACCCATCCACGGACTGACCGCGGCAAGCGCAGCTTAACCTCACAAATCGTACGATCGGCGCGGTTGTTATTTAGCCACGAGCCCCTCCACATATTGAACGTGTATATTGTTTCTAATGACAAATCGTATTACGAGTGCGCCTCTTGTCTGTTTTGTTTGCCAATATATCATCTGTTATGGTGAGATGTAGGCCTAGCAGGACCATTTGACGTATAGTATCGTAAACGATGTAAGTGAATTTTTAATCGAAAATACAATCATCCAACAATCGAAAATGCAACATTTTGGTATTTTTTTATTGCGTTATGCACAATTTGTATCATACATAGACATGGATAAAATTTCAATTTAATTTTAATCAGTATGTGCGAAACGAGTATTTCCAATTCAAAATTCACTCATATTAACGTCACAACATTTGTGCTAGGTCTACTTACAGAAATAGACAGTATTTTTTTGTTTTCTCTATACAAATCTGTTTCTGTCAAGTTCTCCAAATCAATTGTTTATGATTTACGTATAATAAACCGAAGCTATTATTCCGAACTAAGGATGTAAATAAATTAAAACATTATTAAAATTGCTAATTAAGGGATGATAAATCATCATCATCACCGACTCAGCCTTTTACAGTTCATCAAAGTCCACTTGCTAACACCAAGTTCCACGTTTTCCACGCTTGGAAGAGCAAAATCAATTACATAATAAGTGATTCTATAATATCAAGGAAAGCTCAATTCTTAACAGCGTTCTGATGCGTTCACATCATTCCCAAAACCGGGAGTGTCCCGTGTCCAGCTAATGTGACTGACCCCTAAACTTGCCCAGATCTAGGTCAATAGAGCGACTTACTACGAAAAAAGGTTAACACACATATAAGCTCAGCACCGTATCAGCATCGAATCAGTGCTATAAGAAACTTACCTCAATTTTGAGATTCAACTTAACATCGGGAATTGTGTAGCGGTTCCCTGATGTTGATTTATTTTTATTTATTATTATTTATGTATTTTTTTATATTTAATGGTATTTTTAAGTTATAAAATAGGACGCTCGTATGAGGCTTGCATAGTCGCGAAAAAGTGAACGAATGCCTCGACGAAAATTTGAAATTAAAAAATAAAAACTTGTAATCGATAATGTTATATACAATATGTAACATAATTAACGCACATCCTGAAAGTACTTTGTTCAGAATCGTTTACTGAATCGATTTCTATCATTTTTAATATAGGTAATTTTTTATCCCAAAAATAATTAAAGCTACGGAAATTAGTCACATTTCCCCTGTACAGTCAAATCAAACTGAAATGGACCGTAAATCAAGGCAAAAAGACTTTTAAAAGTGCATTTTTATTTGTATTAATACAAATTCCGTCATTTAATACAAAATAAAGAAAAATAAACCTTGTTTCAAGAACGTTAATTTAGTAAATAACAATGCATATACATGTTAAACTAAAATTTCAGTGCATATATTATGATTATAACATAATATTCTAATTGGAATGTTTGAGGGCGTGCGTTAATTACATGCTGTATAGTCTTCTTCTCTTCTCTTGTATCAACACAAGCTATACGAGAATAGCTCATACTGTGGTGAAAAGATTAGCTATTCAGCAAGGTTGATAGCGAGGCTGACTGCCCAGGGTGCGCCGGACGTACTTGAGTAACCTTACTCGTGGTGGCTCTTTTAATGCACAGTATAGAAACGCTTCCTCGTTGATAATCGACAGTATAACCACACCCGCGTAGTTTTGTTATCTACACTGTGTCACGATAGGTTTAGAGTTTACAGTTGGAATAGAGTTTAGTTTTTTAAAGGCCCATGATGATGTATGTGTGCGTAACTTTACGTTATTGTTTACGAAAATGTATTCAGATATTCTCGAAAAAGATTGACAAGCATTTTTGACAATTTAGCAATATGCGTGTCAAGTAAATTAGACATCTCGCCGCGAATACACGAACTTCAACTTTAACGACATTTGAATTAAGTTGATTTCGGACTGACACAAACTACCAGGACAGTCTTAAAACAGTATAAGTTGCATTAAAAGTTGAACTATGCTTGATAGAAAAAAAGCATGCTAATTCTTAATTATGTTTACGTATGTACGTAATTGTGGTCATCACAGAAATATTTGACAAGTATTTTGATCGTCTAGGGAGCTCATTACAGCATCGCATACTCGCACGTAACTTGGCAAGGTTTTGGCGTAGTGGGAGTAAGTTCGCGCATGTACACTTAGTGCAACAAAAAAATGGTCACTTTTATTGTTTGTCATTATTCTATGGTTATTGCAATAATTTATTTTCAAACATGTCTGTTTAGAAGAAAGAGAGGTGTGGAATGCTCTTCTCTACTCTTGCCAAGTTACGTGCCGGCGACTATACTACAGATCAGCGTTTGAATTTTTTACACACTTATCGGCGCTGTATCATTTTTGTGCTTAGGAACAAGCTTGTAAACGTTAAGAGGTATTGATACGTGTGTTTTATACCTTGTTGATTACGTTTGGAAAAATGTGCCTCTGTAATTAAAGTATTCCAAGTAAAACACATGTCTTTGCTATGCCTTATACTTAGCGACTTATGTGTTTAAAAACATAACATCACGCCTTGTATTCCCCGAAGGGTTTGGCAGAGAGGTTTTTAGTACACGCTCGTTTCGCCGGTTATGTTTTTAAGTCCCATGTAATAGGTGGCGAGAGTCTATTGCCATTAACCGGGCACAAATCCAGACTCCAGGCTGCTACTGAGGAATTCCTAATGGAAAAACCAAATAACACTTTGCCCGACCTGGGGATCGAACCCAGGGCCCAATGACCCCAGCAGACGCGCTTGCGATCACTAGACCAACAAGGCAGTCATTAGTCAGTTATGTGTTTAATTTAAGTGAAATATAAATGTATGAATCATTAAATGTATAATTGAAATAAAATAATTATACTGCGCTGAGCTTATGGGATTGTCTGTAAAACTACCTACTAAGAGTGAAAGAAATGTAATTATTTAGCTTTAGGTCCAAATAATTGTGTTCCACAAACAATTTTCTACACCAAAACTAAATTCTAAACCAAAAAGACTAATCACACTCATCCGTACGTAATGTTATGAAAACTTAATACAATTTTGATGAAAGAATAGTCAGCCGAAAACCTCATGAACACAATAGAGCGGCACGGGGCTAGGTTGAGGTGCGGGGGACAGGGTACGAGGGAGGTAGGAGGTCGAGTGATCGGCCGCGACTAAGGACATCGGCGCATCTTGCCCTTCGCCCGCCTCATTAGCTAGAACACTCGAGTTATTGTCGTCTGATATGAGAATAGGGGAAAAGCGGTCTTATGTTACTGGGCCGATCGTGTTAGCATAGCGGTAAAGTGTGTGCTTGCCTTTTTGCTTGCGATGGTCGCGTTTTTGGAGTTCCGATGTAGCTACATATTACGTTGAATGTTAGTTTATATTGTTTTATTATTTAGATTTCTGTTATATCTGTATGGGTTACTGTTGTAGAGTCTATGTAACGCTAATATTACGTATGAGTGATTATGTGAGTTTTATGTGTGTATTTGACTAAAACACCATAAAGTTGGCGTATATAGAAATGGGGAATCAGATTATCACTTGCGTTACCGGTGAAAAAAACATCGAGAGGCAACTTGCACAACTGAGAGGGTGCAAAAAATGTTCTCGATGGTGTATGTAGTCCCCCAACCTGCATCAGGCCAGCGTGGTGAACTAAGTTCTAAATCCATCATGTGAGAAAAGGCCCGTGTCTAGCATTCTAACAATAATGGGCTGATTATATATGTTATGACTTCCTTTGAAAATAAATTATAAATAAGCTAGGACAGAGTATCATAAATACAAGAAAAAAAATATGATATGAAAAGCCACCCTCCACCGGTTGGAGTGACATAATGATGAAGAGGAAGGAACAAACAAACAAGTCACTTATCAGCAAACTAATGAAGATACGACCTTATAGCTCAACTCCTTTCGGGTAACAACAAATAGTATGAAATAAACGTTTTGTCGAATGAAAACATCCCAATTACACAAGTTGTCTACAATCTAGTTACATGTTAAATAAAACTTAGAAAAACTTAGAAATCGACTTCAAAGAAGTGAAAAATAAACCTATTCCGTCATGTGTATGTGTGAGCTAGAAGGGTATAGGGGGATCCCTCTATATCTCTGTTACTTGGATTGGTGTGCTCCATCTTAAACCCTGTCTGCGCTTACCATCAGGTGAGACTAGGGCCAAATGCGACCAAGTCAAGAATAAAAAATTAAAAAAGCATAAGATAATGACAGCATGAGAATAAAAATATCTAGCAGAAGTATCAAAGAATTACGGGTGTAACACGGCTGGTATGCGGCCGGTTAATCAGAAATGCTAGAGATCAAATTTAATTATTAAATTAATAATGGTTGAACACTGTCTCTTAAGACACAGGTTGTCCTAGTTTAAGAGGGAGGGTCAAAAAACTATGTACAGATTAATGCAATATTAAATGTCATTTACCTTCTAATATGTCATCTACAAGTTAATGTAACACTGTAATAGACTGATTGCTATTCTTGTACTAAACTGTCTGTATTTTTTGGGAAATAAACATATTTTATTATTAGGTCCCCACCTATGAAATCAGCGTTTTGTATGGAGAATTTTAAAGAAGTTGCATTTTTCATACTAACATTTTCTTAGTTTATTTAACAACTATAAACACTAATGTTTTAAAACTTTTATGCACTAATGTTTAAAAACTAAGATAACGTATTCCACTTAGATTATGCGACAAAAATAAGTTTTGGCTAAGTTAAAACAAAAATAGTGTTCATTTCTGCTAACAAAAAGAGGAGGCATTATTAAGGTATTTTTTATGTTTAGAAAACTATAAATAATAAGGTTTTTTTTACTATTGGTAGTTGCCTATGATGGTCATTATTCGATATAATATCAAGCAATTGCTGAATATTTTAAATCATAGAAGTGACGAGGCCCTCTATTTGTGAGAAAAAAACGCCAATTTCATAGGTAAGGACCTAATATTATTATTTTATTATTATCGGTATTTTTTTTAATTCTTTGGTTCGGTCTCGTTTGATCGTAGTCAGACCTGATGGTAAGCGCAGACAGGGTGGAGAATACGAATCCAAGTAACAAAAATATAGAGATATTCCCCTATACTGGCTCTCACATACACACAACGGAACACAGTAAACTGCCTGACTTTAATGTGAGGGTGGTAGCTAGTCAGGCGGACCGTATAGATCACCACCCACCGTGCTGGGTTTTGTTGAATCTCAACATGCGTCTCCTCCAGCGTGCACTAAGAATTTTTTATATTGTAGCCCGTCCCCGGGATAATTATTGTGTGTGGTGACCTGATGGTGGCCTGTGGTATTACACCGTTATTGGGAGAGGCTTATATTTGGCAGTAGTTCTATTTAATGTACGCAATAGCTCCAAATTAAGTAAATAAATATTTTGAATTTGATTTAAATATTAATCCATTTATGCACAAGAACTATAGGTACCTACCTAACGAAATAGTAACAATAAAAAACAAAGTAAGTCTGAAAACCGGTCTAACCTGAAGATATCGGTATTTCCCAGTAACTGAGTTGCGGAAGTCTGATGGCAGTCGCTCCGTGTAAAATACTGGTATTCAACCGCATCTAGCTAGACTGGAAGTTGACCCCAACATAGTTGGAAAAAGGCTAGATAGAACAGTTACTATAAAATACGTACCTATCACTTATCAAGCTATCGTATTCGGAAAATATGACCTAAGGGCGCTTTCAATTTAGACGTTTCGTGTCGGACCGTTGCAGTGCCGTAAAGGTGCGTTTGTCGTATTGTGCACGGGCGGTTGTTTGTTTTCATAAAAAGTACGCGGTGCGGCAGCAGTGCGGCGTCGGTACCGCGAACGCTCGACAACACGCACTGTCGCCGCACCGCGTTCTCTGTATGAAAACAAACGACCGTCCGTGCGCATTACGACAAACGCACCGCTTCGGCACTGCAGCGGTCCGACACGAAATGTCTAAATTGAAAGCGCCCTAACAGTTTCTTTAATAAGTAGGTCGATTTAATATTTTCATATGTCATATTCAAACTAACGGTTGCATTAGATAAGCCTTCAAGAGTGACGATACTGAAGTACATTCAGCGCGCCTGAGTAGTCAGTCTTTTTAACAATCTTGCTGACTAATCTTTTCACGTTGGCATGAGCTCGTCTCGTATAGCACGACACGAGAGAATAAGGTTACTTAATGGTTTTTACTAGATTTATTTTTCGTGTGGTTAATAACTACCCTGGTGTCAGAGTTTATGCCGCCCATGGGCCTCTGACTTGGCGTCACATGCCATCGAGAAATATCTCTCAGGCATGCCGGTTTCCTCACGATGTTTTCCTTCACCGTTTTTCAGCAAGTGATAAAAATGACGCACATGAATCCGAAAAGTCAGAGGTGCGTGCCTTGGGTTCGAACTCGAGACCTATGGACTATGGCTATCGCTGTTATGATATGCTATTTTACTAGATAAAAAACTGAGAAAATTATGTTAATAAAAGCACGATGAAAAATTTCGACTTACGACATGATTCCAGCACGTTCATTTGACGACTAGCACTAATCTTAATTTACTTCATTTCTCCCTTAATCTGTATTTAATTAATAATATTTATATAATAATAATATTTATATAAGTACTCATAATCAGTAAACGTATTGTTTATGCTATTCTTGATCGAAGTGTTTATGTGACATAAGGTAAACTAATTATTTTTAAATACCTGCAATGTAGTGGTGGCAAATGAAATAAGTTATTTTGTGAACTACCTACGTTTTGATGATGTATAATTTATTTTTTCATCCATGGCTTCATGTCCTTTAGCCTTGATATTTAATTAAGGAAGAAGTGTCACCAATGTAATTTTTGTACAACATTATTTTATTTTTAACAATGGTTAAGTATCTAATAATTTATTGTATATAAATTATATTATTGATCTAACTTTTTCTATTGGCCAAAGTCTCGACTTCAGAAAATAAATGAAAGTTTTTTCTACTAGACAAACACAATGTAACTGTCATGTTGGCAAACTTCTAGATCTTAAGTAATTGAATATGTTAAAGTAAAATATATCAAAAATATATTTACAGCACAAAAATACGACATCCCTTTTAACGAACTAATACGGCAATGCGTATCAATATATCATCGTAATAAAAATAGTTACAATAATTTCTTTGCAAATCGAGGTCAACAATATATCACAGATACCTACATAATGTACACATGAGATTTTGTGCCAAGTTGTTCACAGTATTGAAGATAAAACGCGGTTATGGCATACAGCAGCCATGGTTTCGCCAAGTTTCGTTTATTCAAGGATTTATAATGAGCTATATTTGGCCACTTTCCATTTTGTCCGATTTCACGACGCAACCCTACATTTTGGCAACGCGGTCACTCTGTGTAATTGAATAATTTATGTTGTAACCGCATTGGACAATAAGAGAATCGGTTACATACGTATTTTTGGCTATGGGACATGTAAATGGACTAAAATATACGCTGCGACATTATTTGAAAGAACAAAGAAAAAATAAACATTTATTTTCACATAAATAAAGAGGCACCTACAATACAATTAAAACAAAGCTAAAAACAAACTACTAATACTAAAATTATGCGCCAAAACTTGACTATAAATATTATATTTATAACTATAAATATTATATTTATAATATTATATTTGTAATTTTATATAACTTGTACACTTAGGTAATTGTTCTCCTCTACATCAAATCTCTCTATCGATCTAAGGTTTGCTGTTAGAAAACTCATTTGTGAGTTAAGCTCGCCTTTGTACATGAATTTAGCAACGGAACTGTATTATATATTATTATTTTGTGTACAATAAAGAATAAGAATAAGAATATTTTTTAAATTACCGCGTGCATCTATTAGGTACTATAGATAGTTGCATAATATAACTATGTTGCTAGCTTTTGCCCACAGCTTCGCTTGCGTAATTTTTTTCACCCCCTTAGGAGAGGAATTTTGAAAAATCCTTTCTTAGTAGATGCCTACGTTATTAAAAGTACCTATTGTCAAAATTTCAAGTTTCTAACGCCAGCGGTTTAGACTGTGCGTTGATGGATCAATCAGTCAGTCAGTCCGTGTCTCCTTTTGTATACCTGGTTATACACAGATTAAAAAAAAAAATTACATTATATAATGTAACCAGTCCGATTCACCTTAAACTAAAACGAACGAGCGACGTTTAGATGTTATGTTGTTCTTTCAACACTATCTCTTGATCACCTTAGACCCATGAACATATAGTCTTACATTGAATTATAGAATATTCTCGAAAAACGCACAGCTAATAATAAATCCATACAGTTTAGTATCTCCTTCATATTTGTTTAGACGCCGTGCGTTAACCCGGGACGGTTGACATTCAAAAGAGCCCTTGTCTGTGCCCTTCATACTCAAAAATAACGTAGACAACACATAAACTATGAAAATATGCTCAAAACGTTTCATATAAATCTCGGCAAGACAATGGATTTACTACAGAGGGGTTTTCCATGGATTTCTGTCAAAATATTTGATATGATCTCACTCGAATACAAGGTGATGCATAATTCCATACTTAACACTTAATCGATAACGCAAAGGGAATATATTTCCCACCAATTTTTTTGGAAGATGTTGCGAAATCCTCCTTGTTATATTTTTAATTTTAAACCTAGCAATGTTACATTTTTTTTAATATTTTCTTAAATAGAAAAGAAAAATAAAGAGGCACCCAACACAAAAAAAAAACTTTTTTTAATTATTTAAAAAAAAATGCCAAATTGTTTGTTATTTACTTTTCTTAAAACTTTATGCCCTATTAAGGGGTTAAGGGCCAAGCCACATCTGACGAAAGATACGTCGCCGATCTTCCACCGGTACACATAATTCCATATAAACATCTCATACCGTACACATTTGACCGAAGATGCGTTACTAAAATTCCTCGAGCAAATTACGCGACGGAAGATCGGCGACGTATCTTATGTCAGATGTGGCTTGGCCCTTAGCCCTAAATAGGGCTATATATATATATATATAAAGTTTTAAGAAAAGTAAATAACAAACAATTTGACATTTTATTATAAATAATAAAACATAAATTTTTTATGTGGGGTGCCTCTTTATGTTTATTTTCTACTAGCTTTTGCCCGCAGCTTCGCTTGCGTGATTTTTTTTCACCCCCTTAGGGGTTGAATTTCGAGAAATCCCTTCTTAGTGGATGTTTAAGTCACAAAATGAACCTATTGTCAAAATTTCAAGTTTCTAACCCCAGCCGTTTAGGCTGTGCGTTGATAGATCAGTCAGTCAGTCAGCTTCTCCTTTTATATATACAAAGTTATTCGGAAAGGGGGTACTAAGCCAAAAGGGTGTTAAAGTACCTATAATAAGGGATAACATTTGTTCTACAACTTTCCCCAAAACTCGATAGATTAAGAGATATAGCTTTTCAAAGATTTCGTAAAAAATATGCTAAAATCTATCTGCTCATAGCTATGATCAGCTGTTTTTACATTTTAGGTCATATTTGGGGTCACGGATTAGAAAATTAATCTTCTGAATTCATAACTAAAGCAGGTATAATTTTTTTTTGAAAAAACTAATATAACAATCTTTTTGCATGCAAATAAAAATTATCGAATTTTGAAATTTTAACACTTGCTTTAAAATAGTCATCAGTGATAATTTAGGTGGCCTGCGGCTTGGTACCCCCTTTCCGACTAACCTTGTATAGATTAAAGAACATAGTAAAAAAAAAAACACGTCGTTTACAAGATCAATGAATGGCCGGGCTATTCTTAGTCAGGTTCACCAGGACATTTGTCACATTACCTTTAATACCACAAAGTATTTTCGCACACTAATAAAGGCAACAGCTATAGGAGTAATCAATCTTCAAAGTAAATTTCACAGCGGGGTCATTGAACTGAGTTAAGCTGCTGAACTTTCAACTAAACAGTGAAACAGATAAATTACATGCGATTATACATACGTACGATACGTCTAACAGAGGTATTATACAAGGTGTATAGTAGTACGAGTAATTTCTTCAAACCTCGTGGTCTACTGGTGACACAGATTGACACTGTATGGGGATTTTATTGGATTAAAAAAAAGAGACTATCGGAAGAATCGTTGGTCCAATGGTGGCCAGCGCAACTGCTGATCATGAAGTCCTGGGTTCGATCCCCAGGTCGGGCAGTGTTATTGGGTTTTTTCGTGTGGAATTCCTCAGTAGCAGCCCGGAGTTTAGATTCGTGCCCGATTGAAGGCTCGCCTCCGGCACGGGACTTAAAAATAACAGTGAAATGAGGGTGTTACTATACACCTCTGCCCAACCCTTCGGGGAATACAGGCGTGATGTTATGTTGTTATTTTATTTTTAATCAAGAAAATTCTCGTACATTTTAATCTATACTAGTAATAGAACATGTGTTGTGGTTTAAAGAAATTACACAGATTCATTTACTTACACCCTGTACAGCTCAAAGTAGCTTATTACGACTTCATTAGCCGAACAATTGCTGCCGAATAAATGAATTAATTAGCCGAATAAATGAAAATAAATGGTGATGAATGATCAAGACCATATAGAAGGTTACAGATGGATATAGAAAAAAAAAACCTGTCAAATCAGCTGTATTGCTTCCAGATTAAAAAATAAAAACCAGTTGTAATCGGTACAAATTAGAGCATTTACTTGTAACAAATCATCGAGTATCTGGTTCAATGTTCAGTTGATTAAACGTTCACAATAAAAACCGGGTCTGCTGCGGCAAAAATCTAACAAAACATTGTTTGTGAACACTTGGACCAATCACAACACAGCAAACAGTTAGGCCACGCCCCAATTTTGTTAGAAAAACATGCTAGATATTTCTAACAAAAATATGATTACAGCAGACCCGGCTTTAGAGCAGCTCGATGTTTTGTTACAAGTAAATGCTCTAATTGTACTCACCGTTGTTTACAAAGGAATAAAAAATTACTGTGATAAATATTATTTTGTAAAGAGTTACTCTTCCTAAGGCAGAAATAAAAATACAAGAAAGTCCTTGCACAGACAATTTTATGCTTGAATTTCCGGAGCATATTTTTCAAAACTAAAGGAATTTTCAATTTACTCGGGACGCGGAAGTTAAGCAAAGTATGGTTCCAAGATTAAAATGCAACAACTTGAATTAAAGTTTTTGCGGTCAACGATAGCATTTACATACATAAAATTGCGCTTATTATGGATAGCATAATAAGTAGAGTAAAAGGTGTTGCAAAAATATAAATATATAAATAAAACTTTTACAACCAAAAATTTATAAATTGGAATCAAATATTTACCTTCACTTGTAATTGTTTTAAAGCTGGTTTATACTAAGAACAATCACACAGTAATTTGCTCTATTATGTTACCTAAAAATTATTTGCCTAATATAACGTTGAAATAAAAACCCTATCCTGTATATTTAAGTTGAGTTGTTTAAAATCCTATACCATTTAATTCAACGGACGAAAATCATATATTTAAAGAATATAAATAATGTTTTAAATCATAGTGTATGATGGAGTAAACGAAATGCCACGCGAATCTTTATCCAATAATATAAAAATGTCATTAATTTATTTTTATTTTAATGTTCGCAGTATTAACGTGACGTATAACTTAAGCGACACAACAAACTTAACGATGATGAAAACAACAAACAAAAACGTCCTTAACTTCAGAAAAATGACCTATCACGCCACGACACTGACAAATTATAATATTTCTCCTACACCATAGGGTTTTCCCGGCCCCCATTAACATAACAGGCGGCCGACCTCGAGGCCTACATCTATAGACAAAAAATCTCTGGGTGTCTTCCAAGGCGCCGGTTTATCTGCTTTTTTCGGGGATGGAGCAGACGAGACGGCGCCCCGGCCCCGCCGACCGGGCGCCGCGCAGAATTGGGCCACCTCCCTCTAACCGTAGCTTTAAACCCTGTTTCATTTTGGCTAGAGAACTATTGCTTGAACCCGTTCGGAGTTGTAGTTGAACTTTGTAAATGGTTGTGAATCGAATTGAGTTATAACGGGGCGAGATTTGGAGTACGACGCAGATGCAATAGTAGATAGGAGATATATACTAAATCGGAGGGATGTACTATGTTAGGAATTAGTTTGTTTAAGCTCCTGTTTCACACTGTATTGGCTGTAGTTACACTATTGAGTCAAACGTGGGAAATATCTTTACCTTATAGTACCTTTTTCATACTCATAATTTGTTACTATTCGTAAATTTTATCTGCTTCATAGAAAAAAGAATATTCGTAATCAAAATGTTTGGATATGGATGATATCCAACATTTTTGGATAGTCTAAAACATTTGGTATAGTTGTAAAAAGAATCAGACAGAAATATTCTTCTGAAACATGACGATCATATTTTGAAATACAGAAATATAGCTATTGATTCCTGAAGTATTGGCCACATCGATATGAGAAATAGACACGGCTAGAATTATGACGAAATAAATCCGTGATTGTTGATCGGAGTAATGATGCAATTAATTGATGGATTTGATGAACATTTAATTGGTTGTTCAATCGTCGTCGTACTGTTTGATTAGTAGTGATATAATTGTGATTACTTCATTGTGTTTTAATTAATCACTGAATAATTGTTAATTCATATTGTAATGAAACTGAATTCACCTGATTTAATTTTAATTTATTAAATTCAGTTTGCACGAACTTTGGGAAATATCGACGAGGGTAATTATTTGAGTGACCATTCTTAATTAAAATTATCTTACAGTACAGCACTTGATTTAGCGAGAAATTATTAAAATTTTGATCATTATATGTGTCATGTTTTCAACCAATTATTCCGCAGTTCCCGGCAATAAATAGACCAACCCCTTTCTTTCAAGAAGTGTCGTAAATGGTTTATTATTGGTCGGATTTGACATCTTTCAAAATACTCAGTGTAGTGTAGTAATAATTACTCAGAGCGGCTTTCTTTTTCTTTTCTTATTTGTTTTGTGGAAACGTCCAATTCAAGGGACTCTAAGGTACCTGCTATCAAGAAAATGGATAACATCGTTGTTAGGTAAACATGGTGAATATGGCCATGTTTTCTTAGGGCTGATTATATTATTGACTTTTATCTAAGGGAGTTTTATGGGTTGATCTGACGCTGATGATTTTTCATAAATTTTGACGAGAATTTATCTAATTTGAAAATAAAATTAAACTATCGAATTCAGTGCCGAACTCAATATGCAAATGCTGAAACAAAGGAGCTTACACTATTTCAACGCTAGGTAAATTACAATTTTACTTTACAAGTTACATATGTATAACATAGGTAAGTATCATGCAGCAGCATTTCCTAGAGGAACTGAACGACATCACTCCTTTCCTAGAAACATGTTGTCACGATCGTGGCGCACTACTCGCGTGGGCGCTTATACGAACACGACCGCGTCACCCGCTCATGTGAAAATGTCAACCGTACCGTTTAGCAAATATTTTGACAAGATTAATATAAAGATTTTGACAATAATAAAAATAACTTTTCTAATTCACATTAATTGGCTAATTAATTAAAACTGTTATAATACCTAAGGTTTGTCTATGTTTATATTTTTGACACTATTTGAAAACTCGGTTAACTGGTAATAAATATTTCTGTATTCATTAAACATGATATTATATACCAATCAGGCTTAATCAACATCGAATAATGACGTCATAATCTCCGAAACAATTACACAAAAACCAACAAAAACACGCTCCAAATATCCCTACAGTCTAGGATAATGAACGAATGTGTGGTGACGTCACAGCTCTGCAGTGTCTGGAGCAGAGCCAGTGGGTTTGTCCTTCGGTCCTTGGGAGATAAGGCGACGGCGCGGCGCCATGAAGTTACGGCTCTTTCGAGGTCATTCCCGGGAATAGTAAGGTCGGTACCGCATTCTGACTAATGCCGATGTGTGGCGGATGAAGTATTTTTTTTGTATTGCGGATAGTGGTATTAAGATATTTAGCTTATTGATGCTTTCTGGCCTACTGAAATAAGTTGATTTAGAATTTGTAAAGATAAGTTGATGTATTTTATATAGGTATTAATTTTGGTAATTAGAAATTTCCTTTTTCGAATATCTGATTTATTTAGGGATTTCTAACTCATGTTTAAACAAAATTGAATTTCGGTGTATGTACAGTAGGGGAATGAAAATTTTATGCACCTTAAGATCTATTTTTGCTTGCATAGTGCAGGAAACGGAACTATTTTAACGACTACGTATTGCCAACATTATAGAAATGAAAATACAAATATTTTTTGACAGTATATTATGATGACATGGTGACAGACACAAGTTATTTCAATTTATTTAATCATCGATTTGTTTGATGTCATGGTTTTTACAAAAAAACTCCTTAATTCAAGTCAAAGATATTACATGGCATAACTACGTCATATGGAGGCAAAAGGCAATTTTGATATTTGCTACCAAATAATTAAACATAATTTTCCATGCATTAATTCCGTTGCGTTCAACAGTTTGAAAAGGTAACATGTGCCCTCAATGTGGGAAAGGACTGAATTTTAAAACTGACAAACCTTTTCCTTCCTCTACTGTACTTTTTTAGACGTAATTTGAACTTAAAGTTCATAATCAAATCTAAAACATAACATATACGGACTAAACTCTATACTAAAACAACTAATTATACACAAAAGTAGCTAATTTTAATTTCGTTCTATAATATAGACACAATGTAATCATAAGGCTCTGAGCACACCAGCGAGAATTTAATACACGTGCCAACAGTGCCAACTGCTTCACAATATATGAGCCCACATTAGTTACATCATTCAGAAAGAATGTTCCGTTAACAACGGTGTTAATGAATGGCCCCATTTAGTACTTTTACCTGTAATAACTTATTTAGTTCATTTTAATTGTAACAGAATACATGATTTGGGCACAAAACAGATAGGTACAGAAGTCAATCACAAGTATGTACTTCACTTTTCATACCTACGCTCGGCGGTCGCTCTATCTATATATCTATCTCTCTCAAGCGCATGGCACTCGCGCTCGCACTCACTTGCACTCTAGTCCCAAACAGTCCGAGATATCGTGTCCGTGAGCAGTGTCTATGTGTGCGCTCGAGCGCACTTGTATGTAGATTGACTTCTGTACCTATCTGTTTTGTGATTTGGGTCACTGCAGTTCTGTAAGTAAACTTTCACTACTTTTTGTTATATGGAAATAATTTGCACGTTTTTAACGAAGTAATTACACTTAATTTTGTGTATGAATAATGTGTTTTTGTGATAAAGTAGTCAACAGCAGTTAGTTAATTCGTTTTAAAGTAAGCGTTTTTATGATTAAATTAATACCAGCTAATTTGAATATTGTTTTGAATAACAAATCAAATATACAGCTTCAAATATTTAAGTACCTGATAAAAAGTAATTTTTATGGTTAAAGAAATTTATTTCTCAATAAGAAATTACAAATATTTCACTTACTTGAGAACATGTTTAGTGCTTAAATATCTATATCTATACTAATATTGTAAAGAGGAAAGATTTGTATTTATGTATTTTTGTGTGTAACGAATAAACTTAAAAAATACTGGACCGCTTAAAAAATTCTTTTGCCGTTAGAAAGCTACATTATCACCGAGTAACATAGGCTATATTTATTACTGGAATAAAACTCCTCACGCGGGCGGAGCCGTGAGGACACAGCTAGTAATATTATAAAAGCTTTGACATACAAACTATTGTTTTTGTTGTCTAATAATTAATTTATGTAAATACCTGACATTTCGTACACTAATGAGATTTTTATAATTGTTTATAGTCTCAACATTATTATAATTAAACAACTCCACAAGTGGGATGTTTTTGTCGATAAAATTAAATGTACAGTCACGGATAGGGATTGTTTAGCAAATTGATCGTCCACCTAAATTGTCCGTATATTAAAAGCACAATTATCATTCGTTATCAGTCGTATGAAATGGTTATAAATACCGCAAATTTACGTAGTATCTTAATTTGCTAAACAATTCATTTCCCTGACCGTCCATACCGCCTATAAAGTTTTATTACTACAAACCTGGACATCTTTACATAGTAGTAACTGTGTCCTCACGGCTCTGCCCGTAGCCTATGTTACTCAGTGATAATGTAGTTTTCTAACGGCACAAGAATTTTTAAGTTTATTCGTTACATACACAAATACAAATCTTTCCTCTTTATAATATTAATATAGATAAAACAAAGTCGCTCCCGCTGTCTGTACGCTTAGGTCTTTTAAACTACGCAACGGATTTTAATGCAATTATCAGCAATAGATAGAGTGATTGAAGAGGAAGGTTTATATGCCCCACATTAGTATCTACATTGCACCCGTGTGAAGCTGGGGCGGGTCGCTAGTAGTGTATAAACATCAAAACTACACCATCATTCAGTTTCATATTCCAAATACAAAATCCACCATAAATCGACCGAATAACCGCATTACAACTAAACCAAACTGTAGCTTACACAAAATTACAACCCAATCCGATGTGCAACGGGCTTTACAACCGCATTGATACACAGAGGTGGCTATGAAACGCTACTCAGTTAGGCGTAAGTAACTCAGTTACCATGGTTAGCCGGGCTTGACGCTGTATTTATAGGCATCAGGGAAAGCAGGGCTTGGCTTTAAATATTGCTTGACGATATTGTTATACACATGTTAGGTTGGGTATGGAGTTATTGAGAGGATTAATACGAGGATCTTTGAATACATGAATGGTTACAGCAGGTTTTTTGAAGTAATAAAAAAAATGTCTCTTTCAATGTTAAATGTATGATAAACTTGAACTTTGAGAGAACCATAGGGATAGGTCTTACATGCAGCGATTATTTGGAAAAAGATACTTAAAAAAAAGAGATCGAATGCGCAGTGTTTTATTTCGTTCTCAGTGGGATGTGTGGCCAGGGACATAGTACCATCTATGATTGCAATACATATATCTCTTGTAAACTAGATGTACATGGGCAGTTGAGACGATTTAAGGCGATACTCATGATTTACCGAGCGTTATTGGTTAAAATTAAGACTAACTTTTTTATATTAAACCCTCTGTTATTTTAGTAGCTATCACATACTGAACATCTCGCCTGTATTCCCCGAGTTGGGCAGAGGTGTATAGTAACACCCTCATTTCGCCGTTATGTTTAAGTCCCATGTAATAGGGGGCGAGCCTATTGCATTCAACTCCGGGCTCAGTCAGATCAGTCTCCGGGCTGCAACTGAGGATTCCACGCGGAAAAACCCAATAACACTTTGCTCGACCTGGGGTTTGAACCCAGGACCTCACGACGACATAGCTATCACAGGTGAAATTAGTTTACGAGTATATTTAACATAAAGGTAATATTTGAAAATAAATAAAGCTACCATTGATAATACCAAACGATTCGTTTTTGGCAATAATCGATCAAACTATTAGACTTTGTTATTGATTGATCTTCTGGTTAACTGAAATAGTTAGTGTGACTGAGCTTACACTACATAATTAGGTATATCAAAGAACTAGCGGCCCGTCCCGGCTTCGCACAGGTAGACATTTTTCCCGTTTTTGCAACATTTGTCATTTATGCTCCGCTCCTATTGGTCGTAGCGTGATGTTATATAACCTTCCTCGATAAATGGACTATCCAACACAAAAATAATTTTTCAATTCCAACCAGTAGTTCCTAAGATTAGCGCGTTCAAACAAACAAACTCTTCAGCTTTATAATATTAGTATAGATTAACGGAGTGCTAAAGCTGTAGTTAATAGCTTATACGTTCTATGGGTTGGCAGGTAGGTATAAGAGCTATTTTAGAGCACGTGGGTGGTGTAGGTACTATCACTACTAATATACCGTAGTTATCTTTATCCAACACATGAATGCTGCACGTGATTCACGTGGGTGATAACTTTCCCTATACTATACAATATGTAACATAATTAATGCACATCCTGAAAGTAGTTTGTTCAGAATCGTTTACTGAATCGATTTCTATCATTTTTAATATAGGTAATTTTTTATCCAAAAAATAATTAAAACTACGAAAATTAGTCACATTACCCCTGTACAGTCAAAACAAACTAAAATGGACCGTAAATCAAGGCAAAAAAACTTAAAGTGCATTTTTATTTGTATTAATACAAATTCCGTCATTCAATACAATATGAAGAAAAATAAACCTTATTTCAAGAACGTTAATTTAGTAAATAACAATGCATGTATGCAATGCAATGTACATGTTTTACTAAAATTTCAGTGTATGTATTACGATTATAACATAATATTTTAATTGGGGTGTTTGAGGGTGTGTGTTAATTATGTTACATGTTGTATAAAACTAAATAAGCGTAGCCCACCACACAATCTGTATAAAGGAGAAACTGACTGACTGACTCACGAAATCATAACGATTTGAAGAACTTTGATATGAACATTTAACTTGTATGTGCACAACAAGAGTGTTTTTTTTTTGGAGTGGATCGTGACCGTTGCGGGGTTACTCGCTTTGCGGTCACCCACCTGCTTGCCCAGCGTACAGGTTACCTCTCTTTGTAGAAAAGGGGTGGGGAGGGGAATGTGCAAGCGAATCCCGCGCCCCCTGCCAAAGTTTGTAAGAAGAACACCATGATGGTTTTAGTTGGTAGGACTTCGAAATTCATTGTTCTCTCACTATCCTAAATCATTGTACTGTATTTACTGAAATTGTTATAGATATTATTTTTAAAAGAGTAACCATGGAGTTTCTTACCGGTTCTTATACATAAGAAACGACTAATTGGAACCGTGCATCTAAATTCGACTTTTCATAAGCACCTGTATTGGTTTATGTGAAATATTGTTTTTTGATTTTAAAATAACCCTTTGACTTCTCCAGGCTGAGGGTATCTGTGAGGATTTCTCCAAGTAAAAAAAGTTAAAGACTGGCTTCATGTACCGTGGACTGTGATAGTCTAAAAAATTACATGGACTCAATTTAGATCGTCAGACTTCTTTCTATAATCTCATAGTTTATAAAAATACAGGGATGCAATTTGGATCGTCAGTTTGATGATATTACTGGCTAGACTGGAGGGTATATGGTGGTCTTAATCTAGAATTAGTATGTTAATATATGTAGTTAGTCTATTTTTAATCTGAGTTACGATTTGCATTTACATTGTACCGAGGCGCTGAGTTAGCATTTGTTACTATTATTTACTTTCGCTTATGCTTTAAGCGGTTGAAACTTTTACATAAAATAACATAACATCACGCCTTATATTCCCCGAACGGTTTGGCAGAGGTGTTTATAGTACACTCGTTTCGCCAGTTATGTTTAAGTCCCATGTAATAGGGGCGAGCCTAATGCCATTAACCCTGCACAAATTCAGACTTCGGGCTGTTACTGAGAAATGTGTAATGGAAAAACCTAATAAAACTGTGCCCGATCTGGCGATCGAACCCAGGACCCCATGCTCAGCAGTCATGCTGGCCACCAATAGACCAACGAGGCAGTTTTACTTAGTTGAGTAAATTTGTGTTTCCGTCAATTCATAGATCGTAAATAAATTATTTTGATTGACGTGTAGTGTGTGTAGTGTCATACCTCCACCCATAGACGATTCGCACACTGCACCGCATCACGCAGCGTAGCGCGGGAGTGCGCGTTCTTACGTTATTTGCAAGTATCTGTGTAGAAAACACGCGTAGCAACACACAGAAAACGCATTCACGCGCAGTGTTGTTGCTTCCATACACATGCATTTTATTAATTCCAGAATAGTTAGTTAGTGAATATTTTAGTTTAGTTAATAACTAAAAAGTGATCCTGTTGTAGGTATCGACCGAGTCGACAACAGCGTAACTATTTCTGGAATGAATACAAATGCATGTGTGCGGAATTGCCCCGCAGACGGATTTGCCCACATTGACCTTATAAAAAAACATGAGCAATAATTTCTACTTATTTTACTGTTACTATGACCACCCTAAAGTATTTGGCTGCGATCGCGCCTGATTATGGACATCGATTTTCATAGAACTTTCTGCACAAGAATGAAATGGCTACGAACGCTAGGAAATCTACATCGGGCCCATGAAGGGCTCGGTAGAAGCGTCCGTGAAGCTCCTTGCTCTGCCATACCTCCCTGCGGCCATTAGTATCCAGTACTACAGGCTTGCGCCAGTTCTCTTTAGCCAAGGAGAGCGGGGTGAATAATATTACTGTTCATTATCTCCTAAAACAGGGCTTCCTCTCTCCTACCCTTTTGCTGTGCCCTACAGGGTCCATAATATATTTATCTATTTGGAACTGGTTTACATCAATTACGTCACAAAGGGTTCAGTTGAAAACCAGCGTCAGGCACTAGTGGTCTGACATTTATGCTGAACTGAACCTATTTGGCGCAGCCGCTAGACACACAGCTACTTTATTTTTTGTCTCCTATGATTTTATTTTGTCTGTGTGTCTGACTGCTTTCATGCCAAATACATTTCTTTCTTTCTTTCTTTCATAATGATCTCAATTATATAGTTACCACCTAAGTACACATTATGGTAAAGCAATAAAGATATTGAGTATTGAGTATTGAAATAGACTATAGTCAAAGCTAACATCATTATCCACATCAAAAAATCTCAATTCATAAAAACTCATTGGCAACGTTGCCAAAAAAACTAAGAACTGATATCTAGTTTACAGCTACTTAACAAGTTCTAAACACGTTACTACACCACCGATACTAAATATGATTGCGCAAAGAAGTCTTACAAATGAAGGCCAGATTATATGAGGCGTTGCTTTATCAGGGAGTAACGACCGCTTACTGAACGTGTAGTAGAAGACTACGTGGCGCCGAACTGGGTGAAACAGCTCGATAACGTGAGGCGGGTAAGATGCAGATCAAAAATCGAGAATTTACATCATATATTTTACTAGCTTTTATCCGCAACTTTGCTTGCAGTGATTTTTTCACCCCCTTTAGTGGATGCCTACGTTATAAAAAGTATCTACTGTCAATATTTCAATTTTCTAACAGCAGCGGTATAGGCTGTGAATTGACAGTTTTTTTTTTCCTATTCGACTCTTGTAGATGGTCTTGCGGACCTTTTCTACGTAACCGGGCTATTATTGGCGAGACCTGAAGGGTCTCCGAACCAATATCTAAGCTAACTACCTAGCTAACTACGCTAACTACTGTAACATCATGACTGACAATTATAGCAGCAACACCTCTAAGGGTGTCCCCAAGGGGGGACTCGAACCTCTTAGGGTGTTGAATGCGAGAGGACTGGGAGAGATACGACAGCTTGATGAGGGCTGTATTAATCGCGGTGTGACTGCGCGGAGTCCGAAGGGACTACCGGCTCCGCGGCTGCGGCGGGTGAGCACGGTGGATCGGGGGCGAGTTGATAGATCAGCCAGTTTCACCTTTTATATAAAATATACCGACTAGCACTTAGCCCGCGACTTCGTCTGCGTGAATTTTCATACACACTTCCATCTCTTATCTTTGAAAATTCTACCCCAACCTACCTTACCTAATTCTACCCCTAAGCAGGTACCCTTAGGGGAAGAATTATCAAAAATCCTTTTTAGTGGATGCCTACGTCACAAAAGGAACCTACTGTCCAAATTTCATGTTTCCAGCTTCAGTGGTTTAGGCTCTATGTTGATGAATCAGTCACGTCAGTCAGGTCAAGTAATTATATATGTATAGATATAGTGAACCAACTGCATTTTATCGGTCTAAAAAACTTTGTTGTATGTGAGAATTTGCGAAAGAAATGGTCCTTAATTTTAACAAAAGATGAGTCAAACTACATAAATCAGCTCAATAATGTATCATACTTAGCTTATTTGATGTTTTATTGGTAATGTATTTATCCAAAATTGATTTGCTAATTATTTAATTAGGTGTAGAAGAAGGCGAGTTACATTTTATCAGCCTAAATCCGAGTGTGTACCCAAAGACTACGCGGCGCCAAACAGCGAAGCAGCTTGATAACGTGAGACGTCTAAGATGTAACTTTTCTGATACTTGCAATTACGGATTGACATATATTTTATATGGAGAACCAACTATATAGGTCAAAAATATTCCTTGTATTTTAACACCGAAAAAGACTACGCGGCGCCGAATTCGGCGATGGATGCAGTTCGATGATGTAAGTGATGTTACGTATCACATCATCCAACTGCATCCGTCACCGAATTTATCACACGCATGTGAGATCGTACTTTGTTAAGAAAGTACTATTGTGAATGAACTGTGTTTTTTCTGTTTGCAGTGATTATATTCATACTCGCACGAATTTCAGCATACGAAAAATCTAGTACTTTGAGTACTAAATGTTTAACGTGGGACACGAACCCGAACGTACGGATTGAGTGAACCGTAGCAGCGCTTGCGTAGCGAAAGACTACGCGGCGCCGACTAATTAATTGCTTTACATTTAAGTATAAGGTGATTGCTTGTCCTCTTTAAGTTACTAAGATTTTTTTTATAAGTTAATCTGAGTATTGAACCCAAGATTTTATTGTATTATATTGTTCAAAAATTTCCACGCTACGTAGCTCCCTACGTAGCGTTTGCTACGACGTAGGCAGCCAAAGACTGCGTGGCGCCGATTTGTAAAGCAGCTTGAATTATGAAATATGAATGTTGAAACAAAGATTTTACTTACGATTCTTCTTATTTGAAAATAGTTATGATATAATTGTAGGTAACCATGGGTATGAATAAATTTCCTCTGGTACTACAAGAGAGGTTAGCAGTACTACAGGCAAAAAAAGTACCCGTGGTGGTAGTACCATGGAGTAAGCAGTGGTGTTTCCATAATGATAAACAGAGACCGATCAATATTTTTTTACGATTGTTTTATTTAATTCCAATTACTTAACGTCGTATTTTTTTAATAGTCGCTTTTTATGGGAATGTCTTGTCGAGATTTACTTCTAACTTGTGAAGTTATAACTTTGTTGCACTAATCTCCTATACCAGCTATTTGATTAGTACTACATACTTATAAACATAATAAAGAAATGTATCAATAAAAAAACGGGTACATGCACAGGAACTAGGACAAAGGCATAAACCACAAAAAACTTGTAAAGCTTAAATTTTTTAATACATAACATCACGCCTGTATTCCCCGAAGGGTTTGGCAGAGGTGTTTAGTAACACCCTCATTTCGCCGTTATGTTTTGAAGTCCCATGTAATAGGTGGCGAGTCTATTGCCATCAACCGGACACAAATCCAGACTTCGGGCTGCTACTGAGGAATTCCACACGGAAAGCCCTAATACCACTTTGCCCGACCTGGGGATCGAACCAAGGACCTCAAAATCAGCGGTTGCGCTTGCCACCACTAGATTAACGAGGCAGTATTTTTTTTTGTATAATTTTTTTATCTTAACTCGCCTACAATACGTAATTAACTACTAATTGTAGGTCTAACTTATTGTGGTACAGTACCCAGCAGTAAATATTACACATCGAGCATTAGAAAGAGATAATCGTCTCGCTTCGGCTTCGTAGAGCGTCATTTCTGTCACTCATACCTATGTGACGTTTCGTCGCTTCTAGTGACAGATGAGACGCTCCATAAAGCCGAAGCTAGCCAATATCTCTCTCTGAAGCTCGATGTGTAATATTTACTATCGGGCATCACGGTAGCCCGGAGTTTGGATTTATGCCCGGTTAATGGCAATAGGCACGCCCCCTATGACATGGGACTTAAACATAACTGGTGAAACGAGGGTGTACTAAAACACGTCTTCCGAACCCTTCGGAGATTACTAGGCGTGATGGTATGTTATGTATCACAATATCACTTATCTATAATAAGTACGTCAATGTGCACAGTTTACATCAAAAGTAAATAATACAATACTATGGAGAAAAAAAATTAAAACTATTAACGCGAAAATCGTTTTAAATTATATTCATAATCTTTTAAGGAATATTATTAATAAACCTTTGAAAACAAAAACAAAATAATTTACTATTAATTTTGACGTTGACTGTACAACACTTGCATAGGTAATGCAGTGTCTGTCTAAGCTAAGTCTAGACGTACAGCCATCGTGGCATCGTTTGCATCGACTTCGCATTAAGCTCGGAAGACTAACCACAGATAAATGTTTTGTTTTGCAATGTACAGTCGGGGAATAAATAGGTTCGTCAGTTTTCAAATTCATTCATTCCTTTCCCACATCGCGGGCACATATCGACGGTCCCTACGTATACTATCGTAACTACAAAATCACAGTTTTTATTTTATTATGTATGTACACCGATTACGCTGAGATTTAATATGATCCGATTTACGTGATTCTTCTTTAATTTGATTCGGAATAGTTGCCATTTGGTCCCATAAAAATGTATTATTTTATAACCTTTAAGATAACATAATTTCACACATTTTAAGCAGATAAAATAAAAACGGAGATTTTGTAGTTTCGATAGTATACGTAGGGACCGTCGATATTATCTTTTCAAACTGCTGAACGGGACAGGCCAATGCATGGAAAATTATGTTTAATTATTTGGTAGCAAAGATCAGAATTGTCTTTTGCCTCCATATGACGTGATAGTGTCATAATTATAACGTCTTTGATTTGATTTAAGGAGTTTTGTTGTAAAAACCATTACCTACTAAATTTACTTGTGTTTTCATTTCTATAATGTTAGCAATACGTAGTCGGTAAAATGGGTTGTTTCTTGCACCGTGCAAGCAAAAATAGACCTTAAAGTGTATAACATTTTCGTTCCCCTACTGTACTATTGCAATTAACTTCTGTTAGTATAAAACTTAGTTTATTACGAACTAGTGAACTCTAGGGACTTACTACTAGACTAATAGTTGTCCGAAATCGGTTTCGTACGAGTCGAATTAGTGCACTTGTACTTAAACTGTTATAGTACAGTCATGAACACCAACATGTAAACACGTAAAGAAGTTTAGATTCACCTAAGAGGAATATTTTATGTTATGAATAGTTCTCAATGTTGTGTGTTGTTTGCCAATCCGCACCAGGCCAGCATGATGCACTAAGGCCTAAACCATTCTCATTTTGAGAGAAGGCCCGTACCCAGCAGTGGGACAGTAATGCACTGATTATGTTTAATGTATGAAAGTTTAAGCGGTTTTATCGATTTATGCTCGAGAGTTTATTGCATTTACAGACAGGTAAAAGCCTCTTTAATATATATTGTTTTTTATGGTGTTTACGGCGTGACGTCAGAAACAACGATATCAGTAAAAGCGAGTTCTCTATCGTCGATTGAAATAATCTATACTAATATTATAAAGCTGAAGAATTTGTTTGTTTGAACGCGCTAATCGCAGGAACTACTGGTTGGAATTGAAAAATTATTTTTGTGTTGGATAGTCCATTTATCGAGGAAGGTTATAGGTTATATAACATCACGCTACGACCAATAGGAGCGGAGCATAAATGAAAAATGTTGCAAAAACGGGAAAAATGTCCACCCGTGCGAAGCCGGGACGGGCCGCTATTATAGACAAAGGGGTTGCGTCCTACTAGCCCGGGATATACGCTACGATGAAGATAATGAATTTATTTAAAGACAGGCTAATTAACAGTATATATTTTTTATGTTAAATCGAATAGTGTCGAGACTATTATAATATTTTTAGACGATTTATTAAGCCAGTTGCGAATATTTTCACTTTTTAGTTCATTTTAATTTTTTATGCAAAAAAAATTGTAAGTGCAGAGGCGAACTAAAAGGCTCACTTACACGGAGATAGTTTGGCGAAGCAAGTCTCATGCTATCTCTGTTTTCATTATAGAGAAAGATAAAGACAAAATGAGTCTAGCTTCGTGCAAGTCAGTTTTAATGCCTTAGGCATTTCTACCAGTCGATCTTAAAGATATTTATTTTCAATATAAATTTCCTTATAAATTTAAATAACATCACCAAACATTACTATAGTCATTGAGGATAGTACTTAACTAATATTATCTATGTGACGTAAAACGTCGTTAGTTTTACGTTAAGTTGCCATTAGTGAATGGCCGCTGGCATTGCCAGGCGACTTATTGCCGGTTGGCACGCCAGCCAGGCTTGTAAACACGTCGCCATGTTACAATAGCATCTGCAATGCTAACTAACACTACACTCTGATTGTGTGAATTTGACCATTTGTTGGCAAAAAAGTCTAAGAGAAATTATTTTTGTCCATTCTTGGGTTGGGATTCGGAATGTTCTTAATCTATGGCTTACCATTTTATTTTACAGGATGTTTAAAAACTTAGGTAAAGTAAATTGAAAGTTTAGTTCGCAAACAATATTAAGTTTAACCTTCAGTAATGTTCTGAATATTGATTTGTCAACATGCATTATGAAATTTATTGCTATGTTTGTCTAAGTAATAATATTTCACGTTGTAAAGTTTCAAGGTGATCCGATATACACATTAAAGTGGATAGACAATGGACGTAACTTCATCGTCAATCAATAAATACACTTATAATGCTTTTGAACTTAGTGTTTTAAACTATACAATCTGCAGAATATCAAAAACTAAATTGATGCAAGGAAAAGTGACACACATATTAAGTCGCGTCACTAAAACTCATCCTATAAACAATACAAATTCAAAACATAACGATACTCCACATCACTATAAAAACGAAGTTCGAAATTCAAAATCCCAGCTTTCAAAACATCACTAGCAAACATCATTGTCAATCATTGCACAAAAATTCATTGGCGCAAAAATTAAGTCGCGTCACTAAAACTCTCCTCATAAACAACACAACACACATACAAAACACGACACTCCACATCACTATAAATACGCCGTTCGAAATTCAAAATCCCAGCCTTCAAAACATCACCAGCAAACATGTCAATCATTGTACAAAAATTCATTGGCGCAAAAATTAAGTCGCGTCACTAAAACTCTCCTCATAAACAACACAACACACATTCAAAACACGACACTCCACATCACTATAAATACACCATTCGAAATTTAAAATCCCAGGCTTCAAAACATCACTAGCAAACATGTCAATCATTGCACAAAAATTCATTGGCGCAGTATTCAAACGCAAACAGTTTTGATGGACAAAACGAGTCGCATCGAGGTATCGACGATCGTCGGATATAGGGCAATTTCCCGCCAAAAATGACCGCCACAGAGCTGCCACCGATACCGTCAGGTAAGGGGAACTGGCGCCATCGACAGCGGGACTGGATTGCGGATTATAGAATCGAAATTCGAGTTTATTTGAATTTCGAATTTAGAGCGGTTGGAACAGCCAGCAAATTGTGTACTGAAAATAGGTGCCATATCGTTTGAGTTCGGTATCTATTCAGTTAATTTTAAGTCAAATTATAAATGCTTTAAAGCATTAATACCATAATCATCTCATCTCATCATCATCATACCCTTATTCCACACTAAGTGGGGTCGGCACAACACGTATTCCTCTCCCGTTCTTCTCTATCAGCCGTCATCAAACTCACTCCTTTCTTACCCATATCATCCTTCACGTAATCCATCCAAAACGAACTTACTTACTTACTTCCTCTTAGCCTTTTCCCGATTATCTTGGGGTCAGTTTCCAGTCTAACCAGATGCGGCTGAATACCAGTATTTTACACGGAGCGACTGCCATCAGACCTCCGCAACCCAGTAACTGGGCAATGCCGATATCCTAAGGTTAAACTGTTTGTCAGATTTTCGGGCTTCTGACTACCCGTAACGACTGTCATAGGTATTCGTATAACACCCGGGACCGACGGCTTAACGTGCTCTCCGAGGCACGGAGGGATCTCGATGTGTAACAAATGGTCACCCATCCACGGACTGACCGCGGCAAGCGCAGCTTAACCTCGCAAATCGTACGATCGGCGCGGTTGTTCGTTTTGGATGGAGAGGGGCTCGTGGCTAACCACGAGCCCCTCTCCATCCAAAACAAAACAAAAAATAAAAAAATAATTTATACTTCTATACTAATATTATAAAGACGAAAGATTTGTATTTTTGTATGTAACGAATAAACGTAAAAACTACTGGACTGATTTCTAAAATTCTTTTGCCATTAGAAAGCTACATTATCACTGAGTAACATAGGCTATATTTATTACTGGAATAAAACTTCTTACGCGGGCGAAGCCGTGTGTCCTCACGCTAGTAATAAATAAATTACAAAAATAAATTGATTAACTGATCTCTATAGCAAGAAGATACCGTATCACGATGACATAATAACCAACATCTAACGCTATTGAGAAAAGCCGCATGGACTTTATAACAGGAAATTGACAATCGACATAATTACAAAGTCAGGAAAACGGAAGTGTCGTATGTTATGCATGGAGTTAAACATTTTTACAATGAATGAAGTTACCTGTTAAAGCAACGATAGCTTAGTAGTGTAACTGTCGGACTGCCAAGTCATAGATCTTGAGTTCGAACCCACGGCACGCAATTCTGACTTTTCGGATTCATGTGCGTATAGTATAATTATCACTTGCTTAAAATCGGTGAGGAAAATATCGTGAGGAAACCAGCATGTCTGAGATATATTTCTCGACGGCATGTGAAGCCATGTCAGAGGCCCATGGGCGGCATACACTCTGACACCAGTTTAGTTACTAACCACACGAAAAGAAAGAAGACCTATTTAACAGTAGATTTTCCAATCGTTAGATAACTCCCATCTCATGAAGGAATAGGTAAAAATGGAGAGCACACTATGAATCCCTACTGAAAGTAGAAACATTTGAAACATAATTCGAAAGTAAATATTCAATGCCATTTGTTTCGATTTTCGGTAGGTGTTCGTAAAGTGGTCTGCATCTTCATCTATAGTCCTTCATATTCCAACTCAGGACTTAATTTTGACAGGTTTTGTCTAGATAATTTGTCAGAAAGTTAAACTTATTCCTCAGAAGGTTCCTCTGACGATTGAAAAATCGGTCCAAAAGATAATTTTCTTAATAAAAGCTATGTAATACAAAACGTTAAGTTGTTATCAAATTTTTGCATAAAACCTTTGGCCTACTCTAAGATTTTTCCTGCACCGTAGATGCTTTTACATACACAAATCTGACATGCACATAAACCCAGACCCGGAACTAACTATCTGTAGGTCATACAAATATTTTTAAATTTTACCTAACGACCTATACATTCCTTTTTTTATACAGAAATAATATGCACCTAAGTACAAATATGACGTTACCGCCATTGTCCTAGCCATCAACTGTTCGCTCACGTCAGACGAGCAAAGTGGATTACAGTACTCAACGCGACTCAAGTGTCCATGTACGTCATTCGCGATGTTTACTCAACTAAATACTTGTGTACGCCATTGTACATGACTGTACTGAGCATTGCAGTTGATTCAAGCTTGTCTGCCTTCATAAAGGGTGCTAAAAGCAGTGATAGCTTAGTGGTGTGATCGTCGTACTGCCAAGTCACAGGTCTCGAGTTCGAACCCAAGGCACGCACCTCTGACTTTTCGGATTCATGTGCGTATTGTATAATTATCACTTGTTTAAAAACGGTAAAGGAAAACATCGTGAGAAAACTGATATGCCTGAGTGATATTTCTCGACGGCATGTGAAGCCAAGTCAGAGGCCCATGGGTGGCATAAACTCTGACATCAGGTTAGTCCCTAACCACAAGAAAAGAAGACGAATAGACAAATAAGATAGATAAATTGAACTCTAACCTACCACTGACTCTTTTCTAACAAAATCCTAAAAAAAATTGTAATTGCAGTGGCTTTAAGTGCAAAGCACTAAAGTGAGTAAAAATTGAAGATAAGTGCACTAATACTTAACCTTTTCACTGCTAACGACGTGATAGGACGTCGGGACATCATCAATTTATTGTTATAATACTCAGCGACGAGTCGAGTGTCCTTAACTAAATACTGCCGCGACTGTACTCAACTGTGAGTATTGTAGTAACTTCATATTTTCCTTCACAAAGAATATTTGAGAACTAAGTGCATTCGCAATGCTTAAGAACTTTTCAACACACTTTAAACAACCGTTGGGCAGAATATTAATTATTTATTTGCAACCGTTCGTCTTGGAGTTTCTTAATATTCAGTTTCCCTGCGTTGCAGTATTCGACAGACCATTTAACTATACGCTTTAATTAATTTTATTTCAAGAAATTTGTCACGTCCATAATTTAAGTGACCTTGAAGTATTCTTTAAGCACTTCTTAAAGGAAATATACTATGATGTAGCTTATTTTCACCTAGAAAATGTCCCGAAGACTACAAATACGTACGTAAGAATAAAATAAATTGGAATAAAAACTGATTCACACGAGGATAGTTTCTTGAAGCGAGACTCGTTCTGTCTTTGTCTTTCTCTACGATGCAAACAGAGATAGCATGAGATTCGCTTCGAGAAACTATATCCGTGTAAATGAGCCTTTACTTTATTTTGACGTATACACGTAAAACATCAATAAAAAATTCACTACAAATATTTGGAATATTAGATACTTGATTAACTGATTACTCACGCAAAATTTAAACCTTACAAAAACACGTTCAAGTTAGAATATGAAAGTTTAAAAAAAATGGTTAGAAAACGCAACGAAATTTTACAGTGTAATGTGAAATGTGTTAGAATTATACCGGGTCAGTAATTAACAGGAGAAGTAGGGCGGGTGTGACGAGTTAAGACCATTACTAGCTCGGTAACAGGGAGAGGTCGGCTTCGGGCTTCAGCTGTTACGTCTTTTGTTTTCTATGCACCGATAATGCTTTATACATAACGTCATGTGTGGAGAAGAATAGTAGGCCTAGCACAAACATTTGAGAAATAATATCGTAACTCTATCGCTAATGTAAGTGATTTTTGAATCGAGAGTACATCTGTTCTAAAAAAATTGGTTTATTTTTTTGTGAAGTGCACTGTTTGTATCATACATAGATATGAATAACGTTTTTAATTTAATTAAATAGTATATGTGAAACGAGTATGAGCTTGCCGCGGTCAGTCGGTTAATGGGTGACCGTTCTTTACACACGGAGACCCCTCCGTGCCTAGGAAAGCACGTTAAACCGTCGGTCCCGGGTGTCATACGAATACCTATGGCAGTCTTTACGGGAAGTCAGAAACCCGAAAGTCTGACAACTGGTCTAACCTTAGAATATCGGCATTACCCGGTAACCGGGTTGCGGAGGTCTGATGGCAGTCGCTTCGTATCAAATACTGGTATTCAGCCGCACCTGGTTAGACTGGAAGCTGACCCCAACATAGTTGGGAAAAAAGCTAGGCAGAACATGTGAAACGAGTATTTCCAATTCAAAATTGCACTCACATTAACGTGAAGTTTTACCAACGTCACAACATTCGTGGTAAGCCTACAGGATAATTTAGAGCAGTGGATGGTTAAGGCCTGGTCAGACAGAGAGCGTGGTGCGAACGTGAAACTTGGTGTGGTGTGGCAGTCTATGCGTGGCGTCTTCCATACATTGTCATAGTTTCAAACCCCAAGTCGGGCAAAGTGTTATTGCGCTTTTTCGTGGGTAGCAGCCCGGAGTTTGGATTTGTGACCGGTTGATGGCAATAGGCTCGCCCCCTATTACATGGGACTTAAACATAACGGTGAAATGAGGGTGTTACTACACACCTCTGCCCAACCTTTCGGGGAATACAGGCGTAATGTTATGTGAAACAATAGCAGAGTTTATTAACCAGTCATCATTATAAATTGTTTACTGTTGGATTCCATCCTGATAACATAGTCACTTCACAGCAAAAGAGGGACAAAATGTATAGTCCTATTCTTAGCTAATCCCAAACTATAAATGCTAGGTTGCAAGTTTAAAGATTTCTTCTATCTTACATTATTCTGGGCCTACTGCCAAGCTTCGCCTTTCAACTGAGTCTTGTTCACTTTTCGCCGCTTGCGAAAAACATCTTGAGGAAACCTGCACTACTGACAAAAAAAGTTCTCGTTTGTGTGTGTAGTCCGGTAACCCACACCAAGCCAGTGTGGTGAACCGTGACTTAAACACTTCTCATTCTGAGAAGATGCCGTACCCAGAAGTGGGACATAGATACATACATAATCAGTCCATTACTGTCCCACTGTAGGGCACGGGCCTCTTCTCAGAATGAGAAGAGTTTAAGCCTTAGTCTACCACGCTGGCCTGGTGCGCATTGGCGAACTACACACACCATCGCGAGAACTCTATGGAGCTCTCTCAGGTGTGCAGGTTTCCTCACGATGTTTTCCTTCACCGTTGACGCAAGTGATAATTAAATTATGAACCCCACATAAATTCGAAATATCAGAGGTGTGGACCGGGACCAAACACAGATCCTTTGGTATGGAACGCAAACGTTCAACAGCTAGGTTATCACTACTTATCAGGAGTGGGACAGTAATGGTTTTTTGAAAGAAAAGGAATCTTCCAATGGGATTGGCAAAGAGTAACTAGGTTATTGATACTTCGTTATAACACTAGCCTTGGTACTTCCAATACTTTATTGCATTCCACATGTATTACATACATGGTATAACAAGTAAAAGACCAATATGGACCCTGTCGGGCACAGCAAAATTAGGAGAGAGGAAGAGGGATTAGTCTTTCCATATCTATATTGTGCACCTTTACCCCTATCTGTGTCACTAAGCTTGGGATAAAAATACGCATCTTCCCTACAGTTGTGCAGTCGTTTTTGATTGATGGTAGGATCTACAAGGTCCGTCTGGCTAGCTACCACCCTCACATTAAAGTCACACCAAACAGTTTACTGTGTTCCATCATGTGTATGTGAGAGCCAGAGGGGTATAGGGGGATTCCTATTTAACTCTGTTCCTTGAATTCGTATGCTCTTGTCTGCGCTTAGTATCAGGTGAGACTAGGGCCAAACGCGACTAACACCCATATTCTAAAACGTTCCTCCAAAACTTACTCGACTCATACTCGACTCAGGACGGCCTCGAAAACACTTTCAAAATTGTATTCTTAGTCGCAATTTCGAGTGAACTTTGAGGTTCCTCGACGGAGTCATTACGTCATAATTTGAATTATCTGCATCGCGCAAATAACGCCGCGATTTAAAATTGTAAGGATTATCGTAAGCATATTCGACAAAGTCTTCCAAATTATTTTTTATTACATACGAACTTCGACACTTCCTTCCTTAAGGTAGGTTCCGAGTTACCTTGAGTTTGACAGATGATTCCTTACCTCGACTGAGGAAAAAACTCGAGTCGAGGACGTTTATGTCATGTCGAGGTGGAGTCGAATGGAGTAAGTTTTGGAGGAACGTCTTAGAATATGGGTGTTAGTCTTGAACAAAAATAAATAAAACCAGTTTAAATCTTAATTGCCTGTCGTATTCCGTGATTATAGATCTCTCAATAAATTAATGTCCACAGTCACCACCGTAGCGATGTGTGTAATAATTAAAATCCGTTGTATGGTCGGTCGTTGAACTAGAATCGACGAGCCAGGTAGAGTGACAAACATTGAACATGTTTTGAACAAAACTTTTATATTTTTGTGTTTATTATTTTATGCTGTGGCACTATTGGAATTTCAAGTTTTTTTATTTAACAGAGCTGTCTTTTAGATTGTTTAATATAATTTTATAACCGTTTATTAATTAATTCGTGTATATTTTATATCATTGTATATTAAACTAGCGGCCCGTCCCGGCTTCGCACGGGTGGACATTTTTCCCGTTTTTGCAATATTTTTCATTTATGCTCCGCTCCTATTGGTCGTAGTATAATGTTATATAGCTTATAACCTTCCTCAATAAATGGACTATCCAACACAAAAGTTATTTTTCAATTCCAACCAGTAGTTCCTGAGATTAGCGCGTTCAAACAAACAACTCTTCAGCTTTATAATATTAGTATAGATTTGTTTATATTGTTATGTTGGCATTTTGAAATGTTGATATTTTTAATATTTGTAGTTTTGATACCCCACCCGTTAAAAATGTAGTAAATTATAAAGAAATACCGTATTATATCTCGAAATTACTATGCTACGCTTCATGCTTGTAATGCTCTTTTAATCAACCCGCAGGTTAAAACTCAAAAATCTTGCCAGCTTAAAAAATATTGCAGGCGTAATCACCTTGAAATTCGACTGCGTAATTTGGACGTGATATTATGTCGTTACACTAAGAATATTGACATCAAGTATACTCCACCAAAAAGAACATAGTCTGCTTAGTTGTCGGCAATAAGATTGACAAGCATGCAGCACCCGCAAGCCCGAGATGGAATAAGATCGTAGGTGGTGCTTGCCACCAGCAAAAGCATTCTCAAGGAGGGTTGACGTCAGGCAGGCGGCCGGTCATAAAATATAGCCAAAAAATTTGTGCAGTATGATATGAGACATACTGCGCCGACCCCAAATAAGTTGGGATAAGGGCAGGAGGATGATGATACTGTCGTTACACTAAGGTGGTAGGTAGGTGTGTTAATTGGAACACCATTTTTTTATCTATCAACTTAGCCTCTTAAGGGCTGGTCAAACTCTTAAGAGCATGGCTGGGTGTGATATTCACGTCGCGTATTGATCGCGTGCTCTTGGCGTGCGAATTACTATAACCATCGAACTCAGGACCTCATGATCAGCAGTCGCGCGTGCCACTAGCAGTTTGGATTTGTGCCCGGTTGATGGCTATAGGCTCGCCCCCTATTACATGAGACTTAAACATAACGGCCAAATGAGGGTGTTACCCTGTACACCTCTGCCTAACCCTTCGGGGAATAGAGGCGTGATGTTATGTTATAATATGTATATTAGGTAAAGCAAGCCGTGCGTGTATGACAAGATGTATGAATGTGGCTGAAGCGAAAGAAGTATGTAAGGATCGTAGCATGTGGCGTTCTATAGTTTCTGCCTACCTCTATAGGACAAAGGCGTGAGTCATGTATGTAGGTAAAGCAAGTTCTATTTATCTTCTATCTATACTTCTATACTAATATTATAAAGAGGAAATATTTGTATTTTTGTATGTAACGAATAAACTTAAAAACTACTGGACCGATATCAAAAATTATTTTGCCGTTAGAAAGCTACATTATCACTGAGTAACATAGGCTATATTTATTACTGGAATAAAATTTCTTACGCGGGCGGAGCCGTCAGGACATAGCTAGTTGATTATATTTAGATCACATCACCTGGCAGCCCCTTCAGCTATATAATATACTCACACGAGTATGTTTGTATAAAAGCCGGGTCCGCTACAATAGCTTATCGGATTTGAACCTCCAACCTTTCTAACCATATTACCTATACTTCAGTTTTGACTGGACAATAGCCGATTCAAATCGTCACTACTATCGCGATAGCTTTCTTCGTTCTGCCTAGCCTTTTCCCAACTATGTTAGGGTCAGCTTCTAGTCCAACCAAACGCGGCTGAATACCAGTATTTTACACGGAGCGACTGCCATCGCTTCCGTAACCCAATTAGTGGGCAATGCCGATACCCTAAGGTTAGACCGGTTGTCAGACTTTCGGGCTTCTGACTACCCGTAACGACTGTCATAGGTATTCGTATGACACCCGGACAATCGCGTTAGCTTTCTTATTAAAGATTTTGTTTCTATGTATACAAGTACACGTATCGATACAGTGTTCAAGGTCATTAATATACAGGTCATTGTCCAGTATATTTCATGGCACCCTTCGAATGGACGCGATTATGTCATCATTCCAGGTAGTTAACCATTCAAACCATCCGAGAACAATCCATAATTAACCATCTAATTAACTAGCAACAAAACCTTATAGATTTCATGTAAGACAAAATTTCTTAGCACTAAATTAGTTAGTATTTAATAGTCTATACAACGTGTTTTAGTTTAGTAATATTTTTTACCATTGAAGTTCGAAATTCAGTAAGAAAATTCAGGTACAAGTCTGTGTCCACCACGTGTATCAGTCCGGGTGGTTGCGTTAAAATAAATATTAGTAGCGTATTTCGGAACGCAGCTTTTCACTGAGGCGAAGGCACGCGAGTGCGAGCGAGATAGCAAGAGATGAGATCACGGGAGCGAGCGAGATGACACGAGCTTATCCGATCGATAGCCGCAGCCGCAGAGTGCCGCGAGTGACGTCAGACGCCCGTCTCGTCATCTTTGACTCTGTTCAAAGAATTGTCACTATATTTTTGTACAGAATGAACGCCATTAACAGTTCGATATGAAAACGAACTATTGTATGTTATAAGGACTGTGGCATTGTGTTCTTGGTGTTTGAAAATTGATGTGTTATGTACGTCACGTAGTCGACGTAAACATGTTATTGAGTGATTATGGTCTCATATATAAAGATATGAGAGAAAATGAAATTATGGGGAACTATTATGTTAAAAACTCGTAATAAATTGATAATATTTAATCAATTGAACTATGTATTAGCCCTATGCTATCTATTTCTGTAAACAATTATAGAGAAAACCAACATTTGGAAGTGTTACTAACACACATCTGAATCCAACTACAGTTACCAGTTGCCAACAAAAATGAATCGAAGAAAATAACATTACATAAATGAATTAACAGCTCAATGATTAATTTGTACGCTACGAACTCGTAGACCATCTACGAGCTACGAGCTACGGCGTAGCGTTTACCTTTTATACATTAAAATATCAAATGTTCAACTTTCAAATTCACACTTCAAAGGATATTTTTCTATGGGGCATACAATATGTCTTCCGATGTGGGAATCGAACCGGCGACCGTTATAGAAAGCGAAGGCTCTGCCATGGCGTCATTTAGGTCATCCAGCGTACGATAGTAGTTTAATGGTGTGACAAGGTCGTAAGCTTTCTCTTGTATTACATACTTCGGAAATTGGAAAAGTATGTACGAGTATATTCTTAAAATGTAATTAAAGTCCATGCAGGTTAAATGGGTTTAAATTTTTAACCGACTTTGAATAATAACATATGGCGTACGTTCTCAATTCGGCGCGTAGGTTCGTTTTTTTATTTGCCTCAAGTCATTGATATGATTTAAACTATTTTGGTTTAATTTTTTTATTCATTCAGTGTTTTTCACGCATTCTTAAAAAAACAACTTTACGAGTTATTACTTCCATAATTATGGCGTCAAGATTATCTTAACTACGAATTTAAACATCAGTATGATAACTCTAATAAAAAAATATAAAAGGCGTAATAAATATTTCGAATAACAAAGTGTATGAAGCTAAAAATACGAGCTCAATTTGTGCATATTTTGCATGAATTCTGTAAATGTTCTAAATTCGTAAACGAATCGCTAACAATTAAAAGAAAACTGGTACGATTTCCCGAAATACATTTATTACACGCAAAAGTTAACCGCAGAGTTTAAACTGCAATTTACTGTAAATATAGAGAACTTGATATCAATCCTACAATTTCATGTATATTTATTTCGTCGATAAATAATGTCTGTTCCTCTAAAATGATTAATTTAAAATCCCAATTTGTATTGTTTTAAATTGCAATTTATCTGTTCATACTTGACATCCAATCATAATCAGTAACCAGATTGTCCATTAACTGGGTTGCGGAGGTCTGATGGCAGTCGCTCCGTGTAAAATACTGGCATTCACCGTATCTGATTGGACTGGAAGCAGAGCCTAACATAGTTGGGAAAAGGCTAGGCAGGACCTAACCTGGTTGCGGTGCATGTTTTTGCGAATCCCGCGACCCCGGCGGAACGGTCAGGAGAAGGAACACCGTTGATTTTTAGCCGGTAAGAGTACGGTAGACCCCTCCCTTCCCCGAGCGAGGGACATCCATGGGGATATTCCAAAGAGAAAAAAAAATGCAGTACTTAACATACAATCAACAGTTCTCAAATATTTTTTGTGAAAAATTCTTTCTCAAAATCCCGTAATACCAAGTATCAGATACATCTGACCCATTTAACGAGCGGCCAGTATAATCGACTCAAAACATTCATGATACATACTCATAATAGAGATTATGCCATAAGTTTAATTTTTAAACGCGTCCGGCCCGGGCCGGCTGTAAACCTCTTAAAATACGATAGAGGGCGCCCTCACGCATTTTAATTGGACCGTGTTAATATTATAGACGATGTAATTTCGTAATTTTACTGGAGCAGAATATTGTGGGGTACGGATGTATGGTGTGCTCGTGTTTTGGTTTTATTTTGAAGTGTATTTAATTATCAAAGTTTTATGGCCAATAAGACTCGTGCTGTCACTGTCACTTCGCCTTAGAGTGACAGTGATGGCACTAAACTTAACGGCAACTTAAAATTGTGTAGCGTTTGAGTATTTGGACATTAGTGATATGATAGAATTAAATACAAGCGTTCTAATCGACAATTTAAAAGATGAGATCTTTCTTTATCTATACTATTCATACTAATATTATAAAGAAGAAAGATTTGTATTTTTATATTTTTGTATGTAACGAATAAACTTACAAACTACTGGACCGATTACAAAAATTCTTTTGCCGGTAGAAAGCTACATTATTGTTGAGTAACATAGGCTAATTTATTACTGGAATAAAACTAATAATAATATAAACCAGTCTTCCTCAACATTTTTTAATGGCGGACCCGAGATCAACGATGACTGTCACGGACCACTTAAAAAAAAAAAACAGTAATATCATCATAATATTATGTTGTTTTATCAAAACACTTGCCGCGCCATGCAACGTAATTTTAATTGCCTTTTTTATTTATGATGTTCGCGATCCCCTGAGGACATGCTTGCTGACCCAGGTTGGGCAACCCTGATACAACACAGACAGTGTTGCCACTGTGATTTTAAATGTATATTAGAAATATTATTTGTATTGTGATTTTTGTGAATGACATTCATGTTCATAAATGGTTTTACTCACGTGCATATTCGAGAATGCCCGACTAGTTACGAACTCGATTGGAACTGACATTGTTACTGAAACTAATCGGACGAATCGAATCGGTAGTGGAAGCTTCTACATCCTTACAAACTTTATCTGAAAATAATCTGTAAGTATTTAACAGATTATACTAATCATTTCGAAGTTTTTAGTGTGATGTTGCCCATTTTCTGTCTTGCCCGTTGTGCCCAATAGTAGGCCTAGCACGAACGTTTCATGTATGTATCGTAAATGTATCGCTAATGTAAGCGAATTTTGAATCAAAAATACAACTGTCGTATAACATTTTGGTTAATTATTTTGCGACATGCACATTTTGTATAATATATAAATATGAATAACGGTTTCAATTTAATTAAATAGTATGTGCGAAATTATTATTTTTGGTTCAAAATTCACTTACATTAACGTGAGGTTTACGTTAGTAATTCGACAGCATTCGTACTAGGCCTACTGTTCTCGGAAAGACTGCATTCTACAGATATAGGCAAACAATTAGCAGCTTATAGATCAAAATATAAAAATAACTAGCGGCCCGTCCCGGCTTCACACGGGTGGACATTTTTCCCGTTCTTGCAACGTTTCATTTATGCTCTGCTCCTATTGGTCGTAGCGTGATGTTATATAGCCTTTAACCTTCCTCGATAAATGGACTATCCAACACAAAAATGTTTTTTTCAATTCCAACCAGTATCTTCTGAGATTAGCGTGTTCAAACAAACAAACTCTTCAGCTTTATAATATTAGTATAGATTTAAGCCATTGTGACGCAGAGAAGAAGAACTGTAATGGAACCTTTAAACGTCACAGTTGCCTAGTAGTGGGCAACGTTATGTGACGTGCTATAGCGTGCGTACCCGGGAAACATGCTTTCTTATGATAGGTATAAATGAGTATAAGTACATATTTAGGGGTGTATTAATGAGTGTTGTTTATACAATACGTCTATAGTTTTAAAAATGATTTCCTCGTTTTCTGGTAAAAAAATATGAAGTACACGCAATCGCATGACGGAAGGCTACTTCGATATTTGGATATTAGAAATATAATAGTTAAATGTTTTGTCGGGTGTAAAATTAATTACGAAAATCATTTAGTATATTATAATTTACAAATCTATACTAATATTATAAAGAGGAAAGATTTGTATTTTTGTATGTAACGAATAAACATAAAAACTATGGGACCGATTTCAAAAAATCTTTTACCGTTAGAAAGCTACATTATCACTGAGTAACATTGGCTGTATTTATTACTGGAATAAAACTTCTTACGCGGGCGGAGCTGCGAGGACACAGCTAGTCTGTTATAAATATTCTTCCGTTAAACTATGTCAAATATTATGGTTAGTTTTAGATAGATTACCTTCTTTGTCTATAGTTGGTAAAGATAACTTTTATATATTTGATTTTTTTAAATACAATATTATCTAACTACTAAATTAGTTATTGCTTGGTATCTATACGGTCTACCTGGCTAGCTACCACCCTCACATTAAAGTCAAGCAGTTGACTAGAAAACTATCCAGAATAAAAGTGCACAATATATAATATGCAGGAGCCTCGTCGTAATTATAAACGCATAAAAGCCATATCCTAGAATTAAATTTATGTTTACTAAAAAAGAATAATTTTAGGAGTTTACATTCTCTTCATATCTCTAACTTTTTATAAAACTTAGTTGTACTGCATTTCCTGCTAACAGAAGTAACTTTTAGGTTAAAATGGTAACGAAACGTTTTGTTATCAAAGTGAATAATTTGAGAAATAAACAAAATAGTACGTAAATATGGTTGCGGAGGTCTGGTATTCAGCCGCATCTGGTTAGACTGGAAGCTGACCCCAACATAGTTAAGGCTAGACAGAACATAATATTATGTAAATAATATGCAAGCTATATTTTTATTATATCAGTTTAAAATGTCAGACAAAACGTGAAACCTGACTGGGCTAGAGGTGGTAAAGAAGCACGATTGCGATTTTTTATTTGAACATTTTGACTGTATCGCGTCTGACGTTTTACGTAAAAAGTACAATGTAAAAAAATGTTCCACTGTGTTATACCTACTCGCACCCGCTTCGAATTTTGTGTGACGCAAGACATAATTATTCAATTTGACGTTAACGTTTTACATTCAGTACCTGAAGCATGTTGAAAATCTAAAGCTGGGTATAGATTATTTGCAACACAAAATGTAAGTTCACATGCAATATAACATTTTTCATACATTTAAATGTGTTCGCGAGCACATTAAAATGTATGGAAAATGTTGCATTGCATGTTACCTTACATGTTGTGTTGCAAATAATCTGTGTAGCTTAATAATTTCTTTACATGAGGTTCGAGGTTTTGAACACGAGGTTCATGAAAAGTTTAATTTTGTGTAGAATTTGGAAAATATATCGGTGCTATCTAAAATACTAACAGTTATGGTTACGAACACGCTATCTGGCGATTATGTGCGATTTTAAAGTTGAAGCAAATGTGGTATATATTTCTGAAACTGTAACGAAGTATGTAGAAGTGCAAAATATTAAATTCACGTTGTTAACAAAAAATATATAGATAGTAATTCGTTATAAAAAAATTGTGAGCCTCTGATACGAACATAATTAGCCTATAACTGTCCCATAGCTGGGCACAGGCCTCTTCTTAGAGTGAGAAGGGTTTAGGCCTCAGTCCACCACGCTGGCCTGGTGCCGGTTTGCAGACTACACACACCTTTGAGAACTTTTTGTAGTCCTCTCACGTGTACAGGTTTCTTCACAATGTTCTCTTTCACCATTCAAGGGATAATCAAATTCGGAATTTGATTGGTACTGAATTAATAAAAAAAAGTTTGAGTTGGCATGACGTATCAAAAATTAAGGGCGTATCAGTATACTACGTGAAGTTACAGTCGTCAGCACAATAAAACAAATTACAGTAAAAAAAACTGTTGTAAAAATAATATACCAGTATGTAGTATTGTTTAGCTTATTGGAAAACGTTGCCCCACACTAGGATTTATCCTGTATCGTGGGTGCGCTTACAGACACAAATCTCACATGCACAAACGCCCAGATCCGGAACAACTATCTGTAGGCCATACAAATATTTGTTCCGTGTGGGAATCGAACCCGCGACCCGTAGCGCAGAAGCCAATAGCTCAGCCGCTGCACCAAACGTGCCGTCTATCATAAATCACAGTCAGAACTCACATCGTATCCTATTTCCTACTTTACTATACTATGCACATATAAAATAATATAATATATACTGTATAAGAAAGTTTGGATGTTTGTGAGTTTGTGAAATTGGATGTTTGTTAATCAATCACTTAACAGCTGAACGGATTTGGAAGAAATGTGGCAAAAAAGTACACCATGACTTGAATTAGGAGATACGGTACTTTTTATACGAGTACATGAAGTAGTTCTCCTAGGATGTGAATAAAACCGCGGGAAACAGAAAAAAAAAAACGTTAAAAATGGATTTAAAAAGCGTTGGTTTTACCAAAATTCTTAGTTTGACATGTAAAGTCATGTATTTACTAGTAAACGAAGTTTCGGATACAATTTGGCAATACCTTCTAAAACACCACATAAATATTTCTAGAAACGATGTATCGGGGCTTTTACCGTCTGTATCTGTCAGTAGTGTTCACCTCGACATATAGAAACACGAGTAGATTCTTGTTTCAGAAACAGAACAAATGTTTCAAAGTGCATAACATAACACCACGCCTTGAATTCCCCGAAGGGTTCGGCAGAGGTGTTTTAATACACCCTCATTTTGCCAGTCATGTTTAAGTCCTATGTAATAGGGGGCGAGCCTATTGATATTAATTAGACACAAATCCAGACTCCGGGCTGCTATTGAGAAATTCCTAATGGAAACACCCAATATCAGTTTGCCCGACTTGGGGATCGAACCCATGACCATCAGTAATCGCGCTATGACTTACGGGGAAACACAATTGACAGTCAAGATTTTAACATATAAAAATATCAATTAATTCATAATAACAAAATAACCGCTGGTATCAGCAAGTATGGCATATTCAATAACAAAGCACTTTTATTATAATTGATAGACATTGACGTATGCATGACGTATGTACTCAACGACATTGGTCGGCCCATAAAAATAAGGAACGCACTACGGGTCGGCCAATAAAAAACATGGTGGTTTTTATGTCGTTATAAAATCAATTAACACCACAGACATAGTTAGGAGTCCAGCTTATAGGATGAAAGTTTCCTTAACATAGTCAAAGACTGGCCTTGTCTGACGCCCGTTTTAAAAAAATCACTCTTACGTAGGAGATAGATCTTATACTCAACTAACGACCCGCCCCGGCTTCGCACGGGTGCAATGTAGATACTAATGTGGGGCACATGAACCTTCTTTTTGAATCACTCTATCTATTGCTGAAAACTGCATTAAAATCCGTTGCGTAGTTTAAAAGATCTAAGCGTACAGACAGCGGGAGCGACTTTGTTTTATATAAAGAAAGAAAGAAAGAAAGAAAGAAAATTATTTATTTTGGACTCACACAGGCAGTTACAGAAACAAAAACAATATTAAAAAAAAGAAAGAATAAGAATTTAGACTACCTGCACGAGGCCAAAAAGGGCTCCTATCTCAGCATAATGTTGCGACATTTAGAAAAAAAAACAAAATGTCGCAACGCTGGTTTTTATATGTAAAGATAACTCAATTCTTTATTGCATTCCGACTATGAGATCAATTATGGACCCTCTCGGGTTCAGCATAGTTTAGTAGGAAAGAGAAAGAGCGCTCATTTGTTTGATTGTAATATTTTAAGTAAGTATGTAGATAAGATGATGATTTTAACAGCCGCTTGAGTAATTTACTCTAAAAAGAGTAATTACTCTTCCTCTTTTCATGTGGTTGGAGACTAACCTGATGTCAGAGTTTATGCCACCTATGGGCCTCTGACTTGGCTTCACATGCTGTCGAGAAATATCTCTACGATACTTGTTTTATAAAAATATTTTCAAAAATCTATTCAAGAAAAATGTGATGTTGCTAAACTTGTATCTGCAGTGTATTAAATATGTTTCCTGCATACCATTGGGTCAAATGCTTGTATGGCTTACATGTTGGTTTGAGTGTAAACGGTAAAGAAAAACATTCAAAGAAACCTTTAAAATACATATTTTATAACTTGGTGTAAATAAGGGGTAAGACGAACTGTCAACATATTCGGCATAATTCATACAAGTTCGGAAACACGAAGATTGCCGAAGCGCATAACTTGTCGTAGTTGCTTCTGATTCATGTTAATATGCTGTAGTAGACATCTTCTCGCCATCATTTTACGAGGATAGGAAGCTAATATTAGATGCCACGAACTGCGATCTTACATACTCCTTTTACTAATAATGTTATACATTAATCTGACTGCCAAGGGTCATAAATGGCTGTATCGACCTAAGTTCATTCGGGCTAAACTCCATTTATTATAACATTAGAAAAAAGAGGCTCGCAGAAGCAGGAATACGAAACCTTTTATTTTCAAGTTAAGTTCAAACAATTTTAATAAATAAAGTATGTGTTTTTTTTGTAAGTAACAATGTATGGCATACAATAAAGCATTATTCTATCTATCTACTCGTCACGATGCTTGGATAGATACATGAAATAAAACAATTTTTAGTAACAATCAGTTTATTAAAAACAAACCGACAAATAAAAAAAAAAGTGCTGCCACATCTTATGAAGGGATTAAGTAACATTTTAGATTTGGTAGAGTTATAGTGACATGAAAAACGTTCCAGATACCACCCCTGCTTCTTTTAGATTTTAAACATTGACACGACAATATTTTATGTAAAAACTAAATAATATTAAATGAAAGCCTTGTAATTTCAGAAGGTAGATAGGTTAAATAAGTACAATTAAGTGTGACAGCTGTTATTTAAATTGATTATATTCAACTCCACATCAATCTTGACTGTAATAATGTTTGTTGTGCTTTTGTTACAAAGTGTGCCCTTAGAATAGCCTTTTTTAGCTTCTGTCTAATGCTATAGTAAATGGAGTATAGAGACCGATGTGTATAGTATATGAGACCGATGTTCAGCAAGACGTCATAAGAGTATTATGTTAATACCAACATATGTACAGCAGCATCGACCGGTCTACGAATAACTTCATAATACGAATTCCAATACACCTACCACCCGTTATTATTTCAACGCCTAGTAACATTTATCGGTTGATTTGATGACCGTTCGTAGTTCAAGAGGTCGATGTTCCGTAGAACAGTTACCGGCTGTTGATACCGTAGGTACATAGAAGGTTACAGAAAGCACAGAAAGCGATCAATACTTTGCCAATAAATAGGCGAAGGCTGTTGCAGAATAGACAAAGACATCAGAACAATTAATGGTTGCATCGGACGATGAGTGAGGCTTCAAGGTAAGGGAAAGTTACCGAATATGGAATATACTTATGGAATAACAATTAATTTTTATTTTAGGTATACTGATAAGCAGTGAGAGCCTAGTGGTGTGACCGTCGGTCTCGAGTTTGAACCCAAGGCACGCACCTCTGACTTTTCGGATTCATGTGCGTATTGTATAATTATCACTTGCTTAAAAACGGTGAAGGAAAACATCGTGAGGAAGCCGGCATGCCTGAGAGATATTTCTCGACGGCATGTGAAGCCAAGTCAGAGGTCCATGGGCGGCATAAACTATACCAGGTATACTATTTCATATTTACTTACTAAATGAGTGAACGGCGATTTACAAAAGGAATTTATAAGGCGGATGTTATTGGTGATATTCTTCACAAAAGATAGGTGCGTAGTACTCTCAACCGGCGTGTGTGTATGACAAGATGTATGAATGTGGACGAAGCGAAAGGTCTATGTAGGGATCGTAGCATGTGGCGTTCTATAGTTTCTGCCTACCCCCATGGGAAAAAGGCGTGAGTTTATGTATGTATGTATTTGCTTACTTTCCTGTACTAATAATATAATAATGTAACTACTAGTGGTCTAGTGGCAGTTGAAATTTTTGAGGTCATCATTAGATATTTGGTCTTACAATTTAAATACTTTTTTAATGACATATTCATCGAGCGGGTTGTATCAAAAGGGTAAAAAAGAGTGGACCTATTATGGTACAGTCATATTTATAAAGCATCTTAGTTCCTATCTACTCCTATGTAATAGAGACGAGCTTATATTTAACTGTAACACGGTAATTTTCTAACAGAAAAACTATAAATCCTTGTTCAATCTGAAAATTCACCTATTCACGGTATTCAGCAGCCGATTTGTGTCTACTAATCAAGCAATGACTCATGTTCTACAATGTTTTCCATACAACTTTTTTAAATACAGTGAGTAAAAGAAATCGGTGTGCAGGCAAGCAATTAACATCTACGTACTACCCAGGCAACTGTCATTGTTATTCTGATCATAATAACCTTTTCTACACAAAACTTGCTTAGACGAGGAATATAGACTAACATTACCTAACCGTGGTTTCTGAAAGGGTGATCAATTTATTTTGTTGTCAAATCTCATGTCAACGAATGTGATCGGTCGACCAAAATATTAAAAACCAATCACATAAATTGACATGTGTTTTGATAGCCGATAAGTAATTTTTGGCTTTGACACCTTTTTGAGAAACTGGGGGTAAGCTACTCAGCACACGCACGACTCTATTCAATTGCAGAAAAAAGCTATCTGCCTGCATACTTATCACCTTTGCCCACTGTACCTCGTACACTACTATTTCAGACTACTATTTGACTACAACCCGTATACTATCTAACTTTCTATTTATGTCCTACATGTTTGTTTATATCTCTATCTAGCAGGTCTAGTGCAACAGTCGTTCGAAACTCCAAGTGAATTGGCACCGGGTAAATGTTTGCTCCAATATTTGTTCAAACGTTGAGCCGAGTTTGAATGTTTGGGCTAGATGTGACTGACAAGTTCCACATTGATAAATTGGGCTTAATCTCCGCACCATGTTTGACTAACCTATTAGGTATACAATCAAGATATCTAGTAAATGGGTATATGTAGAAATTTAATAGGAGTTTATTAGATCTTTTAGCAAACTCAATTGTTTAATTGGCAAAGGAGTTCGAACGTTTTTCTATGGTAGCTGGCATAGCCACCCTAGAGCCATTTTTTTTTTAAAGTTGCTGCGCTCATTTTTGCTGTTATGTATGGGTAGAGGACCCTTAAACAAACAAAAAATGTCAGCAATGTAGTGCCTAAAGTGTCACATTGTCGAGATAGTTGGAGGCAAAGATCGTCATATGAGAACAATGACAATTATTAAAAACTAGATGACCCGGTAAACTTCGTAACACCAAATATTTTAATTTTTCTTAGTTTTCTTTTTTAAACCACCCCTGTGTTGAGGCGAACCAAACTAAACAATAATTATTCAAATCGGTCCAGCCATTTTCGAGTTTTTGCGAGACTAACGAACAGCAATAGATTTTTATATATAGAAGATAGTTGAACTAATTACGCATATAAACCCATATATGTATACTAGATACAAAGAGCGCGGCAACTTTGAAAAAAGTTAAAATGGCGACAGCGTGGCCATGCCACAAAGGTTCTGTCCCAACAAAAAAAGGTTAAATTTACAATCGCTCGTCAAAAAAACTCTAAAACCTAAAGTATTTTTGAAATTGTATACCCCTTGTTATAGTCCGCGCGCAAGTACTAGTCACCTCCTGAGGTATGGGTGGTAGGGGGGGGAGGGGCGAAATAATAGACACGCTCTGTCAGTTTTCTTTATCTTGTCTACCGCGTGCAACCCCTGCCGCTCCCGTACCTCAGGAGGTGACTAGCACTGGCGCGCGGGCTATAGTTGATACATTTCACGGTGACGCATTAATCATTTTAATTTGAACTTTACGTCGGTGTCGTAAGAGTCACACGACACGTCATACATGATCATTTGATTAACTACTGAATATGTAAAGGAACATTATACGATTTTATTTTGATAGTATGCAAATGAAATACATTTCAATGTATTTTAATTATCCGAATACATCTTGGTAAAAATGCAATGGCACGATATTGTGTAAATGGTGGATTTAAATAAATGGACATTCGTATAAATTGTTGTTCATTATGAAAAAATATCGTAATATTATCTCACATTAAATTAAAACAAATATGTAGGTAGTATGGAATTAATTAATTATTTCTCACAGGATTACAGGCATATTTCAGCCATTATTAAATTTAGAAATAAAATGCTTTGGCATTAGTAGCGTTAATTCCATAGCACAAAGTTCAATATCTATTACAACAAAAACTTTATTAAGACGTTTTCAATCATTTTTGTCATTCTGAAATCCAACTTAGTTCTCTTATATCTAAAGTTGATATTTCTCTATTAAGTTGCAATAATGTGTCAGTTATATTTTCAGATTGGCTTACGTATAGTCTTCGCTGACAGCATAGCCTTTTCCCATCGTTGTTCGTCGTTTATTTATAAACACGTCTGTTTAAAAGAAAGAAAGAAAGGAGAGGAAGTATGTTCTCTACTCTTGCCAAGTTACGTGGCGGCGACTATACTTAAGTATCGTCTATCTACCATACTACCATGCCAGTAGGTTTAACAAAACCCACTCAAGAGCCTACACAGTTGGAAGTTTGTCCATTTAATTTAATCGATTCCGATCCGTCTTGCTAGCACTTATAACTACGCTTTTTCCGTAATGGTATAAAAAGTTATATATTATACTTCGTACGATCAATGATAGATGACGTCATTGCCACGTAGGTGTCTACAGCAAGTATTGGTTCTACGAGTTACACGTGTATTATTATGTATGCAGCCTTAGAAGTTATTTGTGGTAGGATTTTACTTTTCTTATGGAAGTTTTGGAGTGGAGCCCACACAACGTCAGACGACGTCGCGACAGGTCCAGAAGGAGATGGCAGGACGTGCTAGACATTTATTGGAAGGATTGGCCGCAGAGAACCTTAAACCAAGAGGAATGGAAAGAGGGTAGGGAGGCCTTTGCCCTGCAGTGGGATCATCATGGCTGAATAATAAAATAATAATATGGAAGTTTTGCAGTCGACTGATATCGGCTTACAGCCTGAACTAATAACCTATCTATCGGTGCTTTGCCTTACTAGAGATAGAAATTTGACATTACTTCTATAGAGCATATGTCAATTTTCTATCTCTAGTAAGGATACCTGTCGGTAGATAGGTTATTAGTTTCGGTCGGTAGTAGTGTAGGTACAGGCGTACAATACAGCATAAATGATGGATCCGTTCTAGCTTTGGGTGCTTCGATAAGTTTGTTCACATGAAAGAAGAGATCGCCTCTTCTCGCTCTCTCAGAGCTTCGAAAACAAAGAATAGAATAACAATATAAAACCATACGTAGAAATTGGAGAAACTAACAATAACGATAGCTGGCAACTTATTATATTAATATAACATCACGCCTGTATTCTCCAAAGGGTTGGGCAGAGGTGTATAGTGGCACTTTCGTTTCGCCATTATGTTTAAGTCCCATGTAATAGGGGAATAATAAAACCCAATAAAACTTTGCCCGACCTAGAGATTGAATCCAGGGCCTCACGATCAACAGTGTCACTTGCCAAAAGTTTTTTTGAAATCGGTCCAGTAGTTTTTAAGTTTATTCGTTACGTACAAAAATACAAATCTTTCCTCTTTATAATATTAGTATAGATTATAATTTTGAGTATGCCACTGACTCATAAATATAATAATATGGATATACTCGGCTCAGGGGTCAACATTTTGATGAAAATCAACATTTCCAAGTTTAGTAGAGTTCATTTTATCAATTTACGTGCTTGAATGAAGTACAGCCTACTGGTAATAATAGTACATAGACAAAATCTCAAGGTATATATTTCTTGTTTATATTGACCTCTCGATGTAAAGAATTTCCATATAATGAGAGGTCAGCTTATACTGGAAATGTATAACTTGATTTGTCGTCGAGTGTACCTACCCAGTAAGCAAAATACCGTTCTGACCTCAAATTCATTCATCCATAACCTGGATCCTATTCCGATAATCCCACGCTATAAAACAGTAGTCTCGTCAATGCATCAGTCGCGGATCCAAGTTTAATTGAAAGCGCAATTTATGCAAATAGATACGGCCGCTAACTTCATATTCTCTCGGGTCATGTAATCCGGGATATCGCTCGATAATTGTTCTCTGTCCGAGTCGACCATCTGCTGTTTACATTAGAATAGGAGCCTTGTAATGAGGGCTGGGGAAATGGTTGATTGGCTCTTCGATAGTTTTGAGAGTGGAAATCGTTATGGTTCTATAGATGTGTGAGAAGAAACTATATCGACGGTCGGCAGTGAAAACCACGTATGTGTAATGACGACATGTTTGGTGTAGTGGCTGAGCGATCGGCTTCTGCGCTACGGGTCGTGGGTCCGATTCGCGCACGGAACAAATATTTGTATGGCCTACAGATAGTTGTTCCGGGTCTGGATGTTTGTGCATGTGAAGATTTGTGTCTGTAAACGCACCTACGATAAGGGAGAAATCCGAGTGTGGGGCAATGTTTTTATAAAAAAAAAACAAAAAAAAACAATTTTTTTAAAGAGATAGAAGAAATTGTCTCCTTTAAAAAAATGGCCGAACAAAATGTTTATTAAATTTTATCATCGTACGTCATAGATAGTTTAGAAGTGTTTGAATTGAAAGTTTGTTGAACTAATACGTATAATTATGACGAGTTTATCAATCTAAGAACAAATATAACGCTTTTGAAGAAAATTGGATTTACGAGGTTTTCTCTGCTGAGTGTCGATATTTAGTTGTGGTATTGATAATATTAATTACTGATATGTTTCAACAAAACCTGGTTTTGTGTAATAACAATGTCAGGCAAGGCCGTAACAAGGAATTTTAATGGGAGGGGGGGGGGTGAACCCCGGAGAATAAAATCAATTTCAATAACGATATACATTTTAAAAGTAATTTAATTGTCTGAGGTTTCGGGGGGGAGGGGTTAGTACCCCCAACCCCCCATGGCTACGGCCTTGCTATCAAGTGAATATAACTGGGAAGGTAACAGTTCAAAAATTTCACTTTCATGGAACTGCATTTAGGCTTTATCAGCCATTGAGGCCCCAAAGCAATCCTCTGGATCCGAGAAATGCATAGATATTTTCCAATAAAACATTATTTTTCTCTATATTAGGCCCCGCAGTACGTACGTAATAGGTTCGTCCCCTATTACATGGGACTTAAACATAACTGGCGAAACGAGGGTGTACTAAAACACCTCTGCCGAACCCTTCGGGGAATGTAAGGCGTGATGTGATGTTATGTTAGTACGTTAATCGGATAGTATTTAGTGTACTAACAACGTAGCATCGCAAAATCCGATAACATTTACCCAAACAAATATCTGTACACGTGTAAACATATCATCACTATAATCTACAATATCAAGCTCATATCAATTGACTCCCGGTTATCTAGTGCCCGACAATCAGTGCATCGGGTACAAACGTGTACCGCACTTGAGTTTAAATCGATTGTTGAGTTAATATTGTCCTCAATCGGTTGGTGCTGCGGCTTAATCCGATTATGTAGCCCCCCACACGCTTGTGTTTGTAAATCGGTAAGCAGAAAACGAATGACACGTACGTATACCCTATTCACGGAAAAAAATAAAATGTAAACTACATTTGACTACTCTTAATAGAGATATTTTCTGTAAAATATATCATAACATTAATTTCTAACAAAAATAAACTGTGTGATGTTAATCAATTTGAAACAATTCTTATTCAAGTAAGTTTTGACTTTTTAATCGATTTATAACCGATTTATATTAAGAGTAGTCAAATGTTGTTTACATTTTATTTTTTCGTTCCGTGAATCCTTACTAATATTATAAACGCGAAAGTTTGAATGTACGGATGTATGGATGTTTGTTACTCCTTCACGCAAAAACGGCTAAACGGATTTGGATAATATTTGGCACACAGATAGAATATGCCCTGGATTAACACATAGGATACTTTTTATCCAGGTACATCAAGTAGTTCTCCTTGGATGCGGGTGAAACCGCGGGTAATAGTCTAGTATGGTATAGTTATCATTTTTTGAGCGGTATTTTCTTAAAGTATTTTTTTGGAATCTGACCTTCAACCCACCTGATGGAAAGTTATCACTACCACCTAGAACACCAAAAAAATTGCTGATGCAAACCTCACAGACAAAGTTAGAAAGTCTCATGTGCATGCCATCTAAATTCGTTCTGCCTAGCTTTTTCCCAATAGTGTTAGAGTCAGCTTTCAGTCTAACCAGATACGGCTCAATACCAGTATTTTACACGAAGCGACTGCGTTCAGACCTCCGTAACCCAGTTACTGGGCAATGCCGATATCCTAAGGTTAGGTAGACCAATTGTCAGATTTTCGTAGCGACTGTCATAGGTATTCGTATGACACCCAGGACCGACTGTTTAACGTGCTCTCCGAGGCACGGAGGGGTCTCGATGTGTCACGAACGGTCACCCATCCGGATCTCAAAGCAGGATAGACCAGATATCATACTTTCGGGCTTCTGACTTCTGCTTCTTCTTCTTCCTGCCCTTATCCCACACTAGATGGGGTCGGCATAACATGTATTTCATAAATCCATGTTGTTAGAAGTTTTGGCTTATTGTTTTATGACCGGCCGCCTGCCTGACATCAACCCTCCTTGGGAATACACGTGGAACGTTCGCGCGGGTGACCCAATGTGCTTGCTGATATTATGCACTGGGTCCCAAAATGATATGCTTGTCAATCTTATTGCCGACAACTAAGCAGACTATTTCTTCTTGGTGGAGTATACTTCTGACTACCCGTATAAAATTACCTACTCTATGATGAAAACCCAACAAGTGTAATATTTTGGTAGGTACTTAACTTCTCATAGCAGTTTGTATTGCATCTGTATAAACTCATTGTGGAAAGTTAAGTTTACGGTTTCTAAACATTGCTCTAGTTTTCACTTTCGTAGTTCAAGTCATGTCTAGCCATTTTATAACAATAACTATAGGTTTCATAATTGCCTCGTTGGTCTAGTGGTGGCAAACGCGACTGCTGATTATGAGGTCCTGGGTTCAATCCCCAGGTCGGGCAAAGTTTTATTGGGTTTTTCCGTATGGAATTTCTCAGTAGCAGCCCGGAGATTAGATTTGTGCCCAGTTGATGGCAATAGGGTCGCCCTCTATTACATGGGACTTAAACATAACGGCGAAATGAGGGTGTTACTATACACCTCTACCCAACTCTTCGGGGAATACAGGCGTGATGTTATATGGTTTCATCTACATCTTCTACCTTTTACAACCAAATCACTTTATTTATTACGTGTTTTTTTGCGTGTGAGAGTTACAGGGGTATAGGGGAATCCCTCTATATCTCTGTTACTTAGATTCATGTGCACCATCTTAGACCCTGACTGCGCTTACCATTGTCGCGACACGGATCAAAGGCGACCAAGCCAAAAATAAAGAGACCGGCCAAGTGCGAGTCAGACTCGCGCACGAAGGCTTCCGTACCATTCTCTATAAAAACGGCAAAAAAATCATGTCTGTTGTACGGGAGCCCCCTTAAATATTTATTTTACTCTGTTTATTAGTATTTGTTGTTATAGCGGCAACAGAAATACTACATCTGTGAAAATTTCAACTGTCTATCACGGACGGACGGACGGACGGACGGACAGCGGAGTCTTAGTAATAGGGTCCCGTTTTACCCTTTGGGTACGGAACCATAAAAATCACCATCAAATCTCCATACATCTGTTCTGGACAATTAATTAAACGTCCAATGAACGTCAACGACCATTACGCTTGGCTTACAGACGTCATTATCGGTTAATTGGTCTAAAGGCTGCGGGCGCATTGTCATTGCTCGCTCCATTAGCTCTAAACAGAATACCGGAATAGATTTTAGCGCAGTTGGTTTTAGCGTAGGTAGTTGATTTTAGTGCAGTTGTTTTAGTCTGTCAGCTAAAGCGATGTTTAGTAGTGGTTGCTGACTAAAGCGCTGCAAATTAAGTGGTCGCTTGCAGCCTCAATTTACACTTTGATACTTATCCTATTGATTTGTGCTCGCTCTATAGTACCTACCTTCGCTTTGAACAGAGACTCAGTCATCCAGATACAATTATAATACCGTTTTGAATACTTGTTCGTCCTATAAAAGGGTAGTAATGTGAGAATTCTTTAGAGTAAATAAAAATTACTAAAACATAAAATGTTAAGATTTATGATGAATTACAATAACATACCAACACAGTACGCGTGCGAACTAATGTACTAAAAAGTAAAGTATGCCACATACTACGTGTTTCCCTTCATAAGCATAATCAGTCCATTACTATCCCACTGCTGGGCACGTGCATAAACTTTTCAGAATGAGAAAATTTTAAGCCTTAGCCCACGCTGACCTGGGGCGGGTTGGTGGACACACACCATCGAGAACATTTTACAGACCTCTCAGGTATGCAGGTTTCTACAAGATGTTTTCCTACATCGTTCCTACATACCTCACGCTTCATGCTCTATGCACGATATTGATGACTGAAATATCAGGTCCTACCGTAATAAAAACATGCAATAAAATTATTTATCTTAGGGGCTCGTGGCTAAATAACAACCGCGCCGATTATACGATTTGCGAGGTTAAGCTGCGCTTGCCGCGGTCAGTCAGTGGATGGGTGACCATTTGTTACACATCGAGACCCCTCCGTGCCTCGGAGAGTACGTTAAGCCGTCGGTCCCGGGTGTCATACGAATACCTATGACAGTTGTTACGGGTAGTCAGAAGCCCGAAAGTCTGACAAACGGTTTAACCTTATGATATCGGCATTGCCCAGTTACTGGGTTGCGGAGGTCTGATGGCAGTTGCTCCGTGTAAAATACTGGTATTCAGCCGCATCTGGTTAGACTGGAAGCTGACCCCAAGATAATTGGGAAAAGGCTAAGAGGAAGGAATAAAATTATTTATAAACTCAACTACAACATTATTGAAAAGTTGATAAACAAAATACTTTGAATCCGCTTGAAGAATTGCAAAGAACCAAAAATCCTACATTTGTCTCACATTGCACTTCGATCACATTAAATTCCCCTCAAAGCTCATGTTAAGCGTTGTTATTAAAACACAGTACTGCAATAAATTGCCCTATGATCCTCGGGCTTCGATTCTATACATATTTACACGGAAAAACAAACAACTGTCGAAGTAGGTCACCGTGTAAGCAAGCCAGCATTTATTGCAGAAAAACGCTTTGCTTGCAAATCATCGTTGCATAGGAAGTAACCGCATGTTTTCCGCATAGTTGACCTATTATTGAGAACCTCTGATAAGTTTTCTTCGGGAAACAAAAATTTGTTTTTAATAATATAACGAAACTCTTAATATAATTTTGACAAGAGATTGACTTTGATCATTTTGCTGAAGGATCGAATCCAAAATGAGGTGATCTGACAGAGAACCAAAGTAGTCGACATAGCCCATAGGACAAGCAAGGTGAAGTGGCAATGGGTCGGCTACATTACTGTACTGATACTGACGATGATAGATTTTACGAATTTGGTGGATAATAATGGAAAAGTTGGATGGAAATGGGTCAGAACCGTTACAAGTGGAAATTTATGGGGTTGGCGTAATGTCCAGCAGTGGACGGAAGAAGGCAGAGATGATGACGATCAAGAATGGAAAATTTCTGTCAGATCAAAAATTCTCCTGCTAACACGGGCCTCCTACTTAGCGTTAGTAGTTAGTTCGTAAGACGGATTACCAGCAATTGCAGATACATCGTTACGAGAATTGAGATTCATTTCTCGAATAATCTAGAATAACTCACCCTACAATAACCTTTATAACGTGTAGACTTTTGCATTTTTTTTTTAATGAAACCCCTTTTTGTTATTTGGCTGCCTTTGTACAATACAATGCAAGATGGCGGGAGAGGGTTAATCTCCGAGTCTTTCTTTTTATTAATCTTAAAAATGTAAGTGGGATCAAAACGGAAGTTATTGAACTACGTAGCAGGTGAATGAAACAGTCAATGAATCAATCGATAACGAAGAAGTCAATGTATCAATCAATCAATTTGAAATATTTTTAAATATTAAACAGCAAAATACTGGGTAGTATCACGACATTGCAGCCATTTTACATTTTGTGGAAGGGGTATTTCAAAATGGCGTGTATGCACGATATCATTGAAAGGTGACGCTTCGGTTCTTCTAAAAAGTTCAAGTATAAAGATTGAATGCGAATAATATTTTGATATGTTATTTGTGATGTTAACGGCAACTATGCGTGAGAGTTGTTTTGAGTTCAATGACCTGCCACCTCGGCGATGACTGCAGGTGATACAGTCGTTGCAACGAGACATAAGCTTTGCTTGCGTTTAAGTACACGTCACGCACGCACACGAAGTTAAACGCAGTTTGTACAGTCAACATCCAAAGTAAGTAATGATTGTTCAAAGTTTTAAAACTTGAATGAAACCTTGCTAATAGTATTTATGTTCCCAATTGCTGAAGGAGAAGTGATTTTTTTTAAAGAATAGTGTTATTATATTCCTGAGATAATTAATTTTAAAATTCCAAAATATTCATCGACTTTTTCTGTTGATTGTACTATTATTTTCGGTATTCACCTTCCCAAATACAAAGCTTTTGGCTCGCTGCGAGGACTGAACTTCCTTTTTGGAAGAGATCTGTGTCTAGAAAAGTCAAGGAGATAGATGATTAATTTTGAGGCGAGAAAAAGTTCTAAAGCTAAATAATTTGTTGGCAATGATACACGTGCTTCCTGCGATGCTTCATGTGATCTAAAGCATATGTAAGAGAACGATAAAGCTAATGACTGTTCCAAATACACACATCACACAGACCTGTGTAGACAACTGCGCTCAAAAATTAAACAAAAAAAAACATTACCTTGTAGCTCTACAAACACTGCTTCCAACAACTATCAGAATACGACTGTCACTTTCAATAGATAAGTACCGTGATTTACGACTACATTACACAAATACACTCTTAATACAACAAAGTGACCGACAATCAACCGATCCACATTCAGAGAACATCCACATGAACTGTGATGGTTCACATCCTGTGATTCTATCGCCCTGATTGTCACTACACAACAAGATCATTATATCTATGCGTTTTGTTCTACATTCTGCTTCAGTCACAGGATTCTTGTCAAGTACATCTGTCACGCGAAAACTTATAACAGTCGTCACAGGTTAAAAAACTGATAACTGATCTGACCTTATAGTGCCGTTATTCCAAAAAAAGTTGGGGCATTCTAATATGCCATTTTTGACAGCAGTCAAACTAACCAAAAATAAACTTTTCTTTTTTAATATGTACCTCGATGATTTTCTAATACACGTAATTTACTTGTTATTATTACTTTCAACTGGGTGGTCACTTTGAACGTTCAGAAAGCTTTGTAAAAGTATCAGTTTGACGACACGTTTGGTGCAGTGATTAAGCGATTGGCTTCTGCGCTGCGGGTCGTGAGTTCGATTCCCGCACGGAAGTAATATTTGTATGGCCTGCAGATAGTTGTTCCGGGTCTGGATGTTTGTGCATGTGAAGATTTGGGTCCGTAAACGCACCCACGATACAGGAGAAATCCTAGTGTGGGGCAACGCTTTTTAATATGAAAATCAAAGCCACTCAGTTTGATATTTTAAAGATAAATTATGCTTAATAAGAAATTCTTTGTATTATTCAAAATAATATAAAAATCGCAATATCTGGAAATCCATTGACGTGTACAACACATGGGAGTTTTTATTGTATTGTCCATTTTCCAATAACTCTGTGTAATCATATAATAAATAAATACAGGAGCTGTCCATACTAAAATACAAATAAACCCAGCGCATTAGAGTACAAACTAGTATTGACACTACCTCTACCATACCCGCATTTTGACAGGTGTCAAATCTGACCTATTAAATTACGACAACTGTAGTTATTTTGTACAGGCACCATTACAGAAATACTTAATAAGGATATAAGAGAAGTCTATAAATACTGTAATACTCCCAGGTGAGAATAAAGCAATTATTTATTTTAAATACCTACGTGTAGCATCCTAACGTGCAATAGAACATGCGTGCACGAGCACGTATGCACTTTGCACGTTAGGGTGTTGCACGTGGGTGTAAACAAAGAATGAGAACGCGATATAATTCGTAAAGTTATTACGATTTGCGTAAACAGAAAATATTATAAAGCAATCTCATTTAAACATTTTAATTAAAATCGTAATGCGGTCACTGTGCACTTAATTACGATTTTCGTTGTAACTGTAGTTACAGGTTATTTATTGTTTCAGAACTGTATGGTGAATGGATGGACGACTTTCATGTTGAATGATATAGGTCAACAGGGAAATTATTATTTTGGTTGGTTATTTTGTGAACATTGTTACACTGGAATAACGTACACTTGACAAATGATTGAATGTTTAAAGTACTTCTTGTATTAATAAAACTAACATTTAAAATTTCACAAACCCTCATTACTTCAACTGAAATCTTTATAGTGTTGTTGATTAAGATTCCTAGACTAACTGTGTTATGAGCTGATGATCTTGAAATGGCTGAAGTTATAATATTCAAACAGTTTTTTTGTTTTTTTTTATTCAACTTTCAAACTAAAAATTTGTTGGCATATCGGCAAGACATAATTAACTCATTCTTAATTTTTTTTAAACGCTGTTATCATTGGTTTGTCATGTATTTTCCTGAAAAGGGGAACTTCACTTGTTGTAGAGATTTGAAAAATGGTATTCCTTTCAACTAACATAACTTTGGCTATATTTTTGTTTCATATTACACGTAGAACATAGAACGTAGCAATGACCGACAAAGTACGTACGTAACAGTGGACCGATCCATTATTTAGCCGAAAACGTGAACATAATCGATGAACCGCTAAACGAGCGTATCTCGACTTTGTCTACTGACAATATCGCACTTAACTGACCCAATTCCTAAAGGTTGCATCTTGTCCTAATTCCGTTGTGGGCTAAAATGTGATTTCAGTTAGCCAGCATTTCTCAGCTGAATATCAAAATAGCTCTTTGACGAGAATTTATTAAGTGGTTCCAATGTGAATTGTTTAATATCTCTGTTAATATTGATACTGGACGATTCGGTTAGCCTGTTATTGTTAGGTAGATCAGTTGGAATTGAAACTGCTGGTAAAGCAGCTGTTTGGAAAATTTTGGGTATTTTGTGATTCGATATTAACCTTTTCACCACCACGGACTTCAATAGAAGTTCCAGATTTTCGTCGTTCTAGCGCCGCAACTTCATTAGAAGCTCTTCATTTTAACTATGTTATAAAAATAAGTTTACTGTATTTAACAGGTCATCAGCTCATCACTACTGTTTACTATATATTTCGTTATACATTTAAAGCTTGACGCTGGCGAGGCATCGCGTTCTGTGTACGTTGGCGGTGAAAAGGTTAATAATTATGGAACAGGTTTAAAAATATTAAATTACTGCACATGAGTGTTTAAAATATTATGTTGATATCTGCATGGCTTTTCACTACAGCAGCCATATTTGAGGAAACTCTGGGTTTCGTTCATACAATTCTACGGATGCCTGAGAATTGTGTAGCTAACGGTGATCAAGTGATAGATTTTCATATCGATATTATAGAAAATATATATTAAGCTGAACTTAATTTACACTCACAAGAGCAAGTGAAAGTCAGTGTATATTTTTCAATTCATTAGATTAATGATAAACGCAACAGGAGTCTTAAAATCGTTAAACGAACATGATCTACTTAGCGACACAGTTGGTCGCTATTTGTATTCGAAAGTATGGCGTATAGCCTGCATCTAAAAAAAAAACGGCGATCAACTGTGTCTCGAGTTCAAGTTTGCCATGTCAGCTGAAAGATTACAGCAGATTTTATCAGAAACCTGAAAACATTTTGCTGCAAACCAATAAATACAATATGTTTGACAATTATGAAGCCTATGATAATATCAAACAAAGACCAAATTATAAACGGGATTTGTGAGGAAGCTCATGTGTATCAGTGGAACTAAACAGTTTGTAATAGAAAATTTTAGTCATATTAATATAATGTTCTCCAGGCAATAAAATTATAAGGTTATAAGGCTAGTGTGGGAGACATTTAAAACATTTCTGATTTTATAGATTAGAATTTTACTGCTGAGGTTACGAATGAAATGAAAGAAACATTCATAGCAAAAAGCAACAGATTATTCGAAAGAACAAACTAATGGGTCATTGCCATTGCCCATGATAGATAGATATTTAAAAAGATCGCTACAAATCCATAGGTTCTGAAAATCATCACGTATTAGTTCTTCTTCCTCTTCCACCATGTTATCTACGTGTACTACGACTTTTCCTACCCTTGGTCTGCTGGCAGAACTTTCTTTGACAATGAGCAGTACTCTTGTACTTAAGTGTTTCTATTTACTTATAAATTTCAACCCTCGTGTATGTACATAAATTACAAATTAGCTTGACGATCTAATCAGTCTTCATACTGATGATATTTTTACTCAGGTTAATTTCCACCCGACACAATCTATTGTAGTCAGTCGGCCAATCTTGTAGACCTCATAGCCTTGATATTTAGTATCTAGACACCGGTCTACGTAGAACTAGACGAAACGCTAAAAAGAAGGGGTCACGAGCACATTTTTCTTGAGTGAAATGGAAAAAACATTGGTGTGCTCTTAAATCAAGAATTTTAAGATGACTTGTGGTTCGAAGATTATAAATCCAGTCAGTTGAAACTTTAGATGACATTAACCTAAAAAGCATGCGTAGTAAAGAATTGTATTAGTAACGAAAAGAATATAACACCATACAATTTTGGACCGCATACAACTTCAAGAAAAAGTTCCATAAAATAAACTAATACCTTTTTTTTCTGTATAATATAAAAGCATAATTTCAGTAACCGTGTCGGCTGTGCTCTTTTCGCTACGTATTTGGCTCTACCGCCATCTTTAGCCGAATCTTAGAAACGTTTTTCGGAGAGTCGTGAAGTTAGCTCTTTTATAATAAAGATTAGAACAACTATAGCAGGTATATAGAGATAGAATTATTATACAATGTGTTTTGTTTATACTAGAATGGAAATTCTTGATATGTTTGATGTCATGAATCAGAATATTTTTCATATCATCAAAAATTTTGTTTATTATAGCATGTTATAATTGTTTAATGATTGGATATCGAATATTTTGATAGAAAACACTTGTATCAGAATTCATCATTTCATATTAATCTTGGCACTGAAAATTATGTTCATGTGGACGGCCTACATTGTATTGTTGCAGTTCCAATGAATAAAATGTATCTTGTTTTAGCGAAAATGTTATGTAGGACGTAAAATATGAGCCATCAGTATAACCTTTCCTTGATACATTTGTTCGAGGACGAATGGTGTTTATAATTAAATTAATCAACCGTAAAGTGGTTGGATAATTACTACGGTGTTCGTATAATCTACACGCAGTCTCGACGAACACAACATTACGTATCGACGCAGACAATAATTTAATGTAAATACAAATACACTTCCATCCACTCTGTTTCGAAACATCTAAGTTATTGGCTTATGTGATAAAAACACCTACGCGGTATTCCTCGCGAAAATGGCACGGCACGAAGCCTTACAATCTATCACTCACCAGAGTTAGGGGCATGGGCGCGGCGCGAGTCAGCACCCACCGCACTCCTTTAACTAAATGAATCCACGACTATTTACTGCTTCGATTCTCGCCATTTTCTCAATAAATCCACCGAACATTTAGCTAAAGACTCAAGAAGATGGTCGCCCTCGCCGCCACCGTTGTTGCTAGGTGCAGATCAATTGCCAACCCTTGTAGGTTACATGAATGAAACCTACACATTTTCGGTGCGTCATAGCTATCATATCGCTCGTACCCGACGCGGACTTTCAGATACGCCACGATTGTATTAAAATTACAGAATATTTTGTAAACGTCTTCAAAATTCAGTCGATTGAACGTGAATGTCTCGTTTTGGATTTGGCACGTAAGAGGGGCGGAGGGTTAGTGTAGAGCCTGACGTGTCAGTGTCGTGTGTCGAGCGAGTCGTAGACGGCGGTGGCGGAAGGTCGGGGAAGCCGGGCCGTCGGCTGGGGCGCGAGCCCGGGCTCCGCTGACGTCAGCGACGGCTCGGCGCCGAGCGGCGGTGCTCACCACCGGCCTGCCAATTATTATTTTATGTACACGAACGGCGCGAAACAAAAGGCGGCGACGGCGACGGCGGGGCGCGGGCGGAGAGCGCTCGCCGCAGGAGCGACTCCAGGCGCCATCTAGCGGGGCGCGCGGCGACCACTCGCGCCTACTCCTTTCGGTCTGCGGACGATCGAATCGAGACGAAACCTTTGCGCTGACTGACCCTCACTGGCTAACCGGACTCCGGTAACACTGTCACTGATCGGGAGTAGCGTGGAGCGTGGATGGGGGTGGCGGTTACGCTGCGGGTTAGGGTCACGTTTCGCAAAATGCGATCACTGATGCGTACCGTCGTCAGAGCGTGGCTGCGTGTGATGGTGGCGGTCGGGTAGGCCATGCTGTCAGGCGGCGCGGAATAGGCGCGGGCCGGGCATGGCGGGCTCCTGCTCGACACTGCGGTGCGGGCGTCCGCGGCGCGCGCTGCACGCCACTGACCCGCGCACCGCCCGCGCCCGCCGCCGCCGCCGCCGCTGCGCGCGCACGCCCGCACCGCCGGCGGCCGCACCGCGCCGACCGAGCCTTCGGCCTCCGGCCTGCAGCCGCGTGCACCGGCACCACACCGCACACCGCCCACGCAACACAACACACGCTACCTATCGATTGTACACTTGGATTCTGCACCTTACGAAAGGTCGGCACTGTGCACTCTCACTCGGAGACAGATTGACAAGTGTAAATAAACTCGACACGCAGACAGATTGACGTAACGTGGCTCTTCATTATTCGTGTTATTGGCTTCGAGTCATGGTTCAATTCAGAGTACGTATCATGTAATTTTTAATCTACGTAACATTGACCCCAATAAAGGGGCAATTGAGTGTTTAACTAAAAGATCTATAGCTTATGGTACGTATATTATATACCCTAGGTGTTAGTCTGGAGCCAGTTCGCTTGCAGCGAGACGCTTCGTCGCCGCGTCGTCAAAATTTTACGACTTCGCTCGAGTGTGCTAACCCAAACAGATTCTATCTGACACAATACGATGCAGGATTTCCTTCCTGCTAGCTACCGAGCACCTCATCATCTAATATACATCGTCATCTGCGAATAATCTTGACTAGGTTATCTTAATAAAGATGTTATGTACAACAAACTGAAGTAAAAGTTTCTGAATTAAGTAAACTTTAACATGAGAACACTTTAGAACTGCATTCTTAATTTAATATCCAAGACATTTCAGGTTTTTTGTTACCACCAGATTTTCTGCTCATCCTGTTATTTCTTTAGCGACGCATACTTACAATTCTTCGAGTTACAGCTAATGCACTCAGAAACTATTTACAAGATCCGTTTTAGCGGATCTGTTTTTATTTTGGTCATGGCACCTGTAGTTGTATGAGCGAGTTCACATACAAGACCGTGCTCCGAATCCAGTAAAAAATACTGGATCCATTATTTTTATCGTATCTTGTCTGTCAGATACGACGCAGTTGCCATTCGTTTGACTGATCCGTCGGTACAGATGTGAACAACACACCTAGTACCGACGGATCTGTTAAAACGGATCCGCTGTGTGAACGGGCGGTTACAGTACTGAATCATCTTAATATCTTTGCAGTTCGCTTTTCCTCGTGTATGTATAAATTACCTACGTGTATAACTGTAACATATCCATAAGATACTTTTTCTTGGAATTCGGGAGGTGAAAAAGAGCTGTTCTTGTTGCTGATTAGATTTACCAAACTGTCAGGGATCACTTTGTTTCAGAAAACTGGCTTACCTCAACTGTACTGCTCTACTACCGCTTCTTCTTTCTTTATCGTATGGTTATTGACTAACCTGGTGTCAGAGTTTATGCCGCCCATGGGCCTCTGACTTGGCTTCACATGCCGTCGAGAAATATCTTTCACGCATGCTGGTTTCCTCATGATGTTTTCCTTCACCGTTTTTAAGCAAGTGATAATTAGGTATACAATACGCACATGAATCCGAAAAGTCAGAGGTGCGTGCCTTGGGTTCGAACTCGAGACCTATAACTTAGCAGTCCGTCGGTCACACCACTAGGCTACCACTGCTGTTACTACCGCTGAATAGTCGTACCCAAAGATGTGTTGCTGAAAGTCGGCTTACTGGGCAAGTGATGATAGAACCAGTTCTCTAGTATCAGCTCTAGATAAATTAGACAGTTGGACAGACCCACAATCTGCCAGTGGCTTATCGTCCTTACTTGAGTCGCCTTTTATGACAACCTCGAATGGGAACAGGTGGCCTATCTTTTACCGATAACCACGTGGTTTAATAACCCTTTTTTATTTCGTTTTCGAGTAGACGGCCTCGTTGGTCTAGTAGTGGCAAGCGCGACTGCTGATCGTGGGGTCCTGGGTTCGATCCCCAGGTCGTGCAGTGTTATTGAGTTTTTCCGTGTAGTATTCCTCAGTAGTCGCCCGGAGTTCAAATTTACGCCCGGTTGATGGCAATAGGTTCGCCCCCTATTACATGAGACTTCTACTTCTTTTCGTGTGGTTAGTGACTAACCTGGTGTCAGAGTTTATGCCACCTATGGGCCTCTGACTTGGCTTTACATGCCGTCGAGAAATATCTCACAGGCATGCCGGTTTCCTCACGATGTTTTCATTCACCGTTTTTAAGCAAGTGATATCTACTTATAGAATACGCACATGAATCCGAAAAGTCAGAGGTGCGTGCTTTGGGTTCGAACTCGAGATCTATGACTTGGCAGTCCGACGGTCACACTACTACGCTATCACTGCTATAAACATATTTATGTATACACGGGATTTAAACATAACCGCGAAATGAGGGCGTTACACTCTGCCCAACCCTTCGTCTATACAGACGTGATGTTATGTTTCAAGTGGAAATCCTCATGGATACCATGTATGTCGGACTGTTACAGACTAAAACCACCCAGTGGTCGTCCTCAGCATAAGAGAGGAGAGCTCTGGGATATGGTCTAATGACGTAAGGTAATACATACCTGAGTTTGACTCACGTGTAAAAGGAAATTAATGAAAATCCCCTTTCTAAGAACCATAAAATTCAATTAAAAGTATCGAAGAAACTCTGAACTGTTCAACCTAGTATCCAAGGAAATCTGACTTAGTCATTGTGATAGAAAATTACGTATAACTCTTCTACGAAACTGAGCGTGTTACGTATTCTTAGAACATTAAAAACAAGAACGTTTTTTTTAAAAACATAACATAACATCACGCCTGTATTCCCCGATGGGTTCGGCAGATATGTATATTTTTTTTTTTTTTTTTAAAGTAATATTGCCCCCACACTAGGATTTCTCCTGTATCGTGGGTGCCCTCATAGACACAAATCCTCACACGCACAAACACCCAGACCCGGAACAACCATATGTAGGCCATACAAACATTTGTTCCGTGCGGGAATCGAACCCACGACCCGCAGCGCAGAAGCCAATCGCTTAGCCTCTGCACCAAACGTGTCGTCAATTACACCCTCATTTCGCCGTAATGTTTAAGTCCCATGTAATAGAGGGCGAGTCTATTGCCATCAACCGGGCACAAATCCAAACTCCGTGCTGCTACTGAGGAATTCCACACGGAAAAACCCAATAACACTTTATCCGATCTGGGGATCGAACCCAGGACCTCACAATCAGCAGTCGCGCTTGCCACCACTAGACCAACGAGGCAGTTGTAAAAACACCAACGTAAAATCACTCCTGATATCCCAAGAGGGCTGAACAGAGATGGAGACTAGTTTTTTTTTATCTGAGTAAATGAAGTAGTTCCCCTAGGAACATGAGAATGAAACCGCAGGCAGTAGCCACGACATTTATATTTTACAGAAAAATTGTGTGAATTAGTCAACATTGCCCAGACGCATCATACCCAGGAGATAATTAGATGAGCTGGAGTCCTGACTATAAGGTTGGAGCCAGGAAAAGAGGTAGGGATAAGTTTAAGAAGTCAAGGGAGGCTTCTGCCCTGCTATGTAACAACGTAGGCTAATTAACTAATTAAGAATTAATTAACCTCCCTTTTAACCGACTTCAAAAAAGGAGGAGGTTCTCAATTCATCAATAAATACATAACATAATTAGCCCATTACTGTCTCACTGCAGGGCACGGGCCTTTTCCCAGAATGAGAAGGGTTTAGGCCTTAGTCCACCACGCTGGCTTGGTGCGGGTTGGCAGACTACACATACAATCGAGAACTTTATGGAGCCCTCTCAGGTGTGCAGGTTTCCTCACGATGTTTTCCTTCACCGTTAGCGCAAGTGATAATCAAATTATGATACGCACATGAATTCGTAAAGTCAGAGGTGCGTGCCTTGGGTTCGAACTTGAGACCTATTACTTGGCAGACCGACGGTCACACCACTAGGCTATCACTACACGAGCTCCTGAAACGGTGTCTTATATTTTAAAGTCAGAGGTGCAGACTGTGATCGAACTCAGATCTTCCTGCATGGAAGGCAAGTGTTCAACTGTGAGGCTAATATGTTTTTTTTGGAGTCGGAATTTATTAATCTTGGGGTATCGTATAACTTCCATTAATTTGGTTTTAGGAAATCTGGACCATGAACGATCCGGAATTTCTTAGGTAGGTGCTCATTTGAAGGAGATCCCTCCATGCCTCAGAGAGCACTATAATAGTCGGTCCTGGGTGTCATACGAATACCTATGACAGTCGTTACGGGAAGTCAGTAGCCCGAAAGTTTGACAACCGGTCTAACCTTAGGATAACGGTATTGCCCAGTGACTGGGTCGCGGAGGTCTGATGGCAGTCGTTCCGTGTATTACTGGTATTCAGCCGCATCTGGTTAGACTGGAAACTGATCCCAACATACTTAACAACCCGAATCTCTTCAAAGTTAGAGTGAACAGGCTTCTTCTGGGTAAGCTCACTCCATCTTAGACTTTGTCTGTCACCTCTGACCTAGACTAGAGTCAAGAGTGTAGGAGTCAGATAAGCATATCAATAATATTGCTGATGATTATTTTCTTCGTATTTGACGTCTTATTATAATAGTTTTTAATAGGTAATAATTCACAATACTTACATCTAATAATGAAACAAATTAGCCAATAGGATTCTTTAAGACTTTCTACAAATATTACAAAATTAACAAGCCTAGTAACGTGAACGCACCCATCTCGTTCGCACTCGCGATCACCTTGGTTGGAGACCCTTCAGGTTTCGCCAATAACTGCCCGATTACGTAGAAACGGTCCGCAAGACCATCTACAAGCAGTCGAATAGAAAAAAAAGCGCAGAACGGCAGTATCGATGTGATCCTGGAATGAGTATGTCGTCCGTTGACGTGGCGAACCTAATAAAAATTACGTGAATCCCACAAGAGCATCCCCATATCAAAAAAAAAGTTGGTATACAGGCTAGGTAGAACGAACTCTTTTGAAGCAATACGGACATTAATAATATCAAATGAATGTGTCCTTTGTTCAGTTCAACTGATGCAACATCATAAAGAATTCTATCGCTGCATCTCACATAATGTATGTTTCTATATGAACCCATTTTCCAACTCACATAGTAACCTATTTTGTTCAGCTTCTCCTTTTGCTCGGAAGGATACACATTTGAAACATGATTTAAATTACATACCTATATACTTGCTTGACTGCCTTGTCGGTCTAGTGGTCGCAAGCGCGACTGCTGATCGTGAGATCCTGGGTTCCATCCCCAGGTCGGGCAAAGCGTTATTGGGTTTTTTCATTAGGAATTTCTCAGTAGCAGCCTGGAGTTTGGATTTGTGCCCGGTTTATGGCAATAGGCTCGCCCCCTATTACATGGGACTTAAACATAACTGGCGAAACGAGGGTGTAGTAAAAAACACCTCTGCGTGATAACAAAATGTGATGTTATGTTATGATTTAAATTACATAGGTACCTAAATACTTGCGATAGTGTGACATTCATGAAATTTTTTAAGATACTTTCCAAGAAAGCTCTTTCTTTCTCCTAGCCTTTTCCCAATTATTATGTTGGGGTCAGCTTCCAGTCTAACTAGATGCGGCTGAATAACAATATTTTACACGGAGCGACTGCCATCAGACCTCCGCAACTCACTAACTGGGCAATGCCAATATCCTAAGGATATTCGGTTGTCAGACTTTCGGCTCGACGTTAATTATCAACCACGTCGATCATTCGATTTGCGAGGTTAAGCTGCGCTTACCGCGGTCTGTCCTCTCCCAGACCCCTTCGTACTACGGAGAGCACGTTAAAAAGTCGGTCCCGGGTGTCATACGAATACCTATGACAGTCATCGTTACGGGAAGTCAGAAGCCCGAAAGTTTGACAACTGGTTTAACCTTAGGGTATCCATATTGCCCAGTAACTGGATGGTGGAGTTCTGATGGCAGTCGCTCCGTGTAAAATACTGATATTCAGCCACATCTGGTTAGACTGGAAGCTGACCTGATATAGTTGGGAAAAAGCTAGGCAGAACAACGTAATAATTTCAACTAAACGACGAACCTAAAGCCCTAAATACACTAGCAAGTTGAATTGCGCAAGCTAACTGCTACAACCGACATTCACTATAGACACACCCGCACTGCCGTCAGATTTCTAAAAGATCATTACTGTCATTTTGTCAAGAGTTTTATATACTACGTAAAAGTGAAACATTTTCTCTATCTTTCAGTCTGGTTCATATTATTCTATACCTTGTCAGTTACGAGATACACTTTTTTAAATATTTTAGATTGACATTTAAGTGCAAAAAGGCACGACCAAAAAGAAACAGAACTTTTAAAAACAAAATGAGTCTTGTAACTCATTTAAAATTATGCAATGTAAGCTTAAAAGTAACCCAATATTCTGATATAACAAAACCACTTCAGAATTTCTACAAATAACATTTACCACGTTTTTGCTCATTACTCAGAATAGTCTTTCTTTATTTTAAAATTAAAACGTTGCCCCACACTAGGATTTCTCCTGTATCGTGGGTGCGTTTACAGACACAAATCCTTACACGCACAAACATCCAGACCCGGAACAACTATCTATCGGCCATACAAATATTTTTGTTCCGTGCGGGAATCGAACCCACGACCCATAGAGCAGAAGCCGATCGCTCAACCACTGCACCAAACGAGTCGTCGTTTATTAAATTAACCGTTTTTTTAGAAATCAACTTCCGGACGTCTTACCAACAAAACTTACTTTCAATGTTAACAAGTAAGCAAGCACTTGTTTCAATAACTTGCGCAATTTAACCTACTAGTGAAGCGCTTCACGAATCCTTTAAAAAAACTTTTAAATTAAACGGTTTTATCTTGCAGTACCCCTGCAGCATCAGGATTTGAGGATTGAAGGTTAAAATTTTAATGTTGTATTATCATGGGAATTGAGTTTGTGTGCAAAGTTTCAGGAGAATCGGTGAAGCATAAGTAGTTGAAAAATCTGGCGCAAGATTTGAATCAAACAAATATACCTACGAAGTGAAGCTAATGAATACCGTTTAAAATTGTTCTGATTTTACTGTAACTCTCCCTCGTATTACACACCTTCACAAAATTTAGGTTACATATATATACAGGAAGAAAACATCATCGTCACACCTTGTGTCGCAGCATTGAATATTGTATGACATGGAGACGTCTCGCAAACTGCGCCCAGTTACCCGAGTAATTCCCTTTGTCTTGAAAATGACCTCATTGGTTTACAATCGCAAGCATGGTGGTGAATCGTAAAGTTCTGGGTCCATTTTCAACTCTAGCTAAACATAATTGTTGTTATTTTTAAAATGAATTAAAACAAGAGCTGAGTTTGGTGTTCTCTGTTATTCGCGATAGCCTTTTTTATTTCTTATAAAAAAAAAAACCTTGTCCCACATTACTAGTGGGACAACAATCACTGGGTACACTACTGGTGTGACCATCGGACTGCCAAGTCATAGATCTCGAGTTCGTACCTAAGGCACACACCTCTGACTTTTCGGATTCATGTGCGTATTGTATAATTATCACTTGCTTAAAAACGGTGAAGGAAAACATCGTGAGGAAACCGGCATACGTGAAAGATATTTCTCGATGGCATGTGAAGCCAAGTCGGAGGCCCATGGGCGGCATAAACTCTGACACCAGGTTGGTCACTAACCACACGAAAAAGAAAGACTAGGATTTCTCCTGTATCGTAGGTGCGTTTACAGACACAAAATCTTCACATGCACAAACGCCCAGACCCGGAACAACTATCTGTAGGCCATACAAATATTTGTTCCGTGCGGGAATCGAACCGTCGACCCGTAACGCAGAAGCCAATCGCTCAGCCACTGCAACAAACATGTCGTCGCTACCCTATCACTCTATAAAAGAAAAGAGAGAAGTAATTTATTTATATATACATTTATTCAAACATGTGGCCATCAGTGAACGGACACCGCACAGGAGCATCGGTGCGTTCTACATGTGATCCAATAGCTTCTTCACATCTTTTTCGTGGGGTTAGTGACTAACCTGGTGTCAGAGTTTATGCCGCCCATGAGCCTCTAACTTGGCTTCACATGCCGTCGAGAAATATCTCTCAGGCATGCCGGTTTCCTCACGATGTTTTCCTTCACCGTTTTTAAGCAAGTGATAATTATACAATACGCACATGAATCCGACAAGTCAGAGGTGCGTGCCTTGGGTTCGAACTTGAGACCTATTACTTGGCAGACCGACGGTCACACTACTAGGCTATCACTACACGAGCTCCTGAAACGGTGTGTTATATTTTAAACAAAAATAGTGGTTAAAGGTGCATAGTAAAGACGATATTAACAAACTCCCGGGTCAGATGCTGGCAACTTACAGCTATTAAGATGAAGCCATAGGAGTGGCGTTGGCTGCAACGCCTTGTCTGTGTGCACATTCATCTAGTTATGGCCGAGTCCTATAAATAACGGAGCGTTATTGGTTATAATTGAGACTCTTGTATCTTTACCAATAATAATAATAAACGTTTATTTGGAATAAGTTTCAGGACACAAATTTACAAAAGGAAACGAAGACAGCTACAAAAGTGAAAGCTGTGGCGCAGCTATCAACGCCCAGGTCAAAAATAGGTTCATTTGTTCCAGACTAGCAATTAAAAAGAAAGAAAGGAAATTATTAAAATAAAGATACTAACTACGTATATTTGTGTGTGTGTGCGCGTGTGTGCGTGTGTGCGTGTGTGTGTGTGTGTGTGTGTGTGTGTGTGCATGCGTGCGTGTGCGTGCGTGCGTGTGTGTGATGGTAATGAAGTGAAGACCTCATAGCTTTGCATAGTAGACCCTCTCATATAGGTAAAATTAGCTTACGAATGCATATGGCCAGTTTGGCACCATTGGTAAGCAAAACGATTCGTTTTTGTTTATAGGAACCGGGCAATAGTAGCACTACTTCGAGAGTGATGTTTTTGTACATAAGGAGTAATTTATTATTCGACAAGTAAGTTCGTTCTGCCTAGACTTTTCCCAATTATGTTAGGGTCAGCTTCCAGTCTAACCAGATGCGGTTGTGTACCAGTATTTTATACGGATCAACTGCTATCAGATCACCATAAACCAGCTACTGGGCAATGCCAGCTGCTGGTAACGTCCGTCATAGTTATTCGTATGACACCCGGGACCGACTGTTTAACATGCTCTCCGAGGAACGGAGGGGTCTCGATGTGTAACGAACGGTCATCCATCCACGGACTGACTGCGGTAAGCACAGCTTAACCTTGCAAATCGTATGCCCCAAAAAATACAACCTATCTATATGATAATACAAAATTTTATTCCATTCTACAAGCGAATAAGCTTGAAAATACTTTATGTCGCTCGAGCGCTGCTCATTTCAGTGCAACCGCTTCTTTATTGGCCCCCTTCCCATGCGCTGGCTGGCAAAGAACCGTACTAAGTTTTGTCGACCCAGTTATACGCTGACAGCCTCAAAACGTACGGCACGTGGATTGCCGACACGTTTTTAAAATTATGGACATATAAAACACTAGCTGTGTCCTCACGGCTCCGCCCGTAGCCTATGTTACTCAGTGATAATGTAGCTTTCTAACGGCAAAAGAATTTTTGAAATCGGTCCAGTAGTTTTTAAGTTTATTCGTTACATACAAAAATCCAAATCGTTCCTCTTTATAATATTAGTTTAGATGAATCCATTACATTTGAAGTCTAATTGAGAACTTCCTCCTTTTCTGAACTCTGTAAAAAAATCCAATATTTTCAGATCCAAGTTAATATCGCCACTAACTTACTAATCCTCCCTTAAAAAAATACATAACATAACACCACGCCTGCATTCCCCGAAGGGTTGGGCAGAGGTGTATAGTATATAGTAACACCCTCATTTCGCCGTTATGTTTAAGTCCCATGTAATGGGGGCGAGCCTATTCCATCAACCGGGCACAAATCCAAATGGAAGGAAATCAGTGAAAACAAGTAAGCAAGCACTTTTTTCAATAACTTGCGCAATTTAACCTACTAAAAGCGAACTACTAGAAGCGAAGCGAAGTGAGCGTGTAGCGAATCCTTATAATATAATCACTTAATAAAAAAACTTTCAAGCTAAACGGTTTTATCTTCAAGTATACCCTGTCCTGCCGCATCAGGATTTAAGGAATGAAGATTGAAATATTATAATGTTGTATTGTCATGGGAATTGAATTTGTGTGCGTAATTTCAGGAGAATTGGTGAAGCAGTAGTAGCTGGAAAATTTGTCGAAAGATTTGAATCACACAAACAAATATACGAATTGTAGCTTATTAAAACCATTTAAAAACAACTTTTCTATAACTCATACTAACTGCCTTGTTGGTCTAGTGGTCGCAAGCCCCACTGCTGAACATGGGATTCCTGGGTTTGATCCCCAAGTCGGGCAAAGTGTTATAGGGTTTTTCCATTAGGAATTTCTCAGTAGCAGCTGGGAGTCTGGGTTTGTGCCCGGTTAATGGCAACAGACTCGCCCCCTACTACATGGGACTCAAACATAACCGGCGAAACGAGGGTGTACGAAAACACCTCTGCCGAACCCTTCGGGGAATACAAGGCGTGATTTTTGTTATGTTTTTTCTATAAAGAAACAATGAAGAGTAAACCACAAGTAACATACCTATGTACTTCATTCGATCGAAACATTGCATCTGGAGTTTAAACCCCGAACTTCCCAAAGGTACTTGACCAGAAGCGGAGCGTCGGTCTAAAGTAGAGCGGGTCACAAACGTAGCCCGGTAGACGCAAGGCTTGCTTGCACGATTAAAAGGGGTCCCAGTTTACACTACACGAAGCTTAAAAGATTTTTCAATGAAAAAAGACGGTTCTGAATAAATCGACTTGACTTGACTTTTTATATAGCTTGCATGCAGATGATGATAGCTTGGATGTTAAACTATGAACAGTCGACATGGCAATTATTTAGTCATTTTCAATACACGACTACAAGCAACAACGTGAGCGAGATCGAAATCGATACACGCGGTCGATGCAGACTTGTGCAGCGCTAATGCGAACGTGGTTTGTCCTACGTAAGCGACAAACGCGACGCGTTGCGACGCGAAGCTACACGACGCGGAGCAAGTACGCTTTACATCGTATCAGTGTTCCCAACCGTTAGCTACGGCTACGTACGATGTACGATAGTACAGTACTATCGTACGCAGAAAGTACGATAATTTCAGTACACTGATAGACGACCTTTTTTTTAGACGTTCTCGTCACTCTTCGACTGTATAGTGGTCACAGTGTCCCAGACATGACAGAAATAAAATGGGATCTTCTGAAAAAAAAAGCTCGTCCAAGTATCGCTCGGATGATTTTGGGGACTTGACAACACTTTTTTTTTGGCCGCACAACAAATTATTGTCACTTTTAATGTATTATAGCCATTATCCTGATGGTACGATAATTTTTGACATTTTTGATCCATGTACGATAATTTTACGGCCCTGGTACGATAGCTTCCTGGCTTCAGTTTGGGAACACTGCGTCGTATCTCGCTACATAGGCCGCTAGTAGGGAATGCCGTTGTTTTGATCGCGTTCTATGCGATCTCAGCATCGCGTCGTGTCGCGATTGTCGCTTACGCAGGACACCCCGTAAGACTAAGATGGCGCGGGCGCTGTACGGGTGTGCGAGGCGACTAAAAATAACGACTCACCTCATACCCCGATTGCTATGTCAACAAGTCGTTGACAGTAAGAGTTTCTCACCCTCTGTTTTTTTTACAAATTGCGAAGTTCATAAACAACAAATTTCTATGATTGTTTACTGTTTACTCACGTGCATTTTCCGGGATTGCCCGACTAGTTTCAGACCCAAACCGAGCCTTCAATCGTGAGTTGAAAATGCGGCAAGGCCACGAGTACAACTTATTCGGGCAAACCCGAAAACTGCACTTGAATAAAGCGTAAATAATAATAAATATGAATATGACTTATGAAAGTTAGAATTTTTTCTTAAAAATATATCGATTTATTACCAAAAAAAGCATTCACTTGGCGATGTCGTTCATGAAATTGAATTAATTTACGTACAAGTGTTTACTATGTATTTTATTTAATTGAACTATAATTTACAGAATGCCGTAAATGCTTGGCACATAATACAAAAAAATAAATGTTTTTACTTACAGAGTGAATACAAGAACTTCTTTGATGCAAATAACCTGGCGAGCTTAACTCGAGTCTTCATCTGCAAGTTCTATACTAGATTATATCACATAATCATGTCTTATAACATGCGAACAATAGCAAGCATTTATTCTGCCTCATTGGTCTAGTGGTGGCGCAGCTGCTGATCGGTCCAGGGTTCGATCCCCAGGTCGGGAAAAGTGTTATTAGGTTTTCCGTGTGGAATTCCTCACTCCTTTTTAACCTTTTCCCCACACTAGGATTTCTCCTGTATCGTGCGTGCGTTTATAGACAAATCTTCACATGCACAAACATCCAGACCCGGAACAACTATCTGTAGGCCATACAAATATTTGTTCCGTGCGGGAATCGAACCCACGACCCGTAGCGCAGGAACCGATCGCTCAGCCACTGCACCAAACGTGTCGACAAATGTGTTTGATGGCAATAGGCTCGCTCCCATTATATTGGACTTGAACATAACGGTGAAATGAGGGTGTTACTATACACCTCTGCCTAACCCTTCGGGGAATACAGGCGTGTGATGTTATGATGCTACATGTTTTTCCGAAATAAACAAACCCACATATCTTTGCAATTCATTTCATCTCCTTTTCACGTGTGTGTCATTGCAACGTATGCATAACGCTCGATGTATTCACAACACGAAAATGAAGTCGAAATGCACATATAAATATTTTCGTGGCCGTGTCCGCGTTTCCGAGATCCGTGTCCAGAGAATATTGCAGTTTACAACGAACTCTTTGTTCATGTAGGCCCGCTATTGGACTGCATTTTTAGGGTTCCGTTCACGATGTTGCTTTGTTCTCGTAGGTAGGTACGCTGTGCAATCTTGGAGCAAAGAGTTTTGTTAGTATTTTTGCAAGACAGCCTAATATTGACCCAGAAGCGGACGCTTTGCTTAGAGTATTGTTTGAGGTCATGCCCTTATAAAAAGAACACGATGATTTACTTATATTTTTGATTATCCAACATAATTACTTATGTTTGGCCAGACTGGCAGCGCGGTGCGGGGAGCGGCGCGGGTGCGGGAACGCGCGCGATTTACCTGTCCGCAGTGGAGCGCGGCTTCGTTCTGAGCGTTGTCGTGTCCAGTGTTTGTCAAAATTTCATATGGATGAAGAAGACTTATTTTTACTGGAAAATTCTTACTAAAAAACGAGGTTTCGACATCCACAGTGCAGATCGTGCTTGAATAGCACTTATTAATTCTTCAACATTTAATTTTGAAGACGCCATTACAACAACGCGCGTGGTCAGCTCGAACTAGTTTGAGATCCCCCGCTCCCGCGCGGGTTGTCGCTTGCCGCCCGCGCTCTCACTGCGGCCACTTGTATGACCGACCTATGGCGTGAGCTAGCCGCGCGCTCCCCGCGCAAAGAAGCCCGCGCCGCTTCCCGCGCCCGCGTGCCCACTATGGACACTCAAATGAAGTTCTTCTGTTTGAACTCGCCGCACCGCGCCCGCCCCGCGCCCGCGTTTGCAGTCTGGCCAAAGGCAAAGAATGAGGTTGAAATGGCGGATTTACTATTCGCCTTTGCAGGACGTGCATGAGCGAGATGCAAATAACGGTATCGGAATCAAGTGACGCTAGATAAAGCCACTGGATTCGCCTTAAAAAAAACAATCTTTGATAAGTTTTTCAGTTAGCGTAGAACGAAAATCGCCTGTACAACCTTTTTGGAAACCAATGTTTTCAAACAATATTTTAATTTATAACTCGTAAGTGCCCGCTCACACAGCGGATCGATAGTTATCCCGGGTATTACCGGAATCGGGAACCCGGGAAAGAAACCCTAGAAGGCACCCATACCATCATCTTTCAAAACTCATCATCCCGAAGGCTTCATGTACGGATCCGTTTTTTATACTGTTCCGGCATCCAGTTTATGTGTATAAAAATGTCGGACCAGTATTTTTTACTGGATTCGGAATACTGTCGTGTATGTGAACTCGCTCATACAACTACAAGCGCCATCACCAAAAAAGAAAACGGGTCCGCTAAAACGGATCCTGTAAACAGTTTCTGTGTGAACTAGCTGTAACTAGGGACGACGCGGCACTACGTAGCTATATTACCTACGTGGTAAACATTAGCAAAAAATACAAAACTGACTATTTACATACATTATGTACATTATGAAAACAAGTTCGCACTTGGCTGTTTCCTTCTTTTCACCGTGCACCGTCTTCGCATAAAGTATTTCAATGTATAGCCGGTACGTTGAAAGCGGGTAGTTTTCTTTTTAGTAACCCACTTCATACTATAACTACAACATAGTGATCGTAGAAAATATTGTTCCAATGTTTGTTTTTTGCTGAAGTAAATTACAATGAACCCTGCTAATGGAGGTAGCAAGTATGTCTGATGTAGTAATTGGTAATTCTTTGGCATATCCTAATCCTCGACATCAGCCCATCAGTCAGAAAGGAAAAGCTGGCGCCATCTAGTCTAAAAAAAAATTACAATGACTTGTAAACGTGTAACAGATTTATTTACAGAAATAAAAATCACTGAATTAATTACTGCCTTGTTGGTTTCGCAAGCGCGACTGCTGAGTGGTCCTGGGTTCGATCCCCAGGTCGGGCAAAGTGTTATTGGGTTTTTCCATTAGGAATTTCTCAGTAGCAGTCCGGAGTCTGGATTGGTGCCCGGTTAATGGCAATAGGCTCGCCCCCTATTACATGGGACGTAAACATAACTGACGAAACGAGGGTGTACTAAAAACAACTCTGCCGAAATCTTTGGGGAATACAAAGTTATGTTTAACTTTGAAAATCATTTATCATTTATCAGGCTTTAACAGCAAACTACTACACATATGGACAAATACTTAAACGCTTGCCATTAAGACTCGTGCTGTCATTGTCACTCTAAGGCGAAGTGACAGAGACAGCACGAAATTAACGGCAACTTAAAATTGAGTAGCATTTGAGTATTTGGCTAATGCGTAGCCGTCATACAAAAGAATGATAACAATATATAGAATTATATACATACTATAATAATTGTGCCCGAAAAATGGCAACTAAGCTCGACACCATTACATAGAACTTAATACAAGAGGCCAAACGTGGATGTACACACGCCTCTAATAGAAGAACTCCTCTGCTTATCCCTTCGGAGAATTATAGGCGTGAATAAATGTATGTAACATAATATAACATCACGCCTGTATTCCCCGAAGGGTTAAGCAGAGGTGTATAGTAACACCCTTATTTCGCCGTCATGTTTAATTCCCATGTAATAGGGGGCGAGCATATTGCCATTAACCGGGCACAAATCCAAACTCCAGGTTTCAACTGAGAAGTTTCACACGAAAACACCAATAACACTTTGCCCGACCTGGGGATTGGACCGAGACCTCACGATCAGCTGCCGCGCTTGCCCCCACTAGACCAACGAGGAAGTTATTATGTATGTATGTAGAATTAACCCTTATTCAAACACCATACACCAACGAGGTACCAGAAATTCACAAAAACTGTTGTCCCCATCGATGCCAATCCATTACAGTGACATAAGTTAACAATTCTTCTGTGACCCTCCGGGAGCTCAAACAGAGGGTTGTCACGCAATACTGTTGCGTATTCACTCCATTACGCAAATTGTTAATAATAATTAGTTAGCACCAACATTGGTTATACATATGGATGAAGAAGGATAATTACTGCGTCATAGTGAGCTCCTGGTGTCAATTCACAGTGTTACCAGTAGGGTTGAAAATAATTCCGTAATTCATTGGAATGACGTCAGTTCGTACTTTTGAATGCAAAATTGGCGCCAATTTCTTTTAATATTGAGTGTTTATTTAATTAATTTATCAAAATTAGAATTACAATTGTGTATATTTTTATCCGACTTCCAAAAAAAGGAGGAGGTTCTCAATTCGACTGTATGTTTTTTTTAGTTTTTTTTTTATGTTTGTTCCGTGATATCTTTGCTAATTGTGAATCGATTTTAATGATTATTTTTTTGTTTGAAAGAGTATTCTTTCGAAGTGGTCCCATTTAAATTTAGTGAAGATCTGATGAAGAACTTCGGAGATAGACAATTTGAAGTCGGTTTTTTTTTTGTTAAAAAGTTTAACTATTTGAAATCGGAATATGGAGATCGGAATTAATTTTAAGAGTAACCCTACTGATAGGGTTGCGTTATTGAGTTTTTATGTTAATACATTCTTAATTAAGTTCAAATAGGGAATATTTATGTACTTAGCTTAGTTTGAAGGTTCCTAAGAAGTACATAGGTAACGGGCAATACACAGCGATAAAAATAAATACTACAAGAATAATATTATGTACCTACCATACAATAATATACCTACTCTTTTTTTAATCTAATGCATTGTCGCCTTCCACGACATGTAGTATAAGTTATACGCGACAGTAATATGAAAGAAAAACTTAGTATTTATCAGTTGCATGTCACCACGTTCAACTTGTAGGTACTGTCAACCGTTGTGTTTTATGTTTACGTGTGTGTCGTACATTTTTTTCTTTTTTTTAACTTAAAGTAATGAACAATGGCGCGTTGTATGGTATGATACGGCCATGAGCTAAATAATGGAGATAATACAATTGATATGAACGCTTTACTAAATTGTTAACAGAATCTGATATTTATTTATACTGACTGCCTTGTTGGTCTAGTGGTCGCAAGCGCGACTGCTGAGCATGGGGTCCTGGGTTCGATCCCCAGGTCGGGCAAAGTGTTATTTGGTTTTTGTTTTTTGATTTGTGCGCGGTTAATGGTAATAGACTCGCCCCCTATTAAACATAATTGGCGAAACGAGGGTGTACTTAAACACCTCTGCCAAACCCTTCGGGGATTACAAGGCGTGATGTTATGTTAATCTGATATTTAGAAAAAAACTTGATAATTTTACATATATTTTGATTCCATGTTTACCTCACTTTTTAGTAATTAGGCAATTTACAGACGTCATTTTATTCGTAAACATAAACAATTAAACTTATTTTGGTCTACAACTATTGGAAAGGAGATGTTTCAATTTTGTATGGGACTCCGGCCATAACGTGTACCTTTTAGAAAAGCTGGGAAACTAAACCCTGAATAGCTTACAGTAACATTTTTTTTCATAATATCAAATGTTTTTTATGCACAAAATAAAAGTTAAAAATGTTTGACGTTTGTCGTGAGAGTTATGACAGCCGTGAGAGGTTGTAAAGATGACGTTTACCTAACCTAGAAATTGATATTTGTTAATTACTGACTGACTGTGACCTGACATTTTGAATTTTTCGTTCAGAAGTACACGTCAAAAAAGAAGAATATATATATTTCTAACGATGAAATCGTCACTCTAGCTTAGAATTAGTCGAAAAAGATGGCTAAGAGAATAATAATAATTATTAATTGTACAAGAACACATACCTTTCATATTTAACGTCTACGTGAATTATGTTTTGATTTGACATGATTTCAGAACGAAAGCAGGCTATGCAAACTATAGGACGCCATGTTGAATAGAATATGGCAATAATTGAAAACTTATTATATTTTGTGCACATCAAATCAGGTTTAAATTCACGAAAGAATATTTTTCCTCAATTCTTGGATTTTTTTCCCCTTTTTCGATAAATGTACATCTTATGGCCGAAAATGAAACATCTCCTTTGATAAAAAGAACTTTCCTCATATCGTCACCGGAAAGCCAATACTACTTAAGCGCCATTTTTGGCCAAAATGAGTTATATTGTTAAAATGAGTTATATCGTTGGATTGGATTTAAAAAATGCAATCCAATGATATACAAGGTTAGTCGGAAAGGGGGTACTAAGCCGCGAGCCACTTAAAGTATCACTGATGACTATTTTAAAGCAAGTGTTAAAATTTCAAAATTCGATTAATTTTTTTTCCATTCAAAATAATTTTTATTTTAAATTTTTCGAAAATTCTCCATCCCTGCTTTAGTTATGAATACAGAAAATGGGGTTTCTAATCCGTGACACCCAATATGACCTAAAATGTAAACACAACTGATCATAGCTATGGACAGATAGATTTTAGCATATTTTTTACGCATTCTTTGAAAAGCTATTTCTCTTAAACTATCGAGTTTTGGGGAAAGTTGTAGAACAAAAGTTATCCCTTATTATGGGTACTTTAACACCCTTTCGGCTTAGTACCCCTTTTCCGACTAACCTTGTATAAGTACTCATTTTGGCCAAAAATGGCGCTTAAGTAGTATTGGCTTTCTGGTGACGATATAATTACTTAGTTACTATTACTAGTCATCTTTAAAATTCTGTATAGGAAGATGATCTTTCCTTTTTCCCAAAACTGGTAAAACAAAAATTGTTACTTAAAACAATTATAATAACCACTTAAAGTTTACTTAGGCACAAAAAAACACCATGTATATTTCTGTGTGACCGCCTGTATAAAAATACAACTACCTGTATAAAACATTAAAACAAATACTTACCTGTTTGTACCTATGGGTATCTATACGTACTCAATTAAACTAGAACACGAGCCTCTACCTACCCTACCAGACTAACGCAATTTCCCTTCAATTGCAAAGTTCAAGTGTAGTATTGAACTAGGCTGCGCTGTTGACAATGCTGTCCTATATTTTATTACAGATAAGTGCTGACGTAACCTAGTTATGTGTTGCATAAACCAATTATTTGAATGCTGTCTATTTGCACGACTAAGGCCACAAAACAGATAGGTACAGAAGTTAATCTACATACAAGTGCGCTCGAGCAACGCACACATAGACACTGCTCACGGACACGATATCTCGGACTGTTGACTCTGTTTGGGACTAGAGTGCGAGTGAGTGCGAGCGCGAGTGCCATGCGCTTGAGAGAGATAGATATATAGATAGTGCGACCGCCGATCGTAGGTATGAAAAGTGAAGTACATACATGTGATTGATTTCTGTACCTAACTGTTTTGTGCTAAGGCTGACTACACACGGGCCACTGAGTGGCCGGGACACTTTGTGCGTCGAGACATATTTTAGTAAGGGGCAGTTTCCACCGCGGATGTTTGAACACTTTTTAAATTCACTGAATAAGTAACTGTATTAATATTAACTTTAAGTATACAATTCTACGCAGACATCAAGCGTTTCCTTGCGCATACCCGAGCATACCCGAGCGTCGGATTTTATACTTAAAAGCAATAGAGATACAGTTCGTTATTCAATGACATTAAAAAAGTGATCGAGCATCAGCGAGGATTTTTCAGTTTGGTGGAAACTGACTCTAACTCGAAACAGGTTTGTATCTCCAGACACTAAGCTGTGTTTTTTTATGCCTCTTGGACTGCTTATATATGTCCTTGCGGACCGTTTCTACGTAACCGGGTGGTTATTGGCGAGATTTGATGGATCTCCAGCCAATGGGGACGAAGTAAATACTTAACCTAAGCTAACTATTACTCTAAACATCATGGCTACAAGCAAAAACAGCACTAAGGGCGACCCTTAATGGGACTCGGGCCTCGCCTTAAGGCGTGAGGTCTGGGAGAGAGACAGCTTGATGAGGGCTGAATTAACGGTGTGACTGCGGAGTCTGAAGAGACGACCGGCACCGTGGTGGCTGGTGAGTATGGTGGATCATGAACACTAAGCTGTCTACGGCTACCGATGTTTCCGACCCCGATTGAAAAAGTTGTCGCTTGAGCGATCAGGACGGTGTACCAAGCCACAGGACGGTAGCTCGAGCAATAAAGCGGTCAAACCATAGACTTAAGATTTTTTGTATTTATGGGTACTAAAGTCACTGCGTCTAAAAACAAATAGCAATCAACTATATCTAGAGCAAGCAACTTAGTGTCCCATCTGTGGTCAGCCTTAAGGAATGTATTATTATTATTTGTTATAGCAGTGATAGCCTAGTGGTGTGACCGTCGGACTGCCAAGTCATAGGTCTCGAGTTCGAATCCAAGGCAGGCACCTCTCACTTTTCGGATTCATGTGCGTATTGTACAATTATCACTTGCTTAAAAACGGTGAAGGAAATCATTGTGAGGAAATCGACATGCCTGAGAGATATTTCTCGACAAGATGTGAAGCCAAGTCAAAGGCCTATGGGCGGCATAAACTCTGACACCAGGTTAGGCACTAACCATACAAAAAGAAGAAGATTTTTATTTTTATATTACAAGTAAATGTGGTTGAAAAGCATACTAATTAGAGGAGCCAAGAAGTAGCTATAGCGTTGCTGTTAGTTAAAATTAATTACTGTACCATCCATATCTAAATGACTTATCTATGTATGTACCTATATAATATATTCAGAAATGCCTTACGCGACAACTAAAATATGTACATAACACATTCCATAATCAGCCCTTTATTGCTCCACTTCTGGGTAAGGGGCTCTTCTCAAAATGAGAAGGGTTTAGGCCATACTGGTCTGGTGCGAATTGGCGGACAACACGTACAATACGTCCGACGTATCTTGGTGAGTCTGAAGTGAGCGCCAAATGGCTGCGCTGCCAATAATACTATATACATCATGAATAAACCAGTTATATATAAACCAGCTGCGCTGCCATTTGGCGCTCACTTCAGACTCGCCAAGATACATCGGCCGTATTGTAGGTACCATTTAGAACCTTTTGGAAACCTCTAGGCAAGTACATTTCCTCACAATATTTTCCTTCACCGTTAATGCAAGTGATAATCAAATTCTCAAGTGTCTTTTGCATGGCTCCAAAAATGTATAATAAACTGCCAAAAAGTTGGAAGCATATAAGTGATGTAGCGTTCAAAAATAAAGTAAATAATTTTCTAGCAGATAAAGCCTATTATAATTTTAATGAGTTTTTGACATTCTAGATAACTTAATTTTAATAATAATAATAGTTTTTTGAATTTTATTATTGTATTAATATTTGTATGCCATTGATCAAGGCAAACATGATGATCTGTATTGTTACTTTTAACATCTTGCATGCTGACAATTGTTTTGTATGTACACTCATTTTTGCAAAATAAAAATTATCTTATCTTATCTCAAATTTAGTAGGCCTAGTTCGAATATTATGACGTTAGTAACATAAAAATAACGCTAATGTGAGTAAATTTTTAATTGGTAATAGGTACTCGTTTCGCACATACTATTTAATTAAATTGAAATCTTTATTCATATCTATGTATGATACAAATTGAGTATGTCGCAAAAAAATAAACCGAAATCTTATAGGACAGTTGTATTTTCGATTCAAAATTTACTTACATTAGCGATACATTACTGCCTCGTTGGTCTAGTGGCGGCAAGCGCTACTGCTGATCGTGAGGTCCTGGGTTCGATTTCTAGGTCGGGTAAAATGTTATTGGGTTTTTCCGTGTGGAATTCCTCAGTAGCAGCCCGGGGTTTGGATTTGTGCCCGGTTGATGGCAATAGGCTCGCCCCCTATTACATGGGACTTAAACACCTCTGCCTAACCCTTCGGGGAACACAGGCGTGATGTTATGTTATTTTAGCGATACATTACCAATACTACATCAAATGTTCGTGCTAAGCTTACTGAACTCAAGTACAGAAAGAACGCCTTTCAATTTCCAAACGACATTTTTACATCACCTAATTTCCATAACCATCCCTTCGTATTCCCTACAACCGGTCACCCAGTAATACAACCGGTCAGTCGCAAAGTTCAAGTACGGAACGTTGCAGTTGGTCCTGCGGCGGCGGCGGCGACCTACTGACCGAGGTCAATGACCGGTGCATCGCAACGTGCAACCGTGCAACTGTGCAACGCAGACGCGGCGTTGTTTGGGCTTTGATGCTCGTGTGAAGGGGCATTTTGATGTTGTAGTTTTTTTTTGTGTTGGGTGAAAAGGCTTTTTGTTGTTGGAGTTTTGAGATTGTGGTTATGTGGAATTCTGGGTGATGGAAAGGGACATGATTACATGACACTGTTTATATATGTTTATATTTTTAGCTGAGTAGATTAAATGCGGTTGAATATTAATACATAGATTGTCGTTCTTGCAGATATATAAAGCATTCAGACAAACAGTACCTGCCTCGTTGGTCTAGTGGTGCCAAGCGCGACTGCTGATCGTGAGGTTCTGGGTACGGTTTCCAGGTCGTGCAAATTGTTATTGGGTTTTTCTTTATAGAATTCCTCAAAAGCAGACCGGAGTTTGGATTTGTGCCCGGTTAATTGCAATAGGCTTGCCCCGTATTACATGGGACTTAAACATAACGGTGAAATGAGAGTGCTACTATACATCTCTGCCCAACCCTTCGGGGAATACAGGCGTGAGGTTACGCTGTTATGTCAGACTAACATTTATCATGCAAACTCGATGATTGTTTTAAATACCTCTATATAATCCACTAGCTGTGTCATTACGGCTTCGCCCGCGTAAGAAGTTTTATTCCAGTAATAAATATAGCCTATGTTACTCAATGATAATGTGACTATCTAACGGCAAAATATTTTTTGAAATCGGTTCTGTTGTTTTTAAGTTTATTCGTTACATACAAAAATACAAATCTTTTCTGTTAATAATTTAGTATAGATTAATGATTTGTTTGGGCGTTGCTGTTTTTAGTTCCAAAATATTATATACTTACTTACAGAAAAAAAAGAGTAAATCTCATCAATAGGTAGGTATTGTTTGAAGAAATTGGGTCACTGATTATAAGGCTAGGTATGAAGATAAAAGGTCGTTGATAAATATCTACTTTTCACAATTATGAATGCTGAAATGATATTACAATAAAATTAATTCAAACTCTAAGATTGTAGAGCGTTATCAGGTCAAATGCAGTTAAAAAAGTTAACTGAAGAAATGGGTCACCAGTCGCCGGTCGCCGACAGGCTAGCTACCTCTGTGCCGCTGCAATCTTTGAACATTTAAGTTCTTACTTAACTTGGCTTAAAGCGGCTTCTATGTACCTTTACCTAGCAGATTTTTCTTTAGATGGACATGAGGTTTATTTAATTAAAGCCGCAGGACACATGTAGAACCCGACGCCACACGGCGCGTGTTCATTTTCTAAGAAATGAAACGTGGCTTCATGAGATGAAATGTAGCCAATAAGCCAGCTACATGACGTCGCGTGGCGTGGCGTATTATAAGTCTGCTCCCACCTTTATTGTTATTTTGTTAAAAAAAAAGAATTGCCCCACACTAGCATTTCTCCTGTATCGTGGGTGAGTTTACAGACACAAATCTTCACATGCACAAACGCCCAAACCCGGAACAAATATTTGTATTAACGTAGGTATTCATTACATAACATCACGCCGTGTATTCCCCGGAGGGTTCGTGGAAGGAACATGATTTTCTTGTAGAAGGCTTTGTAGATGAGGGTGCTGTGACCTGACAACACTGCAATTGACCCACGAACCTAGAAAAGTGTCAGCGACGAACAATGGACGGTTCAGATTAACTACACTACGAACGTGATAGAATTTTTGAAATTAGTGCAGTTTTATTTTGCCCGTGCACCATAGACTAAATAATAGTAACCATAGATTTTTTTTTTGTGTTATTGGGTTACCGTGTTGTTTAATATACTAGGTTTAAATTTAAGTGTTAATTTTTAAGAAACATTATATTTTTAATTTTAAGTATCCGTATGCGTCCGCGTGGGCGGAAAATAAATACTTTTTCTTTCTTTCTTTTCTTTCTTTCTTTCTTATTTTAGTATATTTTGATAAAATGGCTCTACCTGAAGAAAAACTATCAAACTAAATAACTGGGTAAATGCAAAAGTATTTTTAAATCTATATCTCAATAACAAAAACACAATTATTATGTAAACATTGGCCTTGTTAGTCTAGTGGTCGCAAGTGCGACTGCTGATCGTGAAGTCCTGGGTACAATTCCCAGGTCGGGTAAAATATTATTGGGTTTTTCCGTGTCGAATTCCTTAGTAGCTACCCGGAGTCTAGATTTGTGCCCGGTTAATGGCAATAGGCTTACCTCCTATTACATGGGACTTAAACATAACAGCGAAATGAGGGTGTAACTATACACCTCTGCACAACTCTTCGGAAATACAGGCGTGATGTTATATATATGTTATGTTTGTCTATTGTTACCAGCCGAGTGACACGTACCTACAGAGTTGTAAGTTATTCTTCAATTATTTACCATCAACCTTCTTTCTTAACCCTGTTTCATTTCAGAAATGGGATAAGTCGTCCTTTGAATTGTAAAGTGCGAAAAACGGTTCGCATCGCATCGGATCGGAAAGGATACGGACGGATGCGGCGACAGCCGATCGCGTCCGGCAGGATGTCGACGCATAGATCGGCTCCGTGCCGTCGCTTGCGAACGTATCAGTTTCTGCGCATAGTCAAATAGTTTAATTCCTACCGTGTTGACGTGTTCTAATTTTTGAAAGGATCCGATCGGATACGGCGACATGCGAACGGAGCCGATCGCGCGTCGCAGCATACTTTCGGCTACGATCGCGTGTCGCGGAAGACGTCCGCGGTCAAGCTGCTGTGCGCGTCTTGGTAATATACACTTTAAATACTGTGTACACGATTTAATATCGTTTAAAGATTGTAAAATTCGTTTCGATGCGATGCGAGCCGTTTGGTGGAAATCATCCTTTAAGCTTATAATTTACGTAAACCCATATAAGTTATGTCTGACTACCTTTAATGTATGCTGCACTGCGTAGGGGTCGATGTGGACACGTTCCTCTATTCAGAGGACAGTGAAGTTGAGCACACCCCTCTGTGTGTTAGGCGAGCTATATACGCGTTCCCTAACGTAGTAAAATGCTTATAGGGTGTTTGTTTAAGGTCCCCGGAATGTTATTGAAGGCGTATTTTTTTTCTATTCGACTGTTTCTAGATGGTCTTGCGGACCGTTTCTACGTAACCGGGCAGTTATTGGCGAGTCCTAATGGGTCTTCAATCAATGGGGACGAGAGTAAAATTCTTAACCTAAGCTAACTACTATTACTACTACTAACATCATGAATAGCTAGCCACAACAGCACTAAGGGCGACCTCTAGGGGGGACTCGGACCTCGGCTTAGGGCGTTGCTTGCGAGAGGACTGGGAGGGAGACAGCTTGATGAGGGCTGAATTATCGGTGTGAATTGAAGGCATAAGTGTTTCCTAAGACCTTTATATCGTCGGCGACGTGTGAAAACGGTGTAGATGAGTGGAGCAACATTTTATTTTAATGAGAAAAAGTACATAACATAACATCACGCCAGTATTCCCCGAAGAGTTGGGTAGAGGTATAGTAACATCCTCATTTCGCCGGTATGTTTAACTCCCATGTAATAGGGGGCGAGCCTATTGCCATTAACCGGGCACAAATCCAGACTCCGGGTACTACTGAGAAATTCCTAATGGAAAAACCCAATAACACTTTGCCTGACCTGGGGATCGAACCCCCAGGACCCCATGCTCAGCAGCGGCACTTGCGACGTCTAGACCAACAAGGCAGTCAAGGCAGTCAGTCTTCTGAAAGTCATTTAGAAAGAGCTTTTTTAAACTGACTTTAAAAATAAAATATATTGATAATAACGAAGGGTACGGTTTTGTGTCAGAGGGCTAGAATTGTTACACCCACAAAGGCCAGAACAGCTAACTACATTTTTACATTCTCGTAAAGATTTTTATTAGCTTACCCTAGAATTTGGAATACTAAACTACCAAAAAAACTGCACTGGTAAGGTAAACGTCGACAAACGCCTTCTAACTTATGGCAGCTTTGTGTACACGACGTGTGAAATTATTTTCCTCTTGTCGTCAGCGCGAGAAACGACGCTCTCTCGCATTGTGCCCGCACTAGTGCAGCCGGGTGATTCTTCGAAAAATTTTAACATTATTTTAACAAATCATTCTTCTCCCGGGTTGTTAACGTTATAGTATTGTCAGATTGCTTTTTATTCTTGTCTTATTGCTTGACGGCAGCGGTATAGTTTGAGTTTTCATTATCATAATTATAGTATTAAACATCTGCATTCTTAACTTTGGGATGATGCTAATGACGTTCTCAATTTTTGTTAATATTTTTCGAAGAATGCCCCAGCCGCAGCCTAGCACCGACTTTGTTTTTCCTAAATTTGAGCTGGGCCCATATTTTTGTTATATCTGTTCGACTATCTGTGGCCCAATTCTAAGAAACGTTGATCAATCCCAATCAAACCGCCCAGAATAATTAATTTCTCGCCCAAAAACCAAAATTTCTCTGTAGCAGCCTGAAGTCTGGATTTGTGCCCGGTTAATGGCAATAGGCTCGCCCCCTATTACATGGGATTTAAAACAGAACTGGCGAAACGAGGCTGTAGTAAATACACTTCTGCCGAACCCTTCGGAGAATACGTGGCGTGATGTTATGTTTCAGAAAAAGTATGCCACTTTTTTATCTAAATTTTGTTGAGGTTTAATTTATCATAATATGATAATGATTATGATGTGTTAAATTAACTCTACGAAATTCAAATTAAATACACGCGTTATTCATATTTTTAAACGGTTTTAATTAGCTTCACTTCGTATATTTGTTTAATTCAAATCTTGCGACAGATTTTTCAATTACTTCTGCTTAACCGATTCTCCTGAAACTTCGCACACAAATTGAATTCCCATGATAATACAACATTATAATCACTTCAACCTTCAATCCTCAAATTCTAATGCTGCAAGAAAACACCGTTTAACTTTAAAGTTTTATTAAGTTATTATTGTAGGTATTTTAAATCGGTATTGCGACCGATTTTCTAGAGCGGTCCTTTTTGGAAATGTTCTACCAGTTATCCACGTGTTAAGCGATTTATTTATAGACAGAAAAATGAACTAAGAAAACGCTACATTACTTTATTTTAGTAAAACTTTCCCACATAGGCTGTGCGAGCATTTAAAAAAAAAATACTGGAAAATATCTAATAAAACTAGGTAGTAACAGATTTTTAAAGTAGCTTGGTGTAAATTACAACAGCATTTCATTCCTTGGGTTTTGTACAGCTATAACAAAAGATCTCGCCATAAGAAAAGTCAGTACTACAGATATTCAGTTAAATATTATAGATACCACAAGTTCGTCAAATTGTATGATAACAAGCATGTCCCATTTTGTCTGTTTTAACTACCTATGTAATGAGCACAATTTAATGCTGAGAAGTAAACATAGCGTACGCCTCACACACGTCTTCGCAGTGAGAAGTCGTGCACACGCATCCTGCAACCTTTCGCGCTTGCAGACACGGAAACAATTGAAAGGGAACTGACCTAGCAACGTAACAAGTAGGAGGATTGCTCCAACAACGTGCTATGTTTTCAAAATCACCTTACCTCATTGCGTAGTATAAAACTGAACTGTTTGATTGATTTTAAGAGAGTAACCATTGTATTGGAATGTAGCAATAAACTAAACATAAAAAGTAAAACTTTTAATTGGCAACACTGCTATTGTCATATTTGAATAAAGTACCGTGAAAATGTAAACTGTATCTTTTTTTTCTTACATCACATTGAGTTACTAACCGGCTCTTTTCCATAAGAAACGATAAATTGGAACCGTACAGCTAAATTCGACTTTTCATAAGCGCCTGTAATGACTAATCTATACTAATATTATAAAGCTGAAGAGTTTGTTTGAACGCGCTAATCTCAGGAACTACTAGTTGGAATTGAAACAATATTTTTGTGTTGGATAGTCCATTTATCAAGAAAGTTTATAGGCTATATAACATCACGCTACGACCAATAGGAGCGGAGCATAAATGAAAAATGTTGAAAAAATGGAAAATATGTCCACCCGTGCGAACCCGGGACGGGCCGCTAGTGTGTAATAAAAATATATTTCGAATTGAACTTTTTTCACTTTACTCTTTTATGCATCCAGTCAAAGCCTTACAAAATCGACTATCAATCGAGTCGTTCCTTCCATAGTAATCGCCCCACTCCGCGATATGTACAACTAGTGAACAGTAGAACACTATGAAGTGTGCATTTACACTCCGCCCCGCTGGCACAAAGCAAAAACTTGATGGCCTACAACGGCCTACGTAGTGTCGTGCATTGTTTCACGACTTTCAATTATTTTAACTTCTAGTTCCTTTGCAAACTGTTTCGCTATCGCGTTACCAAGTGAAGAAGTAAACTAACTTATGCACTATGCAGCATATCGCAGTCCTGAACCACAAATGACCATACAATTTTACTTCTCCTTTTCGTGTGGTTAGTGACTGACCTGGTGTCAGAGTTTATGCCGCCCATGGGCCTCTGACTTGGCTTCACATGTCATCGAGAAATATCTCTTAGGCATAGGTTTTTTCACGATGTTTTCCTTCACGGTTTTTAAGCAAGTGATAATTATACAATAAGCACACGAATCCGAAAAGTCAGAGGTGCGTACCTTGGGTTCGAACTCGAGACCTATGATTTGGCAGCCCGACGGTCACACCATTAGGCTATCACTGCTTTTATAAATAATCACTTTTTAACAAAAATAAAACCGACTTCAAATGGTCTATCTCCGAAGTTCTTCATTAGATCTTCACCAAATTTAAATGGGACCACTTCGAAAGAATATTCTTTCAAACAAAAAAATAATCATTAAAATCGGTTCACAATTAGCAAAGATATCGCTGAACAAACATACAAAAAAAAAAGAAAAAAAAAAAACGTACTGTCGAATTGAGAACCTCCTCCTTTTTGGAAGTCGGTTAAATACTAAAACACAAGCAAGCTGGTTTGTCCGAAAAGCTGGATTGGTCACTGTTTCGACGGTTTATGGTTTAGGCTCAAGTCCACCATGTTGGCGTGATGAGAGTTGGCGGACTACACACACCATCAAGAACTATTTTGGAGTCTACTTAGATGTGCAGGTTTCCTTCATCGTTAACGCAAGTGATAATCAAATTCTGGTCTACCTATTATACTATTTCTCCCGTTCCACCTAGCCTTTTCCCAACTATGTTGGAATCAACTTCTAGTCTAACCAGCTGCGGCTGAAAACCAGTATTTTAAACGGAGCGACTGCCATCAGACCTCTGTAACCCAGTTACTGGGCAATACCGATATCCTAAGGTAAGCCCAGTTGTCAGACTTTCGGGCTTCTGACTACCCGTAACGACTGTCATAGATAATCGTATGACATCCGGGACCGACGGTTTAACGAACTCTCCGAGGCAAGGAGAGGTCTCTTGATGTGTACCGAACGGTCATCCATCACGGACTGACCGTCCACACGTTTCGCTAGTGGTCCACTTTGAATTTCACTAATTTATTTACAACACACTATACAGCTTGTAAACAAACTCATGTAATTGCTTCAAACCTCATGATGTACTGCTGACATAGTTTAACCCCGAATTCAAATTCAAATTCACATCTTTATTGCTCAACACAGTACATAATTATACATTTCCAGATGTTAGGTGAATGCGCAGTTCACTGTGTTGTACCAATTTAGGCATGCAAATTATAATGAAATTATACTATTTCATAAAAATTAAATATCATTAAAACCCATTACTCAGATTATACAATGTCATCAGTTATCACTAAAATCATACCGTGTCATGAATTAAAATGTATACAATGTCATAGATGGAGATCAAAAAGTAATGTCAGAGTATAAAATGTCATAATAATAAACAAAGCAATACGTAACTAATGTCATATTCCAGTACACACAACACATAATAATTCGGACTAAAGTATTCATCATAATACTATTATTATTATACAGATACATTTCTGTCTGACGTGTACTCGTGTATTGTGTAGTAGGTACATCTTAATTAATAGTAGCTTATTCAGTTGCTTTTTAAACATATTAATATGATTAATATTTAATAAAGAGTTAGGCAGTTTATTGTAGATCCCGAACGGGATACTTTTGGATTCGATATAAAAAAAATATTACAAATAAACATGGTGTACTTAACGTGAGGCATTTTAGCGCCCCGAGTTAAATGACCGCGCGGCGAGCGAAAGCCGCGCAATTCGCTCGGAGTGCTAAAATGCCTCACGTTAAGAACACCATGTTTACTTATTGTAATTGTTTTTATTGAATCTATAAGTATCCCGTGCAGGGTTAATCTATGTCAGCAGTACATCACGAGGTTTGAAGCAATTACATGATTTTGTTTAGACCACAAAACAGATAGGTACAGAAGTCAATCACATGTATGTACTTCACTTTTCATACCTACGCTCGGCGGTCGCTCTATCTATATATCTATCTCTCTCAAGCGCATGGCACTCGCGCTCGCACTCACTCGCACACTAGTCCCAAACAGTCCGAGATATCATGTCCGTGAGCAGTGTCTATGTGTGCGTTGCTCACATATGTAGATTGACTTCTATACTTATCTGTTTGCGTGTACCCTGTATTGCGATGTTTATTGAAGGCGATATTTATTTGCAGGTGTATTGTAACTACAAAAACGGGGTATCGTCGCATTGTTTCGCGAGATTCAATTATTTCAAGTTCCGTTTCTTTCGCAAACTGTTTCGTTATCGCCGCGCCGAGTAAAGGATTGCACTCATTTACAGCTTCTTTGATTTGTGACAACACCGGTTTTATCTTTTTCTTTCCTTTATTTTTCTTTCGTGTTTCTCTTTTGAATTTTAATGGGACTGTAGTTGAAATCGGTATTAAAGTCTTGTGCAGTCGTTCATTTTGTATATATCTTGGTTTAATAGTGTTGTAGAAAATGTTCTGCCTAGCCTTTTCCTAACTATGTTAGGTTCAGCTTCCAGTCTAACCAGATGCGGCTGAATACCAGTATTTTACATTGTGCGACTGCCATCAGACTCCGTAACCCAGTTACTGGGTAATGCCGATATCCTAGGGTTAGACCAGTTGTCAGACTTTCGGGCTTCTGACTACCGCTATCGACTGTCATAGGTATTCGTATGACACCCGGGACTGACTGTTTAACGTGCTCTCAGAGGCACGCAGAGCAGGGCTCGGAAACCGGTTTATTTTTCGAAACGTTTTCGTCTTAAATACCTAAGAAACGATTTGATTCTGTTACGTTCGAACGGAACGTTATAAAAAACGTTTTTGAAGAAGAACGAAATTTAAATCGTTTTCGGTTAATATAACGTTTTAAACCATTTTAAACCGTTTTTTTCCATTTTTTGCGTTGTTCGAGAGAGGTCTCAATCCACTTCGTAATGACAAAATTTTAAAGAGAATTACCTATACTAATATTATAAAGCTGAAGAGTTTCTTGGTTTGTTTGAACACGCTAATCTCGGGAACTACTGGTTGGAATTGAAAAATTATTTTTGTGTTGGATAGTTCATTTATCGAGGAAGGTTATAGGCTATATATCATCACGCTACGATCAATAGGATCGGAGCATAAATGATAGTCATAGTACTCTGCGTCGCAGAGTACTCACACTATCATCGTGTACTTTGATTATTAAAATCAAAGATCGTGTGTTTCTATTACTTGTATTATTCCTAAATTTTAATTTATTTCATTTTTGTTTTGTCAGTTTAGTGTATAGACATATATTACTACGTTAATATGCACCGCTTTATTTGATAGAATAAACATTTTTTTGCTCAATAATAATAATTATCGTAACGTTGTTCTGCGATATTTATTTAAAACAGTATTTATTTACTGCCTTGTTGGTCTAGTGGTCGCAAGCGTGACTGCTGAGCATGGGGTCCTGAATTCGATCCCTAGGTCGGGCAAAGTGTGGTTGGGTTTTTTCATCAGGAATTTCTCAGAAGCCCGGAGTCTGGATAATTATGTGCCCGGTTAATGGCAATAGGCTCGTCCCCTATTACATGGGACTTAAAAATAACTGGCGAAACGAGGGTGTTACTAAAACACCTCTGCCGAACCCTTCAGGGAATACAAGGCGTGATGTTATATTTATGTTATTTACAGAATAAACAGCAATGCAAACAAACATTTGCCTATAGTAACAGCGGTATTTAATAGTGTCGGTATTTATTTGCGAAGGTATTTAGCATCGGCAGTATTTTGCGATGCATGACACTGGCGGTTGTGATCCTTTAATTTACAGTTCCCAACTACATGATTGTAAAGCATTGCAGTGGTGATTAATGGATAAATGAGTAATTTATAATGGTGATTACTTTTTATGGCGATATGAACATTGTTCAGCTACATATTATATGTAAATACGCTCGAAGAAAATCGAATTGTAACACTTGACGAAAAACGCTAAATACGTAAAGAGAGAACTAAGCCCTCCTACACATATACTATTAATTCTGTAGACGAACTTTATTGCAATTCTTGTGTTTAAAACTACGTTCGAGAGGGGTCTCTCTGTTCCTTGGATTCATGTGCTCCATCTTAGACCTTGCTTGTATTAACCATCAGGTGAGACTAGGGTCAAAGGCGACCAAATCAAGAAAAAAAAAGTTCGGTCTAAAGCACAGAAATCTAAATAATAAGACAATATTTCTGTTGCCAATAAGCCTGACATAGTGGTGATAGATCGATCAGAGCGTCTCACAATGATTGTTGATATCATTGTTCCCAATGACGAGAACCTTGTGAAAGCCGAGAAAGATAAAGAAATTAAGTATCAAAACTTGGCACACGAGATTGTCGACATGTAGGAAGTTGACTCAGCGACTCAGCAGTCGTTGTGCCGATAGTCGTTACGGCCAATGGCTTAATAGTCAAGAGCCTCGAACAACATCTGATGAGGCTCTCGTTGGGCAGCTGGGTCAAGGTTTGATACAGAAAGCGGTACTTCTGGACACGGCACGTATTGTCAGGAAGTTCCTCTTTCTGAGGCCCTGACCACCGGTAGTTTGGACCCTGTTCCCGATGCCGGTGGGCTACAATTTTTTTATATTTTTAAATGTTTTTTTTTATATTTTTTATAGAAATATCTAAAAATCTAATCAATATGTATGTAAAATGAATAAACACAAAAAAATTAAAACAATATTTCGATTTATGTGGTTTAAAGAGTCATATTTGACCCCATACTAGGAAGATCTTTTTTTGTGTCGCCGTTGTTGAAATCAATAAAGATATAGGATTATATTTAAATAAATATTGCTACCCGTACGCGTATCAATAAAAGCTCAATGAATGCCTGCCTTCTATTGTAGTTGCACTGTAATAAAAAATATTTTCATACAATATATTTTAGCAATACGAATACAAAAAATGGTTTTAACACAAAATAGAGACGACAATGGAAGAGCATACCTACCTCACTTGTTATAGTTTATTATTTAAGTACAAGCGATTGCCCGCGACTCCATTCCCGTTGTCTACATGATTCACAGCCCAGTTATGCGGGATGAAAAGTAACCCTTGTGTTAAACCAGGATACATCCCAAGTCTATGCTAAATTTTATCCACCTTCAGACTATTTTCATCTGTAATCGCATGATTGTATAACAAATTGATTGAAGTGATTTCCGTCTTCAGACGAACGAGGATTTTTAATTTTTTTTTTTATTTGAAATGGGTTTGCTCTTTACTCTAGTCTAGGTCAGAGGAGACAGAGACAAAGTCTACGATGGAGTGAGCTTACCCAGAAGAAGCCTGTTAACTCTAACTTTGAAGAGATTCAGGTTGAATGCGTTCGGGAACACAGACGCAGGTAGTGAGTTCCACTCTTTTGCAGTGCGCATTATGAAGGATGTTTGGAAGCGCTTAGTGCGAATAGGTGGAATGGCAACTAAGTATGGATGGTAACTTGCAGTGTGTCTAGATGTCCGGTGGTAGAAGGGGGCCGGTGAGATGAGGTTGTGGAGTTCTTGAGCACACTCTCCGAAGTACAGTCTATAGAAGACCGACAAGCAGGCAACCTTGCGGTGATGAGCCAAGCTGTGAAGCTTGGCATCCACCAGCTTTTCGTCGCCAATGAGTCAAGTACATAACTAGTTAAAATTATACGAAATATTTTAGCATGTTACATATAAATTCGTACAGGTTCAATTAACGCGGTGCTAATCCGGTATTTATTCTCGTAAGCCGTGAGGTGCAGGTGCGTCGAACCGCTGCTCACCGGTAATCCACTGATTTACTGTACACTCGATAATTGTTGCTCACTTTGGTGATGTTAATAAAATACTTTTAAACAGTCTATGATGATAATATAAGCTTTTCATATTTAAAAGTACTGGTTGATAGGTAGCGGATACTAATAAGTGGAAAAAGAAAAGGGAGACCTTTGCGTTGCCACGGAACATAATTATAGGCGACAAGGGATATAATTTGTTTAATTATTTCCGTATTTTGTAAAACGTTCAAGGTACTAAACCCAGTACACACATAGATACATACATACATAACCTCACGCCTTTCTCCCATGGGGGTAGGTAGAAACTATAGAACGCCACATGCTACGATCCTTACATACTCCTTTCGCTTTATCCACGTTATTACATCTTGTCATACACGCACGCCGGTTGAGAGTACTACGCACCTATCCTTTATGAAGAACATCACCAATGACATAGATGTATGTCCTTCACAGTACACACGTTGCTTAAAAATATTCTATCCCATAAACAGGTCCAATTAACCCTATGCTAATCCTCGGTATTCATTCCCGTAAGCTGCGAGGTGCAGAGTCGAACCGCTGCCCATCGGTAATCCCCTAATTTACTGTGCACTCTATAATTGTTGCTCGCGTTGGTGATTACTGAACAGTGGTGATTGTTGCATTTTGTGTTATTATTAATAGAATTTAAATGCTAAAAAAAGTTTATCATACTTAGTAGAGGGTCTTGTCTTCGATGATGGAAGAGGTTTAATCTATACTAATATTATAAAGCTGAAGAGTTTGTTTGTTTGTTTCAATGCGCTAATCTCCGGTGTTGGATAGTCCATTTATCGAGGAAGGTTATAGGTTATATAACATCACGCTACGACCAATAGGAGCGGATCATAAATGAAAAATGTTGCAAACCGGGAAAAATGTCCACACGTGCGAAGCCAGGACGGGTCGCTAGTATAATAATAAAATTGTTACTTCAATTATTGTATGCGTCACAAAATTATCTAAATTATATTCCACAATAAAATAAATCGTGTAAATATAAGATACTGTGAATTCAGAAAAGGTTAATAATTCCAAAAACACGAGTAAAATACATTGAATATAACAAAAACATTTTATAACTTCTTTAAAGCGTAAAGGTACCTAAAGCGCTTAGTTATTCAATGTACGAATTCAAGGAAAGTCGAATATAATGTTCTGAACCCAATGACGCGAAGCAGTATCATTGTTTAGCGTAACACGTTAACCAAATATACAAAAAAACAAACAATTATAACCGAACCACTGTTTAGATTACATCGCGCCTACCAAACTTTTCACCTAATTACTTAGGCTGTATTAATATAGGGAAAGCGGCATAAAAATAGGTCATATATTGGCGAAAGAACGGGACAGAAAATAGTGCAACAAATTGTGGTATGGCGCTGTCTCGCTCTCGCGCCGGAAATCAATAATGGCATCTCGCCACGTGGAGGCAGGAAGCGAGTCTGCTCCATTTACACTGGCCGAACGTGGTGAACGGACGACTTCACGAGACTCCATTATTACAGAATTGAATCCGACCGTCTTCTGTTTTGGACTCCGAATGGAAATTGAATTTCCAATCGATAGCATCGAATGGAATATTTCGGCGAGTAGGCCTTTGTTGGTGTTGCGGTATTCGGGCGAATGTTAACTCAGATTTTGGATAGACTAGATGTTTGTACTATCCTGGTTTAGATTAGATCTAGTTTAGGTGGGTAGTATACCTACTATATACTTAAAGAATTGAATTTATTAATATGTAATTATGGAACTTTTTCAAGAAGCCGTGTTACACGGTTCTTCAAACACGAAATTAGGCCAATAAGTTCAGCGTGAGTCAAAGACTTCTTCATTCCTTTGGCTGTCTGATACTAGTAGAGACATCTAGTGACAGTGGAATAAAACACAGGTCAGTACCCCAAGCTTACACCTGCCCTCTAAAAGTTGAGAAGCTACTGAACTTTTCCCACAAAACCTTTGCAGCTAGATGGCTCTAGCGTAACAGAGTTTAGTTCTAGTTTTTCCCGCAACAAGCGCCCGCGCGCTGGCATCGCAGGATTATGTTAGTTCCACATTTTCCCGCTACTAACGCTAGCGTACTAGATGGCGTTACAGGATAATTTAGTTACAGTACAATCTTACGCCACCAGAGTGCTCTGGTGTTGCAGTATGGTTTTAGTTCCAAAGTTTTCCGCATTGCTACGCTACTAAAATGTCACTGTAAACGTACTGAAACGAAACTTCGGTAACAAAATGGTAGAGGGCGACTGGCGCAACACAATAAAGGTATATGAAAACAGAACTTTGCTATGGGTATAAGTAGGTAAGTTTGAAAACATTTTATTGGATATTGAAACAAAATATTTGATGACTTCGACAAATAATTTAGTAGAAGCAAATCTAACTCTATGCAACGTGTTACATAATTCCCCATGAAAAATGTAAATAATCAAGAAGTCTTTTATGGTTGTTGTCATTTACCTCTCAGAGGAAATTAGGTAAGAATGTAAATAACTTTCTGGGTAGTCTACTCTTTAGTTTTATGTTTTCAGGGTTGCGTTTCAATGATGATTATTTTATGTTTTATCCAATTTTTTGTGTCATACTACGGTTTTCAAATATTGCCAATAGACTGTTTACAAGGGACATTTTAACCCCCTTTCGGCTTTAGGGGTATATTTGTAACACTTATAAATCGCTACTAGATTATGAGAAAAGTCCTGTCATAACTGAAGACAGTTTAGTTAAAAGGTTTATTAGTTTAAAGTTCAGCAAATTACCTACTATAACAACTTCGACGTGTGGTCAAGTCTGTTTTGCAAATTGTTCTGAACCAAATTATTATCTTCTTAATTAAGTATATTAAGGAACTTATTAATTTTCAATTAGTGTAAAAGTTTATAGTTGTGAAGAGATTAATTCTGTATATTGAACATTTGTTTTGCAAATAGTACACAAGATGCACAGAATTATAGTTTAGGTAGGTATATTGCCATCTTCTCGATCTCTCTCAATTGCAGGCGTGAAGGGAGACATTCGGATGTCTACGATAATTATGTTATATTGGACACTATGATAAAACTAGATTATCTTGTTTCATCTCTTTGTTTATAAGTGTAGTTTTTTTTTTGGCAAATTCTTGTCTATCTACGTTGCAATGGCCGAGAGTACGAGACGTGGACGGGACGGTTATTTGTATAAAATATCATGTCCAATTTTGTCCAATGCTTGTCTTTTTCATAGTATTTCATACAAATATACGCCCCGTCCTCGACTTGTCCTCTCTGTGTGAATTGCGCCTAAAAGGCAGTATGGTGCATTAATTATGTCGCCCACAAAAATCAAAATAGACATCAGACTTCCGTATTTTTGCCTGTGCTGTAAAATTTGTGCTTTGATGGCTAATTTTCTATACCTCTGAATCGTTTTGATGTGCAATTTTGGTTTTGTACGAGTCACTGTTCGTATCCTAAAGTCATTCATTGTGATATTATTCAAGTATCATCATCAAAAGTTCCGTCAGCCTATAATGTCATGTTTTAAGAAACAATTAGTATTTACCTCGGTATCAGCAAATTAGCTAGCAACGGTTGTTAGTAATTTTGCATGCATTGCTCCACATTTTTGCGCTTAAATTACCATACTGACGATCTGTTCATTTGCAATGATATCTATGTATTTAACATATCGAATAAACGCTATATTAGTTTAACCATTATATAATATGCTTATTCAATCAGAGGAAAACAAAACTATAGTCCGTTTTTTAATAATATTACAAAAAAAACCAGTTTGACGTTTGTGCCTGTCAATTTAGGCCCCGTTCCCACTATGTACGGGACGATAGATTATCATGTCGTTTAAAGTGTCGTGGCTTGTGTATTTAAATGGAGGTGTTCACATATAGGACGACACGATTAACTGTCGTCCACGACTTTATTTTTCAGTGACGACACATTGTCAAATCAATGGGAACGGCTAGCACGACAGTCGCAAAACTATAAAAAAACGTTACAATTTATTGTGATGGCAAATCATGTGCCGTTATTGCTAATATCTATAGCCACGATAAAAATATCGTCTCGATCCAACGGCAACAGCTAGATACGACAATCGTTCAACGATAAAATATTTCGACGACACAGTGACGATAAACAGTCGATATAATGGGAACAGCTAGAGTCGACAGTCGTCCAACGATAAATTAATCGTCACGACATAGTGGGAACGCGCCCTTAGTCTCTGGGATTAAAAAAAAGACAGACAGAGTTATATGTTCAATTATCAAGGAAATAAAGGGAAGCAAAACTTAGCCACTTACATAATGTCCCCCAATTTGAGCCTTGTATGTATAAGCGCGCAGGTCTTGTGGTCTTGCGCAGCGAGCGCGGCCCGCCGCCGGCGCATCGGTCGCGGCGACGCCGGCGGCGAATCGTCGGCCGCGGCCACGCCTGCCGCATATCGGCGCACGCCCGGGGAGCTGCCGCGCCGGCGCACGGACGCGTGCCGCCCGCCCACGCCGCCCAGCATCCTGGAACAAAGAAAATACAAGGTGTAAAAGACCCTTCACCAAGCCGTCAACCATGCATTCAGTACATCAAACTAAGTAACCCTACGCAAAAATTGTCGCTGGGAAACGACTTTTTTTTTGGGTGTAAAATTTCGTTTTACTGTAAAGCTAATTGTAACGCACTCAAAACACTGTGCTGATAGATGCAATGAGTAGTAAACGGGTAATGGAGATATTTCAAGTACATTTGCAACCTTCAAAACTAGTATTTTAAAAAAAAGTTGTGAAAAAGTTGGAACTTTGACCTCCAATATCTCCGTAACTAGAAGGTTCCCAGGCATAGTCCAGAACAAAAATTTTTCGCAATGACGTGAAGAATAAGTGGCTTTATTAAGGGTCTTTTTACACCGTTTATATATTTTATAGGTTTTGTTAAGTCGGTAAACAACACTAGTTAAAGTTCTTGTGATGAATTAAATTTTAAACGAAAAATTATAAATCTTGTGAGAGGACAATGCTCAACGGTCAGTTCTAATTGGCTATGATGCAGTTACTTATGATAATGTATATATTTAGCATACTGATTCTATTATAGTTCTAGTATCGATTTCCAGGTCGGGCAATGTTATTGTTTTTTTTTATTAGGATATACTCAATACCAGCTGGGGGTTTGAAATGCTTCCAATGATTGGACGACTAAGTATTCTCCGAGGCATGGAGGGTTCTGGATTTATTAAGGACAGTCACCCATCCCAGCAAACGGAAACTCGGTTTACCTTCGAATAATAATGAAAATATCCGTTAGGAAGCAAAATACAGGGACATATTTTGAGAAAATAATATTCTTACACCCTAAAACGAAAATTAAAAACAAATTAAGGCAATTTTCCATAAACCGCAAAAAATATCTGAAATCCCAATCCTTTTCAATTCATAAACAAGATTCAGAAAAGCAATCCCATTTTAAATTATGAACACAGTTATTATCTTCATATTTTCAAATCCATCTCGTCAATTGACAAGAATTTAATTGTAAATCTATACTAATATTATAAAGCTGAAGAGTTTGTTTGTTTGTTTGTTTGTTTGAACGCGCTAATCTCAGGAACTACTGGTTGCAATTGAAAAAATATTTTTGTGTCGGGTAGTCCATTTATCGAGGAAGGTTACAGACTACATAAATTCACGCTACAACTAATAGGAGCGGAGCCTAAATGAAAAATGTTGCAAATACGGGAAAAATGTCCACTCGTGCGAAGCCGGGACGGGCCGCTAGTTAAATTATATACCTCCGACCTTTTTATGTTTAACTATTTGCTATCCCCACCATTGAGGGAAGCTGTCAAATATTCTTATTAAAGTGACCACGGCCTTTGGTGTCCTCAAAGTCGAGAATACTAAGAATACTAATTATTATAATTTCAATGGTAATCGAAATCGGTTTGCTTTGATGTTTTATACTTGGAATCTATCAATTTCAAGGCAGAAACGCACTGAGATGTCAGTCGGCCGCGAACTCATCATCAAATCTGAAAGTTTGTGAAGATGTTTACCTATTACTTAATCACGCATAAACGGCTGAACGGCATTAGATGCAATTTGGCACACAGATAGACTATATCCTGAATAAAAACATAGGTTTTTTTATCCGGGTATATGAAGTAGTTCCCATAGGATGCGAGTGAAATGAAATAAGGATAATTAAACGAAAAACAGTTCAACATACGTTACTAGATGGCGCTGGGTACAAGTAAGTATTGTTTATAATTTTACAAAGAAAATAAAAGGTTTTGTGCAGAGTTGCTGACTATATACACTACTAGCTTTTGCCTGCAGCTTCGCTTACGTGATTTTTTTTCACCCCCCTAGGGGTTGAATTTCGAGAAATCCCTTCTTAATGGATGTTTACGTCACAAAATGAACCTACTGTCAAAATTTCATGTTTCTAACCCCCAGCCGTTCAGGCTGTGCGTTGATAGATCAGTCAGTCAGTCAGCTTCTCCTTTTATATATATTGTTAGGATAATCAGGGATTGTTAACTGCATTTAGTGGCAACATCTCACGATTCCTATAAAAGTGGGGTTACATCGCCGAACAAGATATTTGCTGGTTGGCTTTCGTACGGAAAGGTTGTCGTGAGGTGTCGACGCTATTTGCGGTGAGTCATTCTCACAGTGTAATTACCTACTTGTGATTTATCATTTTTGTGTAATTAACAGCTGTTTGTTGATTGTTTGTATGTCAATTACGACAATTAATATCGCGCTATCCTTTTTTTTACCATTAAAACCTGTTTGAATTAAAAACATAAGAATAAATTATTGTACTTTGTGTCACTCGTTTGTTTCTTTTAATAAAATCCGGCTTCTGATCCTAAAAATATAGATAAAGTACCTATTTATAAAACGTAAAATCATGTGAAATAATCGTGTGAATTTAGAGCTTACATCGAAATAATCTTGACTTATGACTAATTCTTATAATTTACGTAGCGTTATTGGTTAAAATTGAGACTTGTACTTTTACCAATAATAAAGCAAATACCTCATATCTTTGCATAGTAGACCCTCCCATATAGAAGTAGCTATCTCACCTGTAAACTTAGCTTACATGCCCAGTTTGGCAATAGAAAATGTTACTATTAGCAAGCAAAACGATTCGTTTTTTTTTATAGGAACTGGACTTTAAACGGTTACGATTTATTTATTTATAGTTAATTAAAACGATAAAACTGAATAAGTAAACTTTATTTCGACCAAAACTTTATTGACCGACCGGACTGTTTGAATTGCGCCGATTGCTGCCTTGGCGCCTAGTGCGTTAACAGCCTAAATGCTTGTTTAATGAAAATGATTACGCGTAGGAGACGACAAGTTGGCAACTTCTCGCCTCAAAGAACCGCGGTATCTCATTTCCCTTAATTCACATTTACAATTTTGATTAAGTTTCTCAAGTCAGAGTTACAGAAAGATAAACATCTGTTCCGTAAAATAAATGAGAAACAGATTCCAGCCGTGATACAATAAATTGCGATTCCTGATTTGACTTTACAACTTAAACTTCAAATGTACATACATTTCAAAAGACTGAATGCTTCAGTGGCAGTTTCGTTCGGTTTGTGTGAAAAAGGAGTTTGTTCGATTCCCGTAACAGAACCAATATTTGTAAAGCCTACAGGTATTTTTTCGAGATCTAGGCTTGGGCGCAATTTGTTTCTCGAAACGCAGCCATGATACAGGAGAAATCTCAAGCTATTAAATTTTTAAACATAAACATAACATCACGCCTTATATTCCACGAAAGGTTTGGCAGAGGTGATTTTTAGTACACCCACGTTTCGCCAGTTATGTTTTTAACTCCCATGTAATAGGGGGCGAGCCTAATGCCATTAACCGGGCACAAATCCAGACTCTAGGCTGCTACTCAGAAATTCCCAATGGGAAAACCCAATAACACTTTGCCCGACCTGGGGATCGAATCCAGGACCCCATCCTCAGCAGTCGCACTTGCGATCATTGGACCAACAAGGCAGTCAAAAAAAAATTTAACGGCAAAGGAAAAACATTGTGAAGAATCCTGCACACCTGAGAGGGCTCCAATAAGTTCTTGATGGTGTGTGTAGTCGCTAACCCGCATTAAGTCAGCGTGGTGGATTAAGGCCTAAACTCTTCTATTCCGAGAACTTTGTTTTTACCCCTCTCTGGTGTGCAGATTTCCTAACGGTGTTTTCTTTCAGTGATAATTGAATTCTCATCTGCACATGAATTCGAAAGGTCAGAGGTACGGGACGATATTGAACTCAGACCCTACTGCGTGGAAGGCAAGCTTCAAATCACTAGGCTATCACTGTATTTTTTTACACAACATAACATCGCACCTGTATTCGCCTTAGGGTTGGGCAGAGGTGTTTAGTAACACCCTCATTTCGTCGTTATGTTAAGTCCCATGTAATAAGGGGCGGTTGATGGCAATAGGCCATCAACCGGGCACAAATCAATACTCCGGGCTGCTACTGCGGAATCCCTGACGAAAAAACCCAATAACACTTTGCCAGACCTGGGCATCGAATCCAGGCCCTCAAGGTCAGCAGTCGCGCTTGCCACCGCTAGACCAATGAAGAATTTTTATTTATTATTTAAATAAAACACCACTAAAATCAATTCAATTGTGACATTTTCTTTGAGACTATTTCGAAACGTCTCATTCATCTGACGCAACAGGCAACCCAGTAATGAATCCAGATATATCGTACAAATCTCACATAAGGCGGTGAGCGATCCGAATCAACAGGTAGATCAATTTGGAGAGTTCTGCGGATTGGAGCTTAGTGTCAGACCCGCGGTCTCTAACTTTATCTTTACATGGATGTACAACTGCAGAGATTTGTGTGGAGGTGGCACTGGTATCATTGTCTGTTTAATAAATTTAGGAAGTGTGTACCTTTTTAACCGACTTCCAAAAAAGGAGGAGGTTATCAATTCGGCTGTATTTTTTTACCTCATTACACCGTCATTTATAAACCAATTTGGAAAAATATTTTTTTGTATGACCGAATATTCTTTTGAAATGGTCCCATTTAAATTTGGTGAAGATCTGGTGAAGAACTTCGGAGATAGACAATGGAACTTCTCAATGGCGAACAGTACACATAATGTGATGATGTGATTATGTTACGAGCAGCGTTTTTGGTACTGTAGGTCCCACCATGTTTTAATTAATGAAAAAAATTAAAAACATTTTAACAAAAATTAAACCGACTTCAAAAATACGAAAACAATGTATAAAATAATTACCATATTATAAAATTAACAGTTTCAGAAGTCGGTGCCTTCAATTTTGTTCAGCGCGGATCACCACCGACTTCTGAAACTGTTAATTTTATAATATGATAATTATTTTATTTATTACATAGGACTTTAAACATAGCGGCGAAATGAGGGTGTTACTATGTACCTCTGCCCAACCCTTTGGGGAATAAAGGCGTGATGTAAATCATGGGAATCGTCTTTAAAGGACCAAGACAATTATGCAAAAGGCTCGCCCCCTATTACATAGGACTTAACATAACGTCGAAATGAGTGTGTGACTATACACCTCTGCCAAACCTTCGGGGAATACAGGCGTGATGTTATGTTATGGCAATTATCAGCATTTATTCGGATTACAATCATAGAAAGTGGGAATTTCGTATGAGCGTATACGTACGCACACTTTCACTTTTTCCCATCGATTGAGCTTTTGCGCATCTAAACACTATTATTATCAGCTCCATAACTTCCCACATCAGTGTTGTCAACGTAATACGAAGTGGTGAGCTGGATCCCGGCTGTTGTATTAAGGATAACGTTAGGTCTGGTGACTGTTGTCGAATGATAGCACAGCTACGTGCCCGAATAAAATTGGATTTGCTATTTGTTTCGACATTTCGTTTGCTGTAAACGCTACCTTAAATTGCTTTACGTGGTTTAGTGTTGGTTTAGTTTCATTGTAAGTATAGGTCTACCAGAATCTTGTGGCAAATAGGGAAATTAAATATTTTTGTGGGTAACACAAGGGTAATTTGAATAAAAAGTCTTGATATTTGTAATTTTTTTCTTTAATTTCTTCTCGATCTTCTTCCTGCCCTTATCCCACACTAGATGGGGTCGGCACAACATGTATTTCATAAATCCATGTTGTTAGAGGTTTTGGCTTATTGTTTTATGTGAGCCAATGTGCTTGCTGATATTATGCACTGGGTCCCAAAATGATATGCTGATATATGGTTTTTTGCAATTTTATTGTAATGGAAAAGGAAACCTTGTTAAAATAAGTATGTTTATTAAAAATGTTTGAACAAGAAAACATTAATCAGAACTGGAAAATGTATCAACTACAGTCATACTCGTTTTGACAAGTGACCTGTTGACATTGCCATATGAAAACCACTGTTGTTATTAATTTGTAATGCCATGAGATTCTGGTTGACCTATAACAATGAAACAGGAAATTGAATAATTATTTCCAAAAAACAACAAAACATTCCCTATCTTTTTAAACGATTTTAATTAGCTTCACTTCGTATATTTGTTTGTTTTATTCAAATTTTGCGACAGATTTTTCAAATACATCTGCTTAACCAATTCTCCTGAAACTTCGCACACAAATTCAGTTCCCATGACAATACAACATTATAATAATTTCAACCTTCAATTCTCAAATCCTGATGCTGCAGGGGTACTGCAAGATAAAACTGTTTAACTTAAAAGCTTTTTTTAAATTCGAATTAATATTTGTATTCATATTTTATATATATTTTATTTTTTATAACATAACATCACGCCTTATATTCCTCGAAAGGTGCAGCAGAGGTGTTTTTTTTAGTACACCCTCGTTTCGCCAGTTACGTTTAAGTCCAATATAACAGGGAGCGAGCCTATTGCCATTATAACCAGGCACAAATCCAGACTCTGGGCTGCTACTGAGTAATTCCTAATGGAAAAACCCAATAATACTTTGCCCGACCTGGGGATGGAACCGAGGACCCCATGCTCAACAGTCGCGCTAACAATCACTAGACCAACAAGGCAACAAGGCAGCTGATTTTTTTATATAGATACCTATGTATATTTTATTATATTCATTTGGAAAGTCTGAACAAACGTAAATGTTCTTATTTCGGCTGTATGAAAAATGCCCTTAAAACTAACTACTAGATAATTAGATATACTTTATTGCACACTAAAAGAAATAAAACAAGAAATACACATAATTAATAGTACAAATGGCGGTCTTATCGCTTAAAGCAATTTCTTCCAGACAACCATTGGATGGAAAGAATTGTTAAGAAAAATATAAAGGGCAGTTTGCAGCGTACAAATATGCAACGTACTAAAAACCGGGAATCAACTAAATAATAGGTATAATCACAATACATATTTTAAATATATATATATATACACACGCACACACTCAAATAGTGTACATACATAATTAATTATACATGCAGATAATTTACCTATATAAACGACTATAGAGCAAGATAATGTTCTTTAACCATTCTTTTGAAAGAAACCAACGACTGAGCACGCCTTACAGGTACAGGTAGTGCACAACTGTACAATTAAGTGAGATTTATCCTTAATAAACTTTTGACATAGAATTCACTGTATGTCTGTGTATTGTCTCAGAATATCGCATAAATGATTTTCTCTATCTAAAGATAAAAAAGGTGAGGGTTCAGGTACATTATTTCTGTCAGTAATTTGTCTGAAATTGCCAAGGCAGAACAACAATTTTCTATTTTCCGTAATAATTTTTCGTCACACATTTCGTAACAATGTATTTGAGGGTTGATTTTTGTCGAGGGCTCTTCACCTATCCGGCTAAGAGGAACTCTTCTTACAGAAATATATAAAATAAAATCAGACTTGTTTCCATACGAGCTAAGAAGGGTTACGATTGTTGCAAAATCACCAAATAAAACATCTAATGGCATACAATACTGTGGTTACAATATTGAAAAAAATGTATTGCCGGGTTACTAGACCACAAAACGACGCTCGACAGTGAAAACCTTGTAAATAACTTTTTCTTCAAAAGCGTTTTATTTGTTCTTTAGATTGATAAACTCGTCATACACGTACTACTTCAACAAACTTTCAATTCAAATACTTCTAAGCTATCTATGGCGTACGATGACAAACTTGTATTAATATTTGATCGGCCATTTTTTTGCAAGAGACAATTATTTGTATCTCTTTTTTAAAAAAAAAAATTTTCTCATACGTGGTTTTCATTGCTGTCCGACGAAAATAAATACATAAATATCATTTATTTAAAACAGATTTATTAGTGAATTTTAACTGCCTCATTGGTCTAGTGGTGTCAAGCGCGACTGCTGAACGTGAGATCCTGGATTAGATCCCCAGGTCGGGCATAGTGTTATTGGGTTTTTCCCTGTGGAATTCCTCAGTAGCAGCCCGGAGTTTGGATTTATGCCCGGTAAATGGCAATTAGGCTCGCCCCCTATAACATGGGACTTAAACATAACTGGCGAAACGACTACTAAAAACACCTCTGCAGAATCCTTCGGGGAATACAAAGCGTGATGGTATGTTATGTTAATTAGTGTTTTCTATTTATTCTTCGCTTCTTTTGTCACTCACAAAGCGAAAGTTAATCCTTTCGCTACTCTTACATCTAAGTAAAACAGTAGGAACCGGCTTTTGATTATCGAAATGATTAAATCACCTAAGGATGTTATCATTAGTTTTGTTATCGTTTTTGCCGTCAATAAACTAAAGGTTGCTATCGCCTTCGAGTCTACGAGCTAATGGTGCCCTTAGGCGATGTAGCTGTTGATTTATACAAAACGAGATAATATAAGGGTCTGTTATTCTTAGTGTATTTCTTCTATTTCCAAGGAATCGAGAAATAAATAGACTGTTATTAGAAGTGAATGTTCTTTGATCGCTCTAAATCAGATCGAGATCAATGAAAGAAATGATAGATTTCTTAGAGGATCCGTCATAGGTAATCTATACTATCTATACTAATATTATAAAGAGGAAAGATTTGTATTTATGTATGTAACGAATAAAATTAAAAACTACTCGACCGATTTCATAAATTCTTTTGCCGTTAGAAAGCTACATTATCACTGAGTAACATAGGCTACGGGCGGAACCGTGAGGACACAGCTAGTATTAAATAACTTGGGATCCCAGGTAGACTAAGATTAAAAGTGGCATAACTAATAATAATATTATGTTTATTTCCCAAAAATACAGACAGTTTAGTACAAGAATAGCAATCAGTCTATTACAGTGTTACATTAACTTGTAGATGACATATTAGAAGGTAAATGACATTTAATATTGCATTAATCTGTACATAGTTTTTTGACCCTGCCTCTTAAACTAGGACAACCTGTGTCTTAAGAGACAGTGTTCTACCATTATTAATTTAATGAATGATTAATACAACTATAGAGAAGCGGTGTCGATCTACTTAACAGAACGAAGGTTGTATGAATTAATGTCTTGAGTCATCATTCATCATCAACTTTCTCTGATAAATGATGATTTTAATCAACACTTTTTAAAGTTTTTTTTGAGTATTCTCAGTATTCTCAGAGGCTTAGATTAATTTAATAGGCCTTAAACTGTGTATATCCCGCCAAAATGGTCCAACAGTTTATTATGATTACAAAATCATCTCCGCCCTTTCTCTCAGAAATTCTTCTTGAAACGCTCATAAACGTAATGGAAACATGACTACCTTAATATTGCTTGTCATAACACAAAATTTAATATTAGCAAGACAACTTATTATCAAAGCAAAATTATGGTTAATTCCGAAAATCAATCTTCTGTACATTTTATAAGGAATCCCTATAAAAACCGGCCATAAAACCATTAATTTCAATAAACAGGCCAGGAAGGAAAGTATTTACGACATGTCTATTAACGTGAAATCCGCTCTCCCACTTTTATTATCGACGACAACATTACAGCGTACCCAGTATAACTTGACACTTCAGAGCGGCGCTGCTCGCAAAGGCGAAACGCGATAGTTACGTCAAATTCAATACATTTTCATTTAGTTCCTTACTTTGCCGCGTGACAAATTATACTGGACAGAGAATATGTTCCACTATTCATTCATTTGCTGATCATGTTATGACGTTTTCTATTGGATGGTGGTAAATACAAGTATGAGTCTTTACTCAGTTTGGTCTTTACCATAAGGGAACGTAGGGCACGAGTCCAGGGCCTCTGGCCTGATGGGGCCCTCTAAATTCCGAAACCCAGTGCCTATGTATTTTTCATCCAATAAATCCATGATTTCCGATCTATCATGCGAATTACACATTTTTATAAAGATTTAATAATGTGGAATATAAAATTGCTATGTATAATCTAATCCGCATTTAATCAAATTTCTTTATAAAAGGGCCCCAAACTCTATGTATTCAGGGGCCCTGCATGGCCTAAGACGGCCCTGCTTTTCTGCATGCTTAGTGATTACGGAGCGGAATAATATGAAACTCCTTTGTCGGTTAACTCTCTCATCCAACTGTGATTTCCTGTGTCGTATGTACTATTTGATACACTAAACGCATACGGGTAACATAGGACAATTTGAAAACGACTATTTTAGGTACTTAAAAAAAAAGTAACGCCGCGTTTCGCGTAAATAGGCGGCTAGAGTCTGGCAAATGAAATTAGACACTCGAATTATTTGCAATTTTTTATATGGCAACTATTTTTCAACAAAGACAAATAATTCTAATGTGTCAAATTAGGTTATTCCTTTATTTTGGGGTTGCTATGATGATATTTTTTGACGTGACAATGTCTAATAAAACGATGAACGCATCATGTACGAAAAAGCGTGACTCATTGTCACGTTCCGTCTGAGGCGAGCGTGCGAGCGAGAGCGCGGAACAAGCGATAGAGAGGCACGATGTTTTGTTATGACGTTGTCACGTTAAACTATCGTCCGTAAACCGACTTTACAGACAACCGATTAATATATTTGCCGCACTTTTTCAGTTTCTACTGTCGTTTGCCAGACTCTATACACATTCGATCAACCGCGCGTGAAAATATGTTTCACTTATAAAAATTGTTGCTTAAAAAAATGTTTCACGCGCGATAAAGCGAGTGTGTAAAGCCGGCTATTTTCAGATATTTTTAACCTTTACTACTTGCAGCATACATACATAAACTCACGCCTTTTTCCCATGAGGGTAGGCAAAAACTAGAACGCCACATGCTACGCTCCTTTCATACTTCTTTCGCTTCATCCACATTCATACATCTTGTCTTACATATATGCTGGTTGAGAGTACTACGCACCTGTCCTTTGTAAAGAACATCACCAATAACATCGTTGTATGCCCTTCTAGGGCGTCCTCTACCGGTATTTCCACTAACATCCGCCTTATAAATTCCTTTTGTTCATCGCCGTTCACTCATACTTGCAGCAGTTGTAATTATTACTACAATTTACTAAATTAATGTTGCACAGCCTTTCCTTTATAAACAGCAGTAGATACGTAACATTTATTACTCGCGTCCCGTCCCGGCTTTGCACGGGTGGGCATTTTACCTGTTTTTGCAACATTTTTAATTTATGCTCCGCTCCTGTTGGTCGTAAAGTGATGTTATATAGCCTATAACCTTCCTTGTTAAATGGTCTATCCAACACAAAAATATTTTTTCAATTTCAACTAGTAGTTCCTGAGATTAGCGCGTTCAAACAAACAAACTGTTCAGCTTTATAATATTAGTATAGATTTATGCTTCACATTTTCATATACGCTTACCTTGCAAAAAAATATAAAATTCTTGACATAATAATCAAACATTGTCAGCTTTTTTGTTCGACTCCTCTGAGATGTAAAAGAAAGAAAGAATTCCTTTTACAAAAGTAACAACTTTCTTTTTGCTTTTCGGCAATAAATCGAAGTCTTTGAATTATTAACTCGATACAATATGTGGGTCCGTTAGCACATTAATATTCGAAAAAGATACGGAGGCTAAGGTTTTCTTTAGAATAAGGAATGTTTAGAATTGCGATTTAATAATATAGTTCAATTTTTTTTGGGACAGTACGTATTATGGGTGTTGTTTATATATATATATTTGTTTGTTTTTTTAAGGGATTTTATTTTAAATATTAGGTCCCCACCTATGAAAATGTCACAAATAGAGAATCTCGTCATTTCTATGATTTAAAATATTAATCAATTGCTTGATATTATATCGAATAATGACCATCATGGACAACTACCGATAGAAAAAAAACCTTATTACTTATAAACATAAAAAATACCTAAAAAATGGCTCCTCTTTTTGTTAGCAGAAATGACCACTATGTTTGTTTTAACTTAGCCAAAGCTTATTTTTGTCGCATAATGGTAAGTGGCATACGTCATCTTAGTTTTTAAACACTAGTGCATAAAAGTTTTAAAACATTAATGTTCATAGTTGTTAAATAAATTAAGAAAATGTTAGTATGAAAAATGCATCTTCTTTAAAATTCTCCATACAAAACGCTGATTTCATAGATGGGGACCTAATATTTGAATGCACTTAAAAATAAAACGAATTCTCTTATAAGTTAAATTAACTATTTTTAATATTTAGAGTACTTTCACTTTTATTTTATTGTTTTAACCAGCAGGTCTGCCGCGGCTGTGCTCGCGTAAATTATTTGACTACAGCGCCATCTATTGGATTGTAACATAGCTACGAACCATGGTCTTGACAAAAAAAAATGTTATGGCGTAACCAAGAGAAATAGGGATTCAGTTTTATACAAGGTTTGTCGAAAAGGGTGTACTAAGCCACGGGCCACTTAATGTATCACTGATGACTGTTTTAAAGAAAGGGTAAAAAATTTAAAATTCGGTAAAAAAGAAATCAATACAATTTTTTTTTTATTCTAGTTTTTTCAAAAATTCTTCATCCCTGCTTTAGTAACGAATTCAGAAAATAGAGCTTCTAATCGGTGACCCCAAATATGACCTAAAATGTAAATACAGCTGATCACAGCTGAGGACAGATAAAATTTTGCGTATTTTTTATGAAATCTTTGAACAGCTATTTCTCTAACTAGTGACTTTTGAGAAAGTTGTAGAACAAAAGTTATTCATTATTATGGGTACCTACTTCAACACCCTTTCGGCTTAGTACCACCTTTCCGACTAACCTTAGATTGGGACAAGCTCGCCACTGTTTTCCAACCACTACAACTCCTAGAAACACCTACTAGAAAAACGCTGAAACTATGAAGCTTGTCGTATCCCGGGGAAACGATTAAACTGTCTTGGAACCAAAGAAATTAATCAGAAAAAAATATGAGTACTTTACCTTCATGGGACACTCGATATACTCGAAAACACACTACCCTTAACAACCACAAGAAGACTCCTCCCAACTAGTACCCACATTATTTTTCCAACAAAACATCCAGGAACAACGTACGATCAGACACAATCCTAGAGGATCAAAGTCTATCTGAGGGAAACTTATTTAATTTGCTGCCTGTACTAACAAACTGATTACAGTTAGATCGTTTAATGTTTACGTATTTTTAGTTAGGGTACGACAGTGTTAACTTTTGAGGTAACAGAGGCTAGTTTCGGACAGATTGCGGGTTAAAGGTTACCGACACTTAAAACTTCGCTTGTTTTTTTAATGTTCTCTTATAAAGTAACATAAAAATATATAATACTAGCTGTGTCCTCACGGCTCTGCTCGTTACCTATCACTCAGTGATAATGTAGCTTTCTAACGACAAAAGAATTTCTGAAATCGGTCCTGTAGTTTTTAAGTTTATTCGTTACATACAAAAATACAAATCTTTCCTCTTTATAATATTAGTATAGAATTCTAGCGGACCGGGCAGACTTCGTCCTGCCCGGAAAAGCAGCGCCACCTACCGGGTCCAATTGTGTTTTCAAACCATCCAGGAACCCATTGAAATATAGACAAAAAATGTCATCCAAATCGGTCCAGCCGTTTAGGAGGATTTAGGTGACAAACACACGTACAGATAAAACTATATATTAAGATAAAGTTCTACCTTATTAGTCTAGTGGTCGCAAGTGCGACTGCTGAGCATGGGCCCTGGGTTTGATCTCCAGGTCGGGCAAACTGTTATTAGGTTTTTCCATTAGAAGTTTCTCAATATCAGCCTGGAGTTTGTATTTGTGGCAAGTTAGTGGCAATAGGCTCGGCCCCTATTACATGGGACTTAAACATACTTGGCGAAACAAGGGTATACTAAAACACCTCTGCCGAACCTTTCGGGGAATACAAGGCGTGATGTTATGTATGTTTGCGTTTAATGTAAAGTAGTACATAGTCCATTCGTGGGGGGGACGGATTTAAGAACACAATTTCACTCCGTCGCCGGGCAAGCGAGTTCTAAGAAGCGATGTGTACCTGCTACCATAATTGTGCCCAAAGACTATTCGCCACCTATTTATTAGCGTAACGTGGGTGTACAGACTCCTATAATAAGAAAACACTTCTGTTTACCCCTTCAGGGATTACAGGAGTAAGTGTGCCATGCATCGTTACATAGTATAAAACAGAGTCGCTCCCGCTGTCTGTAAGTTTAGATCTTTTAAACTACGCAACGGATTTTAATGCAGTTTTCAGCAATAGATAGAGTGATTCAAGAGGAAGGTTTATATGCCCCACATTAGTATCTACATTGCACCCGTGCGAAGCCGGGGCGGGTCGCTAGTGTGGTATAAAAATCAGTTTACGTATTCAAATCTTATCATTTACTTTGAATCGCATAGTTTTAATGTAATTCCTGCCAATTTCAACTGAAAAATCGCGTCAATTTATGAATGGGGAAAAACACTTCGTTTTATTATCAATCCGTTGAAAGCACGACTTTTTTTACACATATAAGCCAATGCATTGCGCGCTTTATAAATGTTATCGAAGCCTACCTGTTGACGGTGTACGGTGGAACTCTGAACCGATTCCTGTGCCTGGAAAATAAAAGCTTTAGTAATTGCTTCCCGAGCGCATGGAAAATTTTTATAGAAACTGCTATAAGCCAGAAACAGCTTATAAAATTAAATTAAAAGTACATTAACAAAATGTGATAACGGTGCAGTTATATGCGGCTTTTTAAATTTAAATTGATATTTTGAATTGGTTTAATTAAGCCTTATGATTAGTTTATTAAATCTAGACGAAAATATTTCTTTCAATTAAACTTTACCGCGTGTGGGGACGGGTTAGAATATAAAACTTCCTCACCGCACGGGAATACACGCGTGTGGTAAGATTCAACAAAACCCAGCACGCTTATTGGTAGGATCTATACGGTCCGCCTGTCTAGCTACCACCCTTACATTTAAGTCAGGCGCCAAGCAGTTTACTGTGTTCCGTCGTGTGTATGTGAAAGCCAGAGGGATATAGGGGAATCCATATCTCTGTTCCTTGGATTCGTGTGCTCCATGTTAAGCCCTGTCTGCGCTTACCATCCGGTGAGACTAGGCCCAAACGCGACCAAGTCAAGAATGAAAAAATTCAAAATAGTATTTTTTTTTCTAGCTTTCGTATTTGAAACTCATGTTTATGTACGGCAGTGGCGAAGGCTCCATACAAGCCGATTCCTACCGGCTTCCCTTTTGAACAGTCACTACTAGTGTCTACTATTACCAAATAATATACTTAGTCACATTACTTACATGTACTTAATACTTTCTAATACTAGATCTTTAGTTTTATTTTAAACATTATATTTACCTACATGCAGTGCATGCGTCACTTTTGGCCAAGGTAAGTATTTTTTGTACCGGCTTCACTCTTACCAAAAGTGACCCTTCGCCACTGATGTACGGCCTTACTCACGTGATTATCAGGTTGCTCGAGTAGTTTCGGGCTCAACCGGAGCCCTTAATCAGAAACGACGTGACGCCTCGTGAACAATAGGCCTAGCATGAACATTGACGTATACTATCGTAAACAAAATCGAAAAACAACTGTCCTATAACATTATGGTTAGGTTTTTTTTTTGCAATATGCACAATTTGCATCGTAGGTACTCTTCTTATTCCGACCCTTATCCCACACTAGGTGGGGTCGGCACAACATGTTTTTCGTAAATCCATGTTGTTAGAGGTTTTGGCTAATTGTTTTATAACCGGCCGCCTACCTGACATCAACCCTCCTTGGGAATACTCGTTGAGCGTTTGCGCGGGTGACCCAATGTGCTTGCTTATATTATGCATCGTACCTAAATATGAATAAAGTTTTCAATCTAATTAAATAGTATGTGCGTAACTAGTATTTCTAATATCTTTCTCTTAGCCTTTTCCCAATTATCTTGGGGTCAGCTTCCAGTCTAACCAGATGCGGCTGAATACCAGTATTTTACACGGAGCGACTGCCATCAGACCTCCGCAACCCAGTAGCTGGGCAATGCCGATATCCTAAGGATAAACCGTTTGTCAGACTTTCGGGCTTCTGACTACTCGTAACGACTGTCTTAGGTATTCGTATGACACCCGGGAGCGACGGCTTAACGTGCTCTCCGAGGCACGGAGGGGTCTCGATGTGTAACAAATGGTCACCCATCCACGGACTGACGGCGGCAAGCGCAGCTTAACCTCGCAAATCGTACGATCGGCGCGGTTGTTATTTAGCCACGAGCCCCCCCCCCCCCCCCCCCCCCCTACTGCCCCCCCCAACTAGTATTTATAATACAAAATTCAATTACATTACGTTACTAACGTTACATTTACGTTACTAACGTCACAACATTCGTGGGCCTACAGCTTGTCGGGCAACCCCGATAAAATACACGTAAATAAAGCCGTACATGATCTTAAACTTCAATTAAATTATTAAACTACAAGCTAATTTTGAAGACTTAGGTTAAAATTCCCACGTTCAAATGTTATTTCCTTTAGAACAGGCAAGAAACACAACTGCTATTCAATTTAAAATAATTTTATTGTCATTTTGATCACCATGCCAGTTAATATTACAAGTTAATTTCTTTTTTTACTATGAGGCTGTGCTACGACCTAAATTGTACTTATTTATTTATTTATTTTATTGGTTCACCAACAATTGTTCACACTGGTTTTATACAAAAGACATCATGCAATAAATTACTTTACATTAGTGCAACAATCACTTATAGGTAAACACTACATGCTTATCCTACTTAGCCAAGCGCGGAAGTGATTTTCCTAAGTTGAACCTAGTTTAAACCGCATTTTGGCACTTAGCCTAGAACAGAGAACTTAGCACTAACTTAGAACCAATTAACTAGACAGCTTTTGGAAGATTGAATATCGTTTTTTTTTTATTCTAAAAAAATATTTGCCTGGATAGTGATTAGAATTCAAATGTTCCATTTCGAAGTAGGTAAATCAATTCCGAAAGCGCCTATTGTGTTTATTTAAAGCTACAATGTATTCAATGGAGGAGCATTAACTCCCTCCCCCCCCCCTTTTTATCTTTAGAAAATCCTCATGGATATCTTTCGCCCGGGGAAGGCGAGGGGGTCTGCCGGACACTTACCGGCTAAAACCATCGGTGTTCCTCCTCCCTGACCGTTTGGCCGGGGTCACGGGATTCGCAAAAGCATGCACCGCGACCCCGGCAGAATCCCCACCCCTGGTAAAAGAGCCTACACGAGTGACGATGCTTAAGTAAGTCTTGGGCAGTCAGCCACGAGGTACCAATCTAATTGAATGGCTAATCTTTCACCACGGCATGAGCAATCTCAAATAGCTCGTGCCAACATGAGAGAAGAAGAAGAAAGCCATGATTAAGGTTTTTTCAGCCCAAAACAACTGACCCATGGATACAAAGTAAATCTTTCTTAACAGCACTGATAGCCTAGTGGTGCGACCATCGGACTGCCAAGTCATAGGTCTCGAGTTAAGGTTCGCCACCTCGGACTTTTCGGATTCATGTGCGTATTGTATAATTATCACTTGCTAAAAAACGGTGAAGGAAAACTTCGTGAGGAAATCGGCATGCCTGAGAGATATTTCTCGACGGCATGTGAAGCCAAGTCAGAGACCCATGGGCGGCATAAAGTTTGACACCAGTTTAGTCACTAACCACACGAAAAGAAGAAAGAAGAAGACCATCCTTGTCTCGGGTCAAGTTTCTTAAGTAATCAGGCACATTAGTCTTAAACGTAACAAATCGATGACCCAAATTCCGATTAGCTGTCTTAACCAATAATAGATCATCGGGCAATATTATCAAATGTATGTATAATCTTCAAAGGTAAGCAAGTCATGAGGAAACGATAATAGATTTACATAATCGTCGTAACAAGCTGACAGACCTCATACACATCATGACTGTAACGGTGAAGGAAAACTTCGTGAGGAAATCGGCATGCCTGAGAGATATTTCTCGACGGCATGTGAAGCCAAGTCAGAGACCCATGGGCGGCATAAAGTTTGACACCAGTTTAGTCACTAACCACACGAAAAGAAGAAAGAAGAAGACCATCCTTGTCTCGGGTCAAGTTTCTTAAGTAATCAGGCACATTAGTCTTAAACGTAACAAATCGATGACCCAAATTCCGATTAGCTGTCTTAACCAATAATAGATCATCGGGCAATATTATCAAATGTATGTATAATCTTCAAAGGTAAGCAAGTCATGAGGAAACGATAATAGATTTACATAATCGTCGTAACAAGCTGACAGACCTCATACACATCATGACTGTACAAAGAGACACAGTCTTGAATAATACGACATAAACAAATAAGTGGAGGGTCAGTTGCTCTCAAAGTTTAGTGAGACCCGTATTTGGATTACCTATACTATAAAATATAACATAACATCACGCCTGTATTCCCTGAAGGGTTGGGCAGAGGTGTATAGTAACACCCTCATCAACATGAGGGTGTTACTATACACCTCTGCCCAACCCTTCAGGGGCTTTTAAACATAACGGCAACCCGTTATGTTTAAGTTTCATGTAATAGAGGGCGAGCCTATTGCCATCAACCGGGCACAAATCCAAACTCCGGGCAGCTACTGAAGAATCCTACACGGAAAAACCCAATAACACTTTACCCAGGACCTCATTATCAGCAGTCACGCTTGCCACCACTAGACCAACGAAGTAGTTGTTCTTTAATGCTAATACTGTAATGAATAAAACTACTGTGTAGATACAAAACTTACACTAAGCTATCCCTATAACTTCAGTAGGTACCTAATTAGGAACTAAAATAAAAAAAAAAGTTAGGCATGAAACTGTAAAGGAGACATAAAATTTTAATATTTAACGATATGCAAACCTACGGTTACCCAAAAAATTAAGAACAACCAACTGAATCCGAATTTAAAAGTAACAAGATAGGTTAAAAATTGCCGAAGAGATTTCTCCCAAAAAAAATATTTCTTTTCTCATTAGAACTTTTATAAATGGCAAACAAATCTGAATGAAAACAACTTTTCTTAGAAGTCAGCTGCTTAGAAAGTTATGAAAAGCTCGCACAATTACAGGAACATTGAAAAATATCGTACAACAAGCAAGTTTTCAAAACAGAAGTACTTGTACAGTAGGGGAATGAACATGTTAGAAACCTTAAGGTCTATTTTTGCTTGCACAGTGCAAGAAACGAACTATTTTACCGACTACGTATTGCCAACATTATAGAAAAGAAAATACTAGTATTTTTTGACAAGATATTATGGTGACATGGTGACAGACAAGTAATGTCGATCTATTTAATCATCGATTTGATTGATGTAATGGTTTTTACAGCAAAACTCCTTAAACCAAATCAAAGACATTACATGGCACTAATACGTCATAATGGAGGCAAAAGGCAATTTTGATCTTTGCTACCAAATAATTAAACATAATTTTCCATGCATTGGTCTGTTCCGTTCAACAGTTTGAAAAGGTAACATGTGCCCGCGATGTGGGAAAGGAATGAATTTGAAAACTGACGATCCTGATCATTCCCCGACTGTACATACAAATAAGGACTTAAGTGAATTCTATTGTTGGAACCGTTCCTATTATGTAATGTCTAAGGACCAGTGCACACACCATACTTGTAGTATCCGCCATCGGCGATTTTGGGGCTGAAGTGCTGCTTTCGATCGCACGTTTTAGCAATTGCATCGAGCACTGAGCCATGTTCCGAAGATGCCAGAGCGCCATTTAATCGTTGCGATTGGCGATCGTAAATGTGCGGTGTGAAGTATTTCTCGGTATCATGTAGTTCACTAGCGATAGACAAACGATTAAATCGTTGATTATCGATGCTAAAAGTACTTATCGTGTCTGCGGTGGCCCTAACGGCTTACATGATACAATTCTGCTATAACAAATCTAATTTAAAATTACTATTATTTTGACTACCTTGTTGGTCTAGTGGTCGCAAGCCCGACTGCTGAGCATTGAGTTCTGGGTTCGATCCTCAGGTCAGGCAGTGTTATTGGGTTTTCCCATTAGGAATTTCTCAGTAGCATAGAGTCTGGATTTCTGTCTGATTAATAGCAATAGACTAGCCGCCTATTACAGGGACTTAAACATAACTGGCGAAACGAGGGTTTATTAAAAACACCTCTGCCGAACTCTTGGGGAATACTAGGCGTGATGTTATGTTTATGTTATATAATTATTTACCCACATTACATGGGCACATAGGTACTCATAAAAATAAAATCAAGTCTGTCTGTGTGTTTATATTAAACTATTTATTGCTTTTGTTTAGTAGTATTCAAATTTAATATTGTACATAACATGTTTATTTATTTATTTGTGTCGTTATTCCCCGTGGCATCACTATGGTCCTATCTGAAAACCAGCGTTGCGACATTTTGTTTTTTTTCTAAATGTCCCAACATTATGCTGAGATAGGAGCCCTTTTTGGCCTCGTGCAGGTAGTCTAAATTCTTATTCTTTCTTTTTTTTGTATATTGTTTTTTTTCTGTAACTGCTTGTGTGAGTCCAGAATAAATCATTTTCTTTCTTTCTGTAAACATCCATCGAAACTATGGTGTCGATTTCAGCAGAAAGTGTTTTGATGAAGATTTTAGTGTATTATTTCTATTATATGTGTAGCGCAGTACATTCGGGCCCTTAATTACTACCTTAAAAAAAAGTTCCATCTTTTAAGGTACTCTTCTTTGATAAAAAAGGCTTAAGTTCCCCACTTCGCTTCTTCTTCTTCTTTTCGTGTGGTTAGTGACTAACCTGGTGTCAGAATTTATGCCGCCCGTGGGCCTCTGTCTTGGCTTCGCATGCCGTCAAGAAATATCTCCCAGGCATGCCGCCGGGTTCATGCCACTTCACCGTTTTTAAGTAAGTAAGTAAGTCGTTTATTTGGCAAACATTGGTACAGTACCTATATAGTGATAATTTGGCAATAGATAGGTTCAGCCACATTTTACCAGTAGGCATGCAAAATTTAAGTTATAGTTTGACGCTAAAAATATATATATATGCTAGAGAGTTTTAAATCACAACTTATCTAAATTAATTCTAATTACAATGTCGAAATTTAATTCTAATTTACAATGTCAAAAAAAAATTACAGTATCAAAATTTAATTCAAAATTTCTATGTCAGAAAATTAGTGTTGAGATTTTATGCAAAATTACAATGTCAAGATTTAAATTCAATTTAAAATTAAAAAAATATCAAGGTTTAAATTTCATTGGAGTAAGACACACGTATAGAAAGAAAACAAAACAAACAAATCAATTTGCAACAAACAAATTCTTTTTCAGTAAGGAATTCGCTGACATTATAATATATGCTTTATGCGTTAAAAAGCTTCGGAGTCTGTTTTTGAACAATGGTAGTGGTAATTCTCTCCATTGCTTAGATAATTTATTATAGATGACGGGAGCCATGCAATAGATACTTAAGCAAGTGATAATTATACAATAGGCACATGAATCCGAAAAGTCAGAGGTAAAGTACGACGACACGTTTGGTGTAGTGGCTGGGCGATTGGCTTCTGCGTTACGGGTCGTGGGTTCGATTCCCACACGGAACAAATATTTGTATGGTCTACAGATAGTTGTTCCGGGTCTGGGCGTTTGTGTGTGTGAAGATTTGTGTCTGTAAACGCACCCACGATACAGGAGAAATTCTAGTGTGGGGCAAAGTTTTTATTTAAAAGAAAGAAAAAGAAAGAAAAAAAGAAAAGTGAAAATAATACAATACGCACATGAATCCGAAAAGTCAGAGGTGCGTGCCTTGGGCACGAACTCGAGACCTATGACTTGGTAGTCCGATGGTCACACCACTAGGATATCACTGGTGTAACTTGCTGTCGCTATCGCTGCTGCGTGTGTACTTCACTTAGAGTTAGATCCTTATTTGACAGCGAACAAGTCGATGTAAATTTTAGTCACAATTCTAATTTTAAGCTGCATATTGTGGATTTTTTGACAGGAAAACGTATTTCCCAACCTGACCTAATTCTAAAAGCGACAAATAAAAAATACAAAGAAAAAAACAATTCTAAAATTACTTTTCAGGTTACATTAACCTGTTAGCATTTATTTACATCTTGAGTATTTTGTTTCTTTTCCGTATAAACAAAAACTCGTTGTAATCCAATATTCGTCATGGAAAGTCGAAAATATTTGAGAACCGCTGTGTCACACCTTAGAGAAAGGTCTAGAAAATAGGGTTGGTGTCGTGATAGATACGTCCCTTTGCCCTGACAAGGGTCAAAGTCTCAAAATACTATTATGATTTCAGAAGACGCTGTCGAATGTAGAATGGACCGATTTGCATTAATTCTGTATTATTGGGCGGTTCCATGTACAATGGTATATATATATAATAAGGAATAACTTTTGTTCTACAACTTTCCCCAAAACTCGATAGTTTAAGAGAAATAGCTTTCCAAAGATTTCGTGAAAGATATGCTAAAATCTATCTGTCCATAGCTATGATCAGCTGTGTTTACTATTTAGATCATATTTGGGGTCACGGATTAGAAAATTAATTTTCTGAATTCATAACTAAAGCAGGTATATTTTTTTTTTGAATAAACTAAAATAAAAATCTTTTTGCATGAAAATAAGTACCTATTATCGAATTTTGAAATTTTAACACTTGCTTTAAAATGGTCATCAGTGATACTTTAAGTGGCCCGCAGCTTAGTACCCCCTTTCCGACTAACCTTGTATATAGGTACCTATTGTCTTGACACTGATTTGAGTGCAATTTAATTTCATCTTTCGAAAGATGATCTAGACTATTATTTTTAATTAATAAGTTCACAACTGAATTTCATTACCTAATACCTAACATTCAACATAAAATTATTGTCCAATTGTATCTTAATGAAGAGCACATAGTTCGGACGATAAAGGCTTTCTGTGGTTTGTTTCATTAATGACTCACCCACGGGTAGGTAACCACTGCATCTAAAATTACTTTGTAAAATTATTATACAGAAATTATTTTTTGCAGATGTGGAAATGTTTATATTCGTTGGAGCTGAGGTACTTTCATCGCAAAAAGATAATATCGTCAGTGGAAAGGTAAAAAGATTATAGCGCCAATATACCTACTTTACAGCAGAAAGATTCAAAGTATTTTTTTAAGAAAATAAACATGCATAGTTATTTTTTCTTAGAGTATACATATTAAATAGATTATTTATTTATTTAATATGTAAATATCTACTGTAAAGTAGGTATATTGGCGCTTTATTCTTTTTACCTTTCCAATGACGATATAAACTTTTTATAGAGCGTGTTAAATATTTGTGCAATATAAACTGTTAAACTAATTTTAATTTAATAAATGTACTTGATAATTCTAATTGTTTGTCTGCCGTGGTGGTCTAGTGGTCGCAAGTACGACTGCTGAGCATAGGGTCCTGGGTTCGATGACCAGGTCGGGCACAGTGTTATTGGGTATTTCCATTAAGAATTTCTCAGTAGCAGCCCATAGGCTGGATTTGTGCCCAGTTAAAGGCAATAGACTCGCCACCTATTACATGGGACTTGAACATAACTGGCGAAATGAGGGTGTACTAAAAACATCTCCGCAGAACCCTTTAGAGAGTACAAGGCGTGATGGTATGTTATGTAATTCTAATTATCTAAAACCCTTTTAACAATCTGCTTCTCTTCTTTTCGTGTGGTTATTAGTGATTAACCTGGTGTCAGAGTTTATGCCGCCCATGGGCCTCTGACTTGGCTTCACATGACGTCGAGAAATATCTCTCAGACATTTCGGTTTCCTCACGATGTTTTCCTTCACCGTTTTTAAGCAAGTGACAATTATACAATACGCACATGAATCCGAAAAGTCAGAGGTGCGTGCCTTGGGTTTGAACTCGAGACCTATGACTTGGCAGTCCGACGGTCACACCACTAGGCTATCACTGCTATTAACAATGAAAACCTAACGAATAACTTCCGCGCCGCTGCGAGAAGAAAATCAAAATACCAAAGTTTGTAGTAAAATTTTCTTACAAGTCTTCAATCGTGATTATATTAAAAAATACTGCAGCAAAATTCCTCCCATTTAGACTTAAGACATTTAAAATCACTTTAATAACCAGTACGAGCTGCAGCGCGACTCAAAAATGGGGCACTCCATTTATAAGGCTTCCAAAGTCTAATGTTAGAGAGCTCGCTACAAGTTTGATGAGTTTCAACTCGAAATGTAGACCGCGGTACAGCCTTTAATACAGTTATCAAGAAAGTTGTTATGTAATTTGATATTGTAAGTGTCAAGCTGTTTTGCGGTTTGCTTAATTTGAGTTTTGAGTTACAGCAGTATTCCACGTAATCTTTGCGCCTTTGGGGTTGAAGATTATTCTAGTGTTATGTGCTAAGTACCGTTGTTGCTTAAAGTTATTATGTATAGATAAGGGATTACCATTATTTAAAATTTTATTAGTTTTGTTACATATTATTATACAAGGTTAGCTGGAAAGGGGGTACTAAGCCGAAAGGGTGTTAAAGTACCCATAATAATGGATAACTTTTGTTCTACAACTTTCCCCAAAACTCGATAGTTTAAGAGAAATAGCTTTTCAAAGATTTCGTAAAAAATATGCTAAAATCTATCTATCCATAGCTATGATCAGCTGTTTTTACAATTGAGGTCATATTTGGGGCCATGGATTAGAAAATTAATTTTCTGAATTCATAACTAAAGCAGGTAACATTTTTTTTGAAAAAACAAAAATAAAAATCTTTTTGCATGGAAATAAAAATTATCGAATTTTGAAATTTTAACACTTGCTTTATAATAGTCATCAGTGATACTTTAGGTGGCCCGCGGCTTAGTACCCCCTTTCCGACTAACCTTGTATAGGTAAAGTTTTGTTTTGTTGAATGCCTCGTTGATCTAGTGGTGGCAAGCGGGACTGTTGATCTTGGGTTCGATTCCCAGGTCGAGCGAAGTGTTATTGGGCTTTTCCGTATGGAATTCCTCAGTAGCAGCCCGGAGTTTGGATTTGTGCCCGGTTGATGGCAATAAGCTAGCCCCCTATTACATGAAACTAACACATAACGGCGAAATGAGAGTGTTACTAAACACCTCTGCCCAACCCTTTGGGGAATACAGACGTGGTGTTATGTTGTTTACTTCATAAATTAACACAAAAACAGTATAAAGTCCACAGACGTCGCATTTTCACAAGTAACTTGCAGGACATTTTATTCACTAAGCACAGAATCAAACTCAACCTTCCAAATTATGGAGTAGCCTTCTAACTACACATATCTATAGAATAAGGTATCATCCAAATGACTTTGTAATTTGATGTTGTAATGTCATACCGTTTTGCGGCTCGCCCTAATTTGGGTTTAGAGTTACGACAGTATTCCGTGAATTTCCGTGTATTTATCTTTGCGCCTTAGGAGTTGAAGATTATTCCAACAGCGCTAAGTACGTCTTATCGGTATCACCTGAAGTAAAATTATGTATTTTTGGTTTGTCGTCTACTTGCATCTAATCGATAAGTTGAGGGTTTTTTAGGGTTCCGTACCAAAAGGGTAAAACGGGACCCTATTACTAAGATTCCGCTGTCCGTCCGTCCGTCCGTCCGTCTGTCACCAGGCTGTATCTCATGAACCGTGATAGTTAGACAGTTGAAATTTTCACAGATGATGTATTTCTGTTGCCGCTATAACAACAAATACTAATAAACAGAGTAAAATAAATATTTAAGGGGGCTCCTATACATTTCCCATTTTCTTGCCGTTTTTATAGATAATTGAGTTGTAAAGGAGTGTATTTTTATACAACATTATTTTTGACCGCCTCATTGGTCTAGTGGTGGCAAGCGCGATCGCTGATCGTGAGGTCCTGAGTTCGATCTCCAGGTCGGACAAAGTGTAATTGGATTTTTCCGTGTAGAATTCTTCAGTAGCAGCATGGAGTTTAGATTTGTGCCCAGTTGATGGCAATAGGCTTGCCCTCTATTACATGGGACTTAAACATATCGGCGAAATGAGGGTGTTACTATACACTTCTACCCGACCCTTTGGGGAATACAGACGTGATGTTATGTTTATGCTTTTTTTTTAATAACATGCCTTATTATTTTATTTTTCATTTCATATACAAAGCTCTGAGTATGTTTGTACGCCGATAATCATACAAAAGGATGTGAAGAACGCAATTATTTATCTTACACAATATAACCGTCACGCATGTATTTCTATAAGAGAGAAGCAGAGGTGTAAGTATTGTCATGCACTCACAGTTGTCAGTGTTTTAAACTCCCGCTAATGACAGTAGATATTAAGTGCGATGTAAGGGCTTGCCTATCGCCAGTAACCGGGCACATTCCTAAAAAGTCTAAATTATATGAAATAGGTTGGCAAACACGCCGATGGTTATGACACATCACATCAAAACGTAACACACAAATAATACGGCCACGTTACGATTCGAATGTGCAATCCGAAAAAAAGAATAATATTTTTAACGTACTGAAATTGACATGTTATTACAGTACGACACAACTAAGAAGTCGCATCGGCAAAGTTGATAGAACAACCAATGGTAGTCGCTCATGAATTTACTCGCCACTCGTTCTTATTGTGTCTGTTGAGATTTTTTTTACTGCAATACTAATAAACATTCGTGGTCTGGAAGTCGCACTCAGTTCGGAAGCAGTGGCGAAACTATAGGGTGGCAGGGCTGGCAAAATGCCACGGGCCCCCGGCCTAAGAGGCCGTGAACTCAGAAGTAACCTAACATTTTTAACAAAATTAAGTAATAATTATAAATTTGTAATTTTTGTATTTTTGTAATTTGTACTTCATTGATTTATTAAAATTAAATAACAACGTGACGATTTTTACTGGGGCCCCATCCAATGAACCAGCCCGTGGCGTCTGATGGTATAGTTACGCCACTGTTCGGAAGTGATCGGTTTTACGAAGTTTGCCGATGCGACTTCTTAGTTGTGTCGTATTATATCAAATGACTACCAAGTCGCGTTATTTTCGTGTTTTTATAAAAAGACGTAGAGAATAAACCCCCTGATGGTAAGGGTAACCGCCACCTATAAATTTATCCAACCTGGAGAATGGAGATCGATCCTTCCTAGTTCAATCTCCATTCTCTCTATGTGTTCCAATTATAGGTACCTACTTGTTGAAATGTCATCGACGTCACTACTAATTGTTGAAATACGACCAACGCCACAAATTGTTGAAATATCATCGGCGTATCTACCTGAAACAAGAGAATACACGTGTAAGTAAGATCGATAGGGATTACCGCCAATTATAGCAATGAAATGTAATATAAGATAGTAGTGTCCTATTACCCTTGTTAGATAGATTGTACACTGTTTATTTTTATTTCCCTCTGATATTATTTTCTTGTTGGAATCCCGTTTATTTCGAGTATTCTGCTGTTTTTTATTCAGTTGAAGTAAATAATCGGTATTCCTATTTCAGGAAAAATGTTATACATACATAAACTCACGCTTTTTTCCCAAAGGGGTAGACAGAAACTATATAACGCCACATGCTACGATCCTTACATACTCCTTTCGCTTCATCCACATTCATACATTTTGTCATATACGCACGCCGGTTGAGAGTACTACGCACCTGTCCTTTGTGAAGAACATCACCAATAACAGAAAAATGTTATATTAGTACGTAAATAAGAAAATGATTCAAGCTTGTTTGATTTTAGTGCTTGCTTCTCCAATATATTCGATACATTTGGTACTTTCCGGAATAGTTAAGATGAAAACCTACGCTAAAGGTAAAAATTCACATTTGTTCTCCTTATTTAATCGGCATTCCCCTTAACACATATGTTGAGAACCTAATATCGTCTTTAGTTTGTATCGTCTACAATATTAACGCCACAGGTGCTAACGTAATCAAAGGGCAGGGGTGCTCACTACAAATAATTTGAATATTATTAAGTTCCCTATTCGCTGTGGTTGTAATAATGACAAAATGTTGAGGAGACGTGACATTTTGGGGTGATGAACGCTTATATTACGGTGTCTCCGATATAATATGTTTCAAGATTATGCCCCTTTTACATGAGCGAAATTGTAAAAGGAAAGACATAACTGTTTGGTTCACGACTTAGAGCCCATTCACACAGCGGATCCGTTTTCGTAGGACCGTTTTATTTTATTTTTATTTTTTATTTTATTTTTATTTATTTTTGTAAAACTTAAACTATCATTACAGGTCTTACCCTAATGCGACAGTTACGATCTAAATTTTTATTAAAATATATTATATTTTTATTTTATCCGTCGGTACTGGATGTGTTGTGCACATCTGTCGAATTCCGTTCCATCTGGCAGGCAGGATACGATAAAAATAACGGATCGTGTGTGAAGGCATCCATACTTCTCCATACATCTCCATGTACGGATCCGTTTTTTATATTGTTCCCGGCATCCAGTTTTTGATGACAAAACGGAACGTGTAAAAATGTCGGACAAGTGTTTTTTACTGGATTCGGAATACTGTCGTGTATGTGAACTCGCTCATACAACTACAAGCGCCACCACCAAAATAAAAAATATAGAAGTATTAAATATAAAGTGCAACTATTATTTTTTGTGGGACGCAGTATATTTAAATTGTGCTTTAAACATTTGTAGTTGTTATTTTCATTAATTTTAAAGTGCTTCTAAATACATCCGTTTTTTATGGTTTAAGATCAAAAAGAATTACATTCACTTACATGAAAACCAGCTTATTTCTAATAGAAGAAAGAAAGAAAGAAAAGAAAGAAAAGTATTTATTTTCCGCCCACGCGGACGCATACGGATACTTAAAATTAAAAATATAATGTTTCTTAAAAATTAACACTTAAATTTAAACCTATTATATTAAACAACACGGTAACCCAAACACACAAAAAAAAATAAAAAATCTATGGTTACTATTATTTAGTCTATGGTGCACGGGCTACCATAACCTTAAATCCTCATGCATCATAAAACTAAGTGACACTATACAAATACAAACAATACAAACATTTAAACATGTTGAATTTGTGCGTCGCATGGTGCGTGAAAATTTAGGTCGTTGCTCAGCATTATGCTGAGGCTTCGGACGAACCTAATGCCAACAGCGCTGATTTTCAGCAACAACCTTCGTTCGAGCGAACGTAACGAGAGCACCAGAGAGAACCAGTCGTAACTATCTTAAACTAACTATAATACTATTATTATAACTATATACGAGTATTTAACTATCTTAAATAAACTATAATAATAATAATAAACTATCTTAAACTATCTTAATAAAATGAGTAGTTCTTACGTTAGGCGACGGTTACACAATAAAAGTAAAAGCATAGGTGCATAAACACAATTTGCAATTTTGTTATTTCTAAAATTTGTTTCTTGAGAGCTATTTTGAATGAATACATGGATTTCTGATGTTTTACGTTCTTAGGCAGTTTGTTATAAAGCTGTGCTCCTTCATACAGAATAGTACTCTTACCGTAGTTGGTTCTGGGTGCCTGTAACGCTATATTATTTGCTTGCCTTGTTTTATCTAACAGATGCTGTATAACCAAAGTTTGTAAGTGTATAAGTGTCTTTACAAAATAAAGATCAACATCAAGCTTCAAACTAATTGTGGATCGATAAAAACATTTTGTTTGTAATCATCCTAAATAAATTTCAATGTTTAATTATCTAGGGCAATCAAATCACCCCCAGATCAGCTAAGCGTTTCGCGTAAAACAAATTTCCGGGTCCGCGAAGGGTTAACAATGCCGGTAATAAATGATTTTCAATTATTTCTCTTAAATAATTTATTACGAAACATTAAGGAAATGTTTAGCTCGTTTTAGATGTAATCTGTGATGAACGAAGGGGTAAAGGGGGTCTTTCTTCTTCTTTTCGTTTGGTTAGTGGCTAACCTGGTGTCAGAGTTTATGCCGCCCATGGGCCTCTGAGTTGGCTTCACATGTCGTCGAGACATATCTCTCAGGCGTGCCGGTTTCCTCACGATGTTTTCCTTCACCGTTTTTAGGCAAGTGATAATAATTATACAATATGCATATGAATCCGAAAATTCAGAGGTGCATGCCTTGGGTTCGAGCTTAAGACCTATGACTTGGGAGTCCGACGGTCACAACACTGCTATCACTGCTGTTACTCACGGGGATGATCCAATGTAATAATACCGCGGTCTTACGAGCTTACCTTGCCGCTGACAGCCACGTTTTTGCTAGTGTACACTAGCGTGTGTACTAGTGTACTAGGGTCTTTGTGTGCTCTTGTGTGCAGTGTAATGTGTGTGCGTGTGTGTGTAGTATAAAATGCAGGTAGTTTCTGAAACACCACGTAAGTGTTTCGAGAAACAATGTTTTGGAATCTTTGCCTTCAAAACCTGTCAGTAGTGGTTATCGCAAAATATTACAGAATCGCGAGAATCTTGTTTATGACACATTATTTACAAATAAATACATACATGGCTTTAATGTGGATGCCAACGCACCAGTTACACACCTTGGACACCTTTTTGGTCCAGGCGTGAGACACATGCCTAAAACTTTTATTTTTTTATATCGCAATTTTTATCTGTTGTGTCTCTTTGTGCTGTGTCCAAAAAAAATGTTTCTTTATCTTTAGTTACTGCAAAAACTATTGATCTTTTCTTAATATTCAAACAGTATTTGATAGATTCGCAAAATTTTGTTGCACTCGGCCTTCGGATCCTAAATTCAACAATTGTTGTATCAGTCCAAAAACGCCCGCGATTAGAAAGAGACATGTTAATATCTATACAACGCTCCATCATATTGGAATTATAATACCATAATTACCATGGTTGGCGGATTGGTGATAGTATTGATAACAGTGTTTTGGTATAAACGCACATTAGGACCTAATTCTAACGCGACAAACTTTGTTCCAAATTACATAACATAACATCACGCCTGTAATACCCAAAGAGTTGGGCAGAGGTGTATAGTACCACCCATATATCACCATTATGTTTAAGTCCCATGTAATAGGGGGCGACGCTATTGCCATCGACCGGACACAAATACAAACTCCGGGTGCTACTGACGAATTCCACACGGAAAAACCCAATAACACTTTGCCCGACCTGGGGATCGAACCCGTGACCTCATGATCAGCAGCTGTGCTTGTCACCAGTAGTCCAAAGTTTTTCTAAATGTCGCAACATTATGCTGAGATAGGAGCCCTTTTTGGCTTCGTGCAGGTAGTCTAAATTCTTATTGTTTCTTTTTTTTTATATTGTTTTTGTTTCTGTAACTGCCTGTGTGAGTCCAGAATAAATTATTTTCTTTCTTTCTTTTCTTTCCAGCGAGGCAGTTCTTTCTTTTTCTTTCTTTTTTTTTCTCTTTTAAATAAAACATTGCCCCTCACTAGGATTTCTCCTGTATCGTGGGTGCGTTTACAGACACAAATCTTTACATACACAAACGGCCAGACCCGAAACAACTATTTGTAGGCCATATAAATATTTGATCCGTGCGGGAATCGAACCCACGACCCGTAGCGCAGAAGCCAATCGCTCAGCCACTGCACCAAACGTGTCGTCAAGTTAGTTCCAAATTACGCGATTTTTATCAAATCCATCGCAAAACTTCCAACTATAAGTAAACTAGTCGATGTTACATTAGCCTCTAATATCATCAATCATCATGCATAGCGTTTAGTGCATAAAAAAGCTTTTAGCGGTAACAAAGATGGACATGAAGTTGATATAAATATCTAATGGTCAGGTCAGGTCAACGCCATTTTAGGGGAGTAGTCTTCTATGAAAGTAACGAATTGATTCTAATGTTAAGAATATGATGGAATCATGACTGGCAAAGAAGAGTTTAAGTATAATGAAGATATAAAATAATGAAATGTTTCAAACAAAGTTGTTCTGTTGTAAATTGTTTTATGTGTTGACGCTATTCTACCTGGACAGTTAGTAAAACATTTGTGTAAAGAAACACCTTAAAGTGGTGGTGATATTCTTTAATTATATCATTAGTAAAATATGCGCAACAAAAATAGAGACAATATATAAAATACTAGAGCAAAAATAACACAATGTCACTCCTATGTCTGTGACATTTTCTCGCTGTCTTTGGTTGGCAGATTAGAGGAGTCTAAAGAGACTCCAAAGAGTATTTTTGTTACACTTGTTATGAAAGAATGTATGTATACGAAAAACCTCCTTGTAAATGATTTTTGATATCGAAAATTAAGAAACAACCATGTACTCAGTTGGAAACAATGTTTCAGATACAAGTTGCCAATAGTTTCTGAACAACATCACGTAAATGTTGCTAGAAACAATGTTTCAAAGCTTTTGGTATCAAAACCTGTCAGTAGTGTTTACCGCAACATGTATCAATGTGACAGAAATACATAGTTTCCTATTTTTGAAACAATGTTTGTTACAAACATTGACTAATAAAGTGGCTTAACGTAAGTGTGGTTGTGGTGTGAATTGTTCAATATTAAATGGAACCTCGTTATATTTAGTTTGCTTGAAAAATATGCGTCGTTGGTCTAGTGGTGGCAAGCGCGACTGCCGCTCATGAGGTTCTAGGTTCGATCCCTAGGTCGGGTAAAGTGTTATTAGGTATTTCCGTGTGGAATCCCTCAGAATCAGCCCGATGTTTGGATTTGTGCCCGGTTGATGGCAATAGGCTCGCCCCCATAATGGTGAAATGAGGGTGTTACTATACCTCTGCCCAACCCTTCGGGAAATACAAGCGTGATGCTGTTTATGTTTTATGTTGAAAAATATATAGCAACTTTTAGACCACAAATCAGCCATTAACTCATTTAAACTCTCATTTAATTCCGAATCAAATTAATGAGATGATGGTATTGAAGTTTAGTGATTTGTCGAAAAACATTTTATCAAGTTTTAACCGCGGCGAGGTAGAATAATTAATTCACGACGGAACCACAGCGCGTAAAATTTATTTCAAGCTACGTTGGATTTTATCAAACGAATCCTGTCATCTTATGGCGTTTTGATGTAATATAAAAGTTAAGGCTAGATCAACACGCTCCGATTGTTTTTTATTGCGTTCTTGCTTGACTTTTGGAATTTTATTGGACTACTTTTTCTTTGATTTCCGGCACCTCTATAGTAGAGATTACAAAGTAGAAGTTTACGTTTAATATATAATTAATTCACTTCTTCCTCTTAGCTTTTTCCCAACTATGTTGGGGTCGGCTTCCAGTGTAACCAGATGCGGCTGAATACCAGTACTTTACACGGAGCGACTGCCATCAGACCTCCGCTACCCAGTTACTGGGCAATGCCGATATCCGAAGTTTAGACCGTGTGTCAGACTTTTGGGCTTCTGACTACCCGTAACGACTGTCATAGATATTCGTATGACACCCGGGACCGACTGTTTAACGTGCTCTGCCAGGCACGGAATGTGACTAATCGTAATTAAACTATTATTAATGCACGTAACTCGCCAAATAATATCATATCACAAGGTGGGTTTAGAGCTAGAACACGAGCACAGAGCGTCGTTGTTTGTTGCATTTTTGGTGTAAACGATAATTAATCTTCATCATTTACACCAAAAGAATACCAACGAGCAAGAATGACAACAATCCAGAACTGGAATTCTAGCTTGCACATGCTCTAGAGATCGCTTCGAGAAGCGAGCACGTCCGAACACGAAAGATCGTTCTAAGCAACTGTTCGCACGCTCGTGCGCCTTTTACACCAAGCGAGCGAGCATTCTTAGAAAATTCCATAGAATCTCCACAAACAAGATAGAACAACGAAAGAATGCTCTGTCTCTGTTTACATCAAAATAATTTAATGTATTGGGGATAGAATGAGCATTCGCTCGTTTGGTCTTAATCCACCATATGAGGGTGCATTGTAAGAGCATCCACGAGAGACGATGCTTAAGTTCGTCCGGTGCATCTTGGGCAGTCAGCCACTACCAACTTCGCTGACTGGCTAATCTTTTCAACACGATAGGAGCTATCCTCGTGTAGGGCGTGCCGACAAGAGAATGAAGACACACTGGTGTCGATTCTGCAACACATTTTGACAATACTAAACTAGACTAAACGTTACTGTCACTTTCTTTTTCTATTGAAACAGAAAGAGACAAACACCCTTAGTTTAGTTTAGTCCTGTCAAAGTGCGCAACAGAATCGACACCAATGTCTGCTATTTTTAACTGACTTCCAAAAAAAAGGAAGAGGTTCTCAATTCGGTTGTATTTTTTTTCTTTTTTTTATGTTTGTTACCTCACAACACCGTCATTTTTAATCCGATTTGGTAAACTCTTTTTTGAAGAACTTGAACTTGGAGATGGACAATGGAGCTCCTCAATGACGAACAGTACACATAATATGCTTGGGTTATGAGCAGCGTCCTTAGTCGATCCAACCATGTTTTTATTAAGTGCACTAAAAAGAAAAAAAGAAAAACATTTTGACAAAAATAAAACCGAGTCGGTGCCTTCAACTTGGTTCAGCGTGGATTAGCACCGACTTCTGAAACTATTAATTTATAATATGGTAATTATTTTATTACTTATTTCGTTTTTTTGAAGTTGATTTTATTTTTGTTAAAATGTTTTTTTTTATAGAATAGAATAATTTAATAGAATACTTTGACACGTCGTTCGCAATATTGAAATAACTGGGCTGCCCGCATATACCTTGATGAAAACTTATAAGTAAAATTTAAATGAAGGGCTACATTCTAAGCTCTCTTCAAGCCACTACGTCTCCGGCTAAAAAGAAGCCACCTAAACTATTCCCACTGCTCTCATGAAAAGCGAGAACGCAGCATCCAACCTATACACTGATAATCTCATACTGCGAAATTCTGATTTCCCTAAGGGTGGCTGAACCGTTCCTCTAAGTTCAGCGAATCCTAGCAATATCTTAGGAATATACTATTTTCTTGTGCTCTGTGCTATAAGCACAGAATAATAAATATACATACAGAAACAAAACTCCCTAACTTACGAGTCAAATACCTTGAAAAACGTGTACATGCGAAATTGAACTTTAGTGTTAGGCGAGAGAGTTCCCATTCCGATGTGCGTTCGCGCTCTTATTACATTTCAGTTCCGTCTCTAACATTCGGTTCGGTTCTCTTTTTGTACACAGCGAAGACGCAGCGGTGCGTGGGCATATTTTCATACCTAAATCATGGAGTGACAAGTCTGCTATGAGGACGATAAAAAGTTATAGTTTGAAAACCTATATGACAATGTGGCGTAGCGATCTGCTGTCTATGTCTCAGGTCGCAGGATCGATTTCCGTTTCGGAACAAAGATTTGTTAGGGGTGGACCTTGTCCGGGGTAGCGTTGCATGCTTTTGCGAATCCTGTGACCTCGGCCGAACGGTCAGGAGGAGGAACACCGTTGGTTTTTAGCCGGTAAGAGTCCGGCAGGCCCCCTCGCCTTCCCTGCGCGAGGGACATACATGAGAATTTTCCAACGATATAAATCTTGTGGAGGTAGGTACAATATTTATTTTCTACACTAGTCAACTATTTTTATAGCTGACTAGTGCACTAAAAAAGGTCCATATTTGTGCAAAAAGAATAATGTTTCTGCATCTAAAAGTTTCGTGTAACCAGGGCTCAAAACCCGTGTTTTGATATGAACCGCAATCGTTAGAAACAATATATTTGGAACAACAATCCAACAGTAATTGGATCGACATCACTCGAAGTGAGATACAACAGTAACGAACCTAGTTTATAGAAGTTCTAAATACAACACGTAGTAGGATCACTGTTGGAGCAATTAGTTCTAAGAACACAAGAGAGGATTTTTCGGTAGTATTAGAACATTCGAAACACTCGATAGCGGTTGAACGCTTGCCTTCCATGCAGGAGAGTCTGAGTTCGATCCCAGCCCGTACCTCTGACTTTTCGAATTCATGTGCGGATCAGAATTTGATTATCACTTGCGTTAACGGTGAAGGAAAGACATCGTGAGGAAACCTGCACACCTGAGAGGGCTCCATAAAGTTCTTGATGGTGTGTGTAGTCTGCCAACCCGCACCAGGCCAGCGTGATGGACTTAGGCCTAAACCCTTCTCACTCTGAGAAAAGGCCCGTGTCCAGCTGTGGGACAGTAGTGGGCTAGTTATGTATGTTAGAACACTCAGAATGAGAACGGTTTAGGCCTTAGTCCACCATGGCCTGGTGCGGGTTGGCAGACTACACACCATCGAGAAATTTATGAAGCCCTCTCAGGAGTGCAGGTTTCCTCACGATGTTTTTCCTTCACCGTTAACGCAAGTGATAATCAAATTCTGATCCGCACATGAATTTGAAAAGTCAGAGGTACGGGCCGGGATCGAACTCAGACATGCATGGAAGGCAACTGCTAGGCTATCACTGCTTCTCATTCTGAGAAGAAGCCCGTGCCCAACGGTGGGACAGTAATGGGCTAATTAAATGAGTTCTTTACTCGCAACAGAAAACAAAGGAGTACAACTCCTTGCTGGAGTCTGTTTCCCAATAACTATTCTGGGATTATTTGAGTCACGAATGAATAGGTTCCTTCTAGGCAAACCTGCACCATCATCGATTACATCATCGCTTAATATCAGGTGAGATAGTGCTTAAACGCGGCACCATCCACTGAAAAAAAAGCAATGTACAAGCACGCAATAAGTAAGCAATGCAAGCATGACGACACGTTTGGTGCAGTGGCTAAGCGATTGGCTTCTGCGCTGCGGGTCGTGGGTTCGATTCCCGCACGGAACAAATATTTGTATGGCCTACAGATAGTTGTTCCGGGTCTGGGTGTTTGTGCATGTGAAGATTTGTGTCTGTAAACGCACCCACGATACAGGAGAAATCCTAGTATGGGGCAACGTTTTTTTTAAAAATAAATAAAAATGTGTTCATTAAAATCCTACAACTTTTTCGTTACATACTTAAAACTTCTTCATATGTTTGTTATTAGCAGTGATGGCCTAGTGGTGTGACCGTCGGACTGCCAAGTCATAGGTCTCGAGTTCAAACCCAAGGCACGCACCTCTGACTTTCGGATTCACGTGCGTATTGTATAATTATCACTTGCTTAAAAGCAGTGAAGGAAAACATCGTGAGGAAACCGACATGCCTGAGAGATATTTCTCGACGGCATGTGAAGCCAAGTCAAAGGTCCATGGGCGGCATAAACTCTGACACCAGGTTAATCACTAACCACATGAAAAGAAGAAGAACTTGTTCATATTTCTAATTATTAAACTTTTATTCAGTGCATGGAACAAATCTAGGGACGAACCTACATACCTATTAAAACTGTATATTAAAATTTGTTTAAAGCGGTCCACATGCTTGCATTTCCAGCGTTTCCTAGAAATCACTTAACAGAGGGATTCCAATTAATTTTCCCTTTGCACAGTCAGCCGCCAATATTTCAATGGAAATGCATTAAGCCTGGAATACACATGCCTATAACTAGCACAATGGCATGCAAGTTGTTTGTAGAAACCAGTCACTGGCACATAAAAAGGCATGCCTGTATAAAGCATGCAAGTAAATTGCATAACATTTGATTTTAAGTATGCAATATGCAGCGAGGGTGGCGTGTTGCAAGTAGCATACCCAATGGCACGTCTGATCGCGTCCCACAGCTACAGACATGCCATTTCAACAGGCAATTGTTTTTTTAAACTGTGCCCAGCACTAGGATGTCTCCTGTATCGTGGGTGCGTTTACAGACACAAATCTTCACATGCACAAACGCTCAGAACCGGATAGTCTAAGTATAGAACGACCTTCACCGAGCTGGTAATGGATGAAAAGTATTTTTTATCAAACTAGCTTTTGCCCGCAGCTTCGCTTGCGTGATTTTTTTTCACCCCCTTAGGGGTTGAATTTCGAGAAATCCCTTCTTAGTGGATGTTTACGTCACAAAATGAACCTACTGTCAAAATTTCAAGTTTCTAACCCCAGCCGTTTAGGCTGTGCGTTGATAGACCAGTCAGTCAGTCAGCTTCTACTTTTATATATTATATAGATTAAATATGTCAATAAATATATTGCAAATTTCTGACGGGAAAAAATAGTCAACCTAACATTTGCATAAATATTCTATAGGCTTCATACTTTCGATTGCCAGTATGGAATTTGTCTATTAACCAAACCAGAGAAACGTATAAAAAAAAACATATTCTGGCCTGAAATTTTTTAGTCAACTCATTTGCAATATATTTATTGACATATTTAATTTGATATAAAATACTTTCCATCCATTAACCAGCTCGGTGAAGGTCGTTCTATACTGGGATCCTATACTAGGAACAACTATTTGTAGGCCATACAAATATTTTATCCGTGCGGGAATCGATCCCACAACCCGTAGCGCAGAAGCCAATCGCTCAAGCAATGCACCAAACGTGTCATCAATTAAACGAGGTGCCATTAAAAGTCATGACATGCAATTTTTTGGCATGCGAGCTATACTTACTTATTTGTCGGGCATATATATTTAGGGCTTTAGGCTGGACTTCCACAAGAGCTGTGCGAGGAATGGGTAATGTGTTTTTTTTTTGTTTTGTTTTTTTTTTTATAAAAACGTTGCCCCACACTAGGATTTCTCCTGTATCGTGGGTGCGTTTACAGACACAAATCTTCACATGCACAAACACCCAGACCCGGAACAACTATCTGTAGGCCATACACATATTTGTTCCGTGCGGGAATCGAACCCACGACCCGCAGCGCAGAAGCCAATCGCTTAGCCACTGCACCAAACGTGTCGTCATGTGTAATGTGTTAATGTGTACAAATGAGCGGTGCGAGGATAGGTAGCGGACTCTTTTCGAATATGAGGGTGGTGTGGCGGGAGCGGTAGGTACACATTCCTCGTAACACATTCCTCGCAACACATTCCGCACAACACATTACTCGCAACGCATTCCTCGCAACACATTCCTCGCAACACATTCCTAGCAACACATCCCTCGCTCGCATTTCTCGCTTGTTTTGTATGAACAAAAACCTTGCTTCACTAAGCCCATAAGTATCCACCAGAGCTGCGCAGAGCGAAGCTAGGTAAATGAAAGGATTCTATTGGTGCTTACAAAACACATTCCTCGTTACGCAGCTTAGCACAGCTCTGGTGGATGCTCAGGCTTAGTAAGCTCAGTTCTAGAGAGCACTCACAAATGTTTTAAAGAACATCTATGAATATATCAGTCAAGAAATATTTGAGCATCAAGAGGAAATGCTGCAGTTTTGGTTCTAGGAATGAGTAGGATTACGAAGCATTTATTAATTAGATAGGATCAGGTTTTCTACGAACCGAATTGACGGCTTGAAATTAATTATAAAAAAGTGGAAGCTAAAGAATGAACGGAAAATCTCTGTGTACTTTGCTAATAAGATTAAAATGAATTTAAAGACCGTCTCATTAATGTGGTGGATGGATATCTTATAGCAGCACATTTTGTGGTACACACACACACAGGGAAACATGACTCAAGAGAGAGAGAGAGAGCACTTGCAAAAATGCTGAAAATTAGAAAAAAGTTTCGTCATAGGGGGTAATATGTGACGTCATGTCACGTATTTTGTAGTATAAATAGATCACAAAACACAATTTATTGTTCCCATTGGTTGGAGACCCTTCAGGTCTCACCAATGACTGCCCGGTTACGTAGAAACGGTCCGCAAGACCATCTACAAGCAGTCGAATAGAAAAATAAAAGTTGTTTTTGCCTACTAACTACTTCATCAAGATCTAAACATAACCCCCGGTTTCGCACAAGCTTCAAATTCATCTGCTGTTAAACCTCACGTCGACAAATTTGATTGGTCAACCAAAATACTAAAAACCAATCATATCACTTGACATGACAGCTGATAAGTTGCTGATATTTTTTGTTTGTTGAAGTGTCCTCTACTCATATATACCTACAAGAAAAAAGAGCGCCACAACTTAAAAAAAAAATGGCGACAGATTGACATTACAAAGATTCTACCCCCTTTGAATCTAAATAATTATACTAGCATTTAATAGTTAAATTACATCTCTTGATAAGATGAGCGCTTCAATTCCGGTCTCGGTAACTACTCGATGTTATGCTACAAAGTTACCGACTAACTTTTGATGAGGCGAAGTTCCAGTAAAACTAGGATTAACTGTGTTTTTACCGCCTAGGAAACAAATCGTGTTGTTTCGATTGCAGTTTGTATTTTAGCATTAAATAACTTTTCTGTCGGATATGATTAAATTGATGACCGAAAGTAGGAGTTTAATTAGCAGATTACGGTAAAAAAGGAAGTACCGTAGTACAGAAAGAAGAACATTGTGGGAAGAGACATCCGCCACCCCCTGACTTCGTGAAATCTCAGGAATATTTGCCTCCCGAACGTGAACTGCAGTGGCCTGTATTTATTTATTTATTTATTTATTTTACTTTAATTATAACGGTATTAGCACACCAATTACAACAATTAAAGACAATGACAAAATACAGTTTAAAAAGGTATTTCAAAAGAAATAAAAACAACATTAATTTACACACAGTCATACATCCTTCTCGCAGAAACGCAAACACTCTAACAATATATTCGGCCATCCATCCGCAAACAAATCACAGTCAGGATTGGCGTACAGGAGAGCGTTGAGTGCGATGAGGGTGCGTGGTATGGGCGAATTAGCGCGCGCAACGGTGCGACACGACGGCACGGCGAACAACTTGTGCCTTCTGCTACGTCGATAGTTGTTGGGAGCAAAAAATCGACACAGCCCATCATGCAGATCAGGTGCATCAACTTTTCCCCTGAGGATTTTGCACATGACTATAAGTTGGTGACTTTCCCGTCTGACCTCCAAGGAGTTATACCCCAGACAACCCAAAAGAAATTTTGTTGGATACATAAACGGATAGTAACCGTTGACGCGCTTGTATAGATAGCGGAGGAAGGCTTTTTGTACCTTTTCAAGCAGAAGAGCGTATGTGCTCTCGTGTGGATTCCACACACACGCAGCACTTTCTAGCTTGCACCGTACCAATGCCCCAAAAATTAACCGTATCACATGGTGGTTACGAAAGTCATGAGAATTTCTAAGGATGAAACCCAAACGCTTAAAAGACTCTTTTGCCAGAGCTATTATGTGATCGTGGAATGTTAATTTGCGATCGAACGTGACTCCCAAGTCCTTCATGGTTGCTGGACGAGTTACGCTATTGCCATTAATTTTATAATCGTAACATATTGGGTGCCGCCCTCGACCGAAAGACATTGCGTAGCATTTAGTGGGGTTGAATTCCATCCGGTTCTCATGGCTCCATTGGTATACAGTATCGACGTCCTGCTGCAAAGCTATACAGTCTGCATCAGACTTAACCTCTGTGAAGAGCTTAAGATCATCAGCATACATCAAGCATCGGGAGTGCTCCAAAACGGTAGGAAGGTCGTTAACCATCAGCAAGAACAATAGAGGCCCCAGTATAGAGCCCTGGCTCACTCCGGAACGCGTGTGATAGGGTCTAGACTCGTACACCCCGAGTCTGACGAATTGCTGGCGATCGCGGAGATAGTCTGCAAGGAGCCGGAGAAGTCCCGGGGCAAAGCCTATGGTGCTCAGTTTTGCCAGCAATATATCGTTATTGACTCTATCGAACGCCTTCCGGAAGTCAAAGTAAAGCACGTCTACTTGTGAGCCTTGGTCCAGCCTGGTCGATATAAACTCTACGAGAGTCAATAGGTTAGACTCAACGGACCTCCTTGGTCTAAAGCCGTGCTGCTCATTACAAAGGTATTTTTCCACCTGTGCAAGTATGTATTTGTGGATAATGCTCTCAAACACCTTTGCTGGAGACGATAATACCGCAATCGGCCGGTATTCCTCTACCCTTGACTTATCAGACGACTTTGGTATCGGCCTAACCCTTGATAGTTTCCACTGGGGCGGGTACTGCCCAGTTTTCAATGCCAGATTAAAAATATGACAAAAGGGAATGCAAAAATGTTTATTTGCCAGCTTTATCATCATAGGAGGAATACTGTCGGGTCCTGTAGAGCTACTCGGTTTTAATTTGTTGATTGCATACATGACATCCCTAGCTGTGATGTGAAAAATATTGACATAATCACCATTGCAACTCTTATCCTGGCTGTTTGCTAAATCAGAATTAAGTTCAGGTATGTCTGGTAAAAATACACTGGCAAAAAAGCTAGCAAAAACCTCAGCCGCATCCACCCCAGAAAATGTTTTACCGTTATGTATAACATCAGGTTCAAACCCTCCCTTGATGCGCAAGCTAGAAATGTGTCGCCAAAACTCACGCGGATTAGACTGTATATTATCTTCTATGCATTTCATATATGAAGTGTAAGAGGCTGCTGTACGAATCTTAAGGTCTGCTCTAAGGTTGGAAAACAATTTGTAAACATTTTTGGATTCCGTTTTTTTCCATAACGCGTGTAATTTGCTCTTATATTTAGTGTCGCGGATAATGTCACCGGAAAACCAGACGGGATAGCGCCCACTTACAGTGTTCTTACGTCGCTTTTTGGGCATGCACTCATCAAAATAACTATAAACAATCTTGTATAAACAGTCTGTAGCATTATAAACATCATTTGCTTGCAACACGGTACTCCAGGAGCTTTCGGATAACAACAAAGACAGTCGCTCGAAATCGCATTTGTTGAAGTTCCAATCTTTGGAAGTACTGATGTTACTCGGCTCCATAGAATCAGAATGACGAGCCGTGTCAACCCTTACCTCGATGTCCAAAGGCGGGTGATACGCGTCAGGCGGAACCATTCCGTCAGTAGCTGTGACTCGGACCTCGCGCACGTCATCGCTTTCCTGAACCAATACGACATCTAATATTCCTCCATGTTCATTATGCACTACATTCTTTTCTGACAGGCTACAATAAGACATAAAATAACAATAATAATTATTAACATTTATGGAAGCACTATTCAAATTGAGGTCACCTAGTATCAAAACAGGTGCCTTAAACGTATTTATAAAACTTTCACTTTTACAAAACAATTCCATGTATTCACTATCAGTTGCAGTTGGCTTAATATACACAACGCATACATAAAACGGACGACCTAACCATGAGAAGCAGGCCCAAAGATCCTCGCCATTATCAGTTTCTAAGTCACGACGCCGGTGCAGAACAATAGGCGCCCGCGCGGCGAGCGCGACGCCACCGCACGGTGTATTTCTATCACGCCTTAGAATACTCCAGTCACCACATTCAAGTTCGGAGTCCTCTACAGAGCTGTCAAGGAAAGTTTCCGAAACTGCTACAATTTCGTGTTCTGTCACTGCTAAATTATTGCGCCACATATTTAGTTTACTTTTTAAGCCGCGCACATTTTGATAGAACGCATTAAAACTAACAATCTTTTTGCTAAGCTTATGTGGGACCATGAAAGGGCTGGTTGTTGAGTGTGGTGGCTGCAGCAGTTTTCCGAGCGCCTCTAAGGTCTGCAGTGTTATCTGGCCTTTGGTAAGGTATCCAAGCCTTGATTTTGGCATTGACCGGCCAAACCTCAGTTGAAATGCACACGTCGTAGGCAGCAGTCGGGACTCCTATCTTATACGATTTATAGTCTCCTCTTGGGGTCAGCTCTTGCACCGTGCACATGCCTGTAGTACAAAGCTGACGAAGATAGTCACGAACGTCTTCAACATCAGACTCCATGTTCCATAGATGCATGTATTTCCGTGGTTCTACGGCTTTCAGGGTTGTTATGGCTGGACCCGCAGTGCCACATAGAGAAGCTGGCCGCGAGTTTCTCCTCTTTTTTACTTCCGTCCACGGTTCAGCATCTTGCACTTCTTGGCATGGGATGGTAGGAGGTCTTACTTCTACACTTTTAGGAACAATCTCTGAACGTTCCCTTTGAACAGGGTTAGCAGGTATTTGAGCACCTGTCAGCAGCTTTCCGTCATTAGCTTTGGTTTCTGCCTTCTTATGCTTGCGCCTGATAGGTGCTAGCGTTGTTAAAACTCCCTGGGTTGCCTCAGTCATGCCAACATGCGGTTGCGATGCTGGAGCCGCAGTTGTCTTATTCGCGTTCGTTTGCCGCTGAGTTGGAGCTTGAGCTGCCAAAGCAACAACAGTTGCCATATTCATGTTGATTTGTGGTCGAACCACAGATGAAGATGAAGTTTCCGGTGCTGGAGTTATCGGTTCTGGCTCAATTATATTTGTTGGTGTCTGAGTTGCGGTAACAGAAGTGACTGCAGCAGCAGCAGCGATAGTAACGACAGCTTCAAGTTTCTTATTAAGTTCTCTAACTTCGGCTGCGTAATCAACCATCTTAGTCTCGTAACTTATTATCAGAGATACTGCATTACTGATCTGACCTCTCATCAACTGCATCTCTTGTCTTAAACTCTGCACTTCTTCCGTTGTTGATAGCTGACTTATCGAGTCAACAATACAACTTTCCTCAGCTGGAATTGATGGTATCACCCGCTTTCTATAAGTAACATTATCATCACTAGACGCGAGCCATTTTTTGGCCAAACCAACCGGAGTCAAACTGTTGTCGCCTCCCCTCTTTAATGCACAACGGCACTCAGGACAGGCCCACGTAGTGCGAGATTCCATAATGTTTCCTCCTCCCGCACAATGAAGATGATATAGTTTGTTGCAACTATTTATTGTACATATTAATTGTTCCTCCCCACCGTCAATAGTGCAACAGCATGCAGCGCAATTCATAATGAGGCAAAAGCAGTGACAATTTAAGTCCAGATGGGCGTGAACCGCTAATAGCAAACAAACAGCTGATAGATACGCGGAGAAGGCACAAGTGCAGCGTAGGTGGGTACTTGTATGTTGTCTGTCTTATGCACCGATGCGCGATGACGCAGCGCCGAGCAAACGAAGCGGGCGTGCGGCGGGTTGTCGTAGGTCAGTTACACGACCGTTAATAAAAACTCTCAATGGTTATTTGCTTGTATCTTCGGTATTCCTGGTCAGATTTTCACAAAACAACCACCACTGCACGCATGCTTCTACAAGCCACACAAATGTCCAAATTTCACCACTATAACTGCACTTCAGACTACTTTAACTTTAAAATATTTGTGGAGCAAACGAATAAGGTGTTACCACGGCGACTACCGACCGACGCTATTTGTATGGAAAGCACTCAATCGATTGCGTGTCCAAGTAGGCCGTTGCAAACAGAATTTGGCGAAATAGGGGATCATCGATCAATTCGACACCCAGTGCGAGTGCGGTGCTCCTGTCCAAACTATGTCTCACTTGCTGGAGTGTCCCAAATGTCCGTCTACCTGCATCTTTAATGATCTGAAGAGCGCCACCAAAGCTGCAATTAATATGGCCACCTACTGGGCGTAAGCATTATAATTCATACATAATGAAGTACCGTCGATACGAAAAGAAGAAGACGGTAAAAAAGTATAGTCAAATGATTAATTCTTTCCAGCATAAATCAATCTAGTCAATTCTGTCTGGTTCTATTAGACTTAATTTATATACTACTTGTTTAATGTTACATAATTTGTAACAGTTAGGCATATTAATAAATGTCTGATAGATCAGTTTAATGTCATTTAAAAATTTAAAAAAAAAAACAAATATATGTCGGAGAATAAATAATTTAGAAAATAATGGAGGGTAGTCGTCAAGATGAATCAACGTACTCGACGTTATAAAAACGGTTGTCATTCAACGGAGCGGGGCATTCCATATCGAACAGCCGAAGAAGTCTGACCTTTTATATCTGACTAGCCTATCCTTATTTCCTGAATTTGTGTAAATTGTAATATTGTGATATATTGTGAATTAGCTTCTGTAACTAACGACTAACCCAAATACAAGTACTCTCAGTGATGGAGAGTCTATGTTTGTTTTATTTACGAAATACCCGCTTTACCTTCTGATAAGCAGACACTGGTCTAAACTGTAATGCTATACTCAATTCTATCAAATTCTATAAACGGTGTGTGTCTGCGACATATATTTTCATAATTCCGATGACGTTTATTAAATGTTTTGACAGCCCCATTTGAGATGCCGCTCTGAGGCCGCCATATTGAGAGTAGATTTTAATACGGATTTTAGGCCCGTATAACAGCTTTCTGGGAGATCTTCTAATAAAGAAGAATCCCATACATTTGACAACGTTTTCTTACATACCTCCCATATCATGTTAAAACTATACTTAAGAGAGATCTTTTTTTTTTTTTTTTTTCCTTACCGACTCTTGTACATGGTCTTGCGGACCTTTTCTACGTAACTGGGCTATTATTGGCGAGACCAGAAGGGTCTCCGAACCAATATCTAAACTAACTACCTAGCTAACTACGCTAACTACTGTAACATCATGACTATTATAGCAGCAACACCTCTAAGGGCGTCCCCTAGGGGGGACTCGAACCTCTTAGGGTGGTGAATGCGAGAGGACTGGGAGGGATACGACAGCTTGATGAGGGCTGCATTAACAACGGTGTGACTGCGCGGAGTCAGAAGGGACGACCGGCTCCGCGGCTGCGAGAGATCTTTCAAATGAGAGTTGTTTATTTATACGGGCCTTTATGTTTAACGTTGAATAAATATTACCATACATTGATAGATTATGCACTACTTTGATGTACCAGCACAAATCATTATACCATCAAACACAGCCGACATATTTTTCGTATAATGTTAACATAACATAAGATCACGCCCTGTATTCCGCGAAGGGTTGGGCAGAGGTGTATAGTAACACCCTCATTTCGACGTTATGTATAAGTCCATGTAATAGAGGGCGAGCCTATTGCCATCAACGGGCCAAAAACCAAACTCCGGGCTGCTACTGAGAAATTCCACATGGAAACACCCAATAACACTTTGCCCGACCTGGGGATCGAACCGAGGACCTCACGATCAGCAGTCGCGCTTGCCACCACTAGACCAACGGGGCAGTTTTCGTATAAACATTATCCAGAACTGCCTTGTTGGTCTAGTAGTCGCAAGTGCGACTGCTGAGCATGGGGTTCTGGGTTCGATTCCCAGGTCAGGCAAAGTGTTATTAAGTTTTTCCATTAGGAATTTCTCAGTAGCAGCCCGGAGTCTGGATTTGTGCCCGTTTAATGGCAATAGGTTCGCCCCCTATTACATGGGACTTAAACATAACTGGCGAAACGAGGGTGTTACTATACACCTCTGCCCAACCCTTCGCGGAATACAGGGCGTGATGTTATGTTATGTTATTATCCAGAAATCATAGCTGGCCACATTTTACAAATAACATTCCAGTAGTTGATTAAAGAAAAAAATAACACTACTCACATTGTATTTTATATTATTTTAAATTAAAAAAAACATGTGCAACATACGAAGCAACACACGTTGCTGTCACAACGTAGACAGGAACAAACGGTTTGCAATCATGTGCCGTCGACTGTACGCGAATGTACCTACTGTAATTTTCACTTGTGAAATATCATCGCGGATGTACGAGTATGAATCATATTTTGTAAGAAATGTGTTTTGTTTTTTAAAATTGAAATCGTGGATTTGTTTATTATTTGATATACACTCGGGAGCAATGAATCCGGGGCACCAACATACACAAAATAATGTTAAATTGTTAAACAATGTTTTCCGATGGGTTTATGTTGGTGACACAGATTCATTGCTCCAGAGTGTAGTTCGGTTAATTTTGGATACACTGGAAAGAAATCAGTGCGCTCGGGTAGATACTTTGTTTTACACTAACAACAACATATATTAGTCCACAGCTGGACATACGCTTCTCCCTCTCATCTTGAGCCCTCTCACTCACTCAGTTGCATTTTAAGTATACTCTTCCCCGTAAACGCCAAAGTTACCAGTAAAACTGAGTAAAGAAATGCTTACTGCAGCCCCCCCAAACAACAATTAATAATTTCATCGTTTTCATAAACTACTAACTTTAGGATATCGTCATTACCCAGTAACTGGGTAATGGAGGTCTGATGGCAGTGGCTTCGTGTAAAATACTGGTATTCAGCCGCATCTGGTTAGACTGGAAGCTGACTCTAATATAGTTGGGAAAAAGTTAGGCAGAACATCGTCTACATAAACTACAATATACTCTTCATCCTTGCATTATTCCAAGAGAAGAAAGGTCAACCTTTATTATAACCAGATGTGGCAAAATATGAATTAAAGCTAGTCTACAAGACTCTCATCTAAGTTCAATAAGCTACCGTGTCAATTAACCCGTCAAGTGTCGGGCGCACATACGGGTGTGCGTAAGAAATTCGGGCGTGAAGTGTCGGAGGTACACACGGGTGTGCGTAAGGAACGCGCTCCTATAAATTCGGTTCGTGTAAACAGTAAAACAAAACGTACAAAATCCGCTACCATAGGAGCGCGTTCCTTACGCACACCCGTGTGTGCCTCCGACACTTCGCGCCCGAATTTCTTACGCACACCCGTATGTGCGCCCGACACTTGACGGGTTAAATTAAATTTACAAAACACCCGTCCCCAGGTATAACTTGTGTTTATTTTATTCATTTGATATTCTCTCTCTAACCAAAAATAATGACTTCATCCCACGAAACAAAATTAAACTGAACAAGCGAATACAGTATTGAAACGTAAAATTCTTAATCCTACGCAGACAAGCGTTTATTCTCATGAATATATGTATTTGTTTTCCCACTTGTGGAAACTGTTTGACAATATACCTCAACTTTTGAATAGAATATACTAGAAATATAGGAAGTGCCCACTGCCTCGTTGGTCCAGTGGTAGCAAGCGCAATTGCTGATCGTGAGGTCTCGGTTCGATCCCCAGGTCGAGCAAAGTGTTACGTGGTGTCTTGCGTAAGCGAAAAACGCGACACGGTGCGACGCGACGCGACACGACGTGAACAAACACTCGTTACGTCGCGTCTCGCTACATAGGCCGCTAGTAGGGAATGCCGTTGTCTTGATCGCGTTTGTCGCGTTCGTCGCTTACGCAAGACACCGCCTTATTTTTCCGCGTGGAATTCCTCAGTAGCAGCCCGGAGTTTGGATTTGTGCCCGGTTGATGGCAATAGGCTTGCCCCTTATTACATGGGACTTAAACATAACGGCGAAATAATGGTGTTACTACACCTCTGCACAACCCTTCGGGGAATACAGGTGTGATGTTATGTTATGTAGGAAGTCTTATTTGCAACCGCCACTGCCTATTGTGCATGTAGCTTTTGCTAAAATCTGTACAACAGTTTTTCAGCTGCAGCGCTTTATTTTACTTGTGTACGTTAGACACCTCTTTTGTTTAAGCTCTCGATTTTGTCCCGTCAAAAGAATTGTATAGGCTTTGCTCGTAAAAGGTTGTTGATTGATTCTGAATAAAGCTTTTGAAAAAACTTTGTTGAAAGTGTTTTTTTTTTTTAATAAAATGTTGCCCCACACTAGGATTTCTCCTGCATCGTGGGTGCGTTTACAGACACAAATCTTCACATGCACAAACATCCAGACCCGGAACAACTATCTGTAGGCCATACAAATATTTGTTCCGTGTGGGAATCGAACCCACGACCCGCAGCGCAGAAGCCAATCGCTTAGCCACTGCACCAAACGTGTCGTCAAACGTGTCGTATTATACTGTTACTACAAAAATGTACGGAATTTGTGTACGAAGAATGACTATAGACTCGCTTTTTATCACACGACTATTGTTAGTCTTCAGTGAACCGACCAACATTTACATAGACCACGCCTTTGCTGACTATCTGCTAACTGTACTCAAACAGAGACAAAGTATTGTGAATAAAAAAAAAGCAGGTACATGGACAGGATAGTACCTAACTCGTTATTTACGCCATTTCCCCTGCATAGTAAATAATTATAAAATTAAGTAGGTATAGCATACAGAAAAAAAAAGAAATTTAGCCGTCGCAGGACGCCTGGCAGAATGAAACATCGAAACACATTATGTAAATAAAACACTGGCCGTATCAAACCGAACGGAGACGACTAGTTAGGGTGTTACTACACCAATCGATCGATCGTCGATCGATGCCATCGATCGACATCGATGCCATTATTTATATTACAAAAATCCGTCAGCTTCTCCATCTGTTCCTTCTCGCTCCACATTCTATGATGACACGTATGTTTACTTAGCTACGAGTATATTGGCCTAAAACTCCATATAAGTGTTGAGGGTAAACTCACCGCCCTTTCCCGTACATGACATCAATCACTGCTGTCAAAGGCTCAAGGTCACCGGCAAAGGTGTTCAGATGACGTCACACGAGCGTATCGCTCGACATCAGGGTTGTCGACCTTTCGCATTTTTATGGAGTGTTATGAAAAGAACCTTTGGAATTCTGCACTCATTTTTTGCGGTCGTTACGAGTGAGTGAGCTTTTTGTATAGGAACTAAATATTATTTATACCCTTGCAACAGTAAACTTTGTTTTTTAGGGCACTTTACTAAAGCAAAAAGTTACGATAGTTCTCTTCCCACTAAATCTTTCCCTGCAAATATAAGAAAATATCAATCGTATCATTTTAAATTCCATCAGTGTTCACCATTCACCACATTCATTCATTCAGGGGCTCGTGGCTAATTAACAAGCACGCCGATCATACGATTTGCGAGGTTAAGCTGCGCTTGCCGCGGTCAGTCCGTGGATGGGTGACCGTTTGTTATACATCGAGACCCCTCCGTGCCTCGGAGAGCACGTTAAACAGTCGGTATGAATACCTATGAAAGTCGTTACGGGAAGTCAAAAGCTCGAAATTCTGACAACTGGTCTAATCTTAGAATATCAGCATTGCCCAGTAACTGGGTTGTGGAGGTCTGATGGCAGTCGCTTCGTGTAAAATACTGGTATTCAGCCGTATCTGGTTAGACTGGAAGCTGACACCAACATGGGAAAAGGCTAGGCAGAATAGAAACAGTGATCACCATTCAAATAATCATTTGCGTTTTTTCTTAAATGTCATCTACCTATATATCTATACATATAATAAAATAATCTATATCTATCTATCTATACATATAATAAAACTGTAGAACAGTTCAATTCTGTACATTGAATAAAAATAATAAAAAAATACCCTTAGGTCTTCATCTAAGTAACACAAGCAAAAAAAAATTAATTTTGAATTTTTTGTCTGTCTGTCTGTTGTCCGGCTTTAACACAAAAACTACTAGACGGATTTTGATGAAACTTTTTTTGTTATACAGCTATTAGTCGGGGCATTCTTCGAAAAATATTAACAAACATTGAGAACGTCATTAGCATTATCTCAAAGTTAAGAATGCAGATGTTTAATACTGTTTAATTACTTATGATAATGAAAACTCAAACTATACCGCTGCCGTCAAGCAATAAGACAAGAATAAAAACAATCTGACAATACTATAACGTTAACAACCCGGGAGAAGAATGATTTGTTAAAATAATGTTAAAAAATTTCGAAGATTCACCCAGTCTTCGGCAACATATAGGCTATAATTTATTTTGAAGATCGGAATATCAGATTGATATTTTTGTCTGTCTATCTGTTGTCCGGCTTTCACGCAAAATAGAACATAATATTATATCGGTTGTCAAATATTTATGAGTGCGTTCAGAAATTTATTTTGTGTAAACTAAGGAAATTATATCAAGCTACTTAAATATAGATCTAATGACAAATGACTTAATTAAAAAACAAAAAAAAAAGTTAAATCGATTAGTTCAGGTAGGTAGGGTAGGGTAGGTAGGTACGGTAGGTAGATAGGGTAGGTGGGTAGGGTAGGCAGGTAGGAAGGGTATGTAGGAAGGGTAGGTAGGTAGGGTAGGTAGGTAGGGTAGACAGGCAGGATAGGCAGGTAGGGTAGGCAGGTAGGGTAGGCAGATAGGGTAGTCAGGTTGGATAGGCAGGTAGGGTAGGTAGGTGCGCCGTAGATATCATAAATGATTTTAATGTTATGGAGATGAACTTATATTATATTTGCTTATTTATATTTATGCTTGGATACTGGACATTGTTAATTATTATTTTCTTGGCATGGCATGTATTTTTTTTTCCTTTTTCGTTGATGTGTATGTGTAAATTCGACGGTCCCTACGTATACTATGGAAACTACAAAATCTTAGTTTTTATTTTATCTGATTAAAATGTGTGAAATTATGTTATCTTAAAGGTTATAAAATAATATTTTTTATGGGACCAAATGGCAACTATTCCGTATCAAACTAAAGAAGACTCACTTAAATCGGATCATAAATCTCAGCGTAATTGGTGTACATACATAATAAAATAAAAACTGAGATTTTGTAGATTCGATAGTATACGTAGGGACCGTCGTAATGTGCTGAGCTGACTTTAAATTCTGTGTTAAACTTATATTATTATAATGATTGCGTAGGTAGATTTGTAAAATATTCAGACACATTGTGAATTGTTATTGAATAAATGAAATGAAATGAATGAAAAATGTTGCAAAACGGGAAAAACGCAGACGAAGTTGCGCGGGTCAGCTAGTATTGAATAAAGTTCCTGGGCGTTTTCCAAAAAAATTGTACTTACGTTGAATAAAATTTGTGTCCGACCACTTTCGGAAAAAAATCGGATTTTATAAGGTTTTTAGTACATAACATTTATTATAACAATACAGTAACATCTAAGCTCCTAAATCAAATAAAAATAAGGTCCAAATCTACTATCGATCAAAAATAAAGTCAAAATAAGTAGAAATAGGTCGATGTTTTTGGTATGTCCAACACCTACCCTGTTATGTTCCGAGTCACATAATATGGTCGTGTTATATGTTATTATCCAAACGCTTTGAATTTACTGGTCATTAACGACCGTTACTTCAATTTTAAACCTTTAAATATACTTGTTACGGTTGAAAATTATTTTAAAACACTAGATTTTGGGTTGTCCTGCAAAATTGCGTATGATGGAATTTCCGCATACATGACCGCATTTTCAACGACTTCCAACAAAAAATCCTACCAATTTAGTACATTTTCCCAAATATAGCAACATTATAAGTCAATTCTAGCTGCCATATTTCATTTTTGACAGCCAGATATACGTAGTATCTACTATAACATCTGTGAGCCAGATCGCCAACAAAACGTACTCGAAGTGCTTGTCTCGACTCGTGTAAAAAAAATATTTCCACAAACGACACTACTTTTCTGCAGGTAATGTATTCATGTGTATTTGACTATATTTTCTATTAAACTTGTCAATTAATTGTTAATTGAAATTTTAAGTTACATTCAACAAAAGTTTGATAAATTAATTAGTAATTCATTTGAAAATTTTATTGGCCTGGTTACGTTTCCTCCACTAACGTTACTGTCGCATGAATGGAACTCAAAAGTGACGTAATGGAATCCTAAAGGCCGTTTTATAAAGTAACCGTTTCAATAAGTGTTCTGAGGTCTAAATAAATAAATGTAAATAAAATAATTCGGAAATGACTCCAAAATTTTGAAATGAATTATCTAAGTGTACTAATATTGTAAAGAAGAATTATTTGATTGATTGTTTGTTTGTTAGCATTGAATAGGCTTCGAAACTACTGGACCGAATTGAAATTCTTTCAAAAATTATTTTCTTTTTGGGAAGCTCCACTATTCTCGGGTAACATAGGCTATAAAACATCACGCTACGACCGACGGGACCGGGCAGCAAGGGAACGCGGGTGAATCCGCGGGTGAAAAGCTAGTTATCTATATTTTAGTTTAAATGTCTTATTAATAATATTATCTTTACTAGGTTAAATAGAAGTTAATATGATTGTTGTCATAATTGTGGGTCATATAGACGTTGCCTTACAGTTCCTGAACGTCATTTTGAGTTCCATTTACGTCACTTGTCCTATTATTACTGTGATTTATTTTCTAAGACTAATTAACAGATTTCAAAGAAATATTACTGTTTTTTGATCATTATAGTTTATTATTAATTTTTAACTTGTTATAATTAAATATTTGAAAGAATATTTGTCATATTTGTCGTTATAGGAAGAAAAAAATATAGTACAAAGTACTCAAATGTAGCGTAAGGAACATTTATATTTAAAAAATGTTTGTTTAGATTCAATAAGCTTTTAATTACCAATGTTTTTTTGAAGGCTGATTGTGTTTAGATTCATAAATAAAGTTAAGAAATACTGAACTACTTTTAGTTTTATTTAAAACCATTTTAAAATTAGTAACGTAATGGAATTCCTCACGAACGCAATTGAATTTAAATTGTAATTATTTTCAAAATTCTTTATTATTTTCTTAGAACAATACTATTTTCATATACCTCATACTATATTTTATCAATTTCATTACATTTTAAAGCTAAATGTTAAACTCATTTATGTGGAATTCTAATTACGTTACCGACCATTTTTTTGGAAAACGCCCTCCTAATGTTGTAAGGATGATGTAAGACAGTGTAATTAGCTTTTATCATATTAAACAGAGTTTTGATTGATCCTCCAAATTCTAATAATGATGGACATGTCTTGTTAATTGGAGTGCAGTGTAACTTGTCTGAAAATGATTGATCTTGATCAGAACATGTTCCCAATATAGGATAGCCAGGAGTTATACGGTCAAACACCTCACAACTTGAGGTTATTGGTAAATAAATCAAATGGGCCTGTAGATTTAAGTATTATGCTATATAAATCTTAACCTACGCTGACCTTTGCAAAAATTCTTACTTCTACTTACCTGTTTTTTATTTAACTTTCTACTGTGTAAATATGCCTCGGAGGGCCCGATAAGCCGTCGGTCGCATACGAATACCTATGACAGTCGTTACGGGTAGTCAGAAGCCCGAAATTCTGACAACCGGTCTACGGTCTAACCTTAGGATATCGGCATTTTTGTTTTGTTTTTATTAAAAACGTTGCCCCACTCTAGGATTTCACCTGTATCGTGGGTGCGTTTACAGACACAAATCTTCACATGCACAAACGCTCAGACCCGGAAATCTGTAGGACATACAAATATTTGTCCCGTGTGGGAATCGAAGCTACGACCCGTAGCGCAGAAGCCAATTGCTCAGCCACTGCACCAAACGTGTCGTCAAATTGCCCAGTTACTAGGCTGTGGAGGTCTGATGACAGTCGCTCCGTGTAAAATACTGGTATTCAGCCGCATCTGGTTAGACTGGGAGCTGACCCCAACATAGTTGGGAAAAGGCTAGATAAAACAAACTGTGTGACTATATGCTTGTAATTTTATTCTATCAAAACTACATAAATAGCGGTTTGGGAAGTGGTTAATATACTGTGTGTAATTAGGCGCTATATCGAAAATAAATCGTAGCTCGATGGGCGTGGCTTACCCCCGCGTGCGGGGAGCGGCGAACGCATCGCTCGTAGCTTCGTCCACGTACATCGGGAGAATCGAGTACGCGCTCTTTGGAATTTTAGAATTTAGCACAAAGGAGTTATGGAGTAGACAAATAACACGAATATTTAATTAGAAATAAAATATTTATTAAGTAAACCATGAAATAAAAACCACTTAATACACTTTTATTTATCATTTATATTATTTATTACTAAAAATAATTATCATAATAATTAGGTACTTTAAAAAAAATATATAGGGTGAACTCGAATTCGACGTAATTCCCTTTAAGACGGAATAGTGTGTCCTATATGCAACAAATTAGCACCCTATGTACCGAAAGTCAGTAGATTTCGAGAAATTTAAATTTTTATTATTTTTCGATAAATACCCAGAATTCGTTATTAAATGTTATTTAACTTTGAAGTTTCAAATTGAATGGCTTTGATTTTTATATGAACTTGTAGCTGATGTTTTAACGAACCTTTTCATGTATTCAAATGTTCAAGAATACTAACCAGTTGAAAGAAATGATTAAATATTAATTAAATGTATTAGTAAATCATTCAGGTACATGTTAAACAATGATGATTATCTCAAAAACTTATTATGACACTAAGTGTAATAAAATACGAGAAAAACATCAAGGCGCGCTAGATGGCACCGCAGCACGCATCGATACACCCATTGACGACGCAAAGGCACTACGATTGGTGGATATTTGCGGTACTAACGACGTGCGACCAGCCAATAGGAAGACAGGATTAACACACCACAATTCCTAACGTATCGGGCTTAAAAAATTATAACGAGGTATGGAGTTTTTGCCAGAGGACTTTTTAGGCTGTCTGTTTTTGTAATCTCGGGGAGCAGGTCCAAAAAGTACAGGTCCTTCATTAAAGTATAAGGGTACAGGATATTTTGGAAGCTAAGTATTTCCTTGTATTTTATATTTAGTTGTTCTGCTGATTTTAAATGTACCTTCCTGAATACTTATTTGTTATGTAAAATAGAACGTGTGCTTTATTTCAAAAGAAGGTAGCTGGTGTTGTAATCTACAGGAGTATTATGGAGTTGTAGAATTAGCTGATTAAATTATATCGTGTTGTGCAATTTAATAATGTTATCGTAATAATTATACCTGTATACGCTTAAAGGACGCTAATAAATATGTGTTTTATACTGCTGTCGTTGTTTCTTAATATGAAGTACTAATATGGTGTAACGTGTGTGTTTTATTTAACTGGCACTATAAAGGGAAATCTTAAACCAAAGGAGTTATAGAAAAACTTTCTTGGGCGTACTTAAGCCGGTTCTGCCATATTTTTTTTAGAAATAATCCCTAATATGTTTTTCTAACAAAACTGGGGCGAGGCCTAGCTGTTTACTGTATTGCTATTGGTCTGAGTGTTCACTAAAAATGTTTTACTAGATCTTTGTCGCAATATACCCGGCTTTATCTGAAATCGCTGCTTCCCTAGTTGACGTTTACAGTTTTCGTCATAATTATAATGAGTATTTATTAGATATACCTACACATTGTTCTTACTTTTTTATTTATTTTTTTGCTTATATACATATTATAGTAATATTTTATATATATATATTTATTATATATTTATATATGTATTTATAACCTATGTCCTATATTTATAGTTGTTTAGTTATCCATATAGTTAATTAAGTCGCAAATATCCATAATTATTTTTTTTTGTGCCTCTCTTTTCAATGTTTTTCTCTTTGACCCAAAGGTTGACTGGTAGAGAATGCCTTGTGGCATTAAGTCCGCCTTATGTACCACCATTTTGCATTGAAGTATTAAATAAATAAATATACTATAATATCAAAATCCAAATGCCAAAACTTGCTTCAAATTGGTTTTTACTGTCATACAAGTGTTTTCAATAGTTCTTTCTTTTTCGTGTGATTAGTGACTAGCCTGGTGTCAGAGTTTATGTGCCGCCCGTGAGCCTCTGACTTGGCTTCACATGCCGTCGAGAAATATCTCTCAGGCATGCCGGTTTCCTCACGATGTTTTCCTTCACCGTTTTTAAGCAGGTGATAAAATCCAAAAAGTCAGAGGTGCGTGCCTTGGATTCGAACTCGAGACCTATGAATCAATAGTTAAAAATATAATTTTCTATGATTCAAAATACTACAGTTTGAACTAACAAAACTAAAATGTTGCTACAATCATGACAGATGCTTCATTGTAATCACATCAAGGCGAGCTCTTATCAAGTATCCATTGAAGTCAGGTTGAATATGGGGGGTATTATTTTATCATACAGGTAAATACAGTCCCTATTGTCAGCCAAGTCCTTTTATATCGCTTTATCGCACTCTCAATACGCGCTGCACAGTGTTACTGTCAAGTCCTACATCAAACAATGAACATGTAGATTCTTACGTGTAACTCTCTCGAATGTCTTGTCAAGAGTAAAGCTACGGCTTCGGTCATAGGCGGAGCTATTGTTAAAGTTACTTTTGCCGGATTCACACTAGATATTACCTACTATTGGTGTAATTCGAATCGATGATATTCAAATTGGTGCGCTAAATGGAATACCTAATTATGTCATTCATCATTATTTTAACTACGCTAGTTCACAGTAAGTTCTACATTTAACAGCCCGTTCACACAGCTGATCCACTTTTAACGGATCCGTTAAACAATTGACAGCTGCGTCGCATCTGGCAGGATGGATAAGATAAAAATAACGGATCGTGTATGAACGCACCCATAATTCTCCATACATCTTTAAGTACGGATCCGTTTTTTATACTGTTTCGGCATCCAGTTTTTGATGACAAAACGGAACATGAAAAAATATCGGACCAGTATTTTTTACTGGATTCGGAATACTGTCGTGTATAGTCGCTCATACAATTACAGGCGCCATCACCAAAATAATAAAAACGGATTCCTTAAAACGGGTCCTGTAAACAGTTTCTGTGTGAACTAGCTGTAAGAGTAGTTAGAAGGTTAACTGTAATCAGTAGTAAAATTTAACAGCAGTGAAATTAACAGTAACGAACCTACAGTTTCAATTCGCCCCATTTAGTTATGGGTATTGCAATTTATCGCAGAGAAGAGAGAAGGCTTAAACATTACGACACAACTAAGAAGTTCCATCGGAAAACTTGATCGAATAACCAATGGCAGTCGCTCATACGTATTGCGTCAGCGTAAAGATATTTTTTTACTGCAGTACTAATAAACATTCGTAGTCTTGGAATCGCACTCAGTTCGGTAGTGATCTGTTTTACAAAGTTTGCCGATGCGACATATTAGGGAACGTACCCATACTACGTGACCTGTTCAGGGGGGGAAGGGGGGTCTCCAAAATACCACGCTTGGTCACAGGGGCGGGGGGAGGGCTTAGGTTTTCGTCACATAGTCAATATCCTCTAGGGAAATCTCGCGCTTTTTCGAGCTATATTCGAATACGGCGCGCAACATTTAACGCTTTAAAAAATCACAGGTGGCAACACTGACGCACATGAGCCAAATACTTTTGTTTTAACTTTCTGTTTGCAAAAAAATATTTAAAACCATATTTATGAATTACTACGTGAAAACTAGAGGGGCGGGAGGGGGTATTGGCATATACTACGAGAGGGGGGAGGGGAGTAAACAAAATTTTAAAAATGGGTCACATAGTATGGGTACTTTCCTTTAGGTGTGTCGTACTATACTTGCTATCAAATTCGCTATCATCCATCACTTAGCCCACACATGTCAGGTGTGTGCACCAGTAGATGTCAATCGTGCAACAAACAGATTGTATGCAGTTTACAAGACACTGAAACTGAAGGCTTTGTTCGGAGCTAGTAATTGTTTGTTACCGAGAAATAGGTTGCGGTAATTAGATTCTGGAGTAAGTTAATTAAAGTTAGTGCATTTAAAATAGCTTTAAATTGAAATTTCAATATTTTAGGCTAGTGACGTGCACATCAGGACTGGCTTTGCGGTTGAAATACCAACTTGAAATGATTACAAGCTATAAGGACCTTCTTTCTTTCAAAATAAATGTATGGATTGCGATGAGTGATAAGTCGTACGAACCTGCATAATTTTATCTACATATGTTCTGTTCTGCCTAACTTTTTGCCAACTATGTTGGAGTCAGCTGCCAGTCTAACTAGATGCGGCTGAATACCAATATTTTACATGGAGCGACTGCCATCAGACCTCCGCAACCCAGTTACTGGGCAATGTCGATATCCTATAGTTAGACCGGTTGTCAGACTTTCGGGCTTCTGAGTTCCCATAACGACTGTCGTAGGTATTCGTATGACGCCCGGGACCGACGGTTTAACCTACCCGCCGAGGCACGAAGGGGTCTCGATGTGTAACAAACGTTCACCCATCCACAAAGTGACCGCAGCAAGCGCCGCTTAACCTCGCAAATCATATGATCCTGTAGTTGGTAATTAGCCATGAGCTCCTAATAATACGGTAATTTTATGTACCTATGTTTCATTATTTATTTCAATAAAAAATATTCTTCTCATTACTTCAAATTTTATCAAAATAATGTGGGAAAACGAAACGTAATGTGTGAAAGAGATATGTGATGAAAGGTGAACGATCGCGTATATTTTAAATGAGTTTAAATTAAGAAAGCACAATGTTCTTTTATTAAAGATTTGTAATTTTGTTTTTAGAAAATAAAGATACTGAGTTGGACGGTCACGGTGATCAGTTGTTTTTTTATTTTCTGAGCTAATCCGACAATCTTCTTCTTATTTTCGTGTGGTTAGTGACTAACCTGATGTCACAGTTTATGCCGCCCATGGGCCTCTGACTTGGCTTCACATACCGTCGAGAAATATCTCTCAGGCATGCCGGTTTCGCACGATGTTTTTCTTCACCGTTTTAAGCAAGTGATAATTATACAATACGCACATGAGCTCGAAAAGTCAGAGGTGCGTGCTTTGAGTTCGAACTCCAGGGCTATGACTTAGCAGTCCGACGGTCACACTACTAATAGGCTATCACCACAAAACAGATAGGTACAGAAGTCAATCTACATACAAGTGCGCTCGAGCAACGCACACATAGACACTGCTCACGGACACGATATCTCGGACTGTTTGGGACTAGAGTACGAGAGAGATAGATATATAGATAGAGCGACCGCCGAGCGTAGGTATGAAAAGTGAAGTACATACATGTGATTGACTTCTGTACCTATCTGTTTTGTGCTATCACTGCCGTAATAATGCCCCCAATAATGTGCAAAAACTATCCTCAGCAACAAGTAATAAAATCACAAGATAACAAGGAAATAAATACACCATTAACGTTGTTCCCACACGTTGTTAGCGAGAACACGATAGTCCATTATTTTATACTCGATCCCAGCGACGCTGAAAGTGCAACAGTTGTCGTTATTAGCTACGAAATGGAAAATAAAATGAGGGTACTTCTGAAGTGAGATATCAAAGGGTAGTGGGACGTTTTGTGTTTGTTTTAAACATTAAATAACCCCCTTAATAACAAACGCTGAATAAAATTATGTCATAACCAAACATTTTTTGATGTATAAGCTTCGTTCGCCTAGCTTTTCGCAACTATGATGGGGTCAGCTGCCAGTCTAACCAGATGCGGCTGAATACCAGTATTTTACACGGAGCCACTGCCATCAAAACTCCGCAATCCAGTTACTGGGCAATCCCGATATCCTAAGGTTAGACCGGTGGTCAGACTTTCGGCTTCTGACTTCTAAGGGGGTAACCACACTACTGTTTATTATGTAACATAACATAACTAGCCCTTTACTGTCCCACTGCTGGGCACAGGCCTCTTCTCTGAATGAAGGGGTTTAGGCCTTAGTCCACCACGCTGGCCTGGTGCGGGTTGGCAGACTACATACACTATCGAGAACTTTATGGAACCCTCTCAGATATTCAGGTTTCCTGACAATGTTTTTCCTTCACCGTTAACGCAAGTGATAATCAAATTCTGATCTGCACATGAATTCGAAAAGTCAGAATTCGGGCCGCTATCAAATTCAGACCCTCCTGCATGGGAGGCAAGCGTTCAACCGCTAGGCTATCACTTGTTAATTATGTATTTTTTAAATTTATTTTTACATCAAATTAAACACTGCTCGGGCACGTGGCTAAATAACAACCGCGCCGATCGTACGATTTGCGAGGTTAAGCTGTGGTTGCCGCGGTCAGTCCGTGGATGGGTGACCATTTGTTACACATCGAGACCCCTCCATGCCTCGGAGAGCACGTTAAGCCGTCGGTCCCGGGTGTCATACGAATACCTATGACAGTCGTTACGGGTAGTCAGAAGCCTGAAAGTCTGACAAACGGTTTAACCTTAGGATATTCGCATTGCCCAGTTACTGGGTTGCAGAGGTCTGATGGCAGTCGCTCCGTGTAAAATACTGGTACTCAGCCGCATCTGGTTAGACTGGAAGCTGACCCCAAGATAATTGGGACAAGGCTAAGAGGAAGAATCCCAATATCATTGCTAATGCATTGCCAACCCTGAGACAAAGTTAAAAAGTCTTATGTACCTGTAATTTCACCGACACCTACACCCTTCAAACTGAAACAGCAATGCGGCTTGGCGGCAGATATAAGATTGGCGGTGTTGTCGATAGCTGGTAACACTGGGCAATGTTGATAAAGGAGGGTAGTCGTCAAGATGAATCAACGTACCCGACGTTATAAAAACAGTGGTTATTCGACGGAGCAGGATTCTATGCAAAGAGTATAGTAATATACCGATAGGGATTCTATGTCATACAGCCGACGAAGTCTGACATTTTATATCTGATTAGCTTGTCCTTTTTTTGATCTTGTGTCAATAGCGTCAAATTATTATATTGTGAACTAGCTTCTGTAACTAACCACTAACCCAAATATAAGTACTCTCAGTGGTGGAGAGTCTATGTTGGTTTCATTTACTTTATTTACCATGTTCGCAGTCCTGACAGACCGATATCTATACTAACATTATAAAGAGGAAAGATTTGCATTTTTGTATACGTGTACGGATAAATTTAAAAACTACTGGACCGATTTCAAAAATTCTTTTGCCGTTAGAAAGCTATATTATCACTGAGAATCATAGGCTATATTTATTACTGGAATAAAACTTCTTATGCGGGCGGACCCGTGAGGACACAACTAGTTAGTTATAACTGTAATGCTAGATTCACCCCTACACGATTCTGTGTATTGTCTTTTACAGTGGTGGTACTTCCCGGGACGAATTCATTCACAAGGAGTCTACTACTACTAAGACCCTTAGTTGCCTTTACGGCACCCATGGCAACACTTGTTATACTTGGCCGGTAGCCACACAACAGACTCGCAAGGTTGTTAATAATATTAATTGAAGCGACCAACAACAGTCCAACGGCTCCTGCACTGATTGACCATTAATTGGCAAGTTATTCTCTGTTGACGTTTTGTGGTGAATCCCGTCTGGGAGCAAGCATTTGTGTTATATTCTGTACCTACATTTATATAGCTCAGTTTGAGTTTTAAACGAAAAAAAGTTAGTTGTGCTGTGTTAGTTAGTTGTGCTGCCTACCTAGCCTTTTCCTATGTTGGGGTCAGCTTCCAGTCTAACCAGATGCGACTGAATACCAGTATTTTACACGGAGCGACTGCCATCAGACCTCCGCAACACGGTACCAGATAGGCCGGATGTCAGACTTTCAGGCTTCTGACTTCCCGTAACGACTGTCATAGGTATTCGTATAACACTCGGGACCGAATGTTTAATGTGCTCTGCGAGGCACGGAGGGAGGGATAAAGTTTAGTTATTTAACTCTTAACTCAAACTGTTATGGTGCGTTCAAACCTGACGAACGCGCCGCGAATGCGCCGCTCCCGAGCCGCTTGCGAACTGCGCGCGTTGCTTTCATGTTCGTAGGAAGCTCCCGCGCAGGTCGCGCGCAAGCTACGCGCCGTACGCGAGCGGCGCAGGTGGTGTGCGCGTGCTGCTCGTAGAACCTGCCACCAACGTCTTCTGTTTTTCCTTTTAGTTTTTGTCAGTAATAAAATAGCCGATGCTGCAGTAATTATGCTCACGGCAGTCGTGTGGTCCGTCATCTTCGGAAGCAAATTCACAACTGAGGCTCATAGTTCAAACGCGAAAGAAGCTATGTGCGCACGAGCGGCGCACCAAACGTACGCTGTAACTGCACGCGAGCAGCACGCGCGCAGTTCACAAGCGGCTCGTGAGCGGCGCATTCGGCAGGTCTGGACGCAGCATTGTGTTATTATTTACCATCGTTAATTTGAGGTTAATTTAGAAGCACGAGAGTTGGCATGTACATGGCATAGGAGATTTTTCGGTATATTTTTTAAACTATCTACAATTTGAAATATATAATAACACTAGCAAACCCGGTAGACGTCATCCTGCCCGGAAAATTAAGTGACATACCGATAGCAGCGCCACCTACCGGGTTCAATTGTGTTTTAAACCATGCAGAAACCTATTGAAATATACACACAAAATTACATCCAAATCGGTTCAGACTTTTAGGAGGAGTTAGGTGACAAACACACGTACAGAAGAATTATACAAGGTTAGTCAGAAAGGGGGTACTAAGCCGCGGGCCACTTAAAGTATCACTGATGAATATTTTAAAGCAAATGTTAAAATTTCAAAATTCGATAATTTCATTTGCATGCAAAAAGATTTATATTTTAGATTTTTCAAAAAAAAAAACATTCCTGCTTTAGTTATGAATTCAGAAAATTAATTATCTAATCCGTGACCCCAAATATGACCTAAACTGTAAACACAGCTGATCATAGCTATGAACAGATAGATTTTAGCATATTTTATACGAAATATTTGAAAAGCTATTTGTCTTAAACTATTGAGTTTTGGGGAAAGTTGTTAAACAAAAGTTATTCCTTATTATGTGTACTTTAACACCCTTTCGGCTTAGTACCCCCTTTCCGACTAATCTTGTATATATTGAGATGGAAATCGTAAATACATAGCACCTGTGGCCGTAATGGTTTAAGAAGCACATTGCTTAATTGAATTCCAATTAGCTCCGTGGTTATCAAATAGACCCATTTTATGGCACCCTCTTTGTTAAGGCTCTTAGTTACAGTATTTTTTTATTAAGTACCTACATAATATACCAACATGCGTAAAAAAATACTATCCAGTGTATTACCAAGCGTATAAATTAAAAAAAAACAACTCGAGACTATCAGCATATTCCAAAAATTCAAAAATAACCTAATTCTTAGGCCCGGTATCCACCAAAGCGGAGAGGAGAGGAGACGAGACGAGATGTGTTTGAATAAACGAATCCGATTTCGTTATTTCCACATCTCTTCTCCGCTTAGCTTGGGTGGAAATGGATCAAGCGGAGAGGAGAGGAGATGTCTCAGTTTTCTATAGAATTTTGTGCGGCGAGCGAGCAAGCGGCGCGGCAGAGCGGAGAAGTGTCTAGTCGGCCGGCCGGGCGGCGCACGAGTTCGCGCACCCATCTATCTATAGATCTCTCACAGCTCACATCTCTGCTACACAAAGCTCACATCTCCTCTCCGCTACACTTCTCCTCTCCGCTTTGGTGGAAATAACCTGCCAGCTTCGCAGCACATCTCCTCTCCCTCTCCTCTCCGCTTTGGTAGATACCGGGCCTTAAAAAGGTTTTACATTACCTGAATACATACTTTTTTATCTTAGCCAACTTATGCGAAAATTAGGTAAGTTTTGTTTAGCAAATCACATTACCGTTCTTTGTGAATAGTACCGACTTTTCAAAGAAGCCGCATTATTTAGATGAAAGTTAGTAATTTCATTGTTTTGTGGCGACATAGAAAAGTGTTTCGTGTACTTGTTTGAGTGGAACGGATGAAAGTGACAACAATACTTGGAGTTACGATATGTAAGAATGATTATAGAACTGATATTTGTAACTGCCTCGTTGGTTTAGTGGTGGCAAGGCAAAGTGTTATTGGATTTTTTCGTGTGGAATTCCTCAGTAGCAGGCCGTAGTTTGGGTTTGTGATCGGTTGATGGCAATAGGCTCGCCCCTATTACATGGGACTTAAACATAACGGCGAAATTAGGGTGTTACTATATTTATCTGCCTACCCGTTCGGGGAATACAGGCGTGATGTTGGTTTATGTATTTTTATCTTTAAAATGGCTGAAGATACATTCAGAAATATTGAATTAAAAATAAAACATTTTATAATTCGTAAAATTATTTAGGCTTCAAAAAATATTATGATTAATTTAAGATGAACGCTAACAGTTTTATTAAACTTTCTGTGACCCTAATTAAATGACTAACAAATGAATTAATCCCTACAAAACTCAACCAACACAACTGTTTGTAGTGACTGAAACAATACGCTTAATTAATTCATAAAACAAAATAAAACACATAATGGACATACTTACTGTAACATAAAACTGTATTAAAAATTAATTTAAATTTCCCTACACGTGTATCGCATACACACATAACAATCTAAAACAACTATGTGCTACGAGCGCTACGGGCTACGAACGCTCTACGACATGCTACGAGTACGTGCTACGCGAAATGTGTTCACGACACGCTTTCACTGGAACTTGATTTTCCTTCAGCAAACTTTAGTTTAAAAAGTTTTGTTAACTGTGGTACAATGGCGCGGTTCGCAAGTAGTGGAGGTAAGCATTCTTAAGCATTCATTTGATACGCTCAGAATACATTAAGCGCAAATGGAACATGTTAGGTGAATTTCAAATGTTTTGAGGTAATAAAAAGAATACCAAATATCGCAATACACGGCAGGAAAGTACATGAAATATCTAATTTTTTGTTTTTTTTTTCTATTAGGTACATAACATAATAATTAGCCCATTACTGTTTCATTATGGCACAAAATAGAGAGGTTTGGAAGGCAAAAGGGGAGGCCTTTGCTAAGAAGGGGGACATTACAACGGATACTAAAAAAAACCGGTCTCTTTGCTGGACACGGGCCTCTTCTCAGAATAAGAAGCGTTTAGGCCTTAGGCCATCACGCTGGCCTGGTGCAGGTTGGTTACACACACCACCGAGAACTTTATGGAGCCTCTCAGGTGTGCAGGCTTCGTCACGATGTTTTTTCTTCACCGTTAACGCAAGTGATAATTCTGATCGGCACATGAATTCGAAAAGTCTGAGATACGGTTCGGGATTGAACTCAGACCCTCCTGTCTAGAAGGCAAGCGTTCAACCGCTAGGCTATTACTGCTTGTACCGGCTTTGACTGATATTCCTTTAAAAATAAAATGAAATCTCCTTTGAGTAAAATTTGCTATTTTTAATATTTAAAGTACTTTCCTCTGATGTCGTCGGGACACTATGGTATAGTTCTTAAAATTCACGTGGCGTGACTTTTATGTACACTGACATAGGGTTCAAATTCAACTTTGACGACACGTTTGGTGTAGTGGCTGAGCGATTGGCTTCTGCGCTACGGGTCGTGGGTTCGATTCCCACATGGAACAAATATTTGTATGGCCTACAGATAGTTGTTCTGTGTCTGGGCGTTTGTGTGTGTGAAGATTTGTGTATGTAAACGCACCCGCGATACAGGAGAAATCCTAGTGTGGGGCAACGTTTCTTTCTAAAAAAAAAAAAAAATACTGTTTCGTATGTATATATGATAATGTTCCAGTTGCCTCTGTCTACGAATTTGTCCCATGACTTCCCATGGGTATTGTAAATAGTTGCCGAGCGGTTATAGTGAGGCAAAGGGTGGAATCCAACGTCGACACCGCTTTACCTGCAGTTGTGATAATTATGGCGATACCCTTAACAAATTCCTCAGCCACAGGTATATCAATAGCAATTAATCACTACGCCATTTACATGACAGTATAATCTGATCATTATTATGATAGCTTCATTGATGTCGTGGGCGATGCGAAGCGCGATGCTTTGCGTAAAGTGTTGGGTTTAATACTAAGGTAGTGGTATTGAGTTTTTCTTAGGAATATTATTTCTCTGCAGCAGCCCGAAGTTTTCTCACTAAATACCTCTGTATTATTATTATATTTTATTATAAACTAGCGGCCCGGCTTCGCAAGGGTGGACATTTTTCCCGTTTTTGCAACATTTTTCATTTATGCTCCGCTCCTATTGGTTGTAGCGTGATGTTATATAGCCTTAACCTTCCTCGATAAATGGACTATCCAACACAAAAATGATTTTTCAATTCCAACCAGTTGTTCTTGAGATTAGCGCGTTCAAACAAACAAAAAAACTCTTCAGCTTTATAATATTAGTATAGATTATGAATTGAAATTCTACCTATGCATCATTTCAAGAACCCTAAATCACATCACTTGACATAATATTTGACAGCAGATTAGTAAATTTATGCGTTAGCCAGTCTTTCAGGAACCAGGGTGTGCCTATTTTATATAGCCTTACACTATATTATAGCTTTCTTTTCTAAACTACCTCTCTCTTTTTTTTCTTACACTTCATGTCCATCCAAAGGTTGTCTGGAAGAAATCGCCTAGTGCGATAAGACCGCCCATTGTACATCTCTATTTTTATAGTTATGTTTCTTGTTTGTTTTGTGTACAATAAAGAGTATTGTATTGTACTATCTATAAGACCATACGGAAATATTTGTCCCGTGGGGTAATCGAACCTGCAACCTAGCACAGAAACCCTAGTAAACTCTACTCAAATTGAATTTCCGTTAATATCGTGCCGTCACTGTCACTTCTCCTTAGAATGACAGTGACAGCACGAGACTTAACGGCAACTTAAAATTGAGTACGGTTTGAGTTTTTGGCCATTTATCTTATTATCTGTCTCTGTCTCTCTCTCTCGCTCTGTATTCTTTAACCCATTTTCACTTAAAATTATCATGCAACTAGTAGTATCATGTACTAGTATATAATGCTTTTATGATTTGGTAACATAAACAGCATCAGTTTATGTTCACCTAATAAATACTGATCTGAATAATCAAACTAAGTAACGTACAGCAAAAATAATTGCTGGGAAATGACTTTTACTTTTTGGTATTAAAAACAGATTTTAATTGTAGCGCGCAATGGAAGCGCGCGCGCCACAGACTGTGCCTTCATTTCAAAAATGTTGATAATGTTTGTATAGAAGAATGTTTAGTTATAACATTTAAACTTAATGTTCGTGAAAAACGTACAAAAATATGGTGAGTTAGACCTTCAATATCTCCATAACCATTCGGTTCCCAGGTATGGCTTCATACCAAAGAATCTTCATATTTATGGGAAGAATACGTGGCTCACGGCTTCGTTAAGGGTATTTCTACACCCGATATTTCACACTACACTACCTACAAATATAATATCATAAATTGAATTTGATCCCAAGTTTGAAGTTGATTGGAATACCGCGATGCATTTCTGAACAGCCTTCACGTTCCTTATCGTCCCGGAATTAGTAAGACGTGACCTACAACACGTTCACCTTTAAAAATAAAGGAATAAAAAAAACATTACCTGGAACTTTCGAATTATACCTATATAGCATAACATCACGCCTGTATTCACAAAGGGCTGAGAAGAGGTATACAAGGTTAGTCGGAAAGGGGGTACTAAGCCGCGGGCCACTTAATGTATTAATGATGATTGTTTCAAAGAAAGTGTTATAATTTCAAAATTCGATAAAAAAACCATGCTAAATGATTCTTACATTAGTTTTTTCAAAATATTTCATCCCTGCTTTAGTTACGAAATCAGAAAATAGACCTTCTAATCCAGGATATATGACCTAAAATGTAACCATAACTGAGCTGTGTTATGCAATAATGTGTCAACCCACAAAAATATTAGTTCTGTGTTAACACCATCTAGTTATAGTGGTAGGTCTACCAAACGCTTGAAAAAATGCAAACTGCATTAAGATTTTTTTGATAGATGCTCTATTAAATTTACTACGGTTCTGGGGATTTTTTCAAGCGTTAAGTAGACCTACCACAAGAACTAGATGACGTTAACACAAAATTCATATTTATGTGGGTTGACACATTATTGCATAACACGGCCCAACTGATCATAACTGAGGATGAATAGAATTTAGCGTATTTTTTATGAAATCTTTGGACAGCTATTTCTCTTAAACTAATTACTTATGGGGAATGTTGAAGAAGAAAAGTTATCCATTATTATGGGCACTTTAACACCCTTTCGGCTTAGTACCCTCTTTCCGACTAACCTTGTATAGTAACACCCTCATTTCGCCGTTATGTTTAAGTCCCATGTAATAGGGGGCGAGCCTATTGCCGTCAACCGGGCGCAAATCCAAACTCCGGGCTGCTACTGAGAATTTCCACACGGAAAAACCCAATAACACTTTGCCCGACCTGGGGAACGACCCTAGGACCTCATGATCAGCAGTCACGCTTGCCACCACTAGACCAACGAGGCACTTATTAGTTACATAGCATTGTGCTTTTTATCGCTTGAATGAAGCAATGCAATTTTTGAAGACCAGAATAAACGTCTTTGCGAGGTTAAGCTGCGCTTGCCGCGGTCATTTCGTGGATGGGTGACCGTTAGTTACACATCGAGACCCTCTCCGTGCCTCGGAGAGCAAGTTAAACTGTCGGTCCCGGGTGTCATACGAATACCTATGACAGTCGTTACGGGAAGTCAGAAGCCTGAAATTCTATCGACGTTGCGTACGTTACGTAATTGGGTTGCGGAGGTCTGATGGCAGTCGCTCCGTATTAAAAACTCAAATTTTAAACTCCATGTTCTATGAACTTAATAATAATATCTACTTAGTAAAATTGGTAGGTAGTATTCAAATTAAAAATAAAATCAACCATCGTCGTAACATAGTTATGGGACAGTTACTTCAGCTTAGCTACGTAATTTAAACCTTTGTTGTTATTGCATAGTTATGTTTCTATCAGACCTAGAACCAAATGATAGAATTCTAGGTTCAAAAAATCTTTTGCCTTTAGATAGCTACATTATCACTGAGCAACATAGGTTATATTTATTACTGGAATAAAACTTCTTACGCGGGCGGAGCCGTGAGAACATAGCTAGTCACTTATATTTTCATGAAAATTATTCCGATAAAATTATCAACACGGCGAGTAATCCATTTGCCTCACTTTTAGTAAAATATAATGTAACTCATTCCAGAATCAAAATGGAAATTAAAATGCCCACCGTACCATTACTGTTTGAACTAACCTGTTTTATGTGAGCATGTGAACCGACTCTGCAATATGACCGTACATTGTATGTTTACCCGCCGTGTCAGTCAAAACGTCAGTACTGGAACTTTGGCAATATAAATGTAAATTATCGTACGCGGCCGATAGCACACATTGGCGTATAAACACTAGATGAAAACGTACCATATACTGAAATAATCTGGCCGAGAATACTAGACATCCACATTTACAGGAATTTAGGGAACATTCGGCAAAAAAATTTCGCCGTCACGGGCATATGTGAAACATCGAAAAACATTTTGTAAAAAAAAACACTTGCCGAATCAAAACAATGACAGCTGACGAGTAACGAAGGTCTGCCGTTGTGTGTCTGCCATCGCGAGCGTCGCCACGCAACAGCCGCTCTCACCACTGACGCCGCGGATGTTTCACATCAAAAAAATGTTGATAATCACAACCATTTCCCGTAAGTATTCATCTTATTGTGATAGTGTTATCACTATGAAGCGTTTATGATTATGTACGTGCTTACTCATGTACATTTTATTGGTGTTGCCCGAGTAGTTCCGGACTCAACCGGAGCACGTGGTCAGTGGAAAGGTAAAAAGACTAAAGCGCCAATATACCTACTTTACAGTAGAGAGATTCAAAGTATTTTATTAAGAAAATAAACATAGTTTCTTTTTCTTAGAGTATACATATTAAATAGATGATTAAATTATTTATTTAATATGTATACTCTAAGAAAAATAACTGTTTATTTTCTTAAAAAAATACTTTGAATCTCTGTACTGTAAAGTAGGTATATTGGCTCTTTAGTCTTTTTACCTTTCCACTGACGACGTAATCATGTGCTGTTCACGCGGCGATGTCGCTGTCCAATAAAATGCAACGTGAGTATAGCCGTACATAATCATAACAGTGAATTTCACTCACGAAAGCTTAAAGTCATGTTAACGAGTCATCGGATAATGGAATGGATCCCCACGAGAAGGGGGTCATAGAGCAATGGGGAAGGCAACGCAAAACTAAAGCAGATGGTAACACCTCCATACTTAGTTATTTCCACCAATCAGAACCATCAGGTTGATATTAACAATAATGTCAAACACATTGCAACCAATAAGATTGCAGTGGAACAATCGAAAGTGGCGCCATTAGTTCCACAGTTGCCTACCCCATTGTATTTTCCCCGAAGAGAAATCGATATTTAATTGCATCTGTGCAGACAGGTAGCCCAAACCAATATATTTTTAGAAAAAAGCGTCCGTAATTTTTTCGTTTCTTGAACTTGTGACGGGTGGTGGCCGGGCCTATAAAAGGTCGGGCACACTGCAGATCGCCCTCTCGCGCTGCTGCAGTTTTCCAGTTAAGTGCCACACCTCCTGAAGAAGACCTGGACTGCTCGCATTGTACGAACCACGCTCTGTTGTTCTCTTTGTACTCTTTGTAAATTCTTAATAAAATATATATACTCGTAGTGTACGGTTACAAGTGTTATTCTTTATCCTCCCGTAAGTACACGCCTGCTAAATTTTATGTGCACATGCTAGTCCAGAGTTGACTCCTAAAGCCACCCTAAAGTGTTACATTGGCGCCCGGGTGCGCGAATTTACAAAGAGTGCAAAGAGAACAGGGCGTGGTTCATACAATGCGAGGAGTCCAGGTCTTCTTCAGCAGGTGTTGTAATTAACTGGGCAACTGCAGCGGGGCGAGAGGAGCAATCTGCAGTGTGTTCGACCTTTTACAAGCCAAGACTCCCGCCAGTTAGCCACCACCCGTTACAAACTATGTATGTATATTATGTCATTTTATTGTTTAGGTGCTGTAATGGTACATTATGATATAAGTGTGCTATGTTGGTCATTACGGTCGAGGTGATATTGTGGGAGAGTGTAATGATCAATGCACACGCGTATCATACGACGTTTTTCAACACACTTGCGAGGAAAAGGACAGACTTGTATTGTTATTAACTTTTAATTATTGAAACAATTAGTGAAAGTACAATTCTCAAAATGATATCGAACAGTTTTTGTTGGCATTTTTACAGTTTGTGCTATGGTATATCAATATCATTCTTGGTCTTAACTGTGCTTTTTAAGATGGAATAGATATACCAAAGCGAGCTGGGCTTGTATTTATTTGCCAGTTCATTGAAGTAAGCCAAAAATACGTTCTCAGAAAATGACTGGGTATTTTTTCTGATTTTCCATTGTATGAAAGTTTCGTAAGCCGCTAGGTATTTATCTCTAGATTTTGGTGGCAACAGGCTTGGTGCACACATGCGCTTCGTGCCTTGATTAGTATTTCTGACGGCGTCAAATCTACGTATTGCTCTTCTTCCCTACTTAAAGTCGACATTTTTGATAATGATAATCAACGACACAGTGAAAACGTTAACAAATATTTATGGAAAATGGTGTGCAATTATCTTAATTTTCTTTTTGTTTCGCGCCGCGCCAGCGATGCGCGCGCAGTTTGGAGCAAGGGTACGAACAACATCGACATATAGCCAATATTAAAAATATAATACAGCGAATATTTTTGTATTTATAACATAACTTATTGTGAATTATGAATAGTTTGATAAAATTTAATGTTTATTATCCTATTTTAATTAATACAGTTTATCTATTCTCTTTTTATTCTTTTTACTATTTTTTATGCATAAAAACGCATTGCTAAGATTGAAAAACAAAATGTTAATTAAAATTCATAGACATATCCTATCATTAATCTGTGGTACATTTTATCGGACTAGTCCGCAATAAGCTACATTACGAACCTAAAAGCGATCCAATAAGTGTCACTTTATGAGCAAGTGTATTGAAAAAAACATTATTCTAGAAAACCTTACTTCTATGGTCACCGTAAAAGATTACTGAGGGATAGACATAAGGTGTAACCGCAGAGTGTTTGACCACCGTTGAAGTATGAGTATTCTATTAGAACAACGGAATTAGTCCAATTATAATAACAAACTGCAAGAATACGGCATACTGCAGTTTGCTAAGGCGTGAGTCAGACAGTATTTACAAAAAACTTGTACGCTGAAAAATCAGATTTATCCTGCGCTATCGACCTTGAAGCTATTTTGAATCTATATTGAATTTATTCTGAGAAATGCTAACGAAAAGAAAATAGCTCAACTGGGAAACTAAAGGCTTATGCATTGAATACAATACAATAACAATACAATAGAAGAAGAAAATTAATTTATTCAGCCAAGAACACAATGACAGCATAAATAAAATAAAATAAAGAAAGAAAGAACAATATAAAAATAATTAAACATACACATTTTATGCTGTCGAGCATGGACATGCTTGTGATATCATCATGTCTCATGTCGTATGATCATGCATACACTTGTGTGCGTGCCATAAGGGCCAAGCCACATGTCACGGAAGATATGTCGCCATTCTTCCGCCGGTACACATAATTCCATATTATAATCATCTCATACAAGAAGTGACACTTTTGACCGAAGATGCGTTACTAAAATTCCTCGAGTAAATTACGCACGAAAGATCCGCGACGTATCTTCGGTCAGATGTAGATTGGTCCTAAGCTCCTCCACCTCTATTTAAAAAAATAATCGTACATGAGTCTAATTTATAAATAACTAGCTGTGTCCTCACGGCTCCACCCGTAGCCTATGTTACTCAGTGATAATGTAGCTTGCTAACGGCAAAAGATTTTTTGAAATCGGTCCAGTAGTTTTTAAGTTTATTCGTTACATACAAAAATACAAATCTTTCCTCTTTATAATATTAGTATAGACTAGCGACCCGCCCCGGCTTCGCACGGGTGGAATGTAGATACTAATGTGGGGCATATAAATCTTCCTCTTGAATCACTCTATCTATTAAAAAAAACTGCATCAAAATTCGTTGCGTAGTTTTAAAGATCTAAGCATACATAGGGACAGACAGACAGCGGGAGCGACTTTGTTTTATACTATGTAAAGATATCGAAGTACCTACATGTCTGTTTGTTACAAAAATAAATACTTAAACAAAATGCCCAGCTTATTTATACAATTAGTGATTTTAAAATAAATAGTGACGCGCACTTGTTTATTTACACGATACTGAGTATAAACAGTGGTTCTAGGAATTTTCTATCTGTCGGTTTGTATGGCCAAATTATCTCATAAACGGCTGTATCGACACGAATTCTTCAGACGTGTTTGAAGAAATGAGTAGCGGACGGTGATTCAGTCTGGTATTTCAAATGTTTCCTAGAATGTTGCCAAGGTAATATTATTGGATTATCGAATAGCAGCTCTCGGTTCAGATATCATGGAAGCACTGTGTTATGAAATGTAGTAATGAGTATTGAGAAATGAGAATATGATATTATTTCTGATCGAATGATAATAAAAAAATCTACTTTTCAGGTTCAGATGTTGTCAGTCTATTATAGGATTCAGCTGGATCTCAACGTTTATTAGGTTGTTATAAATGAGATTCATGTTTCTAAATAACTAGCTTTCTAATGCGGACTTAAATGGTGGATAAGATTTAGATTACGCAAGTTTAGAATTGTATTAGGCTATATAGGTCTAACCTTAGGATACCGGCAATGCCCAGTAGCTGGGTTGCGGAAGTCTGATGGCAGTCGCTCCGTGTAAGATACCGGTATTCAGCCGAGTTTGGTTAGGCTGGAAGCTGACCCCAACACAGTTGGATAGAAGCTAGGCAGAAAATAATTGTATTAGGTTATGATGGGGCTGACACGGTGTTATAGTGGCGAAAAGCCTCTAGATTATAAAAAATAAAAAAAGCATCTGCTTCATTGACCGATTGGCGCATTGGTGATTACTGTGGGTGTATAATGTTTATTAAGTGATACTGAAGTATTTACTATTAATTTCCGAAATATTTGTTTGAAACTAAGGCTCATGTTTATCCATAATCATGCGCCATTGCCATTTGACAGTGCCTCGTACTTTATTACATAAAATCGTTAGCCATCACTTATTTTAAGACCTTATTTAACCAGTCAGATTACATATATCTGAGAAATAAATTTGACGTTTTGCTAAGAAGTTCTGCATAGAAGACCTGTCAAAACTTGCAACTTATCCCTCAAATAAAAGTAATCCGACGTTGATATAATAAGTAAGTGGGTGTTTAAAATAGTAAGGTATTAAATTACTGAGTAGGTACTGCTTAACAATATGGAAGTCCATTTTCTCATTGCATCATCATTATATCACTACTTAATAATCAGATCACGTCACCGTCTCCAATATTGTCATACATCTCAATTAACACGAACGAACCCCATATCTCTAGTTAATGAACTATTCCGTGAACAAGCGAGTGGGTGGAACCTCTCATACCATGCTGTCAGCTTCGATCCCACGCCGCCACGTTTTGTTTTTCCTATCCCAGTATTGGATATGTGTTTTATTTTTTATTTTAACGTACACTACCGCGTCTGGAACACATCCTTTTGAATGATGGGTTTATTACGAAGCAGATATTAGAAATTGATTTTGCGAAGATTTTACTGGAATTGCTTTAGATTTTGTGATAAATCTTGATGATTTATAGCTGTGATAGTAATAAATTAATGTCTTTATGTAATGGGTATTAATGTTAAATCATTTATAAAATAATTCAATTTTGCATGGCATTAGCGCATCGCAAAGAATGATAAATAGTTCTACGTACAGAAAGCTCACTCCCGATCTAGTGCGTAAATAAAAAACCTAGAAAAATCTGCACCGTGCATGCAAAATTGAACTTTAATTTTAGGCGAGAGCACTCTCCTTCCGCTGTGCGTTCGCGTTCGGTTACTAACTAACATTTGGTTCGTATTTTATTGCATTTTACTACGGCGGTGAATCAGCGCATAGGCATGTTTTCACACCTAATCCGAGGAGGGACACACGCCTGCACATCGTTAAAAATTCTTATTAAAAGGGAACACCACTATTTCCTTGAATTTAAACTTTACAAAATTAAAATCCTTTTAACAAACTTTTCCGTAAAGGCTGATTTCCATGAGGATAGTTTCTCTAAGCGAGTCTCGTTCTGTCTTTGTCTATCTCTATAATGAAAACAGAGATAGTATGAGACTCCCTTCGAGAAACTATCTCCGTGTAAATGAGTCTTTAGGATACCTGTTTGATAAAATCTAGATCGCAATCACTCAGTGTACCAACTCTAATAAATCCTATGTCCTACAGACAATTAGTGTTACCGAGTGCACGTTGCGTACGGATCCAATGACGAGTGCATTTGTTAAGACTACACTAGCAGGGTTGTTACCTGTTAGTTTTATTTTCTGTACATTGTCGTTTTGACTAAATAAACCAAAGAATTCTTAGGATTTTGTACTAAAAATGTAATGAGGTACAGAAAATGTAGACTTTCGTGCTTGTTTGTGTTTCTCTTTAATGATTTCTTAAATTGTGTGTTTGTAATATATCTTTTTTTTGGTATATTTGTTATTATATTCTTGTATTGATTCCATTTGAGAATTCAATGTTAATTTAGTGTAGAAAGAAATATTTTTTTATGGTAAATACATTTAAACATCATGGCTGTATTTTTTATGGTAAATACATTTAAACATCACGGCTGTATTTTTTATGGTAAATACATTTAAACATCACGGCTGTATTTCCCTGAACGATTGGGCAGAAGTGTATAAAAAGCCCCCTTATATCGCCGTTATGTTTAATTCTCATGTAATAGGGGGTGATCCTATTGCCATTAACTGGGCATAAATCCAAACTCCGAGCTACTGAGGAATTCCACACGGAAAAACCCAATAACACTAACACATTTAAATACCTTTTAGTAAAAAACGAAACAACTTTTGGATGTTGATTGAATGCAGCATTCATTCTTTCCCATCCTTTTATTCGGGAACTCCAATGCGACGAATAGGGCTGATATCTCACCGCTGCCGAGCCAATATCGTTTTTATTTTAGCGGAATTATATTGGGTAAGGGAAATGTATTGCTCCCTGAACAAACTGTTATTCGGTTCTTCCATGCGGAATTCCTGAGCAAAATGTTATTCGGTTCTTCCATGCGGAATTCCTCAGTAGCAGCCCGGAGTTTGGATTTGTGCCCAGTTGACGGCAATAAGCTCGCCCCCTATTACATGGGACTTAAACATAACGGCGAAATGAGGGTGTTAATACACCTCTGCCTAACCCTTCGTGGAATACAGGCGTCATGTTAGGAACGCTGTTGAGAATAATACTGTGTCATTAATACTAAATCTTCGCGCAAGTGCTAGTCACCACCTGAGGTACGAGAGCGACAGGAATAGGGTGCGAAGCAATAGACGAGCTCTGTCAGTTTGCTGTGTCTTGTCTGGCGCGCGCCCCCCTCCTGCCGCTCCCATACCTCAGAAGGTGACTAGCACTAGCTCGCGGACTATAGCAAACTCTTGGCTGCTATTACTTATCATTAAAAGTAACAATTGTTTTACGACTTTTGGAAACACCAAAAAAAAACATCTTCCCTTATAACATTACTAGCTGTGTCCTCACGGCTCCGCCCGTAGCCTATGCTATTCAGTGATACTGTAGCTTTCTAACGGCAAATGAATTTTTGAAATCGGTCCTGTAGTTTTTAAGTTTATTCGTTACATACAAAAATACAAATCTTTCCTCTTTATAATATTTGTATAGACAATAAGCTTGTCGAGTTTTTTTGTAGCCAAGGCTGTGTGTATTTTAAATAACCCTGTATATATTCACCCTAAGCAAGAAGCTTTATCACTCTGTGAACAATCCAACGTATGACCTGAATTATTTATCCTTCCCAACGGCATTACACTTACAAATCGTATTCAATTAGAAAAGTCGTAGCAAAAACCGCGCACGCGACTGTCGCTTACTATTATTTCTAAGTTTGTCCACACTTTATAACTGTCCCTCTTTGAGAGTGGAAAGAAAGTAGATGAATATTAAATTGTTATAACTTTCCACAAGTTTTTCTGGAACTCATAAAATATAAAACTTTTGTACGGCTTTCTTTGTTTTACGTGAAAATACTCGTGTTCTTTGAATTATTATTGCTATGTTACCGATAAACTTATAAAAAGATTTAGTTAAAAAAGATTACTGCTAGCTTTTTATATATTATAGCTGTTGCCCGCGGTTTTACTCGCATCCTAGGGGAGCATGTACCCAAATCAAAAGTATCCTATGTCCTAAATCAAGTCATGGTCTGTATGCCAAATTTCATCCAAATCTGTTCAGCTGTTGTTAGAGGGTGGTTGATTAACAAACATCCAAATTCATAAACTCCCAAACATCCAAACTTTCACGTTTATAATATTAGTAAGAAGGATATTATTGTATCCTGAAATTGTCCTCTACGTGACGTTTTCTCATGCTCTAGCATCTCTTGTTCCGCAAACTTTTTGTGTTCAAGGTACACCTACGAAATCGGGCAATTTCAGAGGTACACCATAAATAAAAATCATATTTTAATCATATAAAGATAGCAAAGAATACATTATTTCCGTCCGCCTTTATAATTTTATAAGAAATTGATTTTTCCCGCGGCACACTAATTAATGACCACGGTACACCAATGTGCCGCGGCACACACATTGCGGAACACTGCTCTAGAGTAGTCAAGATTGTTTTGTTATACCATGTTACTCTGAGTACCATAAACTATACAATTTGAATGTAGAAAAAAGAATGTACCTACTCATTTATAAGTAATAGTTCTGATATCGATTAATACAGGTGCAACACTAGCTCATGGCCCTCACCCCTATTTTGTTGTTTTTAGTCTATGATTACTTAAGAGTCTTGGTTTTTATTATTAACAAGGTGCATTAATTAATTACTATTATTTTAACAGCAGTGATATTGTAGTGGTGTGACCCTCAGACTGCGAAGTCTCGAGTTCGAACCCAAGGCACGCACCTCTGACTTTTCGGATTCATGTGCTTATTGTATAATTATCACTTGTTTAAAAACGGTGAAGAAAAACATCGTGAGGAAACCGGTATGCCTGAGAGATATTTCTCATGTGAAGACAAGTCAGCCCATGGGCGGTATAAACTCTGACACCAGGTTAGTCAATAACCACATGAAAAGAAGAAGAATTAATTACATCCAAAATAGTAGATTTTGCAGGTTCTTTCTGTAGCTTTGTATTCCTCGAATTATAATGGCGGCGGTGTACTGCTTTAATAATCACTTTTTAACAAAAATAAAACCGACTTCAAATTGTCTATCTCCGAAGTTCTTCATCAGATCTTCACCAAATTTGAATGGGACCACTTCGAAAGAATACTCTTTCAAAAAAAAAAAGAATCATTAAAATCGGTTCACAATTAGCAAAGATACCGCGGAACAAACATACAAAAAAAAAAACATACAGTCGAATTGAGAACCTCCTCCTTTTTTGAAAGTCGGTTAAAAACACATTTCGCTGATGAAGGTATTAAGTTCCGTGTAATATGCGGCGACCCCACTTCCTCACAATTTTTATTACAGTGATGTTGAGATGCTGCACGTTACATCAGACCCTCTAAAAGTCTCTTTAAATAGAAGGAGACAAACAGAGCTACTTCACATGTCGTTGTCTCTTCTAAAACTTTACACCGTACCAAAAAGGTTTTGTCGTTTTGAATTCTTCGTTTTTCTCACCTGACAACCCTAGGATGTACACGGAAGGCAAGCTGTTCACGCTGTTCAAGCTAATTATTGAGCTACGCTCCTACTGCCTTCAACGTTTGAAATGTGCACTCTCGGGTTTGATTTTGTTGTGTTGCAAGTTTTCTGTACCCGTGAACGTTACGAAATGTGCAATGAATTTTGTATTTCGTATTCTGAATTTGAATTCGTACTGTTTATTTGATGGAAGAAATGAGTAGTCACAGTCGTCAATAATTTTCATGTTGATATTTTGATTTAGGTGCTTATTTTTTTATAACATTGTGACTATTGTCCTATATTGTGCGTGCTTTTATAGACAAAATCTTCTCTTGCACGAACATCCAGACTCAGAACAACTATGCATACAAATATTTGTTTCGTATGTCAGAATCGAACCTGCAACCCATAACTCAGAAAGCTAGCTAAGCCACTGTGACAAACGTGTTATTGAATACTAAAAAGTTAAGTCCTAGGATTGCTATAATCACTTCATTTCGCTCATTTGGTGCAACAATGGCATTATCAACCTTTTTAAAAAAAAAATGCAGGAGATGTTTCTCCCAATGTAAATACCTAGACTTTCCGCACATTGTGACATAATCAACTTGTTTTTTAAAAAAAAGCGTAATTACGTCATTGTTGTACCAAAAGAGCGTTTGTCGAATAAATTGGTTAGTTTCTTCCATCGGCAATGGATATTTAATTTAGTAAACAAATAAGAGTAGAAATAGACTACGTATGTCTTGTATTTTCAAGTATTGTACCGTTTATTCGTTTATGTTTTGTTGACCGCCAATCACCATGGCGACCTGTTGGACTTGAACGGTTTACGATCAACCATTTACGAGTATTGTCCTAAGTGTCAAAACCACTATAAAGTTGGACAAATGTAATGTGGAACACATTTATCAAAGTACTCGGGTACAATCTTATACCTTTAAACGAGAAATACTTATTTATTTATTTAAACTTCATGTACAATTGGTGGTACATAAGGCGGACTTAATGCCAATGGCATTCTCTACCAGTCAACCTTTGGGTCAAAAATTAAGCACTTCGAAAAAGGTACAAAAAAAGAATTTAAAACAAATATTGAAAAGGTAAATAAAAATTATTAAAAACAAAATAATACATAAGTACTAACAAAATATATACTTTATATATATCTATATACAATAAAAATACATATTAAACCTATATATCTATACATACATACATACACATCAATATTTATAACTATGATGGACAGTTCATTCAGACTAAGGTTGCAGCGATTTTAGGTAATATTCCCGAACTTTAACGTTTGAAAATGAATTTACTCGGAGCTTTTTTCATATCAAGGGGGTAGCGCAATTCTTGTATATGTATATAGGTATAATCTGAATCTCGGAAACGGCTCCAACGATTTTCATGAAATTTAGTATGCAGAGGGTTTCGGGGGCGATAAATCGATCTAGCTAGGTTTCATTTTTAGAAAACGTCGTTTTATCCGTGTTTTCAGGCAATGAAAAACTGCTACAATATCATTAGAATATGAATGTAAATTTCGCCACCATTATCAAAGTTGTAATAGCTCTGGTAGGAAATAGGGCGGTCCTGAAACCAGAAAATCTCGGTTTGAATCCAGACGATTATTTTTTTCCCTTTTTGTTTTCAAGTTCCTTCTTTTTCTATTTCCCCTTTTTTTCTTTCCAAAAAACAGGATTTACCAAAAAAAAAACCGAGCAAGGCTCGGTCATCCAGGTAGGTACCTACTAATATTTATTGTAGGAATAGGTATGACGTAGGAGTATCTATGTATTGTGTATAATGATAAACTTTACCAGAGAGTGGCTTTATTGAGGGGCTCGTAGCTAATTACGATTTGCGAGGTTAAGCTGCGCTTGCCGCGGTCAGTCTATGGATGGGTGACCACTTACATCTAGACCCCTCCGTGCCTCGGAGAGCGCGTTAAACAGTCGGTACCTGGTGTTATACGAATTCCTATGACAGTCGTTACGGGAAGACAGAAGCCTGAAAGTTAGACAACCGGGTCTGATGGTAATCACTTACCATCAGACCCGGTTGTCTAACTTTCTGATGGCAGTCGCTTCGTGTAAAATATTGGTATCCAGACGCGTCTGGTTAGACTGAAAGGTGACCCCAACATAGTTGGGAAAAGGCTAGGCAGAACAATAGAAAGAATACAATAATTGAATTTTATAATAGTTGGTGTTATGACAAACAGCTGAACTAGTGCCCCAGAGTATCGTCCATCAATCAAAACAAACAATTCAATTATAAAAGAAAGTGATGACAAATGATTTTTATTTCTGTAAATAAATCTGTTACAGACACTTATAGAAGTCAATTTAATGTTATTTTTAAGATTAGATGGCGCCGGCATTTCCAATCTGACTAGCTATGAAAAGAAATGCCGAAACAAACTCTTATATCAAAGTCTCTTTTAAAGTCCAGACATTGTGGTATAAAAACTATGCGAGTGTAACAATTTAGGGCAACCTCTAGAATGGCCATAGGAAAGTGCCATAGCAGGTTTGAGTTGACCTGTCCTAGCTGACGGCACCAAATATGTCATATTAAAAAAAATTAAAAACGTTACTCCCGTTATGTCCAAATCTGGGCAATTCTACTAAGTAACAGAAATGTTGATCAATCGCAATTTGCAACCGAACCGTTCAGTCAAAGAGTTTTCATTTACAAAAACTGTCAAATTATTTGACAACATAAATAAACATTTTAACATTTTTGTTAACGAAAACTGACTGACAATTGTGGTTCGTTTCCAACAATTTTGTTTTTAGAATTGGCCTTTAGGTCTAGCCCAGTGAACTAGTTGACGAAACTAATGATGCAACTAATATTTACAGCTTAATAACAGAACATAACTAATTAACTAGATACATTTCACAATTGTGAACATGTTTATGTGCGTAAAAAATATTTTCTAAAAACTCGCTTACCTACACTATTTATGGTGTAGCATGATGCAAGTGACATTAAACGAACTTTACAATCATGACTTAATATTTCAGTTGCACCCTGAGGCTGCATTCAGACGACACGCGCACGCCAAGCGTACGCCACGCGCGTCAACACCCGCATCTAACACGCTTTGAAATTTTTTTTTATATAATTTGAGTCTTATGACACATCAATAGATCTCAAATTGCATTTATCGAAGCATGTAATGAGGCGGGCGCGAGGCGGGCGCGTGGCGGGCGCGAGGCGGGCGCGAGGCGGGCGCGTGGCGGGTGCGAGACGGGCGCGAGGTGGGCGCTTGGCTTGTGCGGTTGGACTTCGAGAAATGCAATTTGAGATCTGTTGATGTGTCATAAGACTCAAATTATATACAAAAAATTTCAAAGCGAGTTAGACGCGGGTGTTGACGCGCGTGGCGTGCGCTTAGCGGGCGCGTGTCGTCTGAACACAGCCTAAATATCAAAGTTTGATTGAGAGTGTCATTGATTCCTCTGTTACGGGAATCCGTGTCGGTGGAATTGTGTAGCGGTCCCTTGGTATCGATATTATAATTATATGTATGTAATTTTTTATATTTAATGTCATTTTTAAGTAACAAAATAGGACATACGTATGAGGCTTGCATAGTCGCGAAAAAGTGAAATGACGCATCGAAAAAAAGTTGAATAAAAAAAACAAATATCCGTCGTAAAATACGGAATCAGTAATGAAATAAAAAATAAAATTTACCCCGCCAGAATGCTATTCTCTACAAATAAAATCAAATACTGACAGCTATCACCCGCACCATGCTACACCGAAAATAGTGCAGATGAATTATTATTACTAGTTGCTAGTTCTCAGTGTGGAAGCAGCCTAAGACGGCGCTAGACCATACGTAACCTTTTACTCTCATTCCAATAGACAGACAACAATATCGTTTCAAAGCACTTAAAAGAAAAATTTTAAGCATTTGTCGTAAAAAATGGTCCGAAGTCTAAATAGCGAGGCATAAATTATTTTTATCGATTGATTTACAACTTCAAGATTTACACCTCGTTCAAAAGTGGAACTATAAATTGGAACAAAATGCGTGGAAAAAGAAACTCTGGAACAAAAATACAGGTTGTTAAAAAATTTACTCTAAAAATTTCGCGGGGTTACTCGGTATCGGAAATTGAAGAACTTTTCTAAATTTACGTATTTCTTTTATTACTTTCAATACAAATCAAAAAAATATATGATTTGTAAGGAAAGCAATAAATATAAATGTGAATTTCCAAAAGTTGTTCAATTTCCTATACTGAGTAACCCCACAAAATTCTTAGAGTAAATTTTTTAACAGGCTGTATATTACGGCGAATTTCCACACTAAACTCTCCCCTGGGGTTTGCTTGAATGTTTTCTTTGCATAATTATGTAATCTTGGGCCACTTGTTTTGATGGGATAATCCTAACCTTTGCGACAAGCCCAAAATTCTTAATGCTTTCGGCAAATATGTTAACCCTTTCAAAAGCAAAGGTGGAAAAGAACATGTTTTGTAGTAACCCGCTTGTCTTTGCGAATAAATTGACGTTCCTACATGGCGTTATTGATCCTGGATCTGGCCAAGTTTAATTTACCTTTACGGTGAATGATCTAGTGAATCCCGCGACTACGGCCATAGGTCCTAGAAGGAACACAGGCTGGTTTTAGTTGGTAAGAGTCCGATACAACCCCCCCGCCTTCCCCAGGGTGGAGGGGTATCCATGAAGATTTCCATGATTGGTGGTAGGATCTATATGGTCCACTTAGCTTGCCCTCACATTAAAATCGCCGCGCCATACTAATTACTGTGTTCCGTCGTGTGTATGTCAGAACCAGAGGGATATAGGGGAATACCTCTATATCTCTGTTCCTTAGATTCGTGTGCTCCATATTAGACCCTGTCTGCGCTTTCAATCAGGTGGGATTAGGGCCAAACGCGATAAACTCAAAAAAAACTTCACTTTACCTATTCATTTCTTTTGGACGTTAGATAAACTTAATTAAGAAAAATATAGATTTTCCCGATATCATTATTATGTATAAGTGTGTTCGGCCTAGCCTTTTCCCAACTATTTTGGAATCAGCTTTCAGTCTAACCAGATGCGACTGAATAACAGTATTTTACACGGAGCAACTGCCATCCTCCGCAACTCAGTTACTGGGCAATGCCGATATCCTAAGGTTAGGCCGGTTGTTAGACTTCCCGGCTTCTGACTACCCGTAACGACTGTCATAGGTATTCGTATGACACCGGGGACCGACTGTTCAACTCATTCCGAGACACGGAGGGGTCTCGATGTGAAACGAACGGTCACCCATCCACGGACTGGCCGCGGCAAGCGCAGTTCAACCTCGCAAAGCTTATGATCTGCGCGGTTGTTGATTAGCCCCTCAATAATATTTATAAGTATTGACTACAAATAGACGCTTCTGCTTATGCCTTGACACAACCTCTGAGTCGCTTCTTGCCCGCAGCTTAAACGTCATAACTTATTACCGTGCTAATTACCCAGAAGGTAAAACCAAACAGTCGTCTCTCTTTACCTGCTACCCAACACAAAAAATATAAGTACATAATCGAATAAAACATCGAATTATTTTCCCGACGTAATACTTCAAATGTATTTCCTTCTTCTTGTACAACGTTTTCCACTCAGTTTTACGCCTCTCACATTTACCTATCTATGTAGGTGTTATGATATTCACGTTGGCAACACTTCAGAACAACCTTATGATGTTATTGTAATCATTATTGTACACTCCTTTTTATCTTAGATTCGTATTTTTGTACCCTGAGGTGGTTTCAGATTCTTTGAGGTGCTATCAACATGAGGTGATTTTTTTCTATGAGTACTTCATTGGCTAAAGGAAAATATTCTGTTATACATCAAAAAGATAAATAAGTTTGTTGCCGCCTACTTACCCGCCTACGTCGGAAAGAAACATTTCGCTACGATCAGGTTAGATTGATAAATAAATACTAGACTAAAACCGTGCTCGTTGAATGGCTCATGGCTAATTGACAACCGCGTGGATCATACGTTTTGCAAGGTTAAGCTGCGCTTGCCGCGGTCTGTCCGTGGATGGGTGACCGTTCGTTACACATCGAAACCCCTCCGTGCCTCGAAGACCACCTTATACAGTCGGTCCCGGATGTATTACTTATGACAGTCGTTATGGGAAGTCAGAGGTCCGAAAGTCTGACAAACGGTCCAAACTTAGGATATCGGCATTACCCAGTAACTGGGTTGCGGATGTCATCAGTATGGTTGTATTCAGCCGCATCTACTTAGTTAGACTGTAAGCTGTCCTCAACATAGTTGGGAACAGGCTAGGAGGAATAAATTAATGTATAATTTTCAATTGTCAAAACGGTCTCAAAGATTATTGCTATAGTTTCCATGCTTTGCAGACTGATTTCTCAGGGACTCACAGCACACGTGTGGCCGTTGGCGGCCACTCGAAGTGTATAGAAACATCTAGTGGCCTGCGTGCCCTTAAAATAATTAAGAGGAATTGCGGTCGGAATATTGCACAGGAGAAATCAGTCCGAGATGAAGGTGTCTCTTTCGCGCTCAATTGAGAAGGTTTGCGAGAGGGGTGGGACGGAAATAGATCGCAAAAACCTATTCAAATTATTAATATTTTGCAGCCTGCATTTACTCTTAAAATACAAAACATATTTTGATTGAAAGCTCAATTACACACACAGTTTCCATAATTATATTCTAGCAAATAATTGTAATATAAATACCGCCCGTGTTCATTATACAAATAAAATGAATACTTCTATTTGCGGTTTTGCGCTTGTGAATATAATAATAATGTTACTAGTGTTTGGTTTTAAATGTTGTTATACCAATATTTGATTTCATTTATGTTTGAATTTCGCTTCAATTCACTTCCAGCGTTCACTCATTTCAAATAGTAACACATTGTTTCAATTCAGCGGAATAGACTTTAATAACACATGATTATTTCAAATTCGTACGAAAACAAGTCTAAAGTGCAGCGAGCCTTATGCAGACAAACTTACAGTACGCGCGCGAACTGAATGCGTTCGGGGCCTGAGGAATGGCTCCCCCCGCTGTCGCACGCCTCGCCTCACTCGCCCGGAAACGTAGCGCCGTCCTTGTCATCTAACAGCACTAACGCCTTCCCACACGCATATTCAGATCGCGCGCATACTGGTAGGCATATAGTGCTTTAGGTAATAATGCTAGAATGTGTAATGCAATGTAATGTAATGTCGCCAGATCAAAAAAAAATTGCCTCCTGGATTAGTAGTAATTCGTAATTTTCGAAATATTCCCATATTCGTAATTAAATTAAAGCACCTAAAGTACAGACTACAAAAAAAAAACGATAATAGAGTACATACTACCCCATAAAAAACATAATTATCTGTAGATACTCAACGTAACTAAGCACCCAACAAGTTCAGAAAAGGCCTTCGCCGATATTAATTTATTGGAACCAACGAAGAAATTAAGGTTTTTGTTATATTTATTACTAAACAGAAAGTAACATAAACTAATCAATTTTCGTTGACAAACTTTGGTTTAGCCATTTGATACTGATTTAGATTTGACTTTCTAAGAACTATTTTGTTTTAACTAACTAACTTCGTAATATCGCTCGGGTTTATCAAAATCAAAGTGTTAGACAAAACTAATTTATTTTAACACAAAATATTATTCTGGGAAAATGATTTTGTAGTCCTCATTATGCGATAACGAATTCATTTGTAAGGGCTTGTACACAAAACTGCGAATCGGCGCGATGCGAAATCGGAACGCAGAAAACTGCGACGCAAATTGCTGCGATGCGATTTCGTGTGGCAAGGCGTCTTCTTTCCAAGGTTCGGATAACCAATCTCTCTACGATCTTCAACCGTATTGAATATAATTTATACTAGGTAGAATTAATTTACGTAAAAAGATTTGCGCACTGCTGTTACTGATAAGAAGATATAGGAAAAATCAATTACGCGAATCAATTTGTAAGTTTTTGCGATGCGTCGTGCGAGCTCGTATATTTCAACAATGCGACGTCGCATCGCAGTTTTGTGTACAGGCCTTAAAGCGTGATGATTACGGTGGTGTTTTCTAATTATCGCGACTGTATCGCTGCTACATCGCTTCTGTCGCGCGTTACAGAAGTGTCAAGCGACCACGTGCATGTCTATCAGTTTGTTACTTCTTCACGACTAAACTACTGAACCTGATTTGGTGAAACTTAGCATAGAGATAACATGAAAGCCGGAAAAGGATTTACGACATACCATGCGGCGGCAGCTATCAGAAGGATGATATGGGTAAGAATGGAGTCAGTACTGAGATGACGGCTACTAGAGGAGAATGGAAGAGAAATACATGTTGTGTCGACCCCACCTAGTGTGGGATAAGGGCAGGGAGATGATGGTGATGATGCGGCATCAGCTAGTATGATATCAATTGTAAAAAAAATACTTAAAGTATAACATTATATAAGTAACGTTTTCAAACTATGATATGCTCTTATTAAAACCAGAAACCACCCCGTTGGTCTAGTGGTGGCAAGCTCGACTGCTGATTGTGAGGTCCTGGGTTCGATCCCAGGTTGGGCAAAGTGTTATTGGGTTTTTCCGTGTGGAATTCCTCAGTAGCAGCCCTGAGTTTAGATTCGTGATCGCTTTATGGCAATAGGCTCAATTACATGGGACTTAAACATAACGGCGAAACGAGAGTGTTACTATACACCTCTGCCCAACCCTTCGAGGAATACACACGTGATGTTATCTGAAGTTAAAACCAGAAATTATTGATGTAACCTCACCAAAATAAACATGATGAAATACACAATTATACCACAGTCCGAACCGAGGTAAAACGAATATTCTGACGAACTAAATGTCAAAATTACTTTTTGAAAATTCCCATAACGAGATACCGTACCTTTGCAAAATGTACAACCATAATCTCCTTATTTACCGACCCATCAGACGGCCTGAAATTCGACGGGATCCTTCAAGACCCCCAAATGGATTAAGGAAGATCTCTTTAATCAAATTACTTCTAACAAGAGCTTTCCCGTTTTTTAATCTCCACGACCGAGTCGATTAGAGGGAGGGCGTGGAAAATAACCGTGGTATTGCTGTCTAGGGGATTATTAAGTAATCAGAGGGTACGAGTGAACGCTTTGGGAACTTTTTGGTCAAAAGTTTCAAGTGTCGATGATTTTAGTTCATTCTGCCTAGCCTTTACCAACTATATTGGTGTTCCAGTCTAACCAAATGCGGCTGAATACCAGCGTTTTACACAGAGCGACTGCCATCAGACCTTCGCAACCCAGTTATTGGGCAATACCGATATCCTAAGGTTAGACCGGTTGTCAGACTTTCGGGCTTCTGAGTTCCCGTAACGACTGTCATATGTATTCGTATGACACCCTGGACCGACTGAGGCAAGGAGGGGTCGATGTCAATGATTCCAGTACATAAAATAATTAATTGGCTATGTTTTATTGTACATATTTTAAAAATCAATGATAGCTTACCAGTTGAACGCTTGCCTTCATGCAGGAGAGTCTGAGTTCGACTCTAGCCCGACCTGAATTTGATTATCACTTGCATTTAGGAAAACATCGTGAGGAAACCTGAACAGCAAAGAGGGTCCAAATAAAAGTTCTCTCTGGTGTTGTTTGGTTCGCCTACCTGCACAAGGCCAAGGTAGCTGGACTAAGGCCTAATCTCTCCTCATTTTGAGAAGAGGCCTGTCTTAGCAGTGGGATTAATAATGGGCTGATTATGGACTGCGATAGGCCGAGTTCATTAATTGAGAAGCTACATTATATAATTTCAAGTAACAAACCAAATTGTACTATCTGTATTGTACACAAATACAATTATGTTCTCCTCTGAGTCGGAGATTAGCGGTTAGCTGGTTAGATTAGCTCACGATACGTGGCCTCACCTCAATGTGTGTGCTTAATTACTTACTACACGCCAGTCCAGAGGCAGCCAATGGCCACAAAATTTAACGTATTTACATAAATAATGCTTCATAACATGCAAAAATAAAATCAGTCAAAAGATATTTCTTCGCGCAACGATTTTTGCGGTTCTTAATGATTACGGAGTACTTTCGATCTACTGTGACTCTGGTCTCTGGATTAAAATAAATCAGGGGAAAATTTTTGCCCGTGGGAGCGTGGGCGAATAATAAAGTAAGGAAATATAATACAAGGGTTTTTCCATTACGAATTTCTCAGTAGCAACCCGGAGTCTGGATTTGTGCTCGGTTAATGGCAATAGGCTCGCCCCCTATTACATGGGACTTAAACATAACGGTGGAATGAGGGTGTTACTATAATCATCAGCTCAACCCTTCAGGAAATACAGGCGTGATTTTATGTTATTATACCAGATTTTAACATGTAAAATACTGATAGCTATTCCTCTGAATATAAAACTAAAAACGTAACTAGTTTATGAACTGGTTAAAAACTTGCTGAAGAGTGCTCTTTTCGTGCCATTGACCGTAGCCACACAGCAACAGCAGATTGTCCAAGAATCTTGTCTAATGCCCGGTTCTTATTTAAACAAAAACGTATCGTTTTCCTTACCAATGGTAGCATTTTTTATTGCCAAACGGGGTGATAAACAGACTCGTAAGCTAATTTTGCCTGTGATAGCTACTTTCATATGGGAGGGTGTCAAAGCTATGAGGTCTTTGCTTCATTATTGGTAAAGATGCAAAAATCTCAATTTAGACCTATAACGTTCCGTTAATTATAGGAATCGGCCATAAGAAGACAGTTATTTACAGTTTTTTTAAGCAATGTGTACTGAAGAAATATTCCTGGAGACATAGGATAATTAAAACTACTCTACCTTTAATACAAATTACATTAATCAATATTTAAATTAAAGACCGTTTGCCGCAAGTTTATGAATAGCTATTAAAATAACATTAGAAGAAGTATTTTATTCCTCAACTATATTTGGATCTTGAATTATTTAAATCCTAATGTTCTTGAAACCGTGAACGAAAAGGTTACAGATAGCAACTAGATGTAAACGGCTCAAAACCATGTAATTTGGAAATCTATAGGGAAGCTTATGTCCAGCGTTGGATTACAAAAGACATTAGACAAGGTTAGTCGGAAAGGGGGTACTAAGCCGAAAAGGTGTTAAAGTATAATAAGGGATAACTTTTGTTCTACAACGTTCTCAAATCTCGATAGTTTAAGAGAAATAGCTTTTCAAAGATTTCGTAAAAAATTTGCTAAAATCTATTTGTCCATAGCTATGATCAACTTTGTTTACAATTTAGGTCATATTTGGGGTCACGGATTAGAAACTTAATTTTCTGAATTCATAACTAAAGCAGTAAGGTATGTTTTTTTTGGAACCTAAAATAAAAATATTTAGGTATGCATGCAAATAAAAGTTATCGAAATATGAAATTTTAACACTTGCTTTTAAACAGTCATCAGTGATACTTTAAGAGGCCGGCGGCTTAGTACCCCCTTTCGGACTAACCTTGTATAGCTACCGGGGAAACCAACTAATCCAAGTAACATTTTAGGTGAAATTGAGCTATCAAATCAAATCAAAATCAAAATTCATTTAATCAGGTAATTTACACCCTATTTACATCATAAACAAAATCAAACAATTACCTAAATTACAAAATAAAATAAATAAAAATAACAATATAATAAATAAATTAAATTAATATCTTCTTTCCGGCATTGGCACAGCGACATGTCTGCCGGAACAATGCCGAATGAAAGGGCAATCCAGCCTTCCTCCAATCATCGCCAATACGGTGTTGGAGCTGGCCCGTACTCTGCGTACCAAGGACGCTGCGCGCTTACGCATAGTTGTGTGAAAGCAGTCTATAAAGAATATTAAATTGAGTGTGGGCCAAAAATAATTCCTAACGTAATTTCATCATAAATGTTAATTTGTATCTACATAATTACGTTTTCGTAAAACCGTTTTCTTATTTATAAATAGACTAATCTTAGTTAGCTCATGACAGTACAATATTATTCAAATTAAGTTTTTTTAAAACCTTCTCCTTAAGTACAACACAGTCTGAAAGAATACTATGATGAAGAACACAGACTAGAAATAAAGTAAACTTATTTCCATCTTCCAAAATACGACGAAAATGCAGGCATTACCATAATCAGTTTACTATTTCTGGCCTTACAACACCGCCCGAAGCTCGAGCACCACAAATTGCTCCCACGCGATAAAACAGGCTATGGAGGGATCGCAACCAATCCCAAGTGTTTACGGCACCCTTTATTATCATCCCAAATGATCACGTCAGATGAAAACGTTCCGTGTTGATGGTACATGTCGATTGAAGCAGTTTTATGTTAATTAACTGAGTGATGGTTTTATGAGAATGTGGTCAATGACTCAATGCCATTGACCACATTGCAATGCATTTTATTGGGAGTTACTACTTTTTGTTGACGTAGGTATTTTGTTTTATGTCCAATACAAGTGATATGGCAAAAAATCTGCTCAAGTGAGATAAAAAAAAATCGTTACAGCTAGTTCACACAGAAACTGTTTACAGAACCGTTTTAAGTGGAGCCTTTTTTATTTTGATGATGGCGCCTATAGTTGTATGAGCGAGTTCACATACACGACAGTACTCCGAATCCAAAAAAATACTGGTCCAACATGTTTACATATTCCGTGGTGTCATCAAAAACTGGATGCCGGAATAGTATAAAAAAGGATCCGTACATGAAGATGTATGGAGAAGTATGGGTGCCTTCATACACGATCCGTTATTTTTATCGTATACTGCCTGCCAGATGCGACGCAGTTGCCATTTGTTAACTGATCCGTCGGTACAGATGTGAACAACACATCCAGTACCGACGGATCTGCTGTGTGAACGGGCTCTTAGTGCTGTAAGTTGATAATTTAATGGCCGACACGAATACCCGATCTCAATCTAAAATCTCTGGATCGCTGTAGGTTTTGACATTACTTCTATTGAATATTTGTGAAAATTCTTAATCATTCCAGAAAGGATTGAGATAGGTTATTGCTTGCGGCCGTAAAACGTCCAGTTATGAAAAAAGATGGATTTGTCCACTTATCTGTGTAATTGTTCACAAAAATCTCCGTTCATTTATTATCATTCCAAATAATCGCAGCAGATGAAAACGTTCCGTGTTGATAGCACATGTTGATTAAAGTGAATGTGGATTTTATGAGGATGTGGTCAATAGCTCAATACTACGTGGAATTTTATTGGGCGTTATTCATTTGGACGACACGTTTGGTGCAGTGGCTGAGCGATCGGCTTCTGCGCTACGGGTCGTGGGTTCGATTCCGAACAAATATTTGTATGGCCTATAGATAGTTGTTCCGGGTCTGGATGTTTGTGCGTGTGAAGATTTGTGTTTGTAAACGCACCCACGATACAGGAGAAATCTTAGTGTGGGGCAACGTTTTTTAAAAAAAAAAAAAAAATTTAGAGCCGAGCCACATCTGACGGAAGATACATCACCGATCTTCCACCGGTACACATAATTCCATACAAACATCTCACACCGTACACATTTGACCGAAGATGCGTTACTAAAATTCCTCGAGTAAATTACGCAATGGAAGATCGGCGTCGTATCTTCCTGTCAGATGTGGCTTGGCCCTTAGGGTGCAGTTATCTATATGGTACATGAGTAAGTCTAGAATACATGTTGATTGTACCAATTCAATTTCAACACCATGTTGATTAAAGCAATTCTATGTTAATTAACTGGGCGGATTTTTGTTTACGATTTTCGTTGGTGTTTTTATTGCGAATGGCGTTGATGATATGTGTCTTGATCACGGTTCTTAAAAACTGTATATTGTGTCAGTAGGTTGTATGTTCTGTTCTGCCTAGATTTTTACCCAACTATGTCTAACCAGATGCCGCTGAATACCAGTATTTTACACGAAGCGACTGCCTTCAGACCTCCGCAACCCGGTTACCGGGTAATGCCGATATCCTAAGGATAGACCAGTTGTCAGACTTTCGGGCAAACGGTATACACGGTGATTTTTAATTCACTGTTAACCTTTTAGGGCGTGACAGTACTCATGATTATGAGCAACATTCACTATGAGGCCAAATCTGAAATATCGAAAAAAAATATCAGCTGTTTCATAGAAAAATGCAATATTTACCCGATGAAAATGTATGAAACAAATTTATATTATTTTTTTTGCTATTTCGTAGTTGGTCCTATAGGGAAACTTGTTTATAATTATGAGTACTTTCACCTCGAAAAAGGTTAACAGAGAATTAAAAATCACCGTGTATATTGTTTAAAGATTTTACAATCACATGCCAACTCTATTTAGCACTTCAGACCTTGACATTAGAAATTTTCTTACTCTATAAATAACTTCTTATACTTAGAAGAGGAATATCTCTTATTTATAGATACTAATATGTTAGATTATTAACACTAAGAAAGTAGCAAGCTATTTCTAGGTAGAGTGAAAATGGCATTGAGCATTCGTTACACAATAATGTTAAAATGGAATACAAAATCACATCTTATGGAAAGTACTTATTGTTTTTGGAATTACAAGAGGTAGCAAACAAATGAAGGTGTCTAAATACTCGTTCAAGTGAATTTTCAAAGGAAATAAAAGACCCTTATGTATACAAATTAATTCTAAGTACTAACACTTTAACAATTTCGATCATCGGTTCTTTTAACAGGAGTGGTGATTACGATAACAGTATATTAGGAGGCTTTGGTTCAGGCTTTTTTTAATTGGAATTTTGGAAAAGGTTTGAGGATAGGTACTTTTCACTAATTTTCAAAATAATGAGTTGAATAGAATTTTCGGTAACCTGTCCTTTAAAACAGTTTATTTATCTTTTTAAACATGAATTGAACTAAAATAAAATCCGTGCCTCTGGGATCACGTGAACAATCGGTCTCAAGTGTCATACGACAATCATTACGGGAAGTCAGAAGCTCGAAAGTCTGACAACCGCTATAACGTTAGGATATCGGAATTAGGTTGTCTTGGTCTTATCGTATCGGTAGTCTTGGTATTAGGTTGCGGAAGTTTAATGGCAGTCGCTCCGTGTAAAATACTGGTATTCAGGCGCATCTGGTTATACTGGAAGCTGATCCCAACAAAGTTAGGAATGGGCTAGCCGGAACAGAATTGAAATAAAATAAAATATAAGCAAAAAGATTTTTCCCAGTGATTATTCAAAAAATTACGAGAAAAATTTCCACTTATTTTCAATTCAAAATAATACAATGCATTCACCGTTTCAGTTCTCGCTATTCCGTTCTTAGACCCGGTACTACCTTACTTTATTTAATTTTAGTGTCACAGAGAAATGATTCTAATTCTGAGTATACAGTAACATATTGCCATAATTTTTTACAAGCTACTCGTTGCAATATCAAAGAGATGTTTCATTAAAATTGTAACTCCAGCCACTGAAACATACGACTCCTCTTTTTCCAGGAAATATATTAAATCTTTTCTGCACAGTCGGCTGCTGCTTGCGCATAAAGGCGTCCCTAAGATTATAACAGTATATTGTAACCTTCAGATTTTGTATCTTTAAACAAGGTTAGTCAGAAAGGGTATCAAGCCGCAGGCAATTTAAAATGTCACTGATGAGTGTTTAACAGAAAGGGTTAATTTTTTTTTCTTTTTTATTTCAATATACCTACTTAATTTTTTTTTACTACGACGTCTTTGATTTACACATTCAGAAAAGAATGCCAGGTACTATGATGTGTCCCCAAATATGACCGAAAATGTAAACACTGCTGATGATAGGATGTTCTTCTTTTCGTGTGGTTAGTGACTAACCTGGTGCCAGAGTTTATGCCGCTCATGGGCTGACTTGCCTTCACATGCTGTCGACAAATATCTCTCAGGCATGCCGGTTTCCTTACGATGATTTCCTTCAACCGTTTTTAAGCAAGTGATCATTATACACTACGCACATGAATCCGAAAAGTCAGAGCTGCGTGCCTCGGGATCGATGATAGTGTTATTTTAGCGCATATATGAACAACTATTTATCTAAAGTTGTTGACTTTCGGGGACAGTTGTAGAACAAAAGTTATTCAATAATATGCCCTTTCGGATTAGTACTCCCTTTTTCGACTAACATTGTGTACCTATACACTACAAATTACAAGGTAGAGTAAGTAATATAATTATCACTTGCTTAAAAACGGTAGGGGAAAACATCGTGAGGAAACCGGCATGCCTGAGAGATATTTCTCGACGGCATGTGAAGCCGAGTCAGAGGCCCATGGGCGGTATAAACTCTGACACAAGGTTAGTCAGTAACCACACGAAAAGAAGAAGACCGAATCATATGACCCGAACCTCATATAGTAGATCACGCAGTGGACGCCATTTTGGTTCTAGTTATTGTGTGTGGCGCACTGTGTGGCGGTAGTACTTCCTTGAACGAACTCTTTTAAACACTCTAATACCCCTACTATTAAATGTTAATAGACGAGCGCTTACCAAAGATCAAAGAACTCACTCCAAACCATCTAATACCCTTCCAATTTGCTGCTAAACCTTCATCAAAAAAGAAAAAGACAAATTGGCCAATAACTTAATCTCATTGCCGATACTCAGACATACCCAGGCCCGGACTGGCCATACGGGCAAATCGGGGAAATGCCCGATGGGATGGATGCCCGGTGGGCTGGTGTAGCTTGATGGGCCGGTCACACAGTCGGAGAAATCGAAAGAGTGAAGGGAACGTCAAATGTATAGTTATTTATTGTCTGTTTATATTATGTATTACATACACATTACACTATATATATTTATATATATATATTTATTTCATATTTATTGTATATAATATTTATTTATTTGTGTATTTAGGTTTATTTAACGTACATAATTTAATGTCTCCTAATTAATTGTTACACTGTGAACTACCTCTCTCTTTTTTTTCTTGCACTTCATGTCCATCCAAAGGTTGTCTGGAAGAAATCGCCTAGTGCGATAAGACCGCCCATTGTACATCTCTATTTTTATAGTAATGTTTCTTGTTTGTTTTGTGTACAATAAAGAGTATTGTATTGTATTGTATTGTATTGTAACGTCAAACAAAACGTCGTCCGTCTAATCGCTTCGAAATGATTTCTTTTAGCCAGCACTGGCCGACCGTCTCTCAAATGCCCGGGCCGATTTCAGGTCCCAGTCTGGCCCTGGACATACCTAGACATCTACCTGAGATGCCGTAAAGCACTCAACGGGCTTTATCGATTGTGAGAGGTAAACTTCCAATAAACTTACTGATGGATAAAATAGCCCCCTTAGACATGAGATTATGGGATCAGGCAGAACAAATTCAATTGTTCACTACAAAATTTCTAGGAAAACACTGCTGACGTCTGTAGTATTAAATCTGAAAGCCTTCGTCATTTAGGAAGCGGTTCGATGTTGCCGGAGCGTTATCGTCACGCTTTCTGTGTGACGTCGCTCATTCTAAAGTCTGGCAAATGAAAGTAGACACTCGAATTATTCGCAAACTTTTTATATGGCAATGCTATATATACCATATTAAAAACAAATATTTCTAAAGTATGAGATTAGGAGGAGATTATTCCAGTTATTTCATACTAATTTTGGGGTTGATATGCTGATATTTTTTTAAATTTGCCGCGCTTTTGCAGTCTCTACTTTCGTTTGCCAGATTAGCTTATACACAGCCGCTTTTAAATATAGAATAATTTTGCTTTGGGATTGAAAACCTTAAATTGAGTATTCGAGTATTCCCAAGGAGGATTGATGTCAGGCAGGCGGCCGGTCATAAAATAATAAGCCAAAACCTCTAACAACATGGATTTATGAAATACATGTTGTGTCGACCCCACCTAGTGTGGGATAAGGGCAGGAAGAAGAAGATAAGATTCCATTGCAGCTCAAACTTTAAAATTATATTTATATTGGTGACGATTTTCTTTTTCACCAACTAAACAAAAATTAGAGAATTGTTATCTTTTACTAACAGACAGCGCGAGAAAAGGACGGCGATAGATAAGAACTAAGTTAGTGATGTCAAACCAGTTTACACTTTGAACTTCACCGTGTTTTAGTCGACACGTTTTGTTGTGTCGTCTAGTATGGAAATTTTTGTTCAACTAAATTTGATAGCTCTTGTTTACGTCCGTCTCTTTCTTATTCTATCAGAATGAAAAACATGGAAATAGCCTCATTTCAATTTAGTTTGTGCACAACAAAGTCGGCATCATTATGTATTTCTATTTTCATAGATTTAGTCTTCTTCTTTTCGTATGGTTAGTGACTAACCTGGTGTCAGAGGTTATGCCGCCCATGGGCCTCTAACTTGGCTTCACATGCCGTCGAGAAATATATCTCAAGCATGCCGGTTTCCTCACGATGTTTTCCTTCACCGATTTTAAGCATGTTATAATTATACATTACGCACATGAATCCGAAAAGTCAGAGGTGCGTGCCTTGGGTTCGAACTCGAGACCTATGACTTGGCAGTCTGACGGTCACACCACTAGGCTATTACTGCTATGACATAGTTTTAGTATACGATGGAGACGATCGACGCTGACGTCGCTCACCTACCAATCCGCTTATTATGTGGAGGAGCTTTAGAGTTAAAAATGTACGGTACATTTAAAAAGATACGAATGTAGGGGAAGTGTATGTAAATACATTTTTATACTTATTTATTTTTTACTTTGATACTCTTTGGTAAATATTGGTTTTGGTAACGTTGGCATAAGGTTTGTTAGTATTTATTTTTTCCACCTTTGAAGGGGTGGCCGTGTGGGTTTTCAGCTGGGGATGAAATACCCCGTTTTTTTGTGAGTGTTATATGAAGTGACTTAATAATTTTCTTTAAGAAAAGCCAATGCTGTATTGATAAAAATTTGATAACCCATTTATATGTTAATAAATAAGAACTATACAGTTTATTGTTAAGTTTCATGATTTTGTAATATTAATGCGTGTTCTGACTGCCTTGTTGGTCTAGTGGTCGCAAGCGCGACTGCTGAGCATAGTGTCCTGGGTCGGGTAAAGTGTTATTGGGTTTTTCCATTAGGAATTTTTCAGTAGCAGCCTGGAGTCTGGATTTGTGCCCGGTTAATGGCAATAGGCTCGCCCCCTGTTACATGGGACTTAAACATAACTGGCGAAACGGGGGTGTACTAAAAACACCTCTGCCGAACCCTCCGGGGAATACAAGGCGTGATGTTATGTTATGTAATGCATGTTCATTCTACCTAGCCTTTTCCCAACTATATTGACGTCAGCTTCCAGTCTAACTAGACTGGCTGAATACCAGTATTTTACACGGAGCGACTGTCAGCACACCTCCGCAACCCAGTTACTGGGCAATGCCGATATACTAAGGTTAGACTGGTTGTCAGACATTCGGGATTCTGACTTCCCTTAACGACTGTCATAGGTATTCGTATGACATCCGGGATTGACAGTTTAACATGCTCTCCGAGGCACGGTGGAGTCTCGAACAAACGGTCAACCATCCACGGACTGACCGCGGAAAACGCAGCTTAACCACATAAATCTTATGGTAATAGCCACGAGCCCCTCCCTTCCCCTCCCCTTCATTGCAGAAAACACTACAAAACTAATTTCCACAACGGTGTTTCAACAAATCTTTCACGAAATAAAAGACTACACTCACGTCACACAAATCGACTACCCAATAATCGATACTCGGCTTAATTAGTCCTAAACAAACGATTCCAGGTCACTTGCTTCCGTATTTGCGAATCCCCAATTGTCTTTTGATAAGTACGATAGGCTCGTATGTAAATACTAGAGATGTGCCGATTATGACTTTGGCCGACTAGCCGACTAGTCGGTTGTAAAGAGGCCGACTAGTCGGCCAAGCCGATCACGGTTTCGGGGATTTCCGTGACGCTTCGTTTACAGCTGATTCGCGCGCAAGTAGCAACCACCGCGCCGCCTGCAAACGTGTCGGAACCTATTTTGTTTACTTCCCATTTTTTCTTGATTTTTACTTTACGGGTCAGAGCGGTGTTTTTGTGTAATAAACGATCAAGGTTTTTATTTAATGTAATTACCCCTACATACATTTTATTGAAAAATACATACAAAGTAAGAAGCCGGATAGTCGGCGCTCTTTGCCGAATAGTCGCCGACTAGTCGCCGACTACGATAATGGCCGGATAGTCGGCTTTACCGACTAGTCGCCGACTAATCGGCACATCTCTAGTAAATACACATAGAGGGTAGAGCTGCTTGATAGAGAAAATGAGTTGGATTTTGTGCAGATGCGAATTTTATTTGCACAGATTGTAATTTGCACAAGTAAGTTTGTACGTAAGACGGCAAATGGTTTGCGTAAACATTTGCACAAACTGTTTCGGCATGGAAGTCCCTGCGTGTAGCCAAAGCAATTAAGAGAAACAAAATGTCAGGCATAAAACGTTCATTACGAGAGAGGCGCGTGGCTAATTATCAACCGCGCGAATCATACGATTTGCGAGGTTAAGCTGCACTTGCCGCGGTCAGTCTGTGGATGGGTGACCGTTTTTTACACATCGAGACCCCTCCGTGCCTCGGAAAGCACGTTAAACAATCGGTCTCGGGTGACAACTGGTCTAACCTTAGGATATCGGCGTTGCCCAGTAACTGGGTTGTGGGGGTCTGATGGCAGTCGCTCCGTGTAAAATACTGTTATTCAGTCGCATCCGGTTAGACTGGAAGCTGACCCCACTATTGTTGGGAAAAGGCTAGGCAGATATATGAGACGCTCATTACTGGTCTCAAGCCTCTCATACTGATTTCCAAAATGCACGATAACATCACAGTCCACAGATTCATTATAAATTTTTGGGTTCCATACCTAAAAGGTCACAACGCAAACCGCGATCACGGCCGCAGCGACCGAAATAAAACATAGGCGTTACATTAGACTTACTGCACTGTAACCATGGCAACGATAAAATATTGGATATCTAGCAGCCCTACTTTCGATCAATGTCCTTCCTCTACGAAGGAGGCAACAGGTCTCGTCATGGCAACCGTCGTCTTTACCAAGTATTTTCCCCCTCTAATCTCTCCCGTCTATACCTAGAGTTCCTTCTGCAGCCTTTGCGACTTTGTATACGTGGAACATGTACTTTGAAGTACCTATAAAGGCTCGCGTACAATCTCAGGTTCTATATAACCATTTTTGATGAATCGTATCTCAGATTTTAAATCCTGCTATTAACTTGACAAGAAAATACAGGGTTTCAGATAAGCCGTTCTCACTAATACCTAAAAAAACTGTTATTTTTTTGTTTTTGCTACTAATGAATTTGGTGAAATCATTATGGTGCGTCCAGACCTAACGAACGCGCCGCGAATGCGCAGCTCGCGAGCCGCTCGCGAGCTGCGCGCGTGCATTTCATGTTCGTACGAAGCTCGCACGCCAATCGCGCACCGCTCGCGCGCAAGCTACGCGCCGTACGCGAGCGGCGCAGGTGGTGCGCACGTGCTGCTCGTGGAACCTGCCACCAACTTCTTCTGTTTTTCCTTTTAGTTTTTGTCAGTAATAAAATAGCCGATGCTGCAGCAATTATGCTAACGGCAGTCGTATGGTCCGACATCTTCGGAAGCAAATTCACAACTGAGGCTCATAGTTCAAACGCTCATAGTTCAAACGCTCATAGTTCAAACGCTCATAGTTCAAAAGCTTAAACTATGTAGCTGCACGCGCGCCCCACTCGACCTTGCCGGAGTTGCACTAGAGCGGCGCACAAACGTACGCTGTAACTGCACGCGAGCAGCACGTGCGCAGTTCGCAAGCGGCTCGCGAGCGGCGCATTCGGCAGGTCTGGACGCAGCATTAGGTATACAAGGTGATAAAAATTTACTCTAAGAATTTTGTGGGGTTACTTGGTATCGGAAATTGAACAACTTTCGTAATACAAACTTTTCTAAATTCGCGTATTTGTATAATATAAATAAAATTAATATTACATTTATTACAAGAAATATGTATAGTGTAACTTTGAATAATAGATTGAGAAATGATGAGATTAGAACAAAGTTGCGGTTTAAAAGATGATGTAGTGACAAAAATTGAAAGGAGTATGCTTAGGTGGTTTGGTCATGTTGAGAAAATGAGTGAACGCCGATTAACAAAAGGAATGTATAAGGCGGATGTCAATGGAAACGCCAGTCAAGTACCTCCCAAAAGGACACACATCGATGTTATTGGTGATGTTCTTCACAAAGGACAGGTGCGTAGTACTCTCAACCGGCGTGCGAGTATGACAAGATGTATGAATGTGGTTGAAGCGAAAGGGGTATGAGGGTCGTAGCATATGGCATTTTATAGTTACTGCCTACCCCCATGGGAAAAAGGCGTGAGTTTATGAATGTACCTATGTGTATTTATTACAAATAAAATTATGTTTTTATTTGTATGGAAATTTATAAAACAAATACACGAATTTCGAAAAGTTGATCTACGAAAGTTGTTTTATTTCCGAAACCGAGTAATCCCACAAAATTCTCAGAGTACATTTTTTAACATCCATCTCATCAGACAAGACATCTGTTAGTAGAAGCAGCTACAGAACATTTACGAGTACTTCAGATATACTTCAATTACTAATGAATATGTTATCGCTCTTCATATAGCTTTGTCGTATTAAAACTTTTAAAGACATCCAGGCTTCCATTCGCTTTTACGGATTCCTGTGTTAATGACTCGCAGGACGCCTGGTGTTTCCCTTTGATGTCTACAGCTGTAAATAAGTTTGTCAGGTAAGTACCTTCATAGTCCGGAGTTTCTGAATGAGAACCACTCGAGTAATTTCAATCATTACTTCATTTAAACTCGGCGCTTTTGGTAAACTTTGTTTTACGTAGTTTGCGTATTGTAGTTTGATATAATCAGTGCACTCGTGGATACTGCTGCTCATGCACTATACCTAAATGTAAAACTTAAGGCTTTGTTCAAATTAGACTGCCTTGTTGGTCTAGTGGTCGCAAGTGAGACTGCTAAGCATGGGGTCCTGGGTTCGATCCCCAGGTCGGGCAATGTGTTGTTGGGTTTTTCCATTAGGAATTTCTCACTAGCAGCCCGGAATCCGGATTTGTGCCCGGTTAATGTCAATAGGTCCCCCCCCCCCTATTACATGGGACTTAAACATAACTGGCAAAACGAGGGTGTACTAAAAACAAGTCTGCTGATCCCTTCGGGGATTATAAAGCATGATGTTATGTAAATTACATAGAGCGTTCGTACATTGCGATCTGAACTAAAAATAACTGAACATTAAAAACCACGTCAGTAAAACGCATTACAGACACTGAACATTACAGATTTCCCTTAACCAACTCTTATCATTTCTATGAGCTTATACATTGCAATTACATACATATACATAAACTCATGCCTTTTCCCATAGTCGTAGGCAAAAACTTAAAAACGACTCATGCCACGATCCTTACATACTCCTTTCGCTTCATCCACATTCATACATCTTATCATACACGCATGCCGGTTGAGAGTACTATGCATCTGTCCTTTGGGAAAAACATCACCAATAACATCGATGTATGTCCTACTAGGGCGTCCTCTACCGGCGTTTCTACTGACAGCGGCCTTATAAATTCCTTTTGTTAATCGCCGTTCACTCATTGTCTCAACATGACTAAACCACCTATATAACCATACCTACTTCTTTAAATTTTTGTCACTACTTCATTTGTAATTAATGTCACCGAAGAGGGGAGAACGAGACAGAAGACAACGGCGCACTCATGAGGTCAGCACCAGTAGATAGTTAAGGACATCCTATAAAAATTAAAATGTACTCTATTATAGATACTATTAATGTTCACATTAAGGTGAATCTTCATATATATCATAGCTTTTGCCCGCAGCCTTACTTGTGTGATTTTTTTAGTCCCTTAGGGGATGAATTTTCAAAAATCCTTTCTTAGTGGATGCCTATGTTATAAAAGGTACTTCTCCCTCTTAGCCTTTTCCCAATTATCTTGGGGTCAGCTTCCAGTCTAACCAGATGCGGCTGAATACCAGTATTTTACACGGAGCGACTGCCATCAGACCTCCCCAACCCAGTAACTGGGCAATGCCGGTATCCTAAGGTTAAACCGTTTGTCAGACTTTCGGGCTTCTAACTACCCGTAACGACTGTCATAGGTATTCGTATGACACCCGGGACCGACGGCTTAACGTGCTCTCCGAGGCACGGAGGGGTCTCGATGTGTAACAAATGGTCACCCATCCACGGACTGACCGCGGCAAGCGCAGCTTAACCTTGCAAATCGTACGATCGGCGCGGTTATTATTTAGCCACGAGCCCCATGTTATAAAAGATACCTACTGTTAAAATTTCAAGTTTCGAACCCCAACGGTTTAGGCTGTACGTTGATAGATCAGTCGGTCAGTCATTTTCTCCTTATATATTTACGGAATTGGCTCGCCCCCTATTACATGGGACTTAAACATAACTGGCGAAACGAGGGTGTATTAAAAACACCTCTGCAGAACCCTTCGGGGAATACAAGGCGTGATGTTATGTTATGTTATTTGGCTAAACCGATGATCGCATGCGTATCGCCGATGCGATCATGATCGGTAGTGTGGGTGGATGGTGAAGCAGCGTCCTCATGTCTACATTCCATGATCACTAATCGTCTACCAAGCGTGGTCATTATGTCAAAATCTTAAGACCTATCATTTTAACGGTCATTCATTATTGCGGTCCCCTGTTCAGGAATGCTCGTTTGTGGGTGGAAATCACGTTCTTTCTTCTTTTTCGTGTGGTTAGTGACTACCCTGGTGTCAGAGTTTATGCCGCCCATGGGCCTCTGACTTGGCTTCACATGCCGTCGAGAAATATCTCTCAGGCATGCCGGTTTCCTCACGATGTTTTCCTTCACCGTTTTTAAGCAAGTGATAATTATACAATATGCACATGAATCCGAAAAGTCAGAGGTGCATGACTTGGGTTCGAACTCGTGACCTATGAATTGGCAGTCCGGCGGTCATACCACTAGGCTATCACTGCTATAAATCACGTTAAAGTAATCCCTTTGTTTAACCAAGAAAACGATAGTTAGATTCAATATGAAAAATCAATTTTCTCTAACTTTTTAAGTCCAGCCCACAACTTAGCCAAGTTCTAACCTCCGGATACCAGTTATAATGTTTCATGAAAGTTTGTACACTTGAGATAAACTTATTGAAATTTTTATACACTAGCTCAAACTGTTGCAAGTGTTATTAAGGTCGTTGAGATACTAACCTGACGTCAAGTAAACTTTGAGAGCAGTATTTTCCTGTAAATCAAGATTTTTATATTGTACTAGCGGCCCGCCCCGGCTTTGCACAGGTGGACATTTTTCCCGTTATTGCAACATTTTTCATTTATGCTCCGCTCCTATTGGTTGTAGCGTAATGTTGTATAGCCTATAACCTTTCTCGATAAATGGACTATCCAACACAAAAGAATTATTGAATTCCAACCAGTAGTTCCTGAGATAAGCGCGTACAAACAAACAAACTAACTCTTCAGCTTTATAATATACGAGTACAATCTGGAGTTCAGTATATTTTGCAACACAAGCATTGCGTTGCATTGAGTTTTGCTCGACTTTTGGGAGAATTGCGATGCTAACTCTATCAGCTTTTTTTATAAAATGCCCATCTGATGTCCATCAAGCCGTGCAAAAATGAAATTTCAATTTAGACAAAATGTATTAAAAAAAGTTGCTGGAAAATAGTTCCGAACCCGATAAACAATAGACATGAATTGTATTTCCAATATTGGTTTTTATAGTTGCAACAGCAAAACAGCCCTTTTTTGCAAAAAAATACACATGTTCATGAAATCTCATTCTGCATTCCGCACGTCGCTTTCTCCGCTGCAAAGTACTCGTATTTTCCTTTTAAATTAAGCCGTGAACAGTTTTCTAGGAAGCTCGAAAGCCTCAACGTAATCTACTGCGCTATGAGAGTATTTCCATCGAAGAGGGGACGTTCTTGAAGCGCGATCTATACTGCGAGTGTTTCGCGGAATCAGAAATGGATTTAAACGGATTTCACAAACACTCGCTGGATTTCATCGAAGATTGAATTGTTGGTTGATAAACTTGGTTGCTGTGCTTGTTGAGATTAATCTAGGACTAGTATTTTGATTAGATATATCTCAGAGATACCTAACTATCCTTATGAATGTGCGCATTTTTTTAAATCACATACATAGTTGTGGTTGACCGCTTGCCTTCCATGAGGGTTTGAGTTAGAACCTGACACGCAGCTTAGTCTTTCCAATGTGCGGCTCAATATTTGATTACCACTTGCGTTTCCTCACGATCTCTTCCTTCACTGTTATAAAGGCAAAACTTTCTGAGAAAACCTGAATACATGAAAGGGGTTCAAATAATATTCTCGATAGTGTGTGTAATCTGCCAATGATTAGCTGCCACGATTCTTAGCCTAGCTGTATAGGGAGGCCCAGGCAACACAATTCACAGTTTCAGTCACAGTTTTACAATCTATACGGTCCCCCAAAGCCTACAAGGACAGCGGCATCGCCTGACATCAAAGGCGTTGCCTAACTGTCTGGATTGAAAAACTGTTTAATGCTCCGCATGCCATATCATCTGCACACTTGAAGATCTAATGACAGTATCAAGAGACGCAGTTCGCGTTGCTGAATCCAGGGCAAAGCAAACTTTAATTTTTATTTACAATCGATTCGCTAAGGTCGATGCCTCATTAGTCGTCGCAACGGATCAACGCATTGTATGCCACACCTACGTTGCGACGACGCACGACGCAAGAGGACGACGCACGTCTCGTTTGCCCCTCTAGCAGTGGCACCGGAGCTCCGACAGCGCAGCGCATCACCCTCCCCCCGCTGCTTCTGTCGTCCGCCGATCCGTTGAAACGTCGCGTGCGACGACGCGACGCAACGCTTTAATGTGGCATGTCATTTAAAATGTATGGAAAACGACGCAGCGTTGACGCTGCGACGACGCAACGCAACGCACTAATGAGGCAGAGTTCTAATGGTGCGTCCAGACCTGACGAACGCGCCGCGAATGCGCCGCTCGCGCGCAGGTCGCGCGCCGCTCGCGGGCCGCTCGCGAACTGCGCGCGAGCGGCGCATTCGCGGCGCGTTCGTCAGGTCTGGACGCACCATAAGACGTAGTACAATAAATGTTTCACAATGAAATATTTATTTACCTTTTATACAAAACTTTGACGGCCAGACTATATCAATAAGCTTGAAAAACCGAAACGTTATTATTTCCTGTACATAAACCTGTCCAAGAAAGTACAAAAGATAGCTACCTATTTATTCTTTAAGCCCCGAGTAGAAGGACAATAGGCCTATGTACTTACATCTCTTTGACAATAACGAACCATAAAGGTGTATGTAACAATAGAAGATACGCCCGCTTTCAATTCCTGCGGGTAGATATATTACCTTTGGAGCAATAAAAGGCAGCCTCAATGTCAGTAGTATAGTGATAAACTGTTACTTAGTATTTGTGAACAGTTTTTATTGAGATAACTTCAAAAGGGAGATCTTATTTCAAGAGTTTTGAGTATAAGGGTAAAGGGGAATAGCATAATCAGTCTATTTCTGTCCCACTGCGCGGCACGTGGCCTCTCGATTCGTAAAAATCAGGATGGTATTCGACACATTTATTTACATCACCTGTGAAATTGTGTGCTTTTAGTTGTGGTAGCATTCTACAACATGCGTATGCTTAGGTAAGCGTGCTGATGCCTACGAGCCTATTTCTGTGCGGGGTACGTGCCTCTCAATTCGCAAAAATCCGGACGGTTTTAGACATATTTAATAACATCACCTGTGAAATCGTGTGCTTTCAGCTATAGAAGCTTAGGTAAGCGTGCTGATGCATGCTAAAGGTGAGTCGATGCGAAAAAGTGAAAGCATGCATAGGCACTACGCATGTTCATACAAAATGCCCATCTTCTACAAATGAAATACAAATTGATGATGATTGTGTTTAATCTTTTCAACACACTTCTTTTTCTTTTCGTGTGGTTAGTGACTAACCTGGTGTCAGAGTTTATGCCGCCCATGAGCCTCTGACTTAGCTTCACATGCCGTCGAGAAATCTCTCAGGCATATCGGTTTCCTCACGATGTTTTCCTTCACCGTTTTTAAGCATGTGATAAAATTATACAATACGCACTTGAATCCGAAAACTCAGAGGTGTCTTGGATTCGAACTCGAGAGATATGACTTGGCAGTCAGACGGTCACACCACTAGGCTATCACTGCTCTTTCAACACTCAAAACATAAGTAACATTTGCGACACTTCAGCTGCCGTTACTGGGTTATCAACTACTTTAATAGACCTCTTTCACAAACAAACAATTTATTCAGAAGTACTTACGGCTAACAAGAACCCATTACTTCACCAAACTCCACACGTTAACCGCACTTCCCAATAAATCGTGACTTATATATTACATAGAGTGTGGCATCAACAGGTTCCTGTCAGCCGTATCAGCGTACAAAGCTTTCGCCAGCTCCCCGAACGTGCCCGACGTTATAGCCGGACCAAGAGTGGATTAAAATGAATAAATACGAATACTAATGGATTTTAACCGCAGTAAGTGAATTCAATAAGAGTTGTGCTAAAATACATACAACAGAATCTTGTAGGGGTGAATCTAACATTACAGTTATAGCTAATATCGGTATGACAGGATTGGGAGCATGGTAAATAAAGTAAATGAAACCAACATAGACTCTCCACCACTGAGAGTACTTTTAATTGGGTTAGTGATTAGTTACAGAAGCTAGTTCACAGTATAACACAGCAATAATTTACACAAGATCAGAAAATAAGGACAAGCTAATCATATAGAAGGTGTAAAAAGACCCTTCAAGAAGCCGTCAAGCATGCATTCAATACATCAAACTAAGTAACCCTACGCAAAAATTGTCGCTGGGAAACGACTTCTTTTTGGGTGAAAAATATCGTTTTACGGTAAAGCTCAATGAAACGCACACAAAGCATTGTGCTCATGGATGCAATTAATAGTAAACGAGTAATGGAAGTATTTCAAGTATCTACATTTGCAACCTTCAAAATTAGTATTTAAAAAAAAGTTGTGAAATAGATGATACTTTGACCTCCAATATAACTAGAAGGTTCCCAGGCATAGTCCAGAACAAAAAAAATTATCGCAATGACGTGGAGAATAAGTGCCTTTCGGCTTCGTTAAGGGTCCATTTACACCGTTTATAAAAGGTCAGACTTCTTCTGCTGTTCGACATGGAATCCTTTGCTCCGTCGTAAGACCATGTTTTTATAACTTCGGGTACGTTGATGCATCTTGATGATTACCCCCTTTATCAACATTGTCCAGTGTTACCAACTACCGATAACAGTTGGTTCATCTGTCCAACATACGGCGGAGATTTTTTCGTTCACACAGCGGATCTGTTTTATTGGACCCGTTTTAACGGATCCGTCGGTACTGGATGTGTTGTTCACATCTATACCGACGGATCAGTTAAACAAATGGCAACTGCATCGCATCTGGCAGACCGGATACGATAAAAATAACGGATACAGTATTTTTTACTGGATTCGGAATACTGTCTTGTATGTGAACTCGCTCCTACAACTACAGGCGCCATCACCAAAATAAAAACGGATCCGCTAAAACGGATCCTAAAAACAGTTTCTGTGTGAACTAGCTGTTACGTGGAGCGATGGCAACCTCTTATCATTATCCCCTAATCTTTTCCCAATTATGTTTTGGTCAACCTCTAGTCTAACCAGATGCGGTTGAATACCAGCATTTGACACAGACCGAGAGCCATAAGACCTCCGCAATCCAGTAACTGGGCAATGCCGATATCCTAAAGTTAGACTGATTGTCAGACTTTCGGGCTTCTGACTACCCGTAACGACTGTCGTAGATATTCGTATGACACCCGGGACCGACGGTTTAAGGTGCTCTTCGAGGCACGGAGGGACTCGACTCGTAACGCAGGGCCACCCATCCACGGACTGACCGCGGCAAGCGTTGCTTACGCTTGAAAATAGTATGATCCTCGTGGTTGGTTATTAGCCAGGAGCCCCTCCCCCCCTCCCCCACGAGAAAATAAACTAGAATGCAAAAATAGTTATTTCATACTCCAGTACTAACTTATTTCATAATAAAAATGTACAAAGCAGTTCTATATTATTTATTTACTCAACCGAAATGTACATAAGGCTAGAAAATTGAAGAAGCATTTCATGAAAAACCTGCTAGCGAAGTGAAGTATATGAACTAACGTAATTTATTTTTCATTTCATCAAAGCAAATTAAAATGAAGCCTCTCTAATAAAAAGGTACTCTCACATAAAATTGTATGGATATGATTGAATACTTTTAAAGAGATTAGCGACAGTACTCTGGCCCTCTGGCACATTGTAATCCTGGCTGGCTGGCTCCTGGCGCAGATTAAATGATGACTTTGACCCTCGTCACAAAGGGGACGTTATATCTGAGATAATATGGCCATTTTCCTTTCACAGCGGCTCTTCGTCTTCATTATAATTAATGGACTTGTGGACACGTACTACTATTTCTGTTATTACTATGAAGTTATTGGTTCTAGAAATTATAAGTGAAAGATTGCAAAAGAGAATACAACGTCTTTTTTATTACATAAATATCACGCCTGTATTCCCCGAAGGGTTGGGCAGAGGTGTATAGTAACCTCGTTGGTCTAGTGGTGGCAAGCGCGACTGCTGATCGTGAGGTAATGGGTTCGATCCCCAGGTCGGGCAAAGAGTTATTGGGTTTGCCCGTGTGGAATTCCTCAGTAGCAGCCCTGTGTTTGGATTTGTGCCCGGTTGGTGGCAATAGGCTCGCCCCCTATTACATGGGACTTAAACATAATGGTGAAATGAGGGTGGTTTTTTTTTATTAACACGCTTATATTAGGTTAATTAATTTTAGTGGGTCGAGGAACTTCAATTATACCCCACCAATAAGAACATAGTCTAGTTAGTTGGCGGCAATAAGATTGACAAGCATATCATTTTGGGACCCAGTGCATAATATCAGCAAACACATTGGGTCACCTGCGCGACAGCACAACGAGTATTCCCAAGGAGGGTTGATGTCAGGTAGGCGGCCGGTCATAAAACAATAAGCCAAAACCTCTAACAACATGGATTTAAGAATTACATGTTGTGCCGACCCCATCTAGTGTGGGATAAGGGCAGGAATAAGAAGCCTATATTAGGTTCACCTATGTAACTACACTGGCCTGCAAAAATAAGTATCACACTTTTAAAATTTCAATTTTTTCTAAACTATAGAAGTTAGAGATTTAAAATAAAAAACGTTTTATAGCAAATTTTATCAGCTTTCTTTGAAACTATAGTAACAAAGTTAAACTCTTTTTCGAGTCCTTTTTGCTTCGAAAATATATCTTGTGTACTTAAAAAGTTATTGCAATTTTAAAAGTGTGATACTTATTTTTGCAGGCCAGTATATGTTTGTAAATAATATTTGGAATTAGATTTTCATCCACTTCTAACCGTCGCAACGATGTGAAACTTTGGAAATGTCGTTGTGATTCTGGTGAATATACAATAATAAGGTACCATCGAGTCGATGTCATGATGAAGCCAGAAGGTGAGTACTGGAACTCTTCATGGTTTTTACTCTTCTGCACACTAACAAAAACGTATTTTTTAGTTTTTTAAACATAGCATAACATGACGCCTGTATTCCCCGAAGGATTGGGCAGAGGTGTATAGTAACACCCTCATTTCGCCGTTATGTTTAAGTCCTATCTAATTAAGGACGAGTCTATTGCCACCAACCGGGTACAAATCCAAACACCGGGCTGCTACTGAGGAATTTCACACGGAAAAACCCAAAAACACTGCCCGAAGTGGAGATCGAACCCAATACCTCACGACCAGCAGTCACGCTTGCCACCACTAGACCAAGGAAGCAGTTTTTTAAAGTATATGTTCTTATATAAAAGGTTAGTAAGCAAGCCGACTTCATAACAAAATTCAGAGCCTTCAAAGTACAACTTCTATAAAAACATCAAAGAAAATCGGACATCGTCATCACATTTTTATAATCCATCCATTGTTGGCGTCTTCATTTACTGAACGATGGACGCCGTGTCCGGGATAAAGGCATTGTCGAGATGTCAATAAGCTGCCTCCATGTTGTCCTGTCTTCGGCTTTCCATTTTATAATACCTGATGAATTAATTTCTTTCCTAGAAACTGATAATTAGTACATCTTTCTAATAACCAATGCAGTTCATGGAAATGATATAGCGCGAAGGTCCATTAAAATATCTCAGCGAATTTGCTATACCTAAAGCTAATAAATGTGTTCCTTGCTTTAAATTTTAATTTGAAGGAGAAAAAAATGCTACTTGAGATCTTTTAACAGGCGAACTGTAAGTATAAAGGTTGGGCAGAGGTGTATAGTAACACCCTCATTTCGCCGTTATGTTTAAGTCCCATGTAATAGAGGGCGAGCCTATTCCCATCAACCGAGTACAAATCCAAACTCCGGGCTGCTACTGAGAAATTCCACACGGAAAAACCAAATAACACTTTGCCCGACCTGGGGATCGAACCCAAAACCTCACGATCAGCAGTCGCGCTTGCCACCATTAGAAGCACGAGGCAGTTAAGCTGATGACTAACGAGGCTGTTATAGGTTATGTTTATAAAATACTAGCGACCCACCCCGGCTTCGCACGGGTGCAATGTAGATACTAATGTGGGGCATATAAACCTTCCTCTTGAATCACTCTATCTATTGCTGAAAACAGCATTAAAATCCGTTGCGTAGTTTAAAGATCTAAGCCTACAGACAGCGGGAGCGACTATGTTTTATACTATGTAAAGATATATATTCAAAACTCCGTTGTTAACTGATGTAACACACGTTATAGATAACTTAAATGTCAAACGAGTAAGTTGTGTTGCAAAAATCGATACTCGGACGTCAATCGTTAAAGAGCGATCGACCTGTATTACTATATAAAATCAAAGAATACTACGTATTAACGATAGAGACATTGCCGTCCATGGTAACTCTGTTCGCTTTGATCATGCATTCTGAATTAATTTTATATATTTTCAACGGACAATGTACCGCTGGGCAGTGAAAATCTCGTAGAGCATATATTTATTTTTATTTTTTGTTATTCATTTGTTAGGTAAAAAACCTTATAATGCATATTTAGAACGAACGTGCACAGCTTTAAGATGAAATAGATTGATGAATAGATAATAAAACAGAAAAACCTTACATTTATTTATATACTCTTTATTGTACATAATAAGTACACCGGTAAGAAACAAAAGGAACACAAAGATTTACACAATATGTACAATGGGCGGTCTTATCGCACAAGGCGATCTCTTTCAGACAACCTTAGGATGGACTGGAAGAACGGAAATAGATATCGGGCAGTCTAGGTGTACAAGTACGTATCGTACATAATATTACTTAGATATAATAATCATAAAATACATATCAATTATTACACAAATATAATATATAAAATAGAAAGAAAAACGTTATGGTGCGTCCAGACCTGATGAACGCACCATAATACATATAAATTAAACAAATTAATAAATAAATAAATTATAAATAAGAAAGTAGATGAAATGTGAACGATAATCAAGAAATAACAAATTAAAGAGACAAGTAATGTTCCGTCACTAACTTTTTAAAAATTGGCAGTGATTGCGCGCGTCTTACGTCTACACTTCACACTTTTTTCAACCGGCAGTTATTATCTCCTCCTGTAAAATTACATTCATTGCAATTACGAGGTTTTCACTGCACAGCGACGATATGAGCTTTGGTCTGGTGGTGGCAAGCGCGACTGCTGATCGTGAGGTCCTGGGTTCGGTCCCTAGGTCGGGCAAAGTGTTATTGGATTTTTCCGTGTGAAATTTCTCAGTAGTAGCCCGGAGTTTGGATTTGTGCCCGGTTGATGGCAATAGGCTCGCCCCCTATTACAAGGGACTTAAACAAAACGGCGAAATGAGGGTGTTACTATATACCTCTGCCCATATCTTTGGGGAATACAGGCGTGATGTTATTATGTTATGAGCTTTGGTATGCTTCTGTGTCATACTTGTCATGTATTGAATAAATAGATTTACTGCAATATTTAAAAAATATTTTGAAGACAAAAATATGAAATCATTTTTGGTAACACCGATCAGTCTGTCCTTTCTTCTTGGTTTATCAACCAGATGATACAGAACGGGGCAGTTGGTACTATTGCACAATGGGTGCTTGAGAAAGGATGTCATCGCCGTAGCAGGCCAAGGAAGCGCTGGCGCGACGATATGGACGGCTTTCTGAAGGATTAGCCAGAAAAGACAAAGGATTGAAAGTTGTGGAAAAATATGTGGAAGACCTTTGTCCTGCAGTGGGACAAAAACAAACAACAAAAGTTAAAGATTACTTTGACAGATTTTAAGCACTGAAAAAATGGACAACTGAAGTTAAGTGAGTTTCGTAATTACAAAAATTGCCGATTTGTTCTAACTAGCAAAGAAAGTTTAGGTGTAATTAGCCAAGCGCTTGTTCACTAGTTGCTTATTGAGTTGGTCAATAATAGCACAAGTTATCTAGTCACTTCGATGTTGCAAAAAGATTATATCAGTTGGTACTTCATTGATTAAAAATTTCCTTTTAGTGTTAGATCTAAGTATTTGTTTATTGTAGATTGCATGAGACATGATGGGGTTGACGCATCCACATGGATAAAAATCGCAAATTTATTTAATAAAGAAATAAAAATAAAACTAGTCACTTTTTTAAGTTACTACTAAAACAACGTGTTATCAAGGTGGTAACCGTCAAGATTAATCAACGTACCCGAAGTTATAAAAACAATGGTCATTCGACGAAGCAGAGGATTCCATGTCGAACAGCCGAAGAAGTCTGACCTTTTATATCTGATTTGCTTGTCGTCATTTTCTGATCTTGTGTTAATAATTATTGAGATCGCCTTGCGCGATAAGACCGCCCATTGTGCATTTTTGTATTTAAATAGTTTTTTGTGTTATATTAACCTGGTGTACAATAAAGAGTATATAAATAAATAAATAAATTATACTGTGAACTAGCTTCTGTAACTAATCACCAACCTAATTAAAAGTACTCTCAGTGATGGAGAGTCTATATTGGTTTCATTTACTTTAATTACCATGCTCCCAATCCTGACTTACCGATATTAGCTATAACTGTAATGATAGATTCACCCCTATAAGATTATGTTGTATGTATTTTATAAATGTTATCACACTTATCACAAAAAAGATTTTTCAATGTGCTGAAACCTAAATGCTTTCACTCGGTCGGTGATTAGCAACAAGCCCCCCATTCACAGACAGACAGTACCTATGAAAGATTAATAAACCATAACTGTATACCTTATGCTGTTATTAATGCATATCACATGACTATATATTCAAATTTCAATATGTACTAACAACTACTTAAGATGGTAACATTAGGAGATCAATCTTCAAACCAAGCGAACATCAACATCAAGCCAATTGTAGAGATACCAATTAGCATGATTAAACCTATATACCACTATAGCTAGGAAGGTAAACCATTACTAACATTATGCAGAGCAATTGAGACAATTAGTAGGTATCTCAAAGGCCGGGTAGTTGTCGGTTTAGAATATGCCACGTATGGGTATATTTATGTGATAGCGTGTGGTGAAAAAAAATCATTGAAGTCGCGAGCGCAGAAACGGCCTAAACATTTTTTTTTAAAATTGCCTATCTGCTTCAAAAATCTGTTTTTTAAAGAAGCAAAATGCCCTAAAATTGATTTTTCGAGCTACCAATAGCTACCAATGGCATTAGTAACACATTTATTGCATTAAAATCTGAAATCCTTTACCGCAAAAAAAATACAAAACTCAAAAATTTTAAAATAAATTTCTTTGAATATCTCAATAAGACAAACCAGTATATAGGCCGTTCCTGCTCTCGTGGCCTTAATTAAAGAAAAGACCCATTACCAATAACCGTTATGTAAAGTTATGCCAAGCTTCATAATCATAATCAGCCCATTACTGTCCCACTGCTGGGCACGGGCCTCTTCTCAGAATGAGAAAGGTTTGGGTATTAATCCACCACGCTAGCCTGGTGAGGGTTGGTAGACTACACACACCATCAAGAACTTTATGGAGCCCTCTCAGGTGTGCAGATTTCCACACGATGTTTTTCCTTCGCGGAATAATAAAATAATACTCACACAAATAAAACAAATCACCTAGTCCTTACTATATCCAATTAAAATCCATCGCATTATTGACCATATCCTCTCAAGGGTACGTACAATCAAAACCGTGGAGTATCGAGAGACCCGGTGATCGTGTAAGGGGGACATTTTCTTTTGTATCCATCTCGTCCGTCACGTGCACGGCTCGGATCGATTTTGGAGATCATTGTTGAAAATTGTATAGACGCAACATTAATAGTTAGCTTTTTAGTATTGTTATATTATACTGCTCTGCCTAGCCTTTTCCCAACTAGGGTCAGCTTCCAGTTTAACCAGATGCGGCTGAATTTTACATGGAGCGACTGCCATGAGACCTCCGCTACCCAATTACTGGGCAATGCCGATATCCTAAGGTTAGACCAGTTGTCAGACTTTTGAGCTTCTGACTACTCTGGGACCGACTACTTAACGTGCTCTCCGAGGCACAGAGGGGTCTCGATGTGTAACGAATGGTAAATGATAAAATGATAAATGATTTTTATTTCTGTAAATAAGTCTTCTACGGACACTTTTACAAGTCAATGTAATGTTTTTTTTTTAAACTAGATGGCACCGGCGTTTCCTATCTGACTAGCTCTGAGAAGAAAAGCCGAAACAAACTCAGAGATCAGAGTCTCTTTTAAAGTCCAGACATTGTAGTATAAAAACTAATGGCCTTTTGAGGAAAGTGCCATAGCAGGTTTAAGTTGACCTGTCCTAACTGACGGCACATCTGCATCAGTCATAGCGCCAATGGTTACCCCAATGGTTACCCATTCACAGATTGGCCGCGGTAAACGCAACTGAACCTTGTAAATCGTATGATCCGCGCGGTTGGTTGACCACGAACCAATCTATCGTTATATTATACTTCCCGTCCTATAGAAAAATATTTGATGTTTCGTTGCTAGGTTTGTCGTATGCCAAGTAATTTCTAAGATTACTTGGCACACGACAAAATAGCAGTGAGCAGACTCACTGCGCGTCGGCGTGAGATTGAGTCTCTGATTGCTGTTTATTTCATTAAACTTGGTCCAGACGCAGATTAAATAACTTTGATTTGGTTGGGTCACGGAGTTTGTAGCGTTATGGACTGCTAATAGGTCCTCTGAGATGACGCCGATTTGTACATATAATCCTTACTAATATCGTCGGTCGGAATCATTACCGGTACAATTCAAATTATGCTGTTTTTCTCACATCACAAAGTTATTTGTTGACATAACTTTTAGTAATTTTGATGTTTGATATGCCTACATACTGTTAATGACTTAGGCCACTATAATAATTCTCTGCCGGTACATGTCGTTTCTTCTAGTTAGATTAACGTGTATGACTTGTTCCAGTAGTGATTTTGAATGAGCATTTAATTTTCTAACATTCTGCATCCTTAGTCCAAAACACATAATTTTGGAGATGTTCTGGTAATGACTCCGACCGACGATATTATAAATGCGAAAGTTTGTATGTATGGATGGATGTTTGTTACTCTTTCACGCAAAAACGGCTGAACTGATTTGGATGAGATTTGGCACACAGACTATGCCCTGGATTAACACATAGGATACTTTTTATCCGGGTACATCAAGTAGTTCTCCTAGCATGCGGGTGAAACCGCGGGCAAAAGCTAGTATGTAAATAATAAACTTCTACCATAATATACATAGGTAAGATAAGTTCAGCATTGAATGTGCTTTTATCAGCCTGTATACGTCCACTGCTAAATTAATGGCCTTGAAGGGTTATGACTGCCTTGTTGGTCTAGTGATGGCGCGACTGCTGAGCCCCATGCTCAGGGTTCGATCCCCAGGTCGGGCAAAGTTGTATTAGGAATTTCTCAGTAGCAGCCCAGAGTCTAGATTTGTGCCCGGTAAATGGCAATAGGCTCGCCTCCTATTACATGGGACTTAAACATAACTGGCGAAACAAGGGTGTACTAAAACACCTCTGCCGAACTCTTCGGAAAGTACAAGGCAAGATGTTATGTTTATGTAAGAATGAAAGAGTGCAGAGAAGAACCTTCACGAGTGACGATACTTAATTATGTCCAGCACTGGGCAGTCAGCCCAGAACCTTGATGACTGGCTTATCCTTTCACCACCAGCTATTCTCATATAGATCGCACCAACACGAGAGAAGAAGGGTGTGGCGCCATCTATTACGCCACATACGAACTACGCAGCACGACGAATATCTAGCAGTCTACAGCGACAATAATGACAACCTTCAAAAATGACGTCACAAATCCTGCATCGCGATATCAAGATTTGACACGCAGATACAACTTCTCAACATCAACCGCTGAGCAGTATCCCGCCAGGCATAAGACCCGCCTGGTTGGATCGTCTCTTTATGTTCGAGGAGCACCATACCTTGTTTCTCCACAAGGGTATTCATTGGGTTTCAGGCGTCCAGCAGTATCTGTGTTCCGGCACAAAACAGATAGGTTTAGATATTTCCAATGCATCAAAAACCCAGGCGTGTCTGTTCTCTGCCAAAAGGAGGCCATTCCAGCTGGCTCCTAATTTTCGAGATGTGTCTATACCGATAACTGACTATCTTGAGCTCTTGGGCGTTACTCTGACATCAACCCTCAACTTTGGCTCCTATATTGAGTCCAAAGCTCAATTGGCTGCTAAAAAGAAGGGTGTCCTCTCGAAGGTGCGGCGGTACTTCACATCGGAACAGTTGCTTCAACTATATAAAGCACAGGTTCGTTCGTGCATGGAGTACTGCTCGCACCTTTGGGATGGCTCAGTCAAATACCAGCTTGAGGCGTTGGAGTCCATTGAGAAGCGTGCCAAGAAGCTCATCAGCAACGACTCCCTTGTTCAGACCAAGCTCCAAAGCCTTGAGCATCGGCGCAAAGTTGCTAGTCTATCGGTTTTTTATCGGACACATTTCGGAGAGTGTGCTTCAGCCCTTTTTTCTATCGGACGGCCAGAAGCACGAAAAAGTGCCATCGGTTCATGGTTGATATACCAAAAACCCGAACGAAGCGTTTTGATTCCACTTTCATTGTGAAAACCGCCAAACAGTGGAATGCGCTGCCTGAGTGGGTGTACCCCGACAGTTACAATCTGGGTGTCTTCAAGTCACGAGTGAATCGGTTTCTTCTGGGTAAGCGTGTTCCATCGTAGACCACATCATCGCTTAACATCAGGCGGGATGGCGGCCAAACGCAGGCCTAGTAACAAATAAAAAAAAAGGTACAGAAGTCAATCACATGTATGTATAGGTACTTCACTTTTCATACCTACGCTGGGCGGTCGCTCTATCTATACCTAATATCTATCTCTCTCAAGCGCATGGCACTCGCGCTCGCACTCACTCGCACCCTGGTCCCAAACGGTCCGAGATTTATCGTGTCCGTGAGCAAGGTCTATGTGTGCGTTGCTCGAGCGCACTTGTATGTAGATACCTACCTGTTTACCTATACCTATCTGTTTTGTGCTTCCGGTTTGAAAGAGTATCGGTACTGGTAAAATTCTAAATCGTCAAATCTTGTCTCTCTTGGCTTAGTAACTTTAGGCCTGTGTAACTTTCCTTCAGATGGGCCGTCAAACTGTTTAACAAGATATTGCATTTAAATATAATCACATCATCACATTATGCGTACTGTTCATCATTAAGGAGTTCTATTGTCTATCTCCGAAGTTCTTCATCAGATCTTCACCAAATTTAAAAAGACCAACTTCGGAGTATACCCTATCTATTAAAAAAAGAATTATCAAAATTGGTTTGCTCTGTAAAAGTTATGCGTAGTCTAAAATAAAAAAAAAATACGTGTTGAATTGAGAACCTTCACCGTTTTTTTCGTCGGTTAAAAACTCTTCTAAAAACTAGCCTTGAATGTCTCTAGTACACGATAACCAATGACCGCTACATATCAGAGCCAAACGAATTCTTCTAAATAAACAGAGCAATGGACATCGAAATGAAGTTAGTATGGACCATTATGAGTTCTCTCGTAAAGCATTAGATGTGATGGATTGGACAAAATATTGTACTGCGTAAAAGTAAGGAAGGTTATTTATATCGGAGAAAAGAAATTGTGAAAGATAATATTGAGTTCAATTGAAGATCAATATGTAGTCGATTTCATCTTTACGTGACAGTTGTGTACCGCGTCTACTTCTCAGATGTTATACGAAAAATGTATTGATGTTTTCCTTATTTTCATGAAGGTACAAATAAGTGGGTTGTTTAAATATTTGTTTTGTGCTTTGCCATCGTATCTTTTATCTTTACATTTCTTTTTAACCGACTCCCAAAAAAAGGAGGAGGTTCTCAATTCGACTGTATGATATTTTTTTTTGTATGTTTGTTCCGCGATATCTTTGCTAATTATGAACCGATTTTAATGATTATTTTTTTGTTTAAGAAAGAGTATTCTTTCGAAGTGGTCCCATTAAAATTTGGTGAAGATCTGATGAAGAACTTCGGAGATAGACAATTTGAAGTCAGTTTTATTTTTGTTATTAACTACATATTGAAAGAAATGATTTATTACAAAAAAAAATATTTTCTTTTTCGTGTAGTTTGTGAGTAACCTAGTGTCAGAGTTTATGCCGCCCATGGGCCTCTGACTTGGCTTCACATGCCGTTGAGAAATATCGCTCAGGCATGCTGGTTTCCTCACGATGTTTTCCTTCACCATTTTTAAGCAAGTGATAATTATACAATACGCACATAAATCCGAAAAGTCAGAGGTGCGTGCTTGGGTTCGAACTCGAGACCTAGTAGGCTATCACTGCTGTATTACACGTGAACTTTCGTTTATAATTATGTGAGTTTATATTTCATTTCTCTTTCACAATAAAAATAATATATTAAACTCCATCCAATATTGCATTGCCGTTTCACTGTAGGCATTAAAATACTTCCAATAAAACGATTCATGTCTTCGCAATATAATACAGAAATGGTGCGAATATTGAACGATATGGTGCGTCTGGATGCACCAATACGCTTGCACCTTTCAAACGAAGCTCAAAGGTTCCCAGGGCTGTCACTTGTAGAACTCGCCGTGTCTTGCACGTAGGTATACATTGGTTCATCGCCTTAACGTATAGAGTCGACATATTTGTACAAATACCAATGTTTTTCTCTCTTATTTGCAAATCACAACCATGAGGTAAGGGGCTCGTGGCTAATTAACAACCACGCGGATCTTACAATTTGCGAAGTTAAGCTGCGCTTGCCGCGGTCAGTCTGTGGATGGGTGACCGTTCGTTACATATCGAGGCCCTTTCCGTGCCTCGGAGAATACTTACGTTAAACAGTCGGTCCCGGGTGTCATACGAATATCTACGACAGTCTTTACGGGAAGTCAAAAGCCCGAAAGTCTGACAACCGGTCTTACCTTAGGATATCGGCATTGCCCTGTAACTGGGTTGCGGAGGTCTGATTGCAGTGACTTCGTGTAAAATACTGGTATTCAGCCGCATCTGGTTAGACTGGAAGCCGACCCCAACATATTTGGGAAAAGGCTAGGCAGAACAGAACCATGAGGTAAGGACTTTAGATCTAAATATCTAATTTGTAATTGTCAGTAAACAGTGCACTGCTTCCAAGGTATATATTTGACATGGTTCCAAGTCCCAACCGGATTCCTTTAACATTGAGAAAAATAGGCCAAAAAGTAATGAAACTGCCTCACATGATTAGATCCGGGTAGCACGGAGTAGTGTATGGTGTGTAAGATACATTTAAACAATCAACAACTTCAATAAACAATGGCAACTGATTCGAATTCAGAACGCGCCAACCTAGGGAACGTACCCATACTACGTGACCCGTTCAGGAGGGGAGGGGGGTCTCCAAAATACCTTGCTTGGTCACGGGGGCTTAGGCTTTCGTCACGTAGTCAATATCCTCTAGAGAAATCTCGAGTTTTTCGAGCTAGCTTATATTCAAAGATGCCGCGCTAAGTTTAGCGCTTTATGAACTCACAGGTGGCAACACTCGCACATATGAGTCAAATATTTCTTTTTTCAACTTTCTGTTTGCAAAAATATATTATTTAAAACCATATTTATATATTACCACGTGAAAACTAGAGGGGGAGGGGGGGTATTGGCATATACTACGGGTGGTCACCGAGGGGGGGAGGGAGGTAAAAAGTAGTAAAAAATGGGTCACGTAGTATGGGTACGTTCCCCTAAATGACAAGTTTACTCCCGAGTTGCATGAAACAAATCGGGACATAAATCTGACCGACTGTCGTCATAACCGTTTGTTCGGAGTTAAACTATTGTATAAAAATTGTTAAGCTGTATCAGGGAGGCAATCAATTGTAAATGCCAAGCATACAGGGTGACTGACACGCGATCAATTGTTTGACGACCACACGACTTGATTAATAACTGGAATACCTGGCGTGGTTATTGTGTGAAATACTTTATTATTGTATATTTTAGGAAAAATGGAATGCAAATATTTAATGATGCTGCAGTTGATAACACTACTAAATTTTGGGGCCCAAAGGTGTACAAATTGACTATGATAGAAGGTAACTTTAATGAGGTTGTGTGGTGATTTTAAGAGATCACTTGTCCATCGAGATTAAATGAGAATTACACATTGAACAGCGTTGATGTAGAAACTCTTCTATACATAGTATAAAACAAAGTCGCTCCCGCTGTCTGTACGCTTAGATCTTTTAAACAACGCAACGGATTTTAATGCAGTTATCAGCAATAGATAGAGTGATTCAAGAGAAAGGTTTATATGCCCCACATTAGTATCTACATTGTACCCGAGCGAAGCCAGAGCGGGTCGCTAGTTTAATATTTTATTCTTTGACTAGATTTTTTTTAGGTTAGTTTCCAAAGAATATGAAGTATAGTCACCGGCACGTATCTTGGCAAGGTTTTGGCGTAGTGGGAGTAAGTTCGCGCATGTACACTTAGTGCAACATAAAAGTGGTCACTTTTATTGCTTGTCATTATTCTATCGTTATTGCCATAATTACTGTTAAACATGTCTGTTTAGAAGAAAGAAAGAAATGAGATGAATTCTCTTCTCTACTCTTGCCAAGTTACGTGCAATATCATCTATAACTACATTAAAAAAGCTTAGTCATCTCAGAAACTTCAAAGCCAAGATTGAGTAAACCACAATCCAATTAAACAACTAAATCAATTCACTTCAAAGACGAACAGCTTAGAGCTACAATCAAATATTTAAACTATCTTCAAAGTTCATGTGCATTGCTGAATCTCTTGCCAATTTCAGAACACCATATGCTCTTCAATCCTCAGTGAACACTTAACTCATTTACAAATTCACTGCAACCAAGTCTAGACGTAAGCTTCCGTGTAGTTACGAGAGTTACAAAGCTTAAGCTCCATATTAGTCCCCGCTCGCAGACAGACGAAACCGGTACCAACATCCCTAGTGGGACGACGGGTGGTACAGGGGGTGAGGAAAGGGGCATCCCGGGCAACAGGTGCCCGGAGCGTTGCCAAGCACCTCCTCTACTAAATCAGACATCAACAATATCGCCGTCCACAATTTCCCCCTACATTGAGCCACACAGCCGAGCGTGCGCAATTGTAGTTTATTAACAACGAGCATTGGACAGTGTTTATGGCGCAATGGTCGGATTTACCCTTTAGCAATTTGGGAAATGGCCGTCATTGTAATAAAAGTACCCTTCAATGTTGTGTAAATTAACAAATAAAGGTAGTAGATGCAATTTTGAGCTTATTACGGTGCAATATTAAAATCTCAGATTCTAATTTCGTACATAATTGGAGTTTAATAACTATAGTCTTCCTTTGTTTAATTAAATTATTAAGCGTGTTTTATTACACAAACTAACATGCATAATTTGTTTGAATAATGGCTTTGTACTTGGGAGGTAATTAAATAATAATTACTGTTGTTATTAGTTCGCCATTAGCATTTATGCAAGCTAAGATTTCAATCGGCTATATTACGTGCTAATGTGTTGTCGGTAGTTGGTAACACTGGACAATGTTGATAAAGGAGGTTAGCCGCCCACATGAATCAACGTACCCGACGTTATAAAAACAGTGGTCATTCGACGGAGCAGAGGATCCCTGATCCACCGTGCTCACCCGCCGCAGCCGCGGAGCCGGTCGTCTTTTCTGACTCCGCAGTCACACCGTTAATTCAGCCCTCATCAAGTTGTCTCCCTCCCAATCCTCTCGCAAGCAACGCCGAAAACCAAGGTTCGAGGCCCCCCTAGGGGACGCCCTTTGTGGTGTTGTTGCTATCTAGTCATGATGTTAGCAGTAGACGTAGTAATAGTAGTTAGCTTAAGTTAAGTATTTTACTCTCGTCGGGATTGGTCTGACACTCTTCAGGTCTCACCAAGAACTGCCCGGTTACGTAGAAGCGGTCCGCAAGACCATCTACAAGCAGTCGAATAGAAAAAAAACCGAGCAGAGGATTTTATGCCGCACCGCCGCAGAAGTCTGACCTTTTATATCTGATGCTTTGCGTGTCCTTATTTTCTGATCTTGTGTAAATTATTATAGGTATATTGTAAACTAACTTCCATAACTAACTTCTAACCCAAATATACTTATATTTGGGTTAGATGTTAGTGACAGAAGCCAGTTCTGACTCTCAGTGGTGGAACCTATGTTGGTTTTATTTACTATTTTCACCATGCTCGCAATCCTGATAAACCTATATTAGCTATAACTGTAATGATAGATTCACCGCTATACGATTCTGTTGCTTTTCTTTTACATAAATAATAATAAAAACAACATAAACCACAATAAATTACTTCATTTTTGATTTTTGACTTCCTTGTTAGTGGTCACAAGTGCGACTGCTGAGCATGGGGCCTGAGTTCGATCCAAGGTCGTGCTAAGTGTTATTGTGTTTTTCCAATAGGAATTTCTCAGTAACAGCCCGGAGTCTGGATTTGTGCCCATTTAGTGCCAATAGGCACGCCCCCTATTACATGGGGCTTAAACATAACTGGCGAAACGAGGGTGTAGTAAAAACATCTCTACCGAACCCTTCGGGGAATACAGCCGTGATGTTATGTAAATAATTGAATTCGTCATTCGCTTTTTAGCCTATACACTACAACATCCAGTATAAGTTAAAGTTTTTGTCCTGGTTACTCACAGAGCTAGGTTACCGGCCGCTTACTTATGCAAAATCAATACGTCACTGACATAAGTACATATCTACGGCCGATATCATTGTTCTAGGAAATACGAAAATTCCACCTTCAAGCATTTCGAGTAATAATAAAAAATATCTATACAAATAAATAAAATTTAAGTGTCTATTTGTAATGTCGAAATAACAGCTTTTTACTAAATCTATATGAAAGCTTATACGGTTATTTTTTTATAAAATTTATTTTTCACATATTTTTTGCATTGAGAAATTGTGAAGTGTGAGTGCGGTGTGGGTAAATCCGGCATAATTCTAGCGTTCAAAACGGGAGACTACAATTCATCATGCCCAGCTACAGTCGGAGTTGACTACAAATGCAAAGTTATGGACGTGAATGGTGTTAAAGTCAAGCTTGGTATTTGGGATACAGCGGGACAGGAGCGATACAGAACATTGAAATCAAGTTTTTACAGAGAAACTCACGGTGCTATATTAGTTTACGATGTGTCAGAACCGAAGTCCCTAGCAAAATTGAATGAGTGGGTTGAGGAACTTCAAGTATACTCCACCAAGAAAAACATAGTCTGCTTATTTGTCGGCAATAAGATTGACAAGCATATAATTTTGGGACCCAGTGCAAGCACATTGGGTTACCCGCGCGACGGCGCAACGAATATTCCCAAGGAGGGTTGATGTCAGGCAGGCGGCCGGTCATAAACAATAAGCCAAAACCTCTAACAACATGGATTTATGAAATACATGTTGTGCCGACCCCACCTTGTATGGGATAAGGGCAGGGAGAAGATATGAAAGTATATACGGTACGTATAACATTTTTTTTTAAATTTTGTATGACTGTTTATTCCGGCTAATCTCCGAAACGGCTAGACCGATTTTGATGGGGCTTTCACTGACAGATAGCTGATGTTATAAGGATTAACTTAGTTTGCTTAAAACCCATCCGACTTCTACACACACTTCTACACGACTTCTACGAACACAGCTAGTTCTTGAATTAAAATAAAACAAAACAAGATACGAGTCATGCTTTCAGAAGGTTTAATGAAGTAAGTTCGACAAATGCTTTTGTCAGAAAAAAGCTTTGAAAAGGGTCACACTCGTACTTAACAAGGGAGAAATAATTCTAAGAAAATTGGACAAGCTTACGGGCCGTGCGTATTGTGTATATAACATAAGAGTATGTATATTGTATAGGTAAGTAAAGATATACTTGCGTACACAATGGATCCTGTTGGTTTAGGAAGGTACATTGATGGATTAGTAACCTCTTTGATGGATCTTTTGTAGAAGAATGAGGCACAGATACTGTATATGGAGCCATGAAAATCGAGACTGAGACTTTTTGTGATTTTACAGCGATATTCACAAAAATGTTAACGTTTTCATAACATAACATCACGCTTGTATTCCCCGAAAGGTTGCGCAGAGGTGTACAGTAATACCCTCATTTCGCCGTTATGTTTAAGTCCCATATAATAGGGGCCGAGCCTATTGCCATCAATCGGGCACAAATCAAAACGCCGCGCTGCTACTGAGGAATTCCACACGGAAAAACCCAATAACTCTACCCGAGCTGGGGATTGAACCCAGGACCTCCCGATCAGCAGTCGCGCTTGACACCACTAAACCTGCGAGGCAGTTCGGTGGTGTTTTCATTTTTATTATTATTTTGTTTTCAGATTAGATATTTAACTTTCATACACTTATCTATATCTACCTATATATTATTACTAACTTATTTATTATTTGTCTTTGATTGTGTTATTCTTTAGAGCAACAAAATAGATTTAGTTATATCTTTCTTTTTTTTAAATTTAAGGTTCGTTTTCATGTAGTTTTGTTATTTTTTTAGCCTAATTATGTACTCTCTGTAATAGTATAAAACTTGTAATATGTAAGTGCTGTACACACCTGTAAGTGACAAATTCACTCTAGATTTTAAGTTTAATTGTTACAGTACCTATGTGATAGGTTGGTAGGCAAATCGACGCGACGCTCCATCTGATCGAAAATAGTAATCGTCGCCTACATACACCTACAACACCACGACGGTTTGCTGACGCATTACCAACCTTAAAGACAAAGTTGTAAAGTCTCATGTGCCTATAATTTCACCGGCAATACCCTTCAAACCGGAACACAGCAATTCTGCTTGACGGTAGAAATAGGTATAGCGGTAGTACTTCCCCGGACGCACTCTTTTATAAGGAGCTCTACTACTACTGAAACTAAGATTGGAGTATTTTCCAGCGCCGAGAAGTAAATATCACATTGTCTAATGATATTACATAGTATAAGTACAGTCACGTGTAATAAGATGTATACACATAGCGAACTTAAAAAGCGAATTTCTTTTAGAGAACAAAGTTTAATTTAGAAATATTTGAAACGGTAATACGTATGTAATTATAGAAACTATGTACGGAATATATCATAATTCTAATATATATTTTAGAAGGAAATCGCTTTTTAGTTTCGCCATGTGTATACATAGTATTACACGTGACTGTACATATACAAGGTTAGTCGGAAAGGGGGTACTAAGCCGAAAGGGTGTTAAAGTACCCATAATAATGGATAACTTTTGTTCTACAACTTTCCCCAAAAATCAATAGTTCAAGAGAAATAGCTGTTCAAAGATTTCATAAAAAATATGCTAAATTCTATTTATTCTCAGCTATGATCAGACGTGTTTACATTTTACGTCATATTTGGGGTCACGGATTAGAAACTTCATTTTATGTATTAATAACTAAAGCAGGGATGAAGAATTTTTGAAAAAACTCAAAAAAAACGTGTCTTTTTTTACCGAATTTTTTAATTTTAACTCTTTCTTTAAAACAGGCTTCAGTGATACAATAAGTGGCCCGCGCCTTAGTACCCCCTTTCCGACTAACCTTGTATACATAAATAACCCATTACTGTCCCACTGCTGGGCACGGGCCTCTTCTCAGAATGAAAAGAGTTTAGGCCTTAGTCCACCATGCTGGACTGGAGCGGGATGGCAGACTACACTCACCATCAAGAACTTTATGGAACCCTCTCAAGTGTGCAGGTCTCCTCACGATATTTTTCCTTCACCATTAACGCAAGTGATAATCAAATTCTGATCCGCACATCAATTCGAAAAGTCAGAAGTACGGGCCGGGATCGAACTCAGATCCTCCTACATGGAAGGTACGCGTTCAACCGCTAGGCTATCACTGCATTTTTATTAGTATAGGTACCTAATTTTTTTTCTGTTTTTAAGAGACTCAAATAAACATCTATTTTCAATTATATATATTCAATTAATATCAAGTAGTATTTTAATCTTTAATTAAAAATCATAAACATAATTACTGAACCGCTTGCTCCAAGTCATAACCGCTGATCGATAAATAATTTCTTCGTCATGTGCAATGGGTATAAAGGTATGTGACAACCGCCAGTGGGCGCACCTCGGTGGGGCAATGCTCTTAAATTATGAAATATTAAATAAAGAGCTCGATGTGCCAGCGGTGGTCTGACAAAGTAATAGAGTCAATGAGAGTATTGGAAATAATGGTTGATGAAGAGTTGTCTATGTGTGTCGATAAAGGCAACTGTTATCTGTTTATTTACTAGTATATATATACAGGTGGGTCGCCGACGCGTGTCATGATTGGTTGTGTGGACGGATGATGATACGCGGTCTCGATACGCCGATAAAGCCCATTCCATCTCGCAATAGGCCTTTGTTACAGAATTCAGTACGAGGCGATACGATATCGATACGGTGATACGATATGGTGATGCGAAACGGCAATATGAAACGGAGATACGAAACGGCAATATGAAACGGAGATACGAAACGGCGATATGAAACGGAGATACGAAACGGCGATATGAAACGGCAATACGAAATGGCGACATGAAACGACGATATGAAGCGGCAATACGGAACGGCAATACGAAACGGCGTGATACGATACGCCACAATGATACTTACATAATGTCGACCCCCCTTTTCTTGTCTCTCTTGACTACGAGTACTCGTAGTTCCTCAAATGTAGAGAAAAACCTGAGCTAACTTTAAAATTGGTAAACCGTCAATATAAAAATGCAATATTGAAATTGTAAATAAAGTATTTATGGACTGGCGGTCGCCGCTAGCGGCCTTGCATATTGATATTGAACTAATATTTATAGACAATATTTTTAGAAATAAAATCAGAATAACACAGCACAGTATTAATTAGTGTGTCTGACACTAATAAAAATAATAACAGACACCGAGTGCGGTTCGCTCTGCCTAGCCTTTTCCCAACTATGTTGGGGTCAGCTTCCAGTCTACCAGTCTGGCTGAATACCAGTATTTTACACGGAGCGACTGTCATCAGACCTCCGCAACCCAGTTACCGGGTAATGCCGATATCTTAAGGTTAGACCGGTTGTCAGACTTTCGGGCTTCTGACTTCCCGTAACGATTGTCATAGGTATTCGTATGACAACCAGGACCGACTGTTTAACATTCAACAGTTTAACAAACACCGAGTACCATCATCTGAAAAATATTGAATTCACTAACAAAATAATACACAGACCACTAGACCAACAAGGCAGTCAACTGCGCGACTGCTGAGCATGGGGTCCTGGGTTCGATCCCCAGGTCGGGTAAAGTGTTATTGGGTTTTTCCATTAGGAATTTCTCATTAGCAGCCTGGAGTCTGGATTTGTGCCCGGTTAATGGCAATAGGCTCGCCCCCTATTACATGCGACTTAAACATAACGGCGAAATGAGGGTGTTACTATACACCTCTGCCCAACCCTTCGGGAAATACAGGCGTGATGTTATGTTTTATGTTAAAATACACAGACAGACACATTATCCTATTTAAACTTTACAATATTTACTCCTGTATATACTGCAACACTTTAGTAATCAAAGATGGCCGGACTCCCGCGTGTCACTCCTGACGGTTCACAAAGTGAATTACTCATAACTTGAGTTTACCGATAGAGACACGGTGAGCATAACTTTCAAACTAACGTGGACATTAATATTATGGTTATTTTATTATTAAATACTAGTGGTAGTAATACTTAGTTTTTCGTAAAGGAAGAAAACGATGCGACATATTTTGTATAATTTGATTGGAACTACAAGAATATCTATCACACAAGTATAACGTCACACCTACGTACAATCAATACAAGGTAAACTAGCATGAAAGCTCATATTTTTTTCTGCGCAAACTACAAGTAAGCAACAGTTTGTATTGATATGGGCACAATTTTTGTGATACTGGCTGAACCAGAAAGTACTACAATTATTTATGACTAGCGGCCCGCCCCGGCTTCGCACGGGTGGACATTTTTCCCGTTTTTGCTACATTTTTCATTTATGCTCCGCTCCTATTGATCGTAGCATGATGTTATATAGCATATAACCTTCCTCGATAAATAGACTATCCAACACAAAAATACTTTTTCAATTCCAACCAGTAGTTCCTGAGATTAGCGCGTTCAAACAAACAAACTCTTCAGCTTTATAATGTTAGTATATATATGGCAACGAGACGTTCTTTTTTGTTTTTTTTTAATAGCAATGTAGTAACTTAGCGTAAGTTACGATGGGACTGACTGGCTCTTATTGTGTAAAAGTCTCCAATAAGAAATAAAGAGAAAAAAATCAGTAGAAAGTTTGTATACACGGTCTCAGTATTGCTTCCTTAGAAATCTTTCTCGGAGCTAGAACGCATCAAATAATAAATAGCAGCTGTGCCGACTACTGTTTAAATTACACCTAATTCAGAAACAAGATTCAAAGGAATACGAACGGAAGAAAAACACCGTGTATCGACTGTTTTTCATCTGGCGGATGATGTAAATGTCAGCTCAAGGAAGCGGATCACTTTGATGTTACGAGACGTACCATTGGTGATATAACTTCTGTAGGTAAAGACTAGCACAAACCAATTTGAAAAAATGCAAACATTGTTTTGGTGATTTATTTAAAAAAAATACCAACTGCCTCGTTGATCTGGTGGTGGCAAGTGCGATTACTGATCCTGAGATCCTGGGTTCGATCCCCAGGTCGGGCAAAGTGGTATTGGGTTTTATCGTGTGGAATTCCTCAGTAGTAGCCCGGAGTTATGATTTGTGCCCGGTTGATGGCAATAGTCTCGCCCCCTATTACATGGGTCTTAAACATAACGTCGAAATGAGGGTGTTACTACATAACTCTACCAAACCCTTCGGGGAATACAGGCGTGATGTCATGATACATTATCTTCTTTACATAGTATTAAACAAAGTCGCTCCCGCTGTCTGTCTGTCCCTATGTATGCTTAGATCTTTAAAACTACGCAACGGATTTTGATGTGGTTTTTTCCAATAGATAGAGTATCTACATTGCACCCGTGCGAAGCCGGGGCGGGTCGCTAGTTTGAAATAAATTGGAATTAAATATAGTCACGTGTTTTAAAAAAATACTACAAACAGAATACGATTTGAAATTTCGATTTTATTTAAACAATAGAAACCTTAATTTTTAATAACAGTTTCAATATTAGAAGACTCAAAAAGATTGTTAATCTTTTTATGAAACTAGTTAAAGCCAGCCTACTATGCAATAAACATTCATTGCTTCTGACAAGACAATTTTTCAGTTATTTTATCGAATCTACCATGCAAAATTGGTGAAACATGTCTTGTCTTGTCACTGTAGTGCGTGCTAGGGTTGTTGATTAGCCCTCACTTCAAGATGATTTCATTTTTTGTAGCAAGTTCCTATATAGATATACACGCTTATCTAAAATGTATTTTCGATGATGATGATGTCATAGCCTATTTATGTAGAAGCGATAACATTATATAGCTTCCTATGATAGTGGTTGAGGGTGTCGATATGCTACTCTCTCATATATAATCTCAAAGTGTGCTAATACCAAGAAATTTAGGTATTGCAAAACGAAATCATTTGATTTGAGACAACTGCACTACAATTTATAATTTTGATCAACTGCCTTACCAGATGAGTCGATTGATTAATGTGGATATTGACTTATAAAATACATACAACAGAATCTTGTAGGGGTGAATCTATCATTAACGTTACAGCTAATATCGGTATGTCAGGATTGGGAGCATGGTAAATAAAGTAAATTAAACCAACATAGACTCTCCGTCACTGAGAGTACTTTTAATTGGGTTAATGATTAGTTACAGAAGCTAGTTCACAATATATCACAATATAATAATTTACACAAGATCAGAAAATAAAGACAAGCAAATCAGATATAAAAGGTCAGACTTCTTCAGCTGTTCGACATGAAATCCTTCGGGTACGTTGATTACTCTTGACGATTACCCTCCTATGTCAATATTGTCCAGTGTTACCAGCTACCGATTACAGACTCAAGACAATAAAATACGATACAACTGTGAAAAATGCCGTCCAGAGCTTAAAATGGAGTAAGTAAAATTTTGGATATAGAATATTGAACCATAAGCGTCTTTATTTAAACCAATACTAGAGCTCAATATTCTATGTTCAAAAATTGTATTTACTACACTTGAGGCTGTCAGAAATAATGAAACACAAAAGAAAAAAAAGAAACTTTGTTGCTTTTGACCCTAGTCTCACCTGCTGTTAAGCGCAGACATGTTCTAAGATGGAGCACACGAATCCAAGGAACAGAGATATAGTTCTCTTTCTCTTCTCTTTTCGTATTGTTAGTGACTAACCTGGTGTCAGTTTATGCCGCCCATGGGCCTCTGACTTGGCTTCACATACCGTCTAGAAATATCTCTCAGGCATGCCGGTTTCCTCATGATGTTTTCCTTCACCGTTTTTTAGCAACTGATAATTGTACAATATGCACATGAATCCTAAAACTCAGAGGTTGGGTTCGAACTCAAGACCTATGACTTGGCAGTCCGACGGTCACACCACAAGGCTATCACTGCTGTCGAAGAGATATAGTGGGATTCCCCTATAATTTCATATAAATATTGAACTTAATGAATGAACAAGCTAATTCAAATCCTAATTCCTGCTCCTTTGAACAGCTAATGATAAAGTTCCCCTTATTGTAGATGTTAACAAATTAAATAATAAATGTGCATTACGAAGTCCTAGAATTCCTTTAAAAATAACTTTGCAGAGAGGGAAGCGGACAACAGGTAGTAATAATATTACGACCGGAGTTGCGAACTCCGACGTTGTTGGGAACAATCTACCTGACCAGTGTACTTGTTATACAATAAACAGTTTCAGTACAATAAAAATCGTCTGTATAAAAGTGCAATAGAAAATTAGTAGGAGTTTCTTAATTTAGTATTATTGTTAATTAGTGGGTATTGCTTTATTAGTATTAAGTGTCTCGTTGCTCTAGTGGTGGCAAGCGTGACTGTTGATCGTGAGGTCCTGGGTTCGATCCCCAGGTCGGGCTAAGTACCTATTATTGTGTTTTTCCGTGTGGAATACCTCAGTAGCAGCCCGGAGTTTGGATTTGTGCTTGGTTGTTAGCAATAGGCTCACACCCTATTACATGGGATTTTAACATAACTGGAGAAACGAGGATGTTACTATACACCTCTGCCCAACCCTTTGGCGAATAAAGACATGATGTTATGTTATGTGTAAATAAATAAGATAGGAATTATAGTTATATCATGTCATATTTAGATCGTCAATTTGCAAATAGTGCCTAATAGTTATATCTATCTACTGCGAATATTAATCTCGGCAGCAAGTATGCACATCCACCGTGCATGGCGTACAAATCTCAGGTATCTATCTAACAAATTTCAGTGCAACACACAATCTATAGCCACCATCAAAGGCGTATCGCACAGCAAATACCTACGCTCCAGCCGGCTTACTAGTTACGAGAGGTACGAGGGAGCTACGGATCGTCCACTCAAGTTGCATTTCCAACGACCGATATGGTTAGCTAGGTACTACGGTAATTTTATTATTTACTGAGTACGAGTGTGTCAGTCACATACACCAGATGTAGGTTTAAAATTAAATTACTGTCAACGACAGGTCGACATGGCAATTTTCTAGTTATTTTCAATACACAATTACAAGCAACAACGTGAGCGAGATTGAAATCGATAAACGCGGTCGATGCGGACTCGTGCAGCGCTAACGGGATGTCCTGCGTAAGCGACAAACGCGACGCGGTGCGATGCGATGCGTCGCGTCTCGCTACATAGGCCGCTAGTAGGGAATGCCGTTGTCTTGATCGCGTTTGTCGCGTTCGTCGCTTACGCAGGACACCCCGTAAGACTAAGATGAAGCGGGCGGTGAGCGGGTGTGCGGGGTGTGCCCCCTCCACGACTCACCTCATACCCGATTACCATGTCATGTCGACCTGTCGTTGACTATAGTAAGATTATGAATTTTAATTTTAGTACTATACCCGCTCTGTCTAAGTACTAAAAGACAAACGCACAGAGCGCGCCAGGCCAGGTTTTCGCAAAACAAGTTCACGCGCGTTCTGCAATATTTAGGTACATGAACAATCTCTAGCCCTTTTTGACCCTCTCTATTTTCGAAGCTAGTTACGTTACATGACTGATCTTTTTCAAAGAGCTTTTGACGTGACAACGTCTAATAAAACGATGAACCGGCCGACAGCATGCACGAAAAAGCGTGACTCATTGTCACGTTCCGTCTGAGGCGAGCGTGCGAGCGAGAGCGCGGAACAAGCGATAGAGAGGCACGATGTTTTGTTATGGCGTTGTCACGTTAAACTCTCGTCCGTAAACCGACTTTACAGACAACCAACTTTTTTATCAAAAAAGTGTCAGCTCGTCTTGATTGACCGTTAAGGTTCATAAAACATAATACTGTGTTGAATCTGGTGGAAACAAACATGTTGCTTATTTCTATACATACATACATAAACCCACGCCTCTTTCCCACGGGGATAGGCAGAAACTATAGAACGCCATATGCTACGATCCTTACATACTCCTTTCGCTTCATCCACATTCATACATCTTGTCATACACGCACGCCCCGGTTGAGAGTACTACTCAACTGTCTATATTTTTATACACGGTGATTTTTAATTCACTGTTAACCTTTCAGGAGGTCAAAGTACTCATAATTATAAGCAACTTCCACTATGGGACCAACTACGAAATAGCAAAAATAAATAGGTATATCTGTTTGTTACATTTTCATCGGGTAAATATTGCATTTTTGTATGAAACAGCTGTTTTTTTATATTTTAGATTTGGCTTCATAGTGAAAGTTGCTCGTAATCATGAGTACTTTCACGCCCTGAAAGGTTAACAATGAATTAAGAACCACCGTGTATTTATTTCTTACATTTTCTTGCTAAGAACCCGTTCACACAGCGTTTGTTTTAACGGATCCGTCGGTACTGGATGTGTTAATCACATCTGAACCGACGGATCAATTAAACAAATGGCAGCTGCGTCGCATCTGACAGGCAGGATACGATAAAAATAACGGATCCAGTATTTTTTACTGGATACGGACTACTGTCGTGTATGTGAACTCGCTTAGACAACTACAGACGCCATCACCAAAATAAAAACGGGTCCTTTAAACTGTTTCTATGTGAACTAGCTGTAAAATGAAATCTTATTTGTCTCCTGTTATATTAAGTAGAGTAAATTTAAGTGGGGTTGACTTGGTGCAGAGTGCACCATAATCCATCATGGCACACTATTATCTTGTGATAATTACTCTGTCGCCAGAGTAACGAAATATCATGTATTTTGTTGTTAGTCGCCCAGTGCGTCGGACTTAATAAACCACTACGTCAATAATAGTTGATATACTGTGACACGCGTTAATGAGGATTAGATGTTGTTAATTAGAATAAATTACACATATATCATAAAGTGTATGTATTACGCTGTGCCCGGCGGGCCCGCTCGTATGGATAGTTTTTACGATACCTTTGTCAAATTGTATCAAAATCGGTTCAGCAGTTTAAACAGTCAAACTCATTTTAGCATTTAACATAAACATAACATCACGCCTGTATTCCCCGAAGTGTTGGGCAGAGGTGTATATTAACACCCTCATTTCACCGTGTAATAGGGAGCGAGCCCATTGCCATCAACCGGGCACAAATCCAAACTTCGAGCTGCTACTGAGGAATCCCACACGGAAAAACCCAATAACACTGCCCGACCTGGGGATCGAACCCAGGACCTCACGATCAGCAGTTACGCTTGCCACCACTAGACCAACGAGGCATTTTAGCATTTATAATTCCTTTATTTTGGTACGGATTACTGTGGTATGAAGTTCTTATGAAATGTGATTAAAATATTAGGTACCTAATATTAGTACTAGAAATAGGTCAATAGTTTTTTCCTGGGAGCGTCCAAGGTAGTCCTTATGATGCTTCTAGGAAAATAATAAGATACATCATACTCGATATATGATAACTATCGAGTAAGAGACAGACATAGCATCGAGTAAGCACTGATTACATTACACAAAAAAAACCTGTTCCACGTAAAACCTGGAACGCAACTATCAGCAAACGACTGGAACAAACTTGAAAAAAAGCATTTTATAAGCAATCTTATTACGCGAAATACTGGACATGGTACACTCTCAAATTCGTCCATATCGTATTCCGAGCCGAGACACATCATTACAGCTCTGCACTGATATTTGAGAGGTCTACTTTGAGATCTTGTGAGATTTTTGATGTATGAACCCAGCTGAAACTGTTCTGTGAACTCAATAACCGATTGGACTAACGTCGCACGTTACGGGCAATAACTCTTTGATTGACGACACGTTTGGTGCAGTGGCTAAGCGATTGGCTTCTGCGCTACGGGTCGTGGGTTCGATTCCCGCACGGAACAAATATTTGTATGGCCTACAGATAGTTGTTCCGGGTCTGGGTGTTTGTGCATGTGAGATTTGTGTCTGTAAACGCACCCACGATACAGGAGAAATCCTAGTGTGGGACAACGTTTTAATTTAAAAAAAAAAAAAAAAAAATTATCGGTAGCTGGTAACACTGGACAATGTTGATAAAGAAGGATATTCGGCAAGGCGAATCAACATACCCGGAGTTATAAAAACAGTAGTCATTCAACGAGCAGGGGATTCCATGTCGAACCGCCGAAGTAGTCTGACCTTTTACAAGTGATTTGCTTGTCCTTATTTTCTGATCTTGTGTAAATTGTGTTAATTATTATATTGTGAACTAACTTCTGTAACTAACCACTAACCCAAATATAAGTACTCTCAGTGGTGGAGAGTCTCTATTGGTTTCATTTACTTTATTTACCATGCTCCCAATCCTGACATACCGATATTAGTTATAACTGTAATGATAGATTCACTCCTACAAGATTCTGTTCTTGTATTTTAATGAAAGAGACATATATTGTTATTGTTCAGTAGTGGTAGTTCATTGGGTTTTTCAGTATGGAATTCCTCAGTAACAGCCCGGAGTTTGCATTTGTGTCCGTTTGATAGCAATACGCCCTTATTACATGGGACTTAAACATAACGGTGAAATGAGGGTGTTACTGTACACCTCTGAGAACCCTTCGAGGAATACAGGCGTAATTTTATGTTATGTTCAGTAATCAACTATGTAACGCTATTGATGATGAACCCGTGGATAACATCCATGTTTTGCCGAAGTAACCGCTAACTAAGTACATGATATTACTGACTATAATTGTATTTAAACACTGCAACTCGCAAGGGAATATGAATTACGAGTTGCTAATTTACATGTTCTTCAATCAACGTCTACATATGACAGCTGTCAGATTATTATTAATTTACATTTTCTGACAATAACCTCATGGGACGCTTTGAAGCGTTAACTGAATATTTTGAAAGACGGTATGAGGGACAAATACCATTCGGAATGCAAAAGAAGAAGAGTTAATTTTGGAAGTATAGGTTATTTTGTTTATAACTGACTTCCAAAAAGGAGGAGGTTCTCAATTCGACTGTATGTTTTTTTTTGTATGTTTGTTCCGCTATATCTTTGTTAATTGTGAACAAATTTTATAATGATTCTTTTTTTGTTTGAAAGTGTATTTTTTAGAAGTGGTCCCATTTAAATTTGGTGAAGATCTAACAAAGAACTTCGGAGATAGACAATTTGAAGTCGGTTTTTTTTTGTTAAAAAGTTAATTATTTTAATCGACTTCCAAAAAAAAGAGGAGGTTCTCGATTCGACTGTATGTTTTTTTTTGTATATTTGTTCCGCGATATCTTTGCTAATTGTGAATCGATTTTAATGATTCTTTTTTTGTTTGAAAGAATATTCTTTCGAAGTGGTCCCATTTAAATTTGGTGAAGATCTGATGAAGAACTTCGGAGATAGACAATTTGAAGTCGGTTTTTTTTGTTAAAAAGTTTAATTTTATTTGCAACTAGCTGTGTCCTCACGGCTCCGCCCGTAGCCTATGTTACTCAGTGATAATGTAGTTTTCTAACGGCAAAAGAATTTTTGAAATCGGTCCAGTCGTTTTTAAGTTTATTCGTTACATACAAAAATCCAAAAATAAAAATCTTTCCTCTTTACAATATTAGTATAGATAGGTTTGCTCTTGACTCTAGTCTAAGTCAGAGGTGACAGAGACAAAGTCTACGATGGAGTGAGCTTACCCAGAAGAAGCCTGTTCACTCTAACTTTGAAGAGATTCGGGTTGTATGCGTTCGGGAACACGGGTTGTTTTTTTATGTAAGAGGCTGGCAAACAGACCAACGACCTTATGCCTCGATACATGAGTGTACAGACATTTGTAACAGGAGAACGCCTCTGCTTACCCCTTCGGAGATTTCTGGCGTGAGTATATGTATGTGGTCTACTTGAACTTGAACCGTGACATTCACATATTAACGGTCAAATAAAAACTTCTAAAACTAATCTATTACTATGCCATTAGTCAATTACTTGTCAGTCGAACATGAATAAAAATATAGAGTAGATAGTACCTACTAATTACTATAGGTACTATGACCATTATCGCCCATTGTCCAAAAGTAAAATTCATTTTGTAGCTAAACGCCTTCATTATTTGAACTACGTAATATGTACTAATGTATATTCTGTAATAAAAAAAGTACTTACTAACCTTTTATAAGTTTATTGGAAAACATTTTGATCACTTTTCCAACTTTTTAAACAAAGGCGCAAGCGCTGTATTTTTGCGAAATATTGTCGTAATTTGTTCATGAAATCTCTAATTAAGGCTTTGTACAAACGTATACTTATGCAGAGAGTATTTTATTGCAATACTTCTCAGATAGCAACTATTATAAGTTCAGTTTTGACAGTTCAAACCTTAATCATTAAGTTAGGTTAGCTGACTTACCGCTAGTTCACACAGGAACTGTTTACAGGGCCGTTTTTAGCGGATCCGTTTATATTTTGGTGAAGGCGCCTATAGTTCTTTGATCGAGTTCACAGACACGACAGTATTCCAAATCCAGTAATAAATACTGGTCCGTTATTTTTACACATTCCGTTTTATCGTCAAAATTGGATGCCCGAAAATGTATGGAGAAGCATGGGTGCCTTCACAACCGAGCCGTTATTTTTATCGTATCCTGCCTGCCAGATGCGAGGAGCGCGGGGGCGCGGCGCATCTACCATTTGTTTAACTGATCCATCGTTACAGATGTGATCAACACATCCAGTACCAACGGATCGGTTAAAAACGGTCCTACGAAAACGGATCCGCTGTGTGAACGGGCTCTTAATGGTACCCGTGGTCGCCAGAAAACACAAAGTATTTTTTATTCCTTGTATAAAAGGAAATATGGTTGAAATATGGCTATGTTTAGCTTTTAAGATCCTATCTTAAAAGCCAAACATAGAATCTGTTAACAGCTACAAAATTTTCATTTCATTCATACAAAAGAGATCCCGACTCCTACAAGGTAATTGAGCTTCAGTCAAATTATAATAATTAACCTGTCATTAGCGCGGCTTCCTTACAATCCTTTAGTATCATTGTTGTTGGTATATGCTAACTGCCTCGTTGATCTAGTGGTGGCAAACTCGACTGCTAATCGTGAGGTTCTGGGTTCGATCCCCAGATCGGGCAAAGTGTTATTGGGTGTTTCCGTGTGCAATTCCTCAGTAGCAGCCCAGAGTTTGGATTTGTGCCCGGTTGATGGCAATAGACTCGCCCCCTATTACATGGGACTCAAACATAACGGAGAAATAACGGTGTTACTGTACACCTCTGCCCTACCCTTCGGGGAATACAGGCGTGATGTTATGTTATGTTTATAGTTCTCCTTATAGATTGCGATAACGGCGACCCTAAAAAAAATTACTTCCTAGCATGAGCCCTAATATGACCCGCTAGACCGAACTTGATTTTAATTTTAAAGTACAATGATGGAAGAGTACTGTGTCGTCATCAAAGTCTTCACATACCAGCTCCATAGTAACTAATGCTTCTGACTGGATATCTACAAGTTGCACGGAATAAAGACGCGGATCAAATCACGGTCGAATGATCGTCCTTTGTGTAGCACAGAAGCAGACCGATTAATCACAATCAAGTATTGTAATACTCATAAACCACAATTGCTTCAATCAGACGGAGCAACCAAATAATATTCAATAATTTGGTCGCAAGTCAGCCGTACCCCAAAGTCGCTGATATTGGCAGGTAATACCAAAGCTATACTTAAATCAACATCAAAAATAAATTACAATACTTCGAACAAACAATATTCCAACCATTCATCGATCATATTTGCCGTTCGTACATAATCTGGTAATAATACCGTCTGAGGGACCGAACGCTACACGAAAAAATATATTCTTAAAAAGGTGAAAATAGCTTGGTATGGTCCACTGAGCACCGGGCCGCTCACAATGGATACCTGTACGAAATTGTGTGAAGTCACCACATTGTGCCGGCTTAATGATGCAAGTATGTTATAATACAACTTCTTTCGATGGCTTTTGTCACTTAGAATACCATGATGCAGAACTAGCGTTGAAAATGCCGAAAAACACAATTTGTTCTTTTTACGAAAAAAACAATTTGGTTTTTAAAAAAAAAAGCAATTTGTTCTTTTTACGAAAAAAACAATTTGTTCTTTTTACGAAAAAAACAATTTGTTCTTTTTACGAAAAAACAAATAATTGTAGTTATTTTTCGATTTTCTCGCATAGAAAAATTAACAGAAAGAATCCTTCGGAAAGAAACAAGATTATTTCGTTTTTCGCTTGATGTTTTGAAAAGTTGAAAAAAACAAGTTATATTGAAATATTAATAACAAACTTTTTTATTTAAATTTTTTTTTATTCTACCCTCTGTTTTATTAGTCTATATTATTATGGAAAGAGTTAAAGGATATATATCCTAAGTTGAATATACTAAGTACGTATTTGAATAAAAACATGCCATGTTTTCCGTTTCTTTCATATTCATCGATTTTTTTAGGTTTTGTTGAAAAAAAAAACATGAAATATATACTGGCAAATTTTCTTGAAACTTTCGAATGAAACATTGAAAAGAACAAGGGAATTGGAAACAAACGGAAATTTTTCCTGCTTTTTTCAAAGCTCTGCAGAACAAATCGTGTTTTCTAATATTAAGTTTTCGGAGAATTTAAAGGGGAATGATATTACATTACGTAAATTAATTTGAATAGACCCAATGGGTAAGATGAGATCATGTGCTGGCATAATAGGAAATAAATAATTATTAAAAAATGCTTCATTAGTTCTTATGGTTCGATTCGAAACAAAAATTTGTTGAAACTATTCAGTACTAAGCGCCTGTATTCCCCAAAGGGTTGGGCAGAAGTGTATAGTAACACCCTTATTACGCCGTTATGTTTGTCTCATGTAATAGGGGACGAGCCTACTGCCATTAACCGGGCACAAATCCAAACTCCTGACTGCCACTGAGTAATTCCACACGGAAAAACCCAATAACACTTTGCCCAACCTGGAGATCGATCCCAAACCGTCACGATCATCAGTCGCGTGTACCCTAGACCAACGAGGCAGTAAATCATTATTTCCAATAAATTGCAATAAATCAATAACGACATTCTAGAAAGTATAATTTTCTGCATTTATGACAATGACCATATGTGAATAGACGCCTTTACATAACATGCACAATTACTTTTCTATCTTTTAGATGTGAATAAACCTTAACAACCTATTGTGTATTCATATAATGTATCAAGCAATACAGCGGAGACATGCTTCAATAGCAACTGTACTCAGCTGTTGAAACAAAGGATGTCTTGATATGTCTACAATTCATGTAGGTCGCAAGTCGCAAGGCTTACAGAATAATATATTATTATAGAACATATCAGATGACATTATCAAAGAAATGTATATGTATACAATATACTACGAGAAAGCCCATTTATGTCAGTAGACAATTTTGTTAAGGGTTACTAAGAGGATGAATATTTTGTAATTGTTTATGTAATACTAGCTGTGTCCTCACGGCTCCGCCCGTAGCCTATGTTACTCAGTGATAATGTAGCTTTCTAACGGTAAAAGAATTATTGTAATCGGTCCAGTAGTTTTTAAGTTAAATACAAAATCCAAAAATACAAATCTCTCCTCTTTATAATATTAGTATACCTATAGAAGTATAGATAAGATTTTGTCTACACTCAATTAATAGAATTTTATAGAAGGTATTAACAACCGCGCCGATCGCACGATTTGCGAGGTTAAGCTGCGCTTGCCGCGGTCAATCCGTGGATGGGTGACCACCTGCTCTCCGTGCCTCGGAGAGCAGGTTAAACCGTCGGTCCCCGATGTGATCAGAATACTTATGACACTGGTTATGGGTAGTCAGAAGCCCGAACGTCTGACAATCGGTATAACTTTAGGATATCGGCATTGCCCGGTTACTGGATTGCGGACGTCTAATGGCAGTCGCTCCGTGTAAAATACTGGTATTCAGCCACATCTGGTTAGACTGGAAGCTGACCCCAACATAATTGGGAAAAGGCCAGGAGGAAGAGAAAGTGTTTAGTAATTAAACAAATTCTTATCATTTGACAGAATTATAAGCCTAATCCCCTAGACGTTTAGGTCTTTTTGACCAAAAACTAGGTATGACAGTTTGACAACAGAAACTGTATCTCATTAGCAAATAAATAAAACTTACATCAAAGTTACTATACTAAATCCTACATTCGACATAATTATAATTAATTTCATCTAACAATGCATACTTTGTTAGCGACCATTTTATAAAAGCTAACGAGAACTGTTCACTAATTAAAATTATTTTACGCTGACATACTGCTGTGTGTAATTACAAAACAATACTATCTATGTATAGGTCGTATGTACCGAGAAACATCCAACTAGATCTTTGGCGTGGTTTCTGTCAAATGAAGGTGAAGATATTTTCTTATCGTCATCCGAAGGTTTTGGTAAAAACTAGTATTTTATTATGTAATACAGATCGGAGTCGCCGATGTAATGTAAGTACTTAATAATATTTTAAGAATTATAAATACATTCATTTTTGTAATTAATCTGTTATTTACCTCGATGATTTGATTGCAACAAGTAGGAAAAACAAAATTTGTGAACTCATAAGAATTTCTTATGGATTCCATACGTTTAAAATTTGCAATTTATTTTCACTCATATTTATTTACTCCTAACCACAGGAGAGGAGTATAAAAGACCTTCATTAAGTCTGCAACAAGATCCCATATTAAATACAGCTTAAAGCGGATCATCCATGTTATTATTTTCTTTTTTCTAAGGACAAAAATGTAAAATCTCGTCTACTTTATAACTTTATCAGAATAATCAGTTTTTTGATAAAAAATAACAATTTAAAATGCTACATTCAGAAGATGTTTTTAAAAGTAGATTGTTTTTATATACGTAACGACAGCTTATTAAGTCTCAAGCATAATTGCTTAACATAGAGAATAATGAGAACAAAAAATGTTTATACTAAGATACAAATACTAAGACTTTTCTTATGGTATTAACCATTTTTAGTCAAATTTTGAGTCAAAACCTAAATTTGCTCTTCTTTTATAGAAATATTGCTACTTTTACATTTACTTGCCTACTTTTATTCAAGGACTTCTAACAGTTCTAACGCTATCTGATTAGACCCTCATAATAACTATCCCCACGATAAAACCATAAAAAATGTTCTGTTCCGAATTTGTCTACTCAACATGGTGGCTTATCAGGAGTGGTAAAACCGGACCCCTATATAAAATATTCACACTATACATAAATATAAACGCTAAAAAAGTACCTTAGGGACGCAAAATAGGTTTATTTACTATATCGGAGGCTTCGTAAGAAATTGTGTCCATTTCTGGCGAATATCATATCAATTTTCTTCGGGGTAAGCGCGTCCATACATTATGTTGTATAGTCCACGCTTCGCTTGACGAACGAGTAATACCCTCGGCACTTGCCCTTCATGGCGTTTGGATTACGGTGAGCCAAGGGATTACACGGGGAAATACGTGACTTCATTATATTTTAAGCTCAAAACAGTGTTGCGATGCATTTTATGTTCCATTTACAGCTTTTCAGATGAACGACGACCATAAACTTTGGAGCGGTTTGAAAGTAAAACAGATTTAAAAACTCAAACACATCAATCAATTGGAACAAGTTTCGGAGAGAGCTAAATTAATTCAAAACTCAATATTTGGATATTTAAAATAAACTCACCTTTAATTTACTAAAGGTAGAACACAAACAGTGAAATACGCGAACGAGAATATTCAATTTCATTTTATAATTTAAATAACGTTCTGCTCAGTGCACTGATGAAGATAATATTTCAACCGACAGTCAGCATACGCGAACATAGCAACCATCAAAAACTACCCGTGTTTCAAACACACATAAATCCCGGAAACGAGTAAATTTCAGTTATAAATGCGATTTACGAGCAGCTTTAATACATAAAAACGTATTTCTTATTCAAATCCCTTCATTGCTGAAACTCCTTACACTTTGAAAAACTCACCCTTTGATGTGAATATACTATGTAACTGTTTTTTCACACTCGCACACACTTTCACATTTGGCACAAGTTTGCTCGCATAATCTAGCTTTTTCAACAACTGTGGGAATAGGGTTGTCGCTTCACTGAATTTGGTGGAATTTAGCATAAACCGAGAACAGAATTATGTACGGTTGTTATTTTACGAGTACGTAGCTATTTCGCAGGTTAAAACATCAATTTCCACATGATCTTCTTTGACGCAATTTCGTGAACACGGCCCGCCATTTCTCTCTCAGCTGTTCATGACAGGTGAATTGCATAACAAAGGGTGCATTTTTACTTTTTGGATTCAATTTTCGAGATGACGTCATCATCAATTTTAGGGGTGCCTTCCCAATAACCACTACAATAGATGGTTACAGGGGTTTCTGTCTTAATCACCACGCTTGACAGACGGATTGGTGATTGCAGTATGTTGTTACATGACATAACTTCACGCCTGTATTCCCCGAAGAAATGGGCAGAGGTGTATAGTAACACCCTCATTTCGCCGTTATGTTATAAGTCCCATGTAATAGGGGACGAGCCTATTGCCATCAACCGGGTACAAATCCAAACTCCGCGCTGCTACTGAGGAATTCCACACGTAATAACCCAATAACACTTTGTCCGACCTGGTAATCGAACCTAGGACCTCACGATCAGCAGTCGCGGTTGCCACCACTAGACCAACGAGGCATGTTGTAATTAGCAAAAAAACGAACGCTGATCCCCAAGCTACAATTGTTTTTGGCTATCATTCTCTGAGCTATTTGGAATTTATTTACGCTTTATAAAAGTTCTAAAGTTATCTTTTTATTCAAATGTAATATTGTATGTACGTAACATGTTTATTTATTTATTTGTGTCGTTATTGCCCGTGGCATCACTATGGTCCTATCTGAAAACCAGCGTTGCGACATTTTGTTTTTTTTCTAAATGTCGCAACATTATGCTGAGATAGGAGCCCTTTTTGGCCTCGTGCAGGTAGTCTAAATTCTTATTCTTTCTTTTTTTTAATATTGTTTTTGTTTCTGTAACTGTCTGTGTGAGTCCAAAATAAATAATTTTCTTTCTTTCTTTCTTTCTTTCTTTCTTTATATGTCTTATTGTATGTATGGTCGGTGACCACCGTCATCGAAGTGCCCCCCTGTCCACACTCCCCTTAAATCCACTCATGCAGTCTAGAAATGTATCCATCCCTATTTATAAGCAGCAAGAGTCGAATGCGAAATCAGCGGTACTCGAGTGAAGGGCCCGAGAGACCGCGAGGGCGTGCCTCAATGCCCCACTTTGTCAAACTACGACCTAATATGATTTATCACGGAACCTGTATTACACATACATCTTGCGAATCCCTCGTGAGTCGGGAGGTCAGTGAGTGATGAACTGATGTTGGGTGACCACACTCAATCGTATAACTTACTTAACTACCAGCATCAATTCGCTTTTCAGTAACAGAAATTGGGAATTTTGTATGTACAGTTGAAGAAGAAAAGGTTCGCCAGTTTTCAAATTCATTCCTTTCCCACATCGCGGGCACACGTTACTTTTTCAAACTTTTGAACGGAACAGACCAATGCATGGAAAATTATGTTTATTTAGTAGCAAAAATCAAAATTGCCTTTTGCTGGTTTACGTAGTAGTGCCATGTAATGTCTTTGATTTGATTTAAGGAGCTTTGTTGTAAAAACCATGACATCAATCAATCGATGATTTAAATCAATCGACTATACTTGTGTCTGTCACCATGTCACCATAATATCCTGTCAAAAAATACTTGTATTTTCATTTCTATAATGTTGGAAATACGTAGTCGGTAAACTTGTTCGTATCTTGCACCGTGCAAGCAAAAATAGACCTTAAGGTGCATAGCATTTTCATTCCCCTAATGTACATGCTTTAGATTTTTCGCATCGATTTATCTTTCGCATGCTTACTCGTGCTTACGCATGCTGGAGAATGTTTTCTCAGCTAAAGCACTCTATTTTACAGCAGATGCGGGTGAATGTGTCTTAAACCATAAAGCTATTTGCAATGCCAATGCACTGAGTGCCTTATGTTGTAAGTGAATCTCGGCGTGGTAATTTAAAAAATAACGTAACAGTGTTTTTTTTACTTTGCGTAGAGGTTTGCTTTTTTAGCGGCTTGTTATTATAATTGGTATAATTTGAATCAGAATAGGATTAATTATTGCCATAAGATTTAAGATTATAAACACGTATGCTGCAACGTTGGTTTTGTTAATTCGAAATCTTAATGAGGCTTGTCTTCATGAAAACAGAAACTTAAATTGCAAGAACAGTTAATAGTATAACATAACATCACGCCTGTATTCACTGAAGGGTTAGGCAGAGGTGTATAGTAACACCCTCATTTCGCCGTTATGTTTAATTCCCATGTAATAAGTGGCGAGCTTATTGCCATCAACCGGGCACGAATCCAAACTCCGGACTGCTACTGAGGAATTTCACACGGAAAAACCCAATAACACTATCCGACCTGGGGATCAAACTCAGGACCTCACAATCAGCAGTCGCGCTTGCCACCACTAGATCAACGAGGCAGTTCGACGAGGTGTTATTATTATTGGTATCTTCTTCTTTTCGTGTGGTTAGTGACTAACCTGGTGTCAGAGTTTATGCTGCCCATGGGCCTCTTACTTGGCCTCACATGCCGTCAAGATATATCTCTCAGGCACGCCGGTTTCCTCACGATGTTTTCCTTGATTGAAGCCATAAGATTTTAACCTTTTGAACGCCAGAGCATAAATGCATCGTCGTACCCCCCACGCCAAGGTAACTGTAATCCCATCGTTTTTGTCACATATTTGTGACGTTGGCGTACAGGGTAAACTTTCGTTTGTCACATATGTGTGACAATGCGTCCAAAAGGTTAAATTATAAAAACGTATACTGCAACGTTGGTTTTGTTAATTTAAAATTTTGATAAGACTTGTCTTCATGAAGACAGAAACTCAAATTGCAAGAATAGCGAACATGTAATAATGTTTTGTCATTCTTACTTTCTATTCATTCACTGTACGACTTAATTCATTTATAAAGTTTCAATTACTATACCATCCCATAGTTTCAAGCCTTTGCCCTTTGTAGCACTCTCGGTCGCTGGTAATCAGGTTAAGCTTGACCACAGTATTCATTAGCTTTAGTCTAGCACTCGTATATTCTTTTAATAAAATTTCCATCTTAATGTATTTAAGATTTTTATTTAAGTTCATCTACCAAACATAAGGGTTCCCTTTGCCGTGTACTCTTGGCTACGAATAAGATCCTTATTTAATTTATCATAAATGAGGAGCTCAGGAACAAAAAGTGTCATTTACACTTTACATTTTTGTTCAAAAATTGAGGTTTTTATTTCACGATTATGTCTGTTTGCCTTGCAAATGTCACTTTTTGATCAGAATGCCACTTGCGAGATGATATTTTCTCTTCAATATGGCACTTTTTGAACCAAATCTCTTCAGAAATCGATAAAATCCAAAGCTTACAGTCCGATGAGAAAAAAAGATTCAAGCTAGTGTAAATGACACTATTTGTTCCTGACCTCCTCAAATGTCATCCGTGAAGACAGAGGGATTATAATCTCTTGCATGAGGAGCGTCTACCTGTATAGGTATTCTAGTCTTAATTTTATTACCAATCAGTAGGCCAAGCCTTGTAATTATGGAATTATCCCCCAAGATCATAGCATAGCTAGAAAAGATAGAAGATGGTATTTATAACACCCTGTCTATAATACAGGTTGTTGTGGTTCTATTGAAAATACACTCGGGTGCAATGAATCCGGTTCACCAACATAAACAAAACAATGTTAAAGCAAATACAGCACTTATGTGGAAAAGCGTATTCTGTTGGGCTCCAAAAATCTATAAAAAGCTTCCAGATTCTTACAAAGAGCTAACAGTAGAACTATTTAGAAAAAAGTTAAAGGCCCTTCTAAGTGAAAATTGCTATTATACTCTTACAGATTTTATGAATGACACTTTGTAACAAAAGTTAAATATCATATTATAATAATATATTATAAACTAGCTGTGTCCTCACGGCTCCGCCCGTAGCCTATGTTATTCAGTGATAATATATGTGAAACGTCAAACGTCAAGGCGGATGCACACGTAGGCACACTTTAAATATTCACTCATTTACGTACAAATATCTATGTATTTATTTTAATTCATTAATTTATTCATTTATTTTATTTATGTAATTAATTTATTAATTTTTGTATTTGCACGTGGCTGCCCGTGGCTTCACTACAGGACCCATCCGAAAACCAGCGCTGCTATACTTCGGTGTAGCAGCATTATGCTGAGATGGGCACCTTTTTTTGTCTCATAGAGGCATATAACTTGTGTATATTGTTGATTTTTTATTTTATGTTTGTATGTCTGTATGTCTGTAACGAGACTCAAATAAATTATTATCTTTCTTTCTTTCTTTCTTACGGCAAAAGAATTTTTGAAATCGGTCCAGTTGTTTTTAAGTTTATTCGTTACATACAAAAATACAAATCTTTCCTCTTTATAATATTAGTAGAGATGTGCCGATTTTAAATTTCCATTTTCTCCTATACATGTTTGTTTTTTACTTTATTTTATTCTTAACTACTCATTTTGTTATTATTTGCACGTCACACATGGCTGAATATGATTGTTATCACAATAATGTATGTAAGATCTTATTTGTACCATGTTAATCAATGTTTTTGTTGGCGACCCGGATTCATTGCTCCGGAGTGTAAAGAATACGTATTGTAAACTAATATACAAGAATGACGTCACATATTTCTACACCTACGCGGCTTAATTGTAGTTTACGCAACACTACAATAAGAAGGAAAATTTTGTCTTGAAAAAGCGTGTTTGTCGCTCACGACACGTATGCAACCAAACGCGACAGATAAAATGTCGCGAAGCACGTCCTACCAATTTACATGGACAAGTTTGCAAGACACGCGAAATTCGTCATAACACCCGATTCAAACATCTGTGAATATCCGGATTACGGCGAAATACTCGAAATTCGAAATTGGATCCCGAATTCATACCGTTTGAAAGTTAAAACGATTTCTTTATTTGTATGAAAGACGCTTAACATTTTGTGTTTCAAGTACACGAGGGAAATAAATTATGTTTTTGATTTTTAAACGAGTATTCTGATTCTATTTCTCGCGTTTAAATAATGAATACTGAATTAGATTTTTATTTATTAAACGCTTTTATTAAGCTTTGTCATCTATACTTTTATACTAATATTATAAACAGGAAAGATTTGTATTTTTGAATAACGAATAAACTTAAAAAGTACTGGACCGATTTCAAAAATTCTTGTGCCGTTAGAAAGCTATATTATCACTCAATAACAGGCTATATTTATTACTGGAATAAAACTTCTTACGCGTTAGGACACAGCCAGTTTGATATAAATTCGGTTATATATTTTTGTAAATTTTATCCTATTCTTTAATTATAGCAACTATTATAGAATCTGCCTCGTTGGTCTAGTGATGGCAAGCGCAACTGCCGATCGTGAGGTCCTGGGTTCGATCCCCAAGTCTTGAATAGTGTTATTGGGTTTTTCCGGAATTCGGTTCGAACCCAAGGCACGCACCTCTGACTTTTCGGATTCATGTGCGTATTGTATAATTATCACTTGCTTAAAAACGGTGAAGGAAAACATCGTGAGGAAACAGGCATACTTGAAAGATATTTCTCGACGGCATGTAAAGCCAAGTCAGAGGCCCATGGGCGGCATAAACTCTGACACCAGGTTAGTCACTAACCACACGAAAAGAAGAAGTACACAATATTACAATTTTCGTACAATATCCCTACCTTTTACCACTACAAATGAATCCTATCTATCTTCCTCCTAGCCTTTTCCCAACTATATTGGGGTCAACTTCCAGTCTAACCAGATGCGGCTGAAAACCAGTATTTTACACGGAGCGACTGTCATCAGATCTCCGCAAGCCAGTTACTGGGCAATACCGATATCCTAAGGTTAGACCGGTTGTCAAACTTTCGGGCTTCTGACTACCTGTAACGACTGTCATAGGTATTCGTATGACACCCGGGACCGACTGTTTAACGTGCTCTCCGAGACACGGAGGGGTCTCGATGTGTAACGAACGGTCACCCATCTACGGACTCACCGCGGCAAGCGCAGCTTAACCTCGCAAATCGTATGATCGGCGCGGTTGGTACCTAGCCACGAGCCCCTCCTGAAATGAATCCTATCTAACCTATATATAACCTATATATATGTAGATACATTAATATACGGAGAGCTTATTACGTTGATTTCAATCCAATAATTACTGTTAATCAATATGTCATGTACAAAGCATGTACGAGCATATTACAGCTGCGTAGACACGAATAGGCCTTTGAACGTTATACTCTAACATAGAATATTGAACAACGCTGGCTTAGACAGAGCTAGTCAGACTACGACGAACTAAGCTCGGTCCTTTCGAGCTTAGTTTTGTCATTTTGAGCTAAGCTTGATCTTTTTTGCTCTAGCTTCGTTTAGCTTTACAGACATGCTAATACGTTAAAGGCTTCGTTTAAATACCAAAAAAAATTAAAATACGACAAACTAAGCCCTTTTTTTTCACAGCAAAAATTAAAGATTTCTAGGTTACCGCTCGTTTAACTAGCTGTGAAGGTGCGTTTTAGAGTTCCGTATCCAAAGGGTAAAACGGGACCCTATTACTAAGACTCCGCTGTCCGTCCATCCATCCGTCCGTCTGTCACCAGGCTGTATCTCACGAACCGTGATAGTTAGACAGTTGAAATTTTCACAGATGACGTATTTCTGTTGCCACTATAACAACAAATACTAAAAAACAGAATAAAATAAGTATTTAAGGGGGCTTCCATACAACAGACATGATTTTTTTGCCGTTTTTATAGATAATGGTACGGAACCCTTCGTGCGCGAGTCCGACTCGCACTTGGCCGGTTTTATTTATGTTAATATCTAGAAAATAGAACAACTCAAGTCTTAGATGAGCTTAGCAATTTCTCGGTAAGTTCCTTTTAACTCAAAACAGCTGTTCCTGAGGAAAACTTGGAAGTAATTGAAAACTGCCTCATTGGTCTAGTGGTAGCAAGCGCGACTGCTGATCGTGAGGTCCTGGGTTCGATCCCCAGGTCGGGCAAAGTGTTATTGGGTTTTTCCGTAAGGAATTCCTCAGTATTTGTTCTATTCTGGATTTGTGCTCGGTTGATGGCAATAGGTTCGCTCCCTATTACATGGGACTTACAACATAACTGCAAAATAAGGGTGTTACTATACACCACTGCGTAACCATTCGAGGAATACAAGCGTGATGTTATGATTGTTTATGTAATTGAAAAAAAAACTTCATTTAACACGCTTCAGGCCCTTCACCTACACATGCATTGATTTACGATCTAAAGTAGAGATGAGTCGTATTTATTATAACAGATCCGAAGAACAGGTATTTTACGAGAATAAGCGGCACTAATCCAATTCTGACAATACCTATTCCACCTTAATATTCAATAGAAACTAAACTTTTACGGAATATTTAATATCATTGAATGATAAAATACAAAACAAGTATTATTTTATTCAATCAATTTCGACATATAGGAGAAAGCGAAGAGTGAGGGGAGGGGTAAAAAAAAAGTCGCCCAACAATCGCTTGGTTCAAATATTGATATCAGGATTTCATGTAGAATAGGCGGATTGAGATCACCAAGTAACGTTGTAACATGTAAAGTGTATGTGATCATTGGGATTAGGTGGAATAGGTATTTGGATTAGGTATTTATGTAGACTAGGAACAGGTGTACTAAGTACCTAATACGACTATCTCTAATCTAAAGTAAGTCCGACACGCATCCTCCCACTAACTATTTTCATCTACATTGTACGAATTGTACTATTTTTAGGTTGAAATGTCGAGATAATCAGATCTGATACAGAAAATAAAGGCGGAGAATCGACAGGTTGTCCTTCCAATCAATCTCGAAACTGATCTTTTAAATGTTTTTAGCCCAATCCAATTGAAATTGAAAAGATTTATCGACTATTTAGCTGAATTTGAGAACTCCGGGGGTTCTTAATTAAATGAGAACCTGCTCTTTTAGCTTAGTGATAGATAACCGATGTATTTATCACTAGCTATGTCCTCATCGGCACCGGCCGCGTATGTTTTATTCCAGTAATAAATATAGCCTATGTTACTCAGTAATAATATAGCTATTTAACGGCAAAAGATTTTTTGAAATCGGTCCAGTAGTTTTTAAGTTTATTCGTTACATACAAAAATACAAATCTTTCCTATTTATAATATTAGTATAGATATAGATTGCATGAGTTATAAAAGGAGTAACGGTGATATTTAATCTATATAATTATATTAAAATAAATTGCCGTGCTTTTGTCTCGCAAAAACTCGAAAATGGCTTCACCTATTTGTTTTTTTTTTGTTTTGTTGGTCTCAATACTGGTGTGGTTTAGATAAAAAGAAAATTAGGATAAATTTAAAAAAGAAAATTATTTTAGAAGAAGTTCACCACATAGTCTATATAAATAAAAATGAATCGCCAAATGTGTTGCTAAGCGCAAAACTTGAGAACGGCTCGACCGATTCGGCATTTTTTTTTTATATATATTCCTTAAGGCATAAGGAATGTTCTTATGGAGGGAAAAAACAAAAATTGCGTGTAAAATAGTATTTTTATTCTTATTCTTTATTGTACACAAGAAAAATGACAGCAATAAAACTACAATTTAGTGAAGTTATGTACAAAGGTGAGCTTAACTCAAAAATGAGTTTTCTACCAGCAAACCTTTGAGTGATAGAGAGAGATTGATTATGTGGTTGAAGGCAAATTCCAGTGTACAATTGTCGTATTTATTTCTACTTATTTATGCTATAAAATATAATATACCTAATAAGAAAATAAAAATAACACTTTTCTTTTCCCACTACAGGCCAATAACTTTTGACAGAACGAAGTCTGTCCGGGTAGCTAGTAAGAAATAAAGTTCCTTCAACCTACGATCAGATTAAAATGTAATCTTCCCATCACAAATTTTCCACTACGTTCGATTCTCAATTGTTTAACACATCACAAAATCGTAACGCCAACTTGTTAACCTCGTTTTGTTTCCCCTGACTAATTACTTACACACGTGGGACACTTGTAATCAGATTGCGTCGGATTACGCGTGAATTATGAAGAGAACAGAGGCCAATTAAGCTTGTACGACTTATGGCGCTTACAACGTTTTTCCTCTGATGTGAAGAGTTTAATGAAGCAGGCCTTTCGTTTCCGGCACCGAGTCGGGTCTATGATGGTTATGAATATTAAATTGCAATTGTAAAATGGTGTTTTAAATTTTTTTTGTTTTTTTCTCGCATTTTTCATCGAGTGATGATCTGAATTGATCATCAGCCTATAATGTTCCCACTGCTGGGACACAAGCCTCCTCTCTGTGAGAGGGAATGGGCCGTAATCCACCACGCGGGCCCAGTGCGGGTTGGTAGATGTCACATGTCTTCGAATTTTTGGTTCTAGGACATGGCGGTTTCCTCACGATGTTTTCCTTCACCGTTTTGAGAGCAGTGGTGATGAAATAAATTAGACAAAGTAATGCGCCTGGCTGGGTTCGAACCAACGACATATAACTCGTAAGTCGGGGCCGTTACCACTGGGCCACCACTGCTTTGAGTTGATAATACCTTAAAAAAACTTTTAAGTTGAATTGAATTAATGACGATTTATTCACTTAAAAATTTCTTAAAGCTAGGTACATTGCCCCACAAAACTGCTTACGCAGTTTAACTGTGAGATCGTGGAGTCTCTATTACATAGTAAAACATAATTAGGTACATCTATAAATTGAATTTATGTGCGAAGTTTCAGGAGAATCGGTTAAGTAGAAGTAGTTGAAAAATCTGTCGTCAAAATCAAACAAACAAATATACGAAGTGGAGCTAATTAAAACGGTTTCAAAACATGGTGACAACTAGTTCACATTATTTAATACTAGCAATAAAATTAGGCCCTTTCTTTCTCAACAGATGGGTACCGTAGGTACAGTAGAGTAATAAATATGTTCGCCAGTTTTCAAATTTATTCCTTTCCCGCACCGAGGGCACATGTTACCTTTTCAAACTGTTGAACGGAATAGACCAATGCATGGAAAATTATGTTTAATTATTTGGTAGCAAAGATCAAAATTTCCTTTTGCCTCCATATGACGTAGTAGTGCCGTATAATGTCTTTGATTTGATTTAAAGAGTTTTGTTGTAAAAACCATTACATCAATCAATTCGATGATTAAATAAATGACATTACTAGTGGTTGTCATGATGCCACCATTATAATTTTTAATATCCTGCCAAAAATGCTTGTATTTTCATTTCTATATTGTTGGCAACACGTAGTCGGTAAAATAGGTTGTTTCTTGCACTGTGGAAGCAAAAATAGACTTTAAGGTGTATAACATTTTTGTTCCCCCACTGTACATCAAATACTCTAACTTAGCAACAAGTCACTATCGTTAGTTTGGTGATAACAGAAACTGCTACCCAATTACATGATGTAATTAATCACATCTGTCTTTAGAGATGTATATAGTCCGACCATTAAAATGTTGTATAAAAGGTAAACAAACCAAAATATTCATTTTGTTTTAAGAATCGTTTAAAAATACAAATGTTAAAGTTTTTTTTAAATGCGTTTTTTTAAATGATTCTTAAAACAAAACGAATGATTCACGATCAAAGGTATTATAACTTTTTATACAAAATTGAAGTTATGTAAAAACCGGACTATAAAAGATTGAATCGTAACCACATCCGGACACAATCCTGTTAGTATTCGATGTACATAATAAAATAATATCGTCAGTGGAAAGGTAAAAAGACTAAAACGCAAATATACCTACTTTATAGTAGAGAGATTCAATGTATTTTTTTAAGAAAATAAACATAGTTATTTTTCTAACTAACTAGATAATTAAATGATCTATTTACTATGTATACTCTAATAAAAATAACTATGTTTATTTTCTTAAAAAAATACATTGAATCTCTCTACTATAAAGTAGGTATATTTGCGCTTTAGTCTTTTTACCTTTCCACTGACGATATGATAAAGTGATAAAAAATACAAACAATTTCGACTTTACTTTTTTTATACAACTTTTTCTCGAATCTTCATTTCACTTTGCGTGACTATGGAAGCCTTGTAGGTACCTCCTCCTATTGTCTTTACTTTTAAACAAGATTGTAAACATCATCACACATGACTGACGTTGTTAAGGCCATAAAACTATCAAAATCACGAACGCGTACGTGCAAATGTAGTGTGTAACCGTGTTTACGACCTTTTATGGCAAAAAGAAACAAACCATCGCTTGTCTCTAAGGACCGTGTAAAACATGATAAATTCTATATTATAAAGCTGAAGTTGCGGTTTAAAAGATGATGTAGTGACAAAAATTGAAAGGAGTATGCTTAGGTGGTTTGGCCATGTTGAGAGAATGAGTGAACGGCGATTAACAAAAGAAATTTATAAGGCGGATGTTAATGGGAACGCCGGTAGAGGACGTCCTAGAAGGACATACATCGATGTTATTGGTGATGTTCTTCACAAAGGTCAGGTGCGTAGTACTCTCAACCGGCGTGCGTGTATGACAAGATGTATGAATGTGGATGAAGCGAAAGGGGTATGTACGAGTCGTAGCATGTGGCGTTCTATAGTTTCTGCCTACCCCCAAGGGAAAAAGGCGTGAGTATGTATGTACGTATAAAGCTGAAGAGTTTGTTTGTTTGTTTGAACGCGCTAATCTCAGAAACTACTGGTTGGAATTAAAAAAATATTTTTGTGTTGGATATTCTATTTATCGAGGAAAGTTATAGCCTATATAACATCACGCTACAATCAATAGGAGCGGAGCATAAATGAAAAATGTTGCAAAAACGGAAAAAATGTCCACCCGTGCGAAGCCGGGACGGGCCGCTATATATAACAATATAGCCTATAACCTTCCTCGATAAATGGACTATCCAATACAAAATATTTTTTTCAATTCCAATTTTTCAATTTCAAGTAGTTCCTGAGATTAGCGCGTTCAAACAAACAAACTCTTCAGCTTTATAATATTAATATAGATTCTACTACATCAGTCCATCATCAGTTGGTTAAAACGGAGGTTAAATTGTGGCCGAACAGCAATTTTAGTTGAAGGTCAAAAACTTGTTCGACCCAATAAAATAATAATAATATTATACACACAATACATTTGTCATTTGTCGACTAATGATAGTTCACGATAGAAATACAACAATAAATCGAAATGTTACGAATCCAAAGCATCGATAAGTAAAATGACAAAGAATACCTTCCGTAGACGCCTACGAACCTCGCTACGCAGCTACGCTATCCGTAGCACATCTACGAAGTACAGCTACGTAGGTTAGTCGACACAATGATCACTAATGGTTCTTTCCACAATACATAAACAGTTACAGCAGCTTTCAAAGTTTACGAGTGGCTATAAACTATATTCAGGCCGTTGATTTATTGCTACTCTCTAGGCAATAGTACTTTACTTATGTCGCCTTTTTCTCTCACAATACGCCCAAGAGATTTTATTTGGACTGGACTCCAACTTGAATTTCAATAGGTACGTCGATGCCTGACGGGAAGGTTCGCATAAATTACTCAACAGGTAGGTTCGAACGGTTACGTGAGTTGGATGTAGGTTGTATATCAAATCAGTGAATGAAATTGGCTTTGCGTTTGAAGATAATACACACACACACACACACACACACAAAGATGCACATACTATTCATGTATGTATGTATGTGTAACATGTTAAATCTCTGTAATGCAGCGTACATACCTAGCCGACGAACGACGACGAATGGGATTGATACCTCTAAAAACCTAATGAAACCAGATTCGTTTTATACGACGTTTGGTTAAATTCTACAAAATGACGAATGTTCGTTGGCGTTCGGTGGCCTTTGTCAACTAGGTGTGTACGCTGCATAACCCGCATGTCATTTTATGAATTACGTATTGAAATACGACGTGATTATACTTTGAGAGCATACATTAATGACAGCAACATTGCACATATAACTTAACGCGTTTTGCTATCAGTACTTGTGTACACTCTACTATCACTCGATGTCAACATTTTAAAGGAATCGGTATGAAACATAACATAATTAACCCATTAGTGCTTGGCCAGACTGGCAGCGCGGTGCGGGAGCGGCGCGGGTGCGGGAACGCGCGCGAGATTGCCTGTCCGCAGCCGAGCGCGGCTTCGTTCCGAGCGTTATCGTGTCCAGTGTTTGTCAAAATATAATAGGAATGAAGAAGACTTATTTTTACTGGAAAATTCTTACCTACTTTAAATGGTAAAATATGCTAAAAGTGAAATATGGAATTAATAAAATTAATTTAACTAGGGAAAATGAAGGAGAATTTCACACCCTGTATGAAAAGTTGCACTATGGACGCTCAAATGAAGTTCTTCTGTTTGAATACGTCGCACCGCGCCCGCCCCACGCCCGCGTTTGCAGTCTGGCCAAACACTTACTGTCTCACTGCTGGGCACGGGCCTCTTCTCAGAATGAGAAGAGTTTAGTTAGGCCTTAGTCCACCATGCTGGCCATGTGCGGGTTAGCAGACTAGACACACCATCGAGAACTTTATGGAGCTCTCTCAGGTGTGCAGTTACCTCACAATGTTTTTCCTTCACCGTTAACGCAAGTGATAATCAAATTCTGATCCGCACAAGAATTCTAACATGAAAGGTATGAAACAGAAACTACAGGGTGTAAACAAAATCATGTAATACCTTCAAACCTTGTGATGTACTGCTGACATAGATTAATTATGCAAGGGGATCTTTGAATTCAATAAAAAAAATACAAAACGTGAACATGTGTTCTTAGCGTGAGGCATTTTAGCGCCCCGAGTTAAATGACCGCGCGGCTAGCGATAGCCGCGCAAATCGCTCGGGGCGCTAAAATGCTTCCGGTAGAGAACACGTGAAATTAATTAATTGCAACACTGAATGTCATCTTTCTTCTATGTGAACTATAAAACGACTCGCACTTGTCATAATTATTGACGTTTAATAACACAAATCTGTACCCTTTTTGCTGTTACTGAATATAAAAAGGTTATTGCTCAGTTTGCGTATTTTATTGAATAAATAGTTCTGGAATTACATAAATTCTTTCGTAAAATATCAATATATTTACTTTTAGTAAAAAAAATATATTGAATCATAATGTATCCCGTGCAGGGTTAATCTATGTCAGCAGTACATCATGAGATTTGAAGGAATTACATGATTTGGTTTACAAACAGATGTTATTACATAATACATAATGTTTCATACTCTTTACTAGTTTCGCTTTCCAAACTCCGTTGTACGGAGAACTCACATGAAAAGGAGAATGCGATTTCGCAAACTAAAAATAAAAATGTCGACCGAAAAATCGTGTCGGTTTGTTTTTCAGTGCACTGCAACATATCTTAAAACGAATCAAATCAAAGCCGAACCTTTCCTTGTCAGTGAAATATTTTCTTTTCTTTTTTTCTTTATAATATAATCTTTTTTTTAGGTCTAAGGTCATTAATAATGATGTTAATTTAGCATGAAATTTCCTATTAATTCATTAAGATACATTAAGAATGTAATTAATTATACAATGACATAGAAATCTATAGGGAAGGCCTATGACCAACAGCTGTTGATGACGTAACATGACGTCACCTATACAAAACAGATCTAATTCCAGCCAGTTCCTGTTGCATTATTGATCATATTGTGTTTCATACCCTCGATGTATTGACGTGTAACATGGCTGTATCTGAATGATCATGATGACGTCACGCACACAGCCACGTCTGCGAAGTGATGACTAGGTGATGTATGTGTGTGTATTATTCAATAATAGAACATAGATTACGTACAGGCACGTACAAAAGATTAAAACACAACTAATTAAATAGCAATTTTCTACGATAAATATACAATATGTAACATAATTAACGCACATTCTGAACGTAGTTTGTTCAGAATCGTTTACTGAATCAATTTCTATCATTTTTAATACTTATAGGTAATTTTTATTCCAAAAATAATTAAAACTACGGAAATTAATCACATTACCCCTGTACAGTCAAAACATACCGAAATGGACCGTAAATCAAGGCAAAAATACTTTTAAAAGTGCATTTTAATTTGTATTAATACAAATTCCGTCATTCAATGCAAAATAAAGAAAAATAAACCTTATTTCAAGAAAGTTAATTTAGTAAATTACAATACATATACATGTTAAACTAAAATTTCAGTGTATGTATTATAATTATTATAACATAATATTCTAATTAGGGGTGTTTAAGGGTGTGCGTTAATTACGTTACATGTTGTATATTGCACACTGACCTGACGGGAGATGGTTTAAACCAGCGGTCGGCAACCTTTTGGCAGGCAAGGGCCGGAAGGTGTCAAAATAAACTAAAGGCGGGCCGCACTTGTGATATTAACCCTAGAAACCCAATATACCTACGTATCATTTGTCATATCCCATAGAAAAAATGAAAATGCTATTAAAATTGTTAAAACAAGTAAGACGTAAGTAAGACGTCCGCGGGCCGCGTGTTGCCAACCGCTGCTTTAAACCAAGAATAAGGTAAACTCAGATTTTAAATATACGCATCACTGCCTAGCGTCGGTTTTTTAAACCTTTTTGTATAGATAATAGTGGCGTGCATTGGTTTTCGGACTAGGTATGCAGGCAGTAGCGATGTCGCCTTTCAATTGTACGCTTAAGCCCATTTCAATACGATTCTGACCAAAAGAAATCATAGCCAAACTCGCTTATTTTATTTCTAGTAATAGTTAAAGATGGAGTAGTTAATTAAATCTTATGAGGTAGGCACTGCTTAATTGCCTATATGCAATGCACGCTACTGTTATATAAGAGGGATAGTGCCTATCGAATTACGGTTGATATCTGAAAAGATAGCTTATAGTGAAATATTTTACAACTAGCGGCCCGTCCCGCCTTCGCACGGGTGGACATTTTTCATTTATGCTCCGCTTCTATTGGTCGTAGCGTGATGTTATATAGCCTATAACCTTCCTCGATAAATGGACTATCCAACACAATAAGAATTTTTCAATTCCAACCAGTAGTTCCTGAGATTAGCGCGTTCAAACAAACTCTTCAGCTTTATAATATTAGTATAGATATCTGTAAAAATAACCGAATCAAAAATAAAAATAGCACATTACCCAAAACCTTAAATAAGGTTTTAAAAATGAGTTCTGCACGAACCTATTGCTGTGTCAGCGTTGTTATACAAAGCCCAAAACCGTAGGAATCCGAAAACATTTCATATCCATTTCAGTAACTAACATTGATTCAAAATTACCTATAATTATCATGTCTAAAATCCTATATCAGCAACAACCTCACATGCACAGACACACACACAAAACTGAATTCAGTTAGCTGCCGGCCTAAACGGAGATGAAAACATAATTACTGCCGAAATTAGGAACAAGAATCTCCTACTGTGTTCCGGTAATAGGGCTGCCAGGCGTCTGGCTGGTAGCCGGTTCTACTTTATATCTTTTTACACGTATCCCGACTGTTTAAACTTTTGTTCGACTAATAATAAACATATCCGGTTGGTATTGTTTTTTATTGGATTTGTGGATTGTGGACATGCATCTATAAATTTGTAAATTACTATTATTCATATTGTTTTTTTTATTTGTTAATTTTTTACTCAAGTCTTTTAGTACTACATTACTCATTGGTCTGTGATCAGGACTTCATTGTTCTCTCACTATCCTAAATCATTGTACTGTATCCACTGAAATTGTTAGATATTATTTTTAAAAGAGTAACCATGGAGTTTCGTGCCGGCTCTTCTCCATAGGAAACAACTAATTGGAACCGTGCATCTAAATTCGACTTTTCATAAGCACCTGTATTGGTTTATGTGAAATAAATTTTATTTATTATGTAAAAAAGAAATTGTGTATGAAAATAGGCGAGCAAAAGAAAATGTACGTGCAAAAATATGACAGTACAAAATGTGACAATAGTGCCGCGGGGTGGCGCGACCGTCGCCCTAAACAACCTCCCTGGTCGACCATCGTCACACATTAAACAATTAATTTTATGCGTCGCCTGAGAGGTATAATTAGGTAATTATACCTCTCAGGCGTATAATTATACATAGGTATATATTACACCTATAGGACGGTATAGTATGCTACAGAAGGAGTGGAGTGAATAGGCGATAGGCACACACAATTATAAGACTTCGATAGATAATATAATTATTATATTTACAATATAAATGGACAGTCAAAAAGGTACATGACAAAGAACTCACAGACATATATAAACCTACTCTATGCTCACAGATTAATGATATATGAAAGAACTGACATTATATTTATTCTCTTTTGGTTTTGTCTTGTGGAGGAAAGAGTTCCTACTTCGTATTAGCCTTGACTATATAGTTTGTATATAAATAATATGTTGTGTTGTGTAAGTTTATAATATGAATAAATAAATGGAAAACAATATATAAATAAATAATGGTATGGTGTAGGTATAAACCCCACAGACCAAATGTTCACAAAACTATAATTTTAGAAAAACCGTAGTTTAAATTTTGGATCTGACAACTGTATCCATTATTTAATGATAAATCAATGCTACGTGTACAGTCCTCGCAAAATCTATATAGATATGGAAAAATTTTGAGACTACTCTATGGTCAAGATGCGAACTGTCAGATCAAAAGTTTTTAACCTAAATTATTATTAACCGACTCGTTGGTCTAGTGGTGGCAAGCGCGACTGCTGATTGTGAGATCCTGGGTTCGATCCCGAGGTCAGGCAAAGTGTTATTGGGTTTTTCCACTAGGAATTTCTAAGTAGCAGCCCGGAGTTTGGATTTGTGCCCGGTTGATGGCAATAGGCTCGCCCCCAATTACATGGGACTTAAACATAACGGCGAGATGAGGGTGTTACTGTACACCTCTGCCCAGCTTTACGGGGAATACAGACGTGATGTTATGTATGTATGTAGTTAGGTATTGTACAATAAGTACCTAATGGTATCTTTTGTTATAACGAAGGTTCTTTGATGTCTTTGTAGCCCTCGAACGCTAGTTATCAAAAGGTGTAAACTTACCTGTCGTGCGAGTGGTGGAGCGGCGTGAGGCGCGGCCGGTCGCCGTCGTCAACTTAGCGTCATGTCGGCGGCGGCCGGTAACACCGAGCCTGCGCCCGCGCACCGCGACACAACACTCCCACTTACACTACACTTGTGAACTTGTGCACATTTTTATACACAGAAACTGGCACTTGCATTTATTTTTCACTGCACTTTGTACCTGAAAAGAAGAGGAAATTTTGATTAGATTTGTAGAATGTTTGAGGATCGATTATTCGATTTTCGTACAATGGCTATGGCCACAGTTTCAAGTTTTACAGAAACGCTCACGGTGCTACATTAGTTTACGATGTGTCAGAACCCAAAGTCCCTAGCAAAATTAAATGAGTGGGTCGAGGAACTTCAAGTATACTCCACCATGAAGAACATAGTCTGCTTAGTTGCCGGCAATAAGATTGACAAGCATATCATTTTGGTACTGAGTGCATAATATCAGCAAGCCCACTGGATCACCCGCGCGAACGCTCAACGAGTATTCCCAAGGAGGGTTGATGTCAGGCAGGCGGCCGGTCGTAAAATAATAAGTCAAAACCTCTAACAACATGGATTTATGAAATACATGTTGTGCCGACCCCACCTAGTGTGGGATAAGGGCAGGAATAAGAAGAAGCTATGGCCACAGTGGCTTTGCCGAAATTATGTTCGTCATTGTTCGGCATTAAAACTAGACTTCGCTAAAACCCCAATATGTGATCCAGGGGATTTCATAGTTCGTTGTGACTATTTTTTTATTTTTTTTTATTTCAACTTTAACACTTGAAAGCATAATTTAATAATTACACTCAGCCCCGCCCGGACTGGCGGGTAGGAAGCTGAAGCCTAAATCTCTATTCATTTTTGTCTCGTTTCAATCATATGAATAAACCTAAGATTGTAAATCACCTCACTTTTTACTATGATATTACTTAATGATATACTTAGGACATCGGCATTGCCCAGTAACTAGGTTGCGGAGGTTTGATGGCAATCGCTCCATGTAAAATACTGGTATTCAGCCGCATCTGGTTAGACTGGAAGTTGATCGCAACATAATTGGCAAAAAGCTAGGCAGAACGATTACTTAATGATATACAATACCCTCAATAATGTTCTGTTTGGTTTCTTACTATTGTAAAAATATCATGTTACAAAAAGACAAACAATAATCTATCACGCCATATGTGAACTACGCAGCACGACGAATGTCTAGCAGACTACAGCGACAAAAATGAAAACTCTCAAATATGACGTCACAAAATCCTGCATCGCGATATTAAGATTTGACACGCAGATAGTATAACTTCCCAACATCAACCGTTGGGCAGTAGCCCGCCAGGCATAAGACCCGCCTGGTAGGAGGATCCTCCCTTTTCGTTCGACGAAGACCATACCTTGTTTCTCCAGAATATTGTTTAGTAACACATCGAGCCAAGTAAACAATATTTTTGTTCAATATTAATGGTCACCATCAAAAGCAGTTGACATACAAAAGCTACAATACAGTAATTAAAACGTTACGTGTGACGAAATGTGTCCGATAATTGAAACACAGAATATATTCTGCCAAAGAGAAAATAAGTATTTTTTTCAGAACCGTTGATTTTCCGATACGTTTTAATTTTGCTGTGGCATCGAATGTACTTTTTCAAGCAAATTCACATGAGTGATCCTGAAAAAGCATGCAAATGCAGCCTCTGTTAATATTCATCGTTTCAAAAATTCAACATAACACAATTACGAATATTTATCCTAAAAATAATAAACCAAGAATCGCGAGACATTTGTTCTTCATTATCACCCATATTCTAAGACGTTCCTCCAAAACTTACTCGACTCGACTCCACCTCGACTCAGCCTTTTTCACTACGATCGGTGGTTATATAGGTAGTTGACATAAACGTCCTCGACTCCAGATTTTTCCTCAGTCGAAGTAAGGAATCATCTGTGAAACTCAAGGTACTTCGGAACCTACCTTAAAGAAGGAAGTGTCAAAGTTCGTATGTAACAAAAATGAATTTTGAAGAATTTATCGAATATGCATAATATAATTAGACATAATCCTTACAACTATTTATCGCGGCATTATTTGCGCGATGCAGATAATTCAAATTATGACGTAATGACTTCTCGAGGAACCTCGAAGTTCACTCAAAATTGCGACTAAGAATACAATTTTGAAAGTGTTTTCGAGGCCGTCCTGAGTCGAGTATGAGTAGAGTAAGTTTGGGAGGAACGTCTTAGAATATTGGTGTATATCTTCGTCAAACAAAATTCTACTTCGTTACGAGAGTACAATCGAATTAGATGATAATAAAAGCAATAATTTGGTCTACGTATGTCCCTATAAAAGTCTATTTACAGAAAAAATAACTCACAATATGACAGTCATAAATGGTTCGTAAAGGCAAGACAGTAACATGGGCTGTTACTATAAACTGCAAACTCGAAATTACCCACAACATCACGTGAGCGAGTACTTATATCAACTTTATTGACTACCTTTATGGTCTTAAAGCGAGATAACAATCGAGTTTGATGTCCGTAGTAGGCTTTCAGGGAAAATCGATAGATGCATAAAGCCGAAATGAAATGATTCGCTATGAATATGAGGTGTGGCTTTTACGTGGGTTATTACAGATTTTACAGCTTAATTTTCGGTATAATCTGTGGTAACTTCCTATTGGTCGATGATGAGTTTTGTTCCGTCTCTAATATACTCACTATAATGATATTAGTTACTAGCGTCCCGTCCCGGCTTCGCACGGGTGGACATTTTCCCCATTTTTGCAACATTTTTCATTTATGCTCCGCTCCTATTAGTCGTAGCATGATGTTATATAGCCTATAACCTTCCTCGATAAATGGACTATCCAACACAAAAATATTTTTTCAATTCCAACCAGTAGTTCCTGAGATTAGCGCGTTCAAACAAACAAACTCTTCAGCTTTATAATATTAGTATAGATAACTTAAGGCATTTAATATTCTAAAGTTTTTTATGTTATAGGTTGCCAAACAAGCCCGTGGTTACCGCTGCCTATAAACACCTGTAACCCCAAGAGAATTGCTGATGCGTTGCCAATACTGTCACATTGTTCAAAAGTCTTATGTGCCTGTAATTTCACCAGCACCTTTCCCTTCAAAACGGAACATGGCAATGCTGTACCACTGCTTGGCGATAGAAATACGTGTGGTGCAATGGCGGTCTGGAGGGGGGTCGTAGGGGTGAAGACTCCCCGAAAATGGTAAACGTCAAATTGACAAAACACCCAAAAACAGATAATTTACAAAAAAAATAGTTCAGTAAATTCTAATGTGCTCAACTTATTTTAATGTTAATATAACCCCCCCCCCCCCCAAGCTTTGACTGCGATCGCGTCTGGTATGGTGGTACTACATAACATCACGCCTTGTATTCCCCAAATAGTACGGCAGGGGTGTTTTTAGTACACCCTCGTTTTGCCAGCTATGTTTAAGTCCCATGTAATAGGGGGCGAGCCTATTGCCATTAACGGGGCACAAATCCAGACTGCAGGCTTCTACTGAGAAATTCCTAATGGAAAAACCCAATAACACTGCCCGCCCGGGGATCGAACCCAGGACCCCATGCTCAGCAGTCGCGCTTGCGACTGACTACTAAACCAACAAGGGAGTCGACTACTTCAATATATTTTGATTACTTCAATATTTTTTCAGAATCTGCACAGCACTGTAGATCGACCCTGCACCACAGCACTCTGTCCGCAACAAAAATACGATATTACGAGATAAATCAACTGAAAACTAAAACTGATACACTGAATCAACCGATAACCATTTTGTTAAAACTTTTGCACCATAAAACCAGATTACGGCTGAAAACTATGTAAGATCACACGATTGGCTGACCGCCAATAGGATCAGCTGTAAAACGGAGATCGGAGCGACTGCCCAAGGTCCAACAGGTCGTCCTATAAAAGTGCTATATCTGATTCTGCAAATCACCTTGTTCGCGGACAATTGTTCTCAAGACGAGTTACTATGATTCATTTATACTAGGTATGGTTATTGGAATGTATAGTCACTGCGCCTGCAAAATCCGCTGTTTTTTTTTAATTTCTGTCTTTGGTGCTGTTTTATAATAGTTCTCAAGTCACGTGCACCTGTAAAATCTGTTTTTTAATAATTTATTTGGTTAAGAAGATAGCAAAATAAATTATTAGAAAACGTATTTTACAGGGGCACCGTGGCTTGAGATCTATTATAAAATAGCACCAAAAACAGATTTAAAAAAAAAATACATAGCGGATTTTACAGATTTTCATAAATGTGGATTTTGCAGGCGCAGCGACGGTTTCAGATAGAAGCTATACCTACCTGTGCTCAGTGAATATATATTCCCATACATTTAATTTCCCTTTAGATTATTAGTGACGTCACGTTGGCGCAGAGGCTGTGCGATTTACTTTCTATACTACGGTACACGGGTTCAATTCGATTCCCGCACTTAACAAACATTTTGTTTTAATATTCTTGTACATCTCATTTAGTGTCTACAAGGTTAGTCGGAAAGGGGGTACTAAGCCGAAAGGGTGTTCAAATACTCATAATAATGTATAACTATTGTCGACAACTTTGCCAAAAGTATTAGTCTAAGAGAAATAGCTATTCAAAGATTTCTGCTCTGATCAGCTGTGTTTACATTTTAGGTCATATTTGGGGTCACGGATTAGAAGCTTCATTTTCTGAATTCATTACTAAAGCAGGGATGAAGAATTTTTGAAAAAAACTAAAATAATAATCATTTTGAATGGTTTTTTTTAGCGAATTTTCAAATTTTTACACTTTCTTTGAAACGATCATCAGCGATAAAATAAGTGGCCCTCGGCTTGGTACCCCCTTTCCGACTAACCTTGTAATAATAGAAAATGAGGTTAAAGCAATGTCATTCACTTAAATAGGCTCGCCCCCAGTTACATGGGACTTAAACATAACGGCGAAATGAGGGTGTTACTATACACCTCTGCCCAACCCCTCAGGGAATACAGGCGTGATGTTATGTTATGTTATGTTATTCACTTTTTTTTCAATTTGTTTTGCGTTGCAAAAAATGTTTTAGATACGCGATGCCTTAATCCTCATGGACTATCCCCCGTCTGGGGAAGACGGGGGGTGTGCCAGACTCTTACTGGCTAAAACCACCACGGTGTCCCTCCTTCTGACCTAAGGCCGGGGTCACGGGATTCGCTGTTGCATGCACCGCGACCCCGGCAGGTCTCGGTCCACCAGCTTCTTCTGGTGGACCTCTCCTGTGGTGGGGCAGTTACTCCCCTGCCCCACATCCTTCCGAGAAGCGCGCGCAGGACACGACGCGCCATCCTCCCTGGGCCCGTTACTGGTCGGGCGACGGGTTCCCCAACCCGCCGCCCGCAGGCCACTCACTAGGGTGGCCGGAGATCGTCACGCGCCCTCCGGCGCCCGGTGCGTCTAGCGCGAGAAGGGAGAGAAGAAGCGGCCTCCCTCTCCCTCTCCGCTACCTCCTTGGTCGCCATAACCTCCTCGCAAAAAGAGGCGATGGCTTCCCACGCAGTCTCGCCCCCGACCATGGACAGAACCACGGCCGGAAGCGAGAGGTCACCGCCGATCGCCGCGACTAGCTCGCGGCGCTGCGACCCCCAAGCTGGACACGCCTGCAAAGTGTGCAGCGCCGTGTCCTCAGGGCAGTCGCAGTGGTGACAACCGGGCGTCTGCTCCCGGCCTATACGACACAGGTACTTCCCGAAACAGCCGTGTCCCGAGAGTACCTGCGTCAGCCGGAAGCTGAGGGCGCCGTGACGCCTCTCCAGCCACTCCTCCATCACGGGTCTTACCGCCGCTATCGCGGCGTGCCCCAGATACACGATGCCTGCAATTTCTGAAACATCGCGCAAATGTTTGTAGAAACAATTTTACGGTACTTTTTCCAATAAAAACTGTCACTAGTGTTTACCACAACAATATCAATGTTTCAGAAACACGTAGATTCTTGTTTCTGAAACAGTTTTCATAAACAAATGTTCTTTCTTCTTTTTGTGTGGTTAGTGACTAACCTGGTGTCAGAGTTTATGCCGCGTTTATGGGCCTCTGACTTGAATTCACATGTCGCCGAGAAATATGTATCTCTCAGGCATGCCAGTTTTCTGACGATGTTTTCCTTCACCGTTTTTAAGCAAGTGATAATTATACAATACGCACAAGAATCCGAAAAGTCAGAGGTGCGTACCTTGGGTTCGAACTCGAGACCTATGACTTGGCAGTCCGAAAGTCACACCACTAGGCTGTCACTGCTTTTTAAATGTTTATACTCGTACCATGTACGTTTTATGACAAAACTTCAAAATCAAATTTGCCGATATTGAAAATTCTCTTGTTCCTATTTCAGTCGATCCCAACTAAAACAAAATGTATGGATAATGGATACGTAGCCTGCACTTTGATTTTTCGTAAAAGCTTTCGCTCCGATTTTAATTTTCCATGAAAATTCGTTCGCCGAATTTTCGGACTTCCACGAACAGTAAAACGTTACTGATGAATAAATATGTAGGTATATATGTATGTACAGAATTTTCCAAAGGTTTTAACTACATTAAAATTCATTGTTATAAAAGCGTTGTGTAAATTGAAATTCGTAAATTCACTATTATAATAAAGTAAGGACATTCAAAAAAATAAGCAGAACATATCCCTCCCAAATACACATTAAAAACGATCTTATCTTTTTGAGAAAAAAATATACGGAATAACATGATAAACCGAGCTCAGTTCTGCCTACCTTTTCCCAATTATATTAGGGTCAGCTTCCAGTCTATCCAGATGCGGCTGAACACCAGTATTTTACACGAAGCGACTGCCATCAGACCTCCGCAACCCGGTTACTGGGCAATGCCGATATCCTAAGGTTGGACCAGTTGTCAGACGTTCGGGCTTCCGACTTCCCGTAACGACTGTCATAGGTATTCGTATGACACTTGGGACCGACTGTTTAACGTGCTCTCCGAGGCACGGAAGGGTCTCGATGTGTATCGAAAGGTCACCCATGGATGGACTGAGGTCTACCTACGATGAGAAAATATCTAAGATGAATTTTACAAAATCTATCCTCAAAAACTCAGTCTCCCACGCCACCAACAGCATCTATTCCAACTAGAACAGGGGTCGGCAACCTGCAGCTCGCGAGCCACATGCGGCTCTTTCGATGTAAAGTTGCGGCTCTCTAGTCCCATACGCAAAAAATTATACATTACTATCAAAACCCTTAAAATCGTGCATTCGATCCATAATTGAGTATGAACTTTAATATAGTATGACTGAGATGTACTGACTATGACTGAGACATAGATATAGTAGCTATATCTATCTCTATATATTGGATTAACAATTTTATTATTCTAGCTAAAATGTTTAGAGCTAAAAATATTTGTATGTTTTTATATGAATCAATATGATTTCGTATTTAAAGTCGTTTATTTTAAATAAAAATCAAACATATATATGGGCCGTGTTATGCAATAATGCGTCAACCCACAAAAATATTATGAATTTTGTGTTAACGTCATCTAGTTCTTGTGATAGGTCTATACTCAACGCTTGAAAAGTACCCAGAACTGCTGAAATTTAATAGAGCGTCTATCAACAAAAACGTAATGCAATTTGCATTTTTTCAAGCGTCAGGTTGACCTACCACTATAACTAGATGGCGTTAACACAGAATTAATATTTTTGTGGGTTGACACATTATTGCATAACATAGCTTATATAAGCAAATACTATAACATAGAAATATTTTTTTAAGTGGCTCCTTAAAAACTGTGACATTTTGTAAATTGCAACTTGTGGCTCTTCCGTTTCAAAAGGTTACCGACCCTTGAACTAGAATAAACATCGCAAATAATACAAATATAATAATATTTTTTATTCAACCCCTATAAATTGTAATGACGTTGAACGAAGCGAGATGCGAACTAACAAGGTGCGAAGCATCACCGTACCTAACGAGTGCGCGTCACGACACCAATAGTTCGGGAGCTCACTACACTGAGTGGAAGTTTTTTAACATAACCACGCGTATAGTAATAACCTCAGTTCGCAGTTATGAGGACGAGCCTATTGCCATCAACCGGGCACAAATCCAAACTCCGAACTGCTATTGAGGAATTCCACACGGAAAAACCCAATAACACTTTGCCCGATCTGGATCGAACCCAGGACCTCACGACCAGCAGTCGCGCTTGCCACCACTAGATCAATAAAGCAGTTAAAAGTTTTATAATTGAGGGTAAACGGGTTTTTGCGTTTTTTTAGAGAAAATAACAAGCAAACACGCTATAAGGGTCTTCCTACTTACAATTAAACACTATATTATGGAGTGCAAACTTCATTATAAATGAAAAAACTAGAGGAACTTTTTTATAGTACAATAATTAGAAGATTGATCTTGATACTAAAGTATCTGGGTTTTTAAGAGAAAATAGATTTAAAGTATTATAGTTATTCCCAAGGAGGGTTGATGCCAGGCAGGCGGCCGGTCATAAAACAATAAGCCAAAACCTCTAACACCATGGATTTATGAAATACATGTTGTGCCGACCCCACCTAGTGTGGGATAAGGGCAGGAAGAAGAAGAAGAAGGTACTAACGTCTTGGAGAGCACGTTAAAAAGTCGGTCCCGATAAATATATATCAGATATGCTCATCATTAGATTTACTTGACATTTACTTTCCTTATTTTGCTGAAATTTTTATCTATTCTGATACTTATACAAGGTTAGTCGGAAAGGCGACACTAAGCTGCGGGCCTCTTAAAGAATCACTGATGATTGTTTAAAAGCAAGTGTTAAAATTTCAAAATTCGATCAAAAAAAACATAGGTAGGTACCCGCTTTAGTAATGAATTCAGAAAATTAAGTTTCTAATCCGTGACCCCAAATATGACCTAAATTGTAAACACAGCTGATCATAGCTATGGACAAATATATTTTAGCATATTTTTTACGAAATCTTTGAAAAGCTACTTCTCTTAAACTATCGAGTTTTGGAGAAAGTTGTACAACAAAAGTTATCCATTATTATGTGTACTTTAACACCCTACATAAGTACTACCCTTTACTACGGTACTACCCTTTACATAAGTACTTTATGTAGATAATATATCGTAATGATTTATTATTTTGATTTCAATAGACAGACAGATCACATGCTGTTACCCTCTTCAGCTCCCTGATTTTTAGTGCAAGTTATGTCGACAACGCCACTTCGAAAGTAATTTTCAGATGATCGCGCGATCGCTTCGAATTAATGAACATGGCAGATGGAAATTCATCCAAGAGGTATGAAATACTTTAGAAGTTAGTCGGAACTGAGTGTTATAATATTTTGGTTGATAAACTGACTATAAAGCGACATTTCTTAATAACTAACTGCCTCGTTAGTCTAGTGGTGGCAAGCGCGACTGCTGATCGTGAGGTCCTGGGTTTGATCCCCAGGTCGGGCAAAGTGTGGAATTCCTCAGTAGCAGTCCGGACTTTGGATTTGTGCCCGGTTGATGGCAATAGGCTAGCCCCCTATTACATGGGACTTAAACATAACGGCGAAATGAGGGTGTTACTGTACACGTCTGCCCAACCCTTCGGGGAATACAGGCGTGATATAATGTTATGTGTTCTTAATAACTGTTCATTGGAATACTCTTGATCGAGATCTAGATTTGTAGTGGTGCGGCAGTCTTTTTCTGACTGAAGAGGTTGAGTACTAGTAGATCTCCTTTTAAGAGTTCGTTCGGAAATGTACTACCAATATACCTATTTCTGACTCTAAGTAGCATTTCTGTGTTCCTATTTGAAGAGTACGGGTGCCGGTAAAATTACAGGCACATGAGATTTTTAACGTTGTTTCTAAGGGGATAAAGTATCTTTCTCTCTTCGAGTGGTGGGTGTTTATTAGATGGCAGTAACCAAAAAACACCAGGACGGCCATGGAAAAAAAAGGCCATAAAACTTAGCTGTAGGATTTTATAGCAACAACCAGTATTGATATTGTCATTGTTTATCTGTAATATAAAAATCAATTGGCGTGGTTAGTCTCGCAAAAATTCGAAAATGGCTTGAACAACTTCTTTTTTAACCGACTTCCAAAAAGGAGGAGGTTACTATGTTCGTCTGTATGTATGTTTTTTTTTGTGTACGTTCATCGATATTTTCGCCAATTGTGAACCGATTTTGATGATTCTTTTTTTAATGGATAGGGTATACTACTTTAAAGTTGGTCCCATTTAAATTTGGTGAAGATCTGATGAAGAACTTCGGAGATAGACAATGGAACTCCTCAATGACGAACAGTACCTACGCATATTGTGATTATGTTACGAGCAGCGTCTTTAGTAGGTCCAACCAAGTTTTAATTAAGGCCACTAAAATGAAAAAATAAAAACATTTTTTGCAAAAAATTTAAACCGACTTCAAAAAAGAATAAAATAATTACCATATAAAATTAACAGTTTCAGAAGTCGGTGCCTTCAATTTGGTTCAGCGTGGATCAGCACCGACTTCTGAAACTGTTAATTTTATATGGTAATTATTTGATTCTTTTTTGAAGTCTGTTTAAATTTTTTGTAAAAAAGTTTTTATTGTGTTTTATTTTGCCTCAGTGATTAAGAAAAAATTAAAAAACATGTTTTGTTTGTATGAAGTTCACCATTTATTTTTTGATAAAACTGCACTAAGCACGTTACGCGTTAGCACCGGAGTGAGACACGGAAGAGGAACTTTCTTTCCTCTCTTTCTCTTCATATTTGTCACTCTAAACACCTTTTCTATAATGAACGATGATTAGATCACCTAATCAGACAATATTGCCTATCTTATGAGTGTACAAAGGTAGATTTCGGTACGTTCGGGCGACGAGTCGTGGCTACTTCGCGCATGTACACTCGTGAAAAAAACAGTTACCTAGCTACTGTAAAAACTATTAAATAAACTTTACTTAACTAATGGCCAATCCTAAGATCGTAGTAATTAAATGTTAACTTAAAGGTATTTTGTTGCCAAAAAATCTATTCCGCAACCACCTGCACGATGTTCAGAGCAGTCAAGATAGATTGATCATCTCAGTAGTCACCCCCTTACTAGCCATATCATCTTTCACACAATCGATCCATCGTTTCGTTGGTACATTGTTCTGCCTAGCCTTTTCCTAACTATGTTGGGGTCAGAAAGAAAGAAAATAATTTATTTGAGTCTCGTTACAGACATACAAACATAACATAAAAAATCAACAAAATACAAAAGTTATATGCCTCTACGAGACAAAAAAGGAGGCCCATCTCAGTATAATGCTGTTACACCGAAGTATAGCAGCGCTGGTTTTCGGATGGGTCCTGTAGTGAAGCCACGGGCCGCCACGTGCAAATACAAAAATTTATAAATTAATTACATTAATAAAATAAATTAATTATAGAATTACAATAAATACATAGATATTTGTATGTAAATGAGTGAATATTTAAAGTGTGCCTACGTGTGCATCCGCCTTGACGTTTGACGTTTCACATGTGTCAGTGTCAATACTGTCAAACTGCCATGTGTCAAGCTTCCAGTCTAACCAGATGCGCGCAGACTGACCGCGGCAAGCGCAGCTTAACCTCGCAAATCGTATGATCCGCGCTGGTGATTAGCCACGAACGTTTCTTTGGTACATGACAAACATAAACTTATTAATAGTGTTACAATATGTACAGGTTCATTGTGTATCTATACATATATATTTTCACAACAACGACCAACTTATAATGATTGATTTTCCCGAATTGGTTTTGAATTTCCCGTTTCAAAGTTATAATGGCAATTTAAGAGGTGTGCCACAATGTTCATGACGTGACCAGAGGCTTAATATATTTTAATATTTTTCATACAATTTAACAATATAGGTACCATTCAATGTTTTCAAACTTTCGCAGTATTTTTATAAAATATACCATTATTTTATCTTCATTACTTACTAGCTGCCCGGACAGACTTCGTTCTGTCAAAAGTTATTGGAAAAGAAAAGTGTTGTTTTTACTATTTTTCACGCAATTTTTATGTTTATTCTCTCCATAAGAACCTTCCTTATGTCTTAAGGAATATATAAAAAATAGCCAAATTGGTCGAACCGTTCTCAAGTTTTGCGCTTAGCAACACATTTGGCGATTCATTTTTATTTATATAGAAGATAGATAGACTAGCGGCCCGTCCCGGCTTCGCACGGGTGGACATTTTCCTCGTTTTTGCTACATTTTTCATTTATGCTCCGCTCCTATTGGTCGCAGCGTGATGTTACATAGCCTATAACCTTTCTCGATAAATGGAGTATCCAACACAAAAATATTTTTTCAATTCCAACCAGTAGTTCCTGAAATTAGCGCGTTCAAACAAACAAACTCTTCAGCTTTATAATATTAGTATAGATTACTTTTGCTTGTATAAAAATATTATTTACATCACGCCTGTATTTTCCTAAGGGTAAGGCAGAGGTGTATAGTAACACTCTCTTTCGCCATTATGTTTAAGTCCCATCTCGTAACAGGGGGCGAGGCTATTGCTATCAACCTAAAATATATATTTTTTATGTTTTTTTTATTACTATCATTACTCTCAAGATATCTTTATCTTATTTTACAATGATTTTTTAGCTAAGTTTTGATGACATTTAATTATGTCAATTGTTTTATATAGTTTAGCTTCCTTTTCACTTTTGTAAATGTGAGAACTTTGTGGACCTGCATCTATAAATTTGTAAATTACTACAATATTATTCATATTACTTTTTTTTTAAATTTTATTTTTGTTTGTTAGTTTTTGTACTCAAGTCTTTTAGTACTATATTACTCATTGGTCTGTGGTCAGGACCTCATTGTTCTCTCACTATCCTAAATCATTGTACTGTATCCACTGAAATTGTTAAAGGTATTATTTTTAAAAGAGTAACCATGGAGTTTCTTGCCGGCTCTTCTCCATAGGAAACAACTAATTGGAACCGTGCACCTAAATTCGACGTTTCATAAGCACCTGTATTGGTTTATGTGAAATAAAAATTTTTGATTTGATTTGATTTGAACCGGACACAAATCCATCTCCGTGCTGCTACCAAGGAATTCCACATGGAAAAACCCAATAACACTTTGCCCAACTTGGGGATCGTGGATCGGGCAAAGTGTTATTGGGTTTTTCCGTGTCGAATTCCTCAGTAGCAGCCCGGAGTTTGGATTTGTGCCCGGTTGATGGCAATAGTCTCGCCTCCTATTACATGGGACTTAAACGTAACTGGCGAAACAAGGGTGTATTAAAAACACCTCTGCCTAACCCTTCAAGGAATATAAGGCGTGATGTTATGTTATGAAACCGGCATGCCTGAGAGATATGTCTCGACGGCATGTGAAACCAAGTCAGAGGCCCATGGGCGGCATAAACTCTGACACCAGGTTATTCATTTACCACACGAAAGATGAAAATTATTTCATTTCATTAAATATTTCACACATATTGTTAATATCATGCTCCCTAACTCCTAGTGCGAAGCCCGCACTTCATAGATAATGTTTATCACGGTGTTATAATATTATACGCCATGCTACGCGTGGTATTACCGTGGTTAATAATGTACTGCTGCGTCACTAACAGATTTCAGTAACTACTTTAGATAAAAGCTTCATTTATATTTATCGTACGAGTAGATTATCTGTGTGTTATACATACAATTTTTTAATCGTTTGAGCCTCGCTTCAGTTAACTGTAGGATGCAAGTCAGGTGGTAACTGGATTTAATGCTCTTAGGATGTTACTACACCAATCGATCTATCGCCGATCGATGCCCTCGATCGACGTTGATCGATTGGTGTGGTAGCTTTGGCTGATCGACGGATACCGTTCGACTAACCAATCGATCGACTGCCGGTCGATGGCATCGGTCGACGTTGATCGATTAACCCTGAATATAATTCATCAGTTTCTTTCGAAATGTATTCACAAGAGGACGCGTTGTCCATCGATCGATCGTCGATCGACCATCGATCGATAGGTCTGGTAGAAGCTATCGATCGACGTCAACTAATCCATTCTACCATCGATCGATGCCGACGATCGACGATCGATCGATTGGTCTGGTAACACCCTTACATTTCCCGTTCAGTCAGAAGCAGTGATAGCCTAGCGATTGAACGCTTGCCTTCCATTTAAGAAGGTCTGAGTCTGATCCCGGCCCGTACTTCTGACTTATCGAATTTCTATGCAGATCAGAATTTGATTGTGACAAATGTAGCGTGGAAACCTGAGTACATAAAAAAATGTTCTCGTTGGTATGTGTAGTTCGCCAACCAGCGGGTAGCCAGCGTAGTAGACTAAGGCCTAAACCCTTCTCATATTGAGAAGAGGCCCACGCCCAGCAGTGGGACAGTAATGGGTTAATTATGCTTATGCTTGTATCGACAAGAAAAATTATAATAATAGTTCACTAAAGACTATTTTCCTGGTCAACTGTAACTTAAATGAGGCAATATGGCTCAAATGAGGATCGTAGTCTACGGCTCACCTATAACTTAGAACGGACTTAGAACAAGACCCATTAAGTTATTACCAGCCATCAGCAGTAAAGCATTCAAAATTATAGCTTGAAGGAAATTATGCTTCAGAGACAAAGGTAAAATTTAAGGAGAGCCATAGTTTTTCATGAAATATAAAGTTTTAATTCACTTAGGTAATATTGAATTAGATGACAATTATTTCACACAGTATATCAGAATAATTAATTTCAATCATCAAAACGACTTGCTCTAAGTAGGTATGCACCTTCATTAAATTTACGTAGGTAAAGATAATTATAGTAAACAAAACAAATAACCAGATCAATATTAACAATCCAACAATTCTTGTTTTTAAAAGGTAGGAAACTAAATTATTAAACTGAAATTTTCTAGTTTTATGCATTTCAAAAGACCGTTATTCACTTTATGGAGCAACCAATGTTCCGTAAGTAAGTCCTCCATTATAAACTCCAGCTATAAAATTGACTCACCAATCAATAAAAAACTTGTTGCACTCAAAATAGTAGATGACTCGTGAAATATAATGAACAAGCTTATATCGTAATATTGTTTTTTTATTCAAAATAAATATATAATTGAGTAATATAAAATAATAATAAAAAAATATAATTGAGTAATAAAAATAGTTTCAAAACATACATACACGATATCCCAACTCCTTGTTTAAAACTCACACAACAAAACAAAACAAAAACTGGCCACTGCACTAATTAACGTTCGATCCAATATTCGACGTTTAAAAAAAACAGGTTCTCAATTCAAAAGTCCCGCCATTACAAATTGCATCGTATGGTAACACAGCGCAACGCGGTTGGCAACCTCACGTCAACAGGTCGCATCCCACACTGATGCCTGCCGCCCCGATTTAACGTCCCGTTCGCGCTCGCGCCAAAAATAATTCTCTCAGAAGGACATTGAAGGTTTCCAATGACCCTGTTGCTATTGGAAAATGGCTTTCCCTAGTACTCCATTGTCTGTCATCTCGATGAAATCCCATTGATTTGTTACGTACCTTGATTTATTAGGGTACTAAGGCTGACATTTACCTATTGAAAAGTTATTTATTGCTTTTTATAAAGGTGTTGAATGTTTAAGTATTGAATGATAAAACAATGCTATGACGTATTTACGATGTGCCTAAAGATATATTTATTGTCTAACGCGTCTTCTTTTTTCAAATCGACGTAAAATTCTAATTCCGTTGTGTACCTACCTACATTTATAATAATGTGTTTACACGAGCGTGCGGACGTTAATCATTTTTTTTTACGTTTAAAGGTTAGGTTAGGATGGATTAAAGATTACTAAATTCTATTTATTTTAAAAGCATAAGTCTTTTGTAGCTGACTATTAATCGGCCCAATCGGATGAACTGAAAGTTGTTTCCATAACGCAGGAATTGCGGGAAGGATTTGCGGGATTTCCTGAGGCAGTAAAAGGGTTGATTTTAACATAGATTGTCTGTAGCTTAAAAACATTACCTTAGGTTTAGTTTTATACGTTTTATTCTTAGCTTGCGTTTAACGATGAAGGAAAAACATCGTGAGGAAACCTGCACACCTGAAAGGGCTCCGAGAAGTTCTCGATGGTGTGTGTAGTCCGCCAACCCGCACCATGCCAGTGTGGTGGTCTAAGGCACTCCACCCTTCTCATTCTGAGAAGGATTTCTTCTTGTGCCCAGCGGTGGGACAGTAATTTTATTTTAATGGTCTGATTATACTTATTTATTTAAGGACCAATTTTTCAATAATCAGATAACTTTTATCTGAGTAATAAATATAGCGGTTTGACATATTTTCTATAAAAAAGCTGTCAAACCGCCACATTTATTCATCAGATAAAAGTTATCTGACTATTGAAAAATCAGCCCTAAGAGTAATATCATTATTTGCATTATTTACTCTGCCTCTACTCAATAATCAAATAAGTTCTTGCAAACATAAGTAACTCGTTTTATTATTCTTACAAAACTAACAAACATAAAAGCCCAAGCGAAGCCAGCCAAAAATCTAATCTAGAATATAATAACTTTGTTCCATTTACTTTTTATGACTGCTAAGAACGACTTATGTCAGTAAATCCAATTACTTACATACGTAAGTATGTATTTTCTTGTCAATCTTTTTGTATCGATACGTAGCTTCTACATTAAGTACAAACTTGTTGCTTCTGCTCAATTATTTATTTATTTAATACTTTAATGCACAATGGTGGTATTTAAGGCACATTCACTACCAAGGGGTTCTCTTATACCTCTGTGGCTCTCACACACACACAACGGAACACAGTAAACTGCCTGACTTTTATATGAAGGTAGCAAACCAGGCGGACCGTTTCCTACCACCAACCGTGCGGAGTTTTGTTACATTTTTCAACACGCGTCTATTCCCAGCGCGTAGTGAGGAAGTTTTATATTCTAGCCCGTCCCCACACGAGAAAAACAACCAGCAATAATCATTTTCCTAAGGCAAGAGTTTCAGTTGTAGTCTCCTCGCAAGTGCTAGTCACACCCGTAGGTATGAGAGCGGCAGGAGGGGGGTGCGAAACAATAGGCGCGCTCGGTAAGTTTGCTTTGTCTTGTCTACTGCGCGGACCCCCCTCCTGCCGCTCCCATACCTCAGGAGGCGACTAGCACTTGCGGGCGGACTATAATAGAAAATTTGCTGGGATATACCGAACTATATTTTATAGTAGTCGCCTAGGCCAGGGGTCGGCAAAATGCGGCTCGCGGGCCACATTTGGCTCTTGCGATGTAAAGCGGCGGCTCTCCAGTTCCAAACGCAAAAAATAATTATGTTACTATGAAAACCCTTAAAATCATGCAATCGATCCATAATTGAGTAATATAATATAGTATGACTGAGATATACCGTCTATGATTGAGCGATAAATATAGTAAATAATTATCTAATTCTAATTTTTTTATTTCTTTTTTAAATGTATTTATAGTTCTGCTAATCGCCATTTCAAGGTTATCCATTAATTACAGGACGCCCTGTATAAGCAAATACTATAATATTGAAATGAAATTTTTTAGTGGCTCTTTAATAACTGAAATTTGGTAAATTGCAACTTTTGACTCTTGCATCTCAAAAGGTTGCCGACCCCACGGCCTAGGCTAACGAGAGTAACGAAATATCCATCGTCCGACCTCACAGTTTCCAATTAGTGGTTTAACATTTACATCCGATGGGTACTGGACACTACACTATGTACGCTGTACACGTTTAATGATTAACCAACGGTCTGTGTATTTTGTGTTATAAATAATGTTGATGTGCGATATAAACGGTGTAAATAGACCCTTAACGAAGCCGAAGGGCACTTATTCTCCACGTCATTGCGATATTTTTTTTGTTCTGGACTATGCCTGGGAACCTTCTAGTTACGGAGATATTGGAAGGCAAAGTTCCAACTTTTTCACAACTTTTTTTAAATATGTACTAGTTTTGAAGGTTGCAAATGTACTTGAAATACCTCCATTACCCGTTTACTACTCATTGCATCTATCAGCACAGTGTTTTGAGTGCGTTACATTGAGCTTTACAGTAAAACGAAATTGTTCACCCAATAATAAAAAGTCGTTTACTAGCGACATTTTTTGCGTAGGGTTACTTAGTTTGATGTACTGAATGCATGGTTGACGGCTTCGTGAAGGGTCTTGTTACACCTTGTATAATGTTTATAGCAGATGCAAGAGAGTCTGAGTTCGACCTCAACTCGCACCACTGGCGTGCGCATCAGAATTTTATTATCTCATACATAGAAAACATTGTGAACCTTGGCTAAAAAGAATAAAGTTATTATATTTTTATTTTTATTGTTCTATTTTTGTTTTCAACAAAAATAGTCATTAATTCAGTAGTTCGAGGGGTTCGTAGCTAATTAACAACATTTGAGGGGTTAAGCTGCACTTGCCGCGGTCGGACCGTGGATGGGTGACCGTTAGTTACACAACGAAACCCCTCCGTGCGTGCGTCGGTCCTAAGAATAGCTATGACTGTCGTTACGGGTAGTCAGAAGCCCGAAATTCTAACTACCGGTCATATGGTGCGTCCAGACCTGCGCGTGCATTTCATGTTCGTACAATGCTCCGCGCGCCGCTCGCGCGCAGCTCGCGAACGGCACGCGCGCTGCGCGCGAACGGCGCGCGTGCGGCGCATTCGCGGCGCGTTCGTCAGGTCTGGACGCACCATTACTTAAGGATATCGGCATTACCCAGTAATTGAGTTGCGGAGATCTGATAGCAGTAAATCCGTGTAAAATACTGGTATTCAGCCGCATCTGGTTAGACTGGAAGCTGCCCCCAACACGGTTGGGAAAAAGTAGGAGGAAGAATTAGTAGTCGATTAAAATCATCTTTATAAATCTTTGTTATTTAAATATCACGCCTTATATTCCCTGAAGGATTAGGCAGGTGTTTTAGTAACACCCTCGTTTAAGTCCCACGTAATAGGGGGCGAACCTATTGCCATTAACAGGACACAAATCCAGACTCCAGGCTACTACTGAGAAATTCCTAATGGAAAAACCCAATATCACTCTGCCCGACCTGGGGATCGAACCCAAGACCCTATGCTCAGCAGTTACGCTTGCAGTCACTAGACCAATAAGGCAGACAATCTTTGTTATTTGTTGATTATATTCTACAATACTTTAACCCATTCACATAGCACAACCTTATTCCAATTCAGCAATACCATCACCAACACAAATATAACCAGAAAGTACTCAAATTATTATCAAGGTATGCCGTGAAGCGTGGCATGATAAATCAACGCTGGGCGTCGTTCTGACAGGCGGCATTAGCTACCAAGTCTATCTGTCAACACCCTATGGGGCTATGGGCCAACAGCACCACGGTGACCCACTTCCTAGGCCCAGACTGACGTGAGAAGGTGAACAACCGGTGTCTTTAGTATTTTACATTCTTTGATTGGCGTGAAATTGCGTCATTGGTGTAGAGGTGGCAAGTGCGACTGCTGATCGTGAGGTCTTGAGTTCGAGCCCCAGATCGGGCAAAGTGTTATTGAGTTTTTCTGTATAGAATTCTTCAGTAAATCAGCCCGGAGTTATGATTTGTGCCCGGTTGATGGCAATAGGCTCGCCCCCTAGTACAGTCAGCATCAAAAGTAAGTGATGATTGCTCAATGTTTCAAAATTGTTTGATGAGTGAAAACTTGCAAATTATTATTTTTGTTAACAAATAACGATAGAGGAGTGAATTCTTCAAAGAATAATATTATGGTAATATAGACAAGCAATTAACTCCTGAGATAATTAATATTGAAATTCCAAAATTATCATTGACTTTTGCTGTTGACTGTACATGGGACTTAAACATAACAGCGAAATGAGGGTGTTACTATACACCTAACCTGCCTAACCCTTGGGGGAATAGAGGCGTGATGTTATGTTATGTGGTTCGCGTAATACTTGTAACACAAATTATAACCAACGGCCAATGAAATATTAGGCTTATCTAAATATTAGATTTACGTGCTTACTCCGTCACCGTCACAATGAAAATACTAATTATTTGTTATCTCAAAAGCAACCAAATAAACTAATTACCGAACTCGTATCTTCTTTTTCCTACCCTTATCCCACTAGGTGGGGTAGGCACAACATGTATTTCATAAATCCATGTAGTTAGAGGTTTTGGCTTATTGTTTTATGACCGGCCGCCTGCCTGATCAACCCTCCTTGGGAATACTCTTTGCGCCGTCTCGCGAGTGACCTAATGTGCTTGCTGATATTATGCACTGGGTCCCAAAATGACATGCTTGTCAATCTTATTGCCGACAACTAAGACTATATGTTCCTCGACCCACTCATTCAGTTTTGCTAGGGACTTTGGTTCTGACACATCGTGAACTAATATAGCACCGTGAGCTTCTCTGTAAAAGCTTGATGTCAATGTTCTGTATCGCTCCTGTCCCGCTGTATCCCAAATACTATGTTTAACTTTAACACCGTTCACGTCCATGACTTTACATTTGTAGTCAACTCCGATTGTAGCTGGGAATTATGAATTGTAGTCTCCCGTTGTGAACGCTAGGATTAGGCCGGATTAACCTCCACCGCACTCACCGATAAAATAATTCACAATATCTCAATGTAAAAAAATACGCGTTTTTTTAATAAAATTAAATTACCGAACTCGTATATTTTCTTCTAAAGGAAAATGACACTGTTTGACAGCGGGCAAGTAATGTGAGTAATTAGGTAAGTTATGTAAATTGAACTTTGGAGAAAAAACGCCTACTTCAATTTTTTTCCCTTTTAAGTGATTTTCATTTTCCCTTTCGATTATAACCTACACAATACCGATATTATTCCAATTTTTATAGAACTAGATTTAGAAATTGTTTTTCAAAATTTTCGTTTTATTCTCGTTTTTTTACATATTCCCGCTAAAGCGACTTCGTGACTTATGTAAGTATTTACAAATCTGCTAATAATAAGCTGTTTTTCGATACTATTTTCTGATCAATCCGTGAAACTTAGCCAGATATAATGGTAAGCTATAGGTAGACTACCCCACCGTCGAAATCTTTCACATGTAATGCGAATAGATAAGTGTGTGTAAAATCATCCAGCTTTTTTCTAATTGATGCTGTTTCATGTCGTTAGTCCCCAGTGGTGCGTCCAGACCCGCCGAATGCGCCGCTCACGAGCCGCTTGCGAACTGCGCGCGTGCTACTCGCGTGCAATCACAGCGTACGTTTGGTGCGCCGCTCTAGTGCAACTCCGGTAAGGCTCGAGTGGGGCGCGCGTGAAGCGCGCGCGATTCGCGCGCCGTTCGTGCGCACTTAGCTTCTTTCGCGTTTGAACTATGAGCCTCAGTTGTGAATTTGCTTCCGAAGATGTCGGACCATACGACTGCCGTTAGCATAATTGCTGCAGCATCGGCTATTTTATTACTGACAAAAACTAAAAGAAAAAACAGAAGACGTTGGTGGCAGGTTCCACGAGTGGCACGCGCGCACCACCTGCGCCGCTCGAGTACGGCGCGTAGATTGCGCGCGAGCGGCGCGCGGACGGCGCGGGAGCTTCGTACGAACATGAAATGCACACGCGCGGTTCGCAAGCGGCTCGCGAGCGGCGCATTCGCGGCGCGTTCGTCAGGTTTGAACGCACCATAACACACTACGAATCGATTTTACCAACGTTGAATAACTTCTATCTGAGGAATGAGTTTGAATAATTAATTAAGGGCCGATTTTTCAACGTTAGATATCTTTTGACCCAGGAATAAATTTGACGTATTGACAAATTACCGATATAAAAGCTGTCAAAACATCGAATTTTATCCCCGGATAAAAGTTATCTAACGATTGAAAAATTGGCCATTCAATAATATTTTGAATCATATTTTTAGTAAAAATCTGTCAAAACCACGTAAATTCCATAGATAAACGGTATCTGACATTTATAAAATCGGGCTTAATAGTCACAAACCCTAGGTCTTGCACGAATGCTTCCAGTTACTAACGTAAACGTAATGTTAAGGTAAGTGAATTCGAATCGGAAACACTCGTTTCGCACATACTATTCTGCCTAGCCTTATCCGAAGCATGTTAGGGTCAGCTTCCAGTCTAACCAGATGCGGCTGGATACCAGTATTTTACACAGAGTGACTGCCATCAAACCTCCGCAACCCAGTTACTGGGCAATACCGTATCCTAAGGTTAGACCGGTTGTCAGACTTTCGGGGTTCTGACTACACGTAACGACTGTCACAGTTATTTCTATGTCACCTGAAACCGAAGGTTTAACGTGCTCTCCGAGGCATGGAGGGGTCTCGATATTTAACGAATGGTCACCCATCCACAGACTGACCGCGGTAAGCACAGCTTAACCTCGCAAATTGTATGATCCGCGCGGTTGGTAATTAGCCGCAAGCCCGTCCGTTTCGCACATAATCTACTATTTAATTAAATTGAAATCTTTATCCGTACCTATGTATGGTTAAATTATGGTCCAAATATGCATGTCGCAAAAAAAAACCAAAATGTTAAAGGACAGTGGTATTTTCGATTCAAAATTCACTTACATTAGCGATACGTTCATGATACTATACGTCAAACGTTCGCTAGGCTTTCAGAACGTTTAGTTTTTCTTTAAGTTCCAATAAGGTATAATATACCTCAGAGGCAGTGTTTGGGTGAGCCAGTAAATAGATTTCGCCCGTTGGAGACAGACCCTTTGGAGCTGTCCACACTATTCCCAGAGGTGTTAGTCGAAATAGGTAAATTAAATTACTGGTGCTGACAGGATTGTTGTGGTTATTTTGTTCATGTGCTTACATAATAATAGTGTATCTACGTCTAAGATGAATTGCTTTGTTCTTTTATCAGACGCATACCTTAGGTACGCGTATTGGGTTAAGCTTTACGAACTTCAGATTGAAACCACAAGTTTACAAAGAAATAATACTAACATAACATCACGCCTGTATTCCCCGAAGGGTTGGGCAGAGGTGTATAGTAACACCCACATTTCGCCGTTATATTTAAGTCCCATTTAAAAGGGGGCGAGCCTATTGCCATCAACCGGGCACAAATCCGAACTCCGGGCTGCTACTGAGGTATCCCACACGGAAAAACACAATAACACTTTGCCCGACCCGGGGATTGAACCCAGGACCTCAAGATCAGCAGTCGGGCTTGCCACCGCTAGACTAACGAGACAGTTAATACTAATAAAACAATACTAATTAATAATAATACTAGGAAAGAAAACATTTTAACAAAAATAAAACCGATTTCAAACATATTTCTTATTTTATTATTTTTGGCGTTTTTTTGACGACGGCTTTTTTTAGTGGCCTTAATTAAACCATGGTTGGACCTACTAAAGACGCTGCTCGTAACCTAATCACATTATGTGTACTGTTCGTCATTGAGGAGTCCCATTGTCTATCTCCAAAGTTCTTCTTCAGGTCATCACTAAATTTAAATAGGACCACCTCGAAAGAATACTCTTTCAAAGATTTTTTTTTTTAAATCGGTTTATAAATGACGGCGTTATAAGGTAAAAAAATATTTAAAAAAAAAACATACACCCGAACCTCCTCCATTTTTTGGAATTCGGTTAAAAATAAACTGAACTTCTTCTGCTCTCGTATAGGTACGAGCTATACGGGAATAGCTCATGCCTTGGTGAAATGATAAGCCAGTTAGCGAGGTTGGTAGTAGAGCTGACTGCCCAAGGCGTGCCGGACGTCACTCGTAGATGCTCTTTTAACTAACTGATACATCGTAGGTTTTAAGCCGACTTCAAAAACGTCATTCCTTCTCTGATATCCTTATATTGTTCTCATTTTTTTTCTTGATCTAATAATCTCTATAGTTTATGTCAAAAGATTTAACTATGTATCTTCTTTCTTTACATAGTATAAAACAAAGTCGTTCCCGCTGTCTGTACGCTTAGATATTTTAAACTACGCAACGAATTTTAATGCAGTTTTCAGCTATAGAGTGATTCAAGAGGAAGGTTTATATGCCCCACATTAGTATCTACATTACACCCGTACGAAGCCGGGGCGGGTCGCTAGTAAAATATAATACTCCTCTTGGATACTTTTTCAATATTTTTGCCCTAAAACCAATATTCGGATTTAAGTAAAAACAATCAACGTACAGCAGATTAAAATTTTAACATAAGTGGTAAATCAGAATCTCTTAACTGACACCTGTTAATCTTCAAGTAAGTAGTCACAAGACACTAAGTAAAAGTTACTTAGAACAATTTTCGTCGGCCCACTTTGTAAACTGTAATCTTGAACCTGACACACGTTTCTAGTGGTCCTCAGAGGCACTTTAGTTTCGCTAAGAGATTCTTAACGGAAACAGATAACGATATAAAAGAATAGACAATGTATGAAAGAACCTAAAATTTTTCTCTGCTTTCATAATTTATGAGGTATTTTGCGAAGCGTTTTTGTTGATGATATTTATTTTTCTACTAAGATTTCGAGTTCGATTTCCAAGTTGAAATCCATAAGGCAATTTTTTTTCAAAACATCTGGCTTTTTGTAGTCCGTGGAGAGAACTATTACCTACCTAAATACCAATTACCACTTTATCTTTACCTACTAAATAAAAAAAAATGTCTTCAAAGTATATCAGTAATATAAAACACCCTCTATCTATACAATTTCAGAACATTTTAGTTGAAAGTTACTTACAAACAATAGTTCTAAAAGTTAGTCGATATTTGTAACGCCTTCACGGGAACAAAACGAAAGACAATTAATATATAATTATAGGTTCTTATTGGCTACCTACTGGTCAAACATAACTTGAGCCATTGACACACAAAGAAAAAGAAGAATTAAATTCTCCAAATCTGAACACAGCTAAGTTGATTTTAATCATTACCGCAGCGGTATACGACCACAGAATAAATAACTAATAGAAGTTTCAATATATATAAGGGCTAATACACCTGCGATACTTTGCGACGTAACCGCTTATGACTTCCAAGTAGTTAGTAGTAGGAAACTAATACACCACCCCATATATTTACGATTTCGAGTTGCGAAATACTACCAAATAATAGTATACAAAAGTTATGATCTACTTCGCGTTAACAATTTTAATGCAAGATATATCTGACGTTAAAAATGCCAATGCATTCTACCAACTTCTTTGGTAAGTCATTCACAGTCCAGGCTGTTCGGCTTTGGAATGCTTTGCCAGTTACAGTTAGACGTGCGCAATCCTTGGTCACTTTCAAAAGACTCGTCAAGGATCACTACCTATCAATATAGTCAAGTTTGCATCTTTATGTATAGTTATTTATTGTCTGTTTATATTATGTATTACATACACATTACACTATATATATTTATATATATATTTATTTCATATTTATTGTATATAATATTTATTTATTTGTGTTTTTAGGTTTATTTAAAGTAATAATTTAATGTCTCTTCATTAATTGTTACACTGAGAACTACCTCTCTCTTTTTTTTCTTACACTTCATGTCCATCCAAAGGTTGTCTGGAAGAAATCGCCTAGTGCGATAAGACCGCCCATTGTACATCTCTATTTTTATAGTAATGTTTCTTGTTTGTTTTGTGTACACTAAAGAGTATTGTATTGTATCTCTTATCATAGGAAATAGGTCCCCATAGGTTCTATAACATAACAAACATAATATCACGCTTTGTATTCCCCAAGGTTACGGCAGAGGTTTTGTTAGGACACCCGTTTCGCCAGTTATGTTTAAATCCCATGTAATGGGAGTAAGCCTATTGCCATTAACCGGGCACAATTCCAGTCTCCAGGCTGCTACTGAGAAATTCCTAATGGAAAAACCCAATAACACTATGCCCGACCTGGGGATCGAACACCCCATGCTCAATAGTCGCGCTTGCGACCACTAGACCAACAAGGCTGGCAGTGTTCAGTGTGCTGTAATTTATACAAATCGCAAAAGAATAAGTAAGATAAATAAATACGTTTAATTATCACATTTAGACATCAGAAGACTGCGTTGATTCTATTACACCTATTTGATAGCAAGCGACGACACGTTTGGGGCAGTGGCTAAGCGACTGACTTCTGCGCTGCGGGTCGTGGGTCCGATTCCCGCACGGAACAAATATTTGTATGGCCTACAGATACTTGACTGGGTCTGGGTGTTTGTGCACGTGAAGATTTGTGTCTGTAAACGCACCCACGATACAGGGGAAATCCTAGTGTGGGCGCAAAGTTTAAAAAAATATTTAAAAAAGTATTATGAACTTCGGTCGTAATCCCAAAATCGAACGCTACAAGTGACATAAAAGAGATTACCGAATTTGTCAAAATAGCGCGTGTGACAGCGCCCTAAAGGCTATTTCATAGAGCACCATTATGACGGTAACGTGCGGAAAGGTAATCAATCAAGACCCGTTGAATCACATTAGAAGTGGCTCGACTTTCGGCTGCCGGATTGGTGTCAGTCCGCCCAACGCTTTATTTTCAGATTTTTGCCGCCGAATACGAAAAAAGGCTTAGTTGGGCCGTGTTATGCAATAATGTGTCAACCCACAAAAATATGAATTTTGTGTTAAAGTCATCTAGTTCTTGTGATAGGCCTATACTCAACGCTTGAAAAATACCCAGAATTGTAGTAAATTTAATAGAACGTCTATCAAACAAATCTTAATGCAGTTTGCATTTTTTCAAGCGTAGGGTAGACCTACTACTATAACTAGATGGGGTTAACACAGAAATTATATTTTTGTGGGTTGACACATTATTGCATAACACAGCTCAGTTAGTAATTGATGAATGTGCCTCTTGTTGGCGTTCGAAAGTCATATAATCTATGTGGGGGGTTATTCTTTTCAGTTCTTGATTAAATACGAATGTAGTGATTGGAATTTTATTACGTCGATTGTTTAACTGGTTTGCTGTGTAGTCTACGATTAATGGGCCATGCATGCTCTTCCTTAAGGTGAGGTAAGATAGCTAAGTTATTTAAGGTGGATCAACATCAGTATAAGTAGAATGACGAACACGTTGCAATCACCAGCAATCCACCATGCGTGGATAATTTTCTCAGAATGAGAAGAAAAATTTTTGTTCGACATGTTCCGCCTAACCTTTTCCCAACTATTTTGAGTATAACTAGAGTCGGCTGCATACCATTATTTTACATTGAGCTACTACCATCAGACCGCAACCCAGTTACTGGGTAATGCCTATATCCTAAAGTTAGACCGGTTATCAGAATTTCGGGCTTCTGACTATCTGTCACGACTGTCAATAGGTATTCGTATGTATGACACGCGGGATTGCCTGTTTAATGTACTCTCTGAGGCACGGAGGGGTCTCGATGTATAACTAACAGTCACCCATGCCATAACCATGAGCACCTTCGAAGCTTTATCTATAATAATTATGCTTATGTTTTCATAATCGATTTTCATACAACACCAACTGCCTCGTTCGTCTAGTGGTGGCAAGCGCGACTGCTGGTCGTGGTTCGATCCCCAGGTCGGGCAATGTGTTATTGGGTTTTTCCGTGGGGAATTCCTCAGTAGCAGCCCAGAGTTTGGATTTGTGCCCGGTTGATGGCAATAGGCTCGCCCCCTATTACATGGGACTTAAACATAACGGCGAATTCAGGGTGTTACTATACACCTCTGCACAACCCTTCGGGGAATACAGGCGTGATGTTATGTTATTTTCATACAACACAGGACTAAAGAAATCAAAGCACTCCCTTCATCCATCGGCATGAACAGCAAAATTGTATTAGACGAAAGAAACTATAACTACAGGGCTTTGACTGCTATTATTAATGGCACAACATTAAGGTGGCCCTGTGAAGTTCCGTTCTAGCGAGCACCCTTGTATGCTGAAATATCATCGCTTATAATAAGACAATATAGTTTTAGCCCGCGGCTTCAGTCGCGCTATAATATGTAAAACGACTTATCAATGGTTAAAAAACTGATGTAGTGACAAAAATTTAAAGTGGTTTGGTCATGTTGAGAGAATGAGTGAACAGCGATTAACAAAGGGAATTTATATGGTGGATGTCAGCGGAAACGCCGGTAGAGGGCGACCTAGAAAAACATAGGTACATCGATGTTATTGGTTATGTTCTACAGTACACAAAGGACAGGTACTCTCAACCGGCGTACTTGTGTGAATATGGACGAAGCGAAAGGAGTATGGAAGGCTCGTAAGCATGTGGCGTTCTATAGTTTCTGCCTACCCCCATGGGAAAAAGGCGTGAGTTTATGTATGTATGTATATGACTTATCAACACAACGGATCATGAGCTTTGCTTTATAATGGACCGCAAAGACCCAAGTCGAAAGGACAAAAATTAAAAACAGTAACTAGAAATCTTCTTGAAGCTAGGATATTTACATTTCATATTGCATATTTCCCTGATTATATTAGCACGTACACTACTCATCTTTCAGCGCCAGTTTTCAAACTAGTAAGACTTTACAAACAACAAGATTGTAATATCGGTTGTATATACTTAAAACTTTTAATAAACCTGTGCGTTACTTCATGAAGTTTCAAGCAATTTGAAGTTTTGTGTTCGACCCACTGGGTAGGATTCTGATGCCTGGCTAGAAATAAGCCATTAATGTATGTTTGTGTATGTGCGGTGGTAACCTAGCTGTCGGACTGCCAAGTCATAGTTCTCGAATTCGAATCCAAGGCACGCACCTCTGACTTTTCGGATTCATGTGCGTATTGTATAATGATTTCTTGCTTAAAAACGGTGAAAGAAAACATTGTGAGGAAACTGGCATGCCAGAGAGATATTTCTCGACGGCATGCGAAGCCAAGTCAGGGGCCCATGGGTGGCATTAACTCTGACACCAGGTTAGTCACTAACCACACGAAACGAAGAAGAACCATTAGTGTAGGCTGTTAGGTGATAACAATATGCAGCGGAATCACCTCAAGGAGCTGGCAAACGATCAACATCTTCCGGCAATGTGTGGCAGGCAAATATAGCCGGCAATGTTAGGGTCGTATTACTTATCAATATTAGGGCAACATTTATAAGTTGCCCGTCAATAATGCTGGAACGGTTGTGTATTGCCGAGTATGGCTACCTCTGGGCGATAGAAAACAGCAATTAATTACGGGTAATCATTGACCCCCACATTGCTCGCAATAGATTGAACAGAAAAACTTTATTTTCACTGAGCATGTTACTGCAATAAGTTGCTGGACATTGCCGGCTACACATTGCCGTAAAATAATAATCGTTTACCAGCCCCTTAAGTACATAAAGCTTCTTGTAGTTACTATTTTTTATTCTTTGCCTAAAATCCTACGTCTCACAAATACAAATATTTCGGCATAAGTAAAGGTTTGTATACATGTTTAAATGTTTTGACATAAAAAATATTATCAGCCCATTGCTGTCCCACTAGGCACCGCCCATTTCTCAGAATGAAAAGTGTTTAGGCCTTAGTCCACCATGCTGCCCTGGTACGAGTTGGCAGACTACACACACTATCGAGAACTTTACGGAGCCCTCTCAGGTGTGCAAGTTTCCTCACGATGTTTCTCTTCACTGTTAACGCAAGTGACAATCAAAATCTGATCCGCACATGAATTCTAAAACTCAGACGCTCCTGCATCCTGAGACAAGCGTTCAACCGCTGAGCTATCACTGCAATAGCAAAATAATTAAACGCAAACTGAATATCAGACACGTGTACTAACCGGTAAATATTCGAAAAACATCAACAAAAATTAAGAATGTCATTAACATCATAATGTTAAGAATGCAGATGTTTAAAACTACAATTACGATAATTAAAACTCAATACTATAAGACAAGAAGACAAGAATTTAAAAAATCTGAAACTACTATAATATACTTGTTAAAATAATGTTAAGGCTAGTTCACACAGAAACTGTTTACAGGACCCGTTTTAGCGGCGCCGTTTTTATTTTGGTCATGGCGCCGGTAGTTGTATGAGCGAGTTCACATACACGACAGTATTCCGAATCCAGTAAAAAATACTGGATCCGTTATTTTTATCGTATCCTGCCTGCCAGATGCGACGCAGCTGTCATTTATTTAACTGATCCGTCAGTACAAATCTGAACATCACATCCAGTACCGACGGATCAGTCAAAACGGATCCGCCGTGTGAACGGGCTCTAATTCGAATATTCACCCACACACATTGAAGTAAGGTACCTATAGCAACACAATTACTAAAATCAAATGCTCCTTACCAATACGCCCGCAAACGATTGATGGAAATGTCACGCGTTATTCGAGAATTCACTCTGGCCGATTTAAAAATGCCGCCGTCGAATAATAAATGAGGGTTGTTCATATTCAGTAAGGCGCTATATGAAAAAAAGGCAATTTGTCGACCTTCGCCGCTCACGTATAAAGAACCTATACCTACTTGGGTATATTTTGTGTGACTTTTAACTTGAATTGACACAATTTATTTTGTCTATGAGTGTGAGTACGCTTCGTTTTTCTTACGGTAAAATCTTCTATACACTTACAAATATATCCAGCACAGATATTCTGTTCTAAATAAGCCATGTAAGCTCTGCCTCATTAGTGCGTTGCGTTGCGTCGTTGCAGCGTCAACGCTGCGTCGTTTTCCATATACATATTTTAAATGACATGCCACATAAAAGCGTTGCGTCGCCGCACGCGACGTTTCTACGGATCGGCGGACGAGAGATGAAGCGGGGGGAGGGTGATGCGCTGCGTTGTCGGAGCTCAGGTGCGACGTCGTGCGTCGCCGCAACGCAGGTGTGGCATACAATGCGTTGATCCGTTGCGACGACGCAACGCAACGCACTAATGAGGCATCACTCTAAGATTAATGCGTAAAGGCCGATTTACACGAGAACAGTTTCTCAAAGCAAAACTCGTTCTGTCTTTGTTTTTCTCTACGATGATAACAGAGATAGTATGAGACTCGCTTCGAGAAACTATCTCGGTGTAAATGAGCCTTAAAGCACCAAATCCACTAGCAACTTTTATTGCGCCAGTTATTGCAGCAAGTGCGTTTAGTTCATAAAACTTGCAGAAGTCGACTTTCTGCGGGTGTGTCCATAGCCGTAGTCCACAGTGACTGCCTTGTTGGTCTAGTGGTCGCAAGCGCGACTGCTGAGCTTAGGGTCCTGGGTTTTTCCATTAGGAATTTCTCAGTAGCAGCTCAGAGTCTGAATTTGTGTCCGGTTAATGGTAATAGGCTCACCTCCTATAACATGGGACTGAAACATAACTGGCGAAACGAGGGTGTAACTAAAACACCTCTGCCAACCCTTCGGGGAATACAAGGCGTGATGTTATACTGTGTCCACAGTTTTAAAGTCGGTTGCAGGTATTGAGTTAATTGATTGTACACCAATTAGCAATTTTATATTGTACTAGTGGCCCGTCCCGGCTTCGTACGGGTGGACATTTTTCCCGTTTTTGCAAAAATAACATTTATACTCCGCTCAGGAGCGGAGTATAACATATAATAGGACTATTGGTCGTATCGTGATGTTATATAGCCTTTTTCAATAAATGGACTATTCAACACAAAAAGATTTTTTTCAATTCCAACCAGTAGTTCCTATGAGATTAGCGCGTTCAAACAAACAAAAAAAACAAACAAACTCTTCAGCATTATAATATTAGTATAGATTTATTTGTAGCAAAACGAATCCTGATAACAGAAATGTAAATACTAGGTACGTCAACAGTTTGAGCTAAAAAATAATTGAGTAAATATTTAATTTAAATACAGCGTTCCAAAATTAATTAATTCGCTTTTTCCCGCACTAAAAAGGTTTTAAAACAATAACCGAACCGGCTAGACAGGTTCACATAACAACAAAGAACCTTATGCTAGCATCGACACCTAAATATATTTATTATCTGTGTCTAAATTATGTCTGGCCATATTCGAGTAACACCTTACTGAGATCGATTGGGGTCAGCCGTACATTAGTGGGAGTCAAATATTTATAGGTAGAAATATCGTTACTATGCGTAAGTATACAACGCGTAAAGATGGATTTAGACCGAACGAGCGAATGTTCGTTCTATCCCCACTCCATCAAATTCTTTTGGTGTAAACAGAGAAAATTAAAAACATATTTAATAGAAAAATGTTTCTACTCAATCAACGAATATTTTGAAAATAAAAAAGTTTAAAACACCCAATATAAACAAAAATAACACAAACCTAAATAGTAAACATAAATAATGAACCTAAATAAATAAAACATACAATTTATAATACACCTATACCAATACCTATTTACTCGATAACATATTACTCGATATACTATATTGTTTTGTTCTAGTATCCTTAATTAAAAATATTGTGTATTGAGAATAACAATAGTCAAGAATTAGGCACTATGTACCAAGTAGACACATAAGTTAATTTATAAATATACTTTTATCTAATTAGAGCCCTCAAATATTGCAACACCTGGAAAAGGTTGCTAAGCTGTACCTACTTTATATAATAAGACCTGTATTATTTTATCTTAGTGTGCAAATAAATAGTTTGAGTTTGACATAGAGCATTCTATCGTTGTTCTATCTTGTTTGCGGAGATTCTATGGAATGTTCTAAGAATGCTCGCTCACTTGATGTAAACAGCGCACGAGCGTGCCAACAGTTGCTTAGAGCGTTCTTTCGTGTTCGGACGTGCTCGCTCCTCGAAGCGATCTCTTCTAAGCCTTCTTGTGTTCGGCTGATCTAAACATCTCTAGGACATGTGCAAGAATTCCAGTTCTTGTTCGTTGGTACTTTTTTGGTGTAAATGATAAAAACTAATTAACGTTTTACACCAAAAAAGCAACAAACAACGACGCTCTGTGCTCTTCTCTAGCTCTATGTTCGTTTGGTCTAAACCCACCTTTACAGAAATACCTAGAAACCTCAGACAACCTAATTATAATATCAAGGTAACAGCACAATACAATAGTTCACTACTTTTACTGATATGATAATTGCGTGCCGTGAATGGTAACATACACAACATCACGTCTGTATTCCCCGAAGGGTTAGGCAGAGGTGTATAGACTGTATAGTAACACCCTCATTTCGCCGTTATGTTTAAGTCCCATGTAATAGGGGGCGAGCCTATTGCCATTAACCGGGCACAAATCCAGATTCCGTGGTGCTACTGAGGAATTCCACACGGAAAACCGCATAACACTTTACTCGACCTGGGGATCGAACCCAGGACCTCACTATCAGCAGTCGCGCTTGCGACCACTAGACCAACAAGACAATCTAAAGTAACTATCTAATATAAAGCTTATTACTAATAACTATATATAATTATAACTTTCTTTTTCAAGACAATTTCTTACTCTTCTTCCTAAGCCTGTCCCCAACTATGTTAAGGGCAGCTTCCAGTCTAACCAGATGCGGCTGAATACCAGTTTTTTCACAGTACGACTGCCATCAGACCTCCGCAACCCAGTTACAGGGCAATGCCGATATCCTCAGGTTAGACTGACTACCCGTAACGACTGTCATAGGTATTCGTATAACAATTTCTTACTATAAGGCTATTTTCAGATCAAACGCAAATAGATACATACATAAATTCAGGCCTTTTTCTCAGAGGGGTAAGCAGAAATTATAGAACACCACATGCTACATGCTACGATGCTTCCATACTCTTTTCGCTTCGTCGACATTCATACATCTTATCATACACGCACGCCGGTTGAGAGTACTACGCACCTGTCCTTTGTGAAGAACATCACCAATATCATCGATGTATGTCCTTCTAGGGCGTCCTCTACCGGCAAATAGATCTAGGTAACAGCTAAATCACAAAAAAACTGTTTACAGGACCCATTTTAGCGGATCCATTTTTTATTTTGGTCATGGCGCCTGTATTGTAATAAGCGAGTTCACATACACGACAGTATTCCGAATCCAGTAAAAAATACTGATCCGTTATTTTTATCGTATCCTGCCTGCCAGATGCGAAGCAGCTATCATTTGTTTCACTGATCCGTCGGTACAGGTGTGAATAACACATCCAGTACCGACGGATCCGTTAAAACGATTCGATTCCGGCAGATGCGCTAATGTTAGATGTCAGCATAGGTTTAACTTAAATTAAATCATGTGCTTCTCTGTGACTTCAATATTTTGAATGCCTTGTAATATAACTACTTTATACCCCCTTTCCCAATCAACTACATTGTAAACAAATAACGCAATTTATAATAAAGGGGGTACTTATTGTAAATTAGTTTAAGTTTCTTTTTAAGTGAACTGTAATGTTCTTTAAGAAATAAATCTCTTTAAACCAAAAACGAATGGGAAATAAAAAGGCTGTTAGTATATTAAAAAAAGTTCATAAGTTACTATGAAATATCTGTTATCTCAGAGTGGCCTCTGAGATAACAGATATTTCATAATAAATCTTAGTATTAAATTTACCATAAATGGCTTATTACCAACTGCACGGATCATTGACTTGCGAGGTAAAGTTGCGCTTGCCGCGGTCAGTCCGTGGATGGATGACCGTTCGTTACACATCGAGACCCCTCCGTGCCTCGGAGAGCACGTTAAACAGTCGGTCCCAGGTGTCATACGAATATCTACGGCAGTCGTTACGGGAAGTCAGGAGTCCGAAAGTCTAACAACTGGTCTAATCTTAGGATATCGGCATTGACCAGTAATTGGGTTGCGGAGGTCTGATGGTAGTCGCTCCGTGTAAAATACTAGTATTCAGCCGCATCTAGTTAGACTGGAAGCTGACCCTAACATAGTTAGGAAAATGCTAGGCAGAACATTAAATTTACCATTAAAGTTTTCTTCAGTTCGTAATAAAAGCACGGTTCGTATTTCAAAAGTTACTTGAAGTCGCAAAGTCAAAGCCGAAATCGTAACAGGTCAAAGAAAAGGTTTGCGTATTTCCATCTTGTAATATAATTTCGTGGTATCCAGTCATAGTGGGGCGAAGGAGCCTTATTCTATAATAGATCAAAAGTGTATTACAGTAATACGCACCCATAATATCTGAATAGCCACCGTGACACTAAAAACCGACTCAGTCAAATTGAAAACCAACTTACTTTTTTACCGTTTTCTGTCTAGACATGTTTTATTATATAATAATATGTATTGCATTGTTTAATCAATGTTAAGTCACTTATTATTATCAAAATTAATTTCATAAAGGCCCAAGAAAGTAATTTTCATTATAGATAATAAATTATATTGACATAGAGTCATATACATTTTAGACGACACGTTTGGTGTAGTGGCTGAGCGATTGGCTTCTGCGCTACGGGCCGTGGGTTCGATTCCTACACGAAACAAAATATATTTGTATGGCCTACAAATAGTTGTTCCGGGTCTGGGCATTTGTGCGTGTGAAGATTTGTGTCTGCAAACGCACCCACGATACAGGAGAAATCCTAGTGTGGGGCAAAGATTTTACAAAAAAAATATTATAAAAACCCAAAATCGGGCAAATGTGTATTGAAAAAAAACAGGTAGGTACTTATTACGTACACACTTTATTTCCAAAGAAAATTGTACTTATTCCAATCATCGAAGTCTAAAATTTAAATCAAAGAATGATTTCTCATTCTCTCTAGCTTTCACGTAGGTAGGTACCTACAGCAAAAAAAGTGCATCGACTAAAAATAAACAAAAGCCTAAACGCAAACATAACGTTTCAAGGGCTACCTCGTCCAAGGAGTCCAGAATAACCCCGCAAGGGTGAAAGGCAGCTATCGGGAGTATCAAGCGGAAATTGCGCCCCCAAGCCAAGGGTTGATCTAATCGGAACGTTGCGTGTACCGCGCTGATCATTAGCGCCATCCACTGATAGTTTCACCTTTTTTACCCACAACAATATTTAGACTAGCGACACACCATTCCGAAATTACGCAGATGAACTTCGGTATAATTACGCGTGCAATGTACTTTATATTACGCAACATATCAGACTGAAAATACGTCGCGTATTACCGTACAGCCGAACTGCGTTCTTATGGTAACTCGGAAACAACGCATTCATATCATTATAATTATTATATCTGAGACCCTAAACACCGGTAGCTTGGACCCTGTATCCGATGCCGGTGGGCTACTATTTCTTTATATTTTTAAATGTTTTATTTTTAGAAATATAAAAATAAAATAACTAGTTGTGTCCTTACGCCTCCGCCCGCGTAATAAGTTTTATTCCAGTAATAAATATAGCCTGGGTATGTTACTCAATGATAATGTAGCTTTCTAACGGCAAAATAATTTTTGAAATCGGTCCAGTAGTTTTTAAGTTTATTCGTTACATACAATAGCAACCTCCTCCTTTTTGGAAGTCAGTTAAAAATACAAATCTTTCCTCTTTATAGTATAAATATAATAATAGTATAGATTTAATAATATATTAGCCATCATATGTTCTATATTTTTAATAATAACGTCAGGCCTGTCACGCCATTACGCGACCGAAAGATCGAAGAATCGAAAAGCCTTGACACATATTAAATAGAATCAAAGTTAATTCCGTAAAAAACGGTTAATTCCGTTTCACACAATTTCAGTCTCGGTGTTACTTTGCAGCCGAATACGCCGAAACGTAATATCCGCGACCGAACTTCGGCTGCGTAAGTTCAGCATGGTGTGTCGATACACTTATATTCTAAAAGTCTATCTAAATACAAATTTTAGGAGCCTCTTGTCACCTGGTCAGTGACCTGTATTTAAGTTCGCCCTCGATCGGTCAGATAGCTACTGATACCATCTGTTTTATGGAGAATCAGTTATAAACAATCGTAATTGTCTTTACTAAATTATATACTATGTGTCGACACACTATTACGAAGTATAATAAAGCACAATGACACACCACGGCGCCGCCTTTTTGATGCTCATATTTTTTTTAACCCAGCATTATCACGGCGACTTTGTTTGCTTTGTGTTGTTGTGGGTGTTGATCTATCTATACCTACTGCTATGAAGGTGATGAATCAAGCCTAAAACCTCGTATCCACTAGGCAACATTTGGCCACGACATGTTGCACAACATGTTGCTCAACGTGTTGACAGTCAGCGCGGAACTTTTGTTTAGCAACGTTGTCTGTCTACACGTGATTTCGCTCGCATCAGTCGTCTACAGTATGTCGCCAGAGGAACTAGTGTAGATTTCAGCGGCGGTAGTTATAATTTTATCGTAAAATGCATCAATAAGAAAAAAGCCACGTTGGTGGGTTAGAAATTACCTACTTACAAAATAAAGAAAATTATTCAGTGTATTCGTTACACCACACGGACATTTCTGCGCGTCACGTCTCCACTCGACAACATTTGATGCTCAACTGCATGTTGCGCCGAAACAACCAACAAGCCGTGAGTCATGTTGCGCGCCAGCTGGCAGCGTCGCACGATGTTGTGCAACGCTACCGAACATGTTGAGCGTCACGTGTTACGCGTCAATTGTTGCCTAGTGGATACGAGGCTTTATTATACCTGTAAGACAAAGTTGAGAATTTAACATAATTTTTGTTAATATTATCCAAAAACTTCCGCGATAATCCTTAAAAAAAATGAAGCCGTCATGGCATACCTGACAGATGTGAAACATCGAAACTCAAAAAAAGAACTGGCCGAATCAAACCTAAGAGAGCCGACGATTTACGAAGGTCTGCCGTCGTATGTCTGCCATCGCGAGCGTCGCCACGCAACAGCCGCTCTCACACCCGTACCGCCGCGTTAGATGTTTCACATCAAAATCTAACGACAAGTATCACATTCGACCAACGAGTACTGATATCATTGTATTATAATAAACTAGCTGTCACCCGCGATTTCACTCACTTTCTAAGTAACTACTCCAATATACCCGGATAAAAAGTATCCTATATTTTAAACCAGGACATGGTCTATCTGTGTGCCAAATTTAATCTAAATCCGTTCAGCCGTTTATGCGTGAAAGAGTAACAAACATTCATACATCCATACAAACTTTCGCGTTTATAATATTAGTAAGGACTAGCTGTGTCCTCACGGCTCCGCCCGTAGCCTATGTTACTGAGTGATAATGTAGCTTTCTAACGGCAAAAGAATTTTTGAAATTGGTCCAGTAGGTTTTAAGTTTATCCGTTACATACAAAAATACAAATCTTTCCTCTTTATAATATTAGTATAGAAGTATAGATATAATTTATATTATATAACAAGTTTAACCCTAATCCTATGCTTTTATCAAACCGTAGCCGCGGTCAGCCTCGTCAATTAGTGAGTAGGTTTGATAATTGTGTAATGATAAAATATTTGATGGATACTGTTACATATTCATGTACCTAAAGGCTTTTTGGCCTTAATTAATTTGAGGTTTTATCACTTAGCAATATGGAAAATGTTCATTATTTTATTTATATCGGCGATGTTTTACGATGTTTTCATAAAGGCAAGTTTCTGTTTCAAGCCCCCAAAAAGAATATTTAGGCTAGATTAAATGCAGGTGTTAGGTTTTCACGGCATGATACACTATGAAACGCCTTTAGGAAAAGAACGAATATCAATGACAATACAATAACATATTCATCCTAACGTTTTTCCCAGCTATGTTGGGGTCAGCTTCCAGTCAAACCAGATGCGGCTGAATACCAGTATTTTACACTGAGCGACAGCCATCAGACCTCCGCAACCCAGTTACTGAGTAATGCCGATAAAGTTAAACCGGTTGTGACTTTAGAGCTTCAGACTACCCGTAACGACTGTCGTAGGTATTCGTATGACACTCGGGACCGACTGTTTAACGTGCTCTCAGAAGCACGGAGGGGTTTTGATGTGTACATATCGAACGGTCACCCATCCATGGACTGACCGCGGAAAACGCAGCTTAACCTCGCATATTGTATGATCCGCGCGGTTGGTAATTAGCCACTAGCCATTAGTACAATAACATACACACATAAAATACAGTCAACATAAAAACTAGTTTGAAATCGGTTAAAAATAGAAACCACGTTTCCTCTACAAGCGTGTTGAAACAGAAAAACATTTACCTAAACGGAGGACGCTATGCCTAAAATAACCAAGTTAAGTACCCATTTCAACCTATTTTCTAAATGTTTGAAATGGAAATGGAATAGAAATCCAAGAAAAAATATGGAACGCATTGACATACATTTGTGTTTAACAACATAACATACATAATCAGCCCATTACTGTTCCACTGCTGGGCACGAACCTCTTCTCAGAATGAGAAGGGTTTAGGCCTTAGTCAACCACGCTGGCCTGGTGCGGGTTAGCAGACTAGACACACCATTGAGAACTTTATGGAGCCCTCTCAGCTGTGCAGATTTCCTCAAAATGTTTGTCCTTCACCGTTAACGCAAGTGATAATAAAATTTCTGAACCGCACGTGAATTCGAAAACTCAGACCATGCTGCATGGAAGGAAGCATTCAACCGCTAGGCTATCACTTATTATTTCTTTTTGTATGGTCAGTGACTAACCTGGTGTCAGAGTTTATGCCGCCCATGGGCCTCTGACTTGGCTTCACATGCCGTCGAGAAATATCTCTCAGGCGTGCCGGTTTCCTCACGATGTTTTCCTTCACCGTTTTTAAGCAAGTGATAATTATACAATACGCACATGAACCCGAAAAGTTAGAGGCTATCACTGCTTATAACAATATCACCGCTTGTACAATAAGTACGATACAACTAAAAAGTCACATCAGCAAAGTTGATCGAACAACTAATGGCAGTCGCTTATTTTTTTTAAACGTTGCCCCACACTAGGATTTCTCCTGTATCGTGGGTGCGTTTACAGACACAAATATTCACACGCACAAATATCCAGACCCGGAACAACTATCTGTAGGCCATACAAATATTTGTTCCGTGCGGGAATCCAACCCACAACCCTTAGCGCAGAAACCGATCGCTCAGCTACTGCACCAAGCGTGTCGTCAAAAGAAATATTTATGCGTCAGTCACTCTTATTGCGTCAGCGTAAAGATCGTTTTTTACTGCAGTCCTATTAAACATTCGTGGTCTCGAAGTCGCACTCGGGAGTGATCGGTTTTACGAAGTTTGCCGATGCGACTACTTAGTTGTGTCGTACTATAACAATGTGTATAATAATACAACTCGATTGCCTCGGATACAACTCGCTAGAGGTAAGGCGAGCTCGAGGTCAGCTCACAATAGCCTGTAAGACGCTCCGTGGCGCTATTGACGCTCCTGATCTGCTTGATGTTCTAGCGCGCTTCTTTGTCCCAGACTATTACTGCCGGGGCAGGAAGCACAGGCTATTTACCGTACTCCATGTTGTTCTGTTGCACGTGCTAAGTCGCCAATTCCTCGCACTCTACTCGCGCTTAATAATCTCTTGGATTCCAATCCAACTGGCGATCTGTTTACAGATGGATTGGCGAAGATTTTATTGGTACGTCAGAAGTACTGCGAGAGGAATTTATGACAACCTTATTTTAATTTATTTTGTATATCTATATATATAATAATATATCTATCTATCTAATCTATCTAATACCTTTAAACGAGCAATTATTGTATATATATATATATAATCTGAATCTCGGAAACGGCTCCAACGATTTTCATGAAATTTAGTATGTAGGGGGTTTCGGGGGCGATAAATCGATCTAGCTAGGTTTCATTTTTAGAAAATGTCGTTTTATCCGTGTTTTCAGGCAGTGAAAAACTGCTACAATATCATTAGAATACGAAGGTAAATTTCGCCATGAGACACAATGTTATATTAGCTCAGGTGGGGAATCGGGCGGTCCCAAAACCAGAAGAACCCGGTTCGAGCCCAGATGATTATTTTTCCCTTTTTTTTTCAAGTTTATTTTTCTTTTTCCCTTTGTTTCTTTCCAAAAAATATGATTTACCAAAAAAAAACCGAGCTAAGCTCGGTCATCCAGGTTCTTTTAATAATGTGTTATAATTGTCTCTTCTATTTTTATATTTTAGATACTGTAATTTGTTGTAATACCACCGTTATAATTAAATAAATAAACAAAAATAACATAATAATTTCAAAGACAAACCATCACACGAGCCAGGAAGTAGGTTAACAAAGCATTAACTTAACAGCATCATTTTGTTATACCATGTATCTACGGACTACCGTACAATGGAAAACATCACTCCGAGAGTAATGAACATCTCTTGTTATGACGTATTCTGTTTGATTCAGTAATGTACACTTTGTAATAAAAACATACGAGAGATGTAATGATATAATTAAATATGCGGGCTAATTATAACAAACTAGCTGTGCTCGCGACTTCATCTGCGTAGAAGTAGAATGGGTTTAATATTTTTTGCGTGGATACCAATTTTTTTCTTATTTCTAAAATCAAAGTACTGCTTCTGCCATCTGCCAGTGAAAGTCCCGTCAAAATCGGTTCAGCCGTTTCGGAGATTAGCCCAAACAAACAGACAGACAGACGGACAAAAATTTTTTTTTTTTTTTTGTTATCAGTAGGGTATATATTTTCATATGCATTTAGTAAAAAGGTATATTATTTTGACATTACAAACAGACACTTTTTTATTTATTTGTATAGATGAAAATGGGTAAATCCGGCATAATCCTAGCGTTCACAACGGGAGACTACAATTCATAATTCCCAGCTACAATCGGAGTTGACTACAAATGTAAAGTCATGGACGTGAACGGTGTTAAAGTCAAGCTTGGTATTTGGGATACAGCGGATCAGGAGCGATACAGAACATTGACATCAAGCTTTTACAGAGAAGCTCACGGCGCTATATTAGTTTATGATGTGTCAGAACCTAAGTTCCTAGCAAAACTTAATGAGTGGGTCGAGGAACTTCAAGTATACTCCACCAAGAAGAACATAGTCCGCTTAGTTGTCGGCAATAAGATTGACAAGCATATAATTTTGGGACCCAGTGCATAATATCAGCAAGCACATTGGGTCACCCGCGCGACAGCGCAACGAGTATTCCCAAGGAGGGTTGATATCAGGCAGGCGCCCGGTCTTAAAACAATAAGCCAAAACCTCTAACAACATGGACTTATGAAATATATGTTGTGCCGACCCCACCTAGTATGGGATAATGGCAGAAAGAAGAAGAAGAAGATGTATAGATGAACATCACGAGCTCGCATTGTCACAAATTTTTTAAACGGTTTTAATTAACTTCACTTCGTATATAATATCTGTTTGATTCAAATCTTGCGACATATTTTCCACCTACTCTGCTGAACCGATTCTCCTGAAACTTTGCATATAAATTCAATTCCCATGACAATACAACATTATAATAATTTCAACCTTCCATCCTCAAATCTTGATGCTGCAGGGGTACTCCAAGACAAAACCGTTTAAGTTAGAAGTATTTTTAAGGGATTATTTACTCATGAAGTTGAAAAATCATGCGACAAAATATATGACTGATTGAAAATAACTTTTTGTTTTGTGTACGGTCCTTTTTTTGAAACTTGGGGAAATCCTCATGGTTGCCCTCCACCCTGGGGAAGGCGGAAGGGTATAGGGCACACTTACCAGCTAAAACCACCACGGTGTTCCTCCAAGGACCTATAACTGGCGTCACTGGATTCGCTCCCTGGTAAGGCTTGGTCCACCAGCCTTTGACGCATCATAGAATACGTGATATCATTTAATGTCATTACGTCATCCCCATTTACTTTGGCTAAATAACAACCTCGCGGATCATATGATTTGCGACGTAAAGCTGCGCTTGCTGCGGTCAATCCGTAGATGGGTGACCGTTCGTTACACATCGAGACCCCTCCGTGCCTTGGAGAGCACGTTAAACCGTTGTCCTGGGTGTCATACGGATACATATGACAGTCGTTACGGGTAGTCAGAAGCTCGGAAGTCTGACAATCGGTCTAAACTTAGGATATTGGCATTTGCCCAGTAACTGGGTTGCGGAGGTCTGATGGCAGTCGTTCTGTGTAAAATACTGGTATTCAGCCGCGTCTGGTTAGACTGTAAGCTAACTCCAACATATTTGAGAAAAGGCTAAGAGGATGATGACGTCATCCTCACTTTGAATACTTTTTTTTCTCGGCGCCGTAAATCGGGCTGGCCTGTATCCTGACTTAGATTATAATTAGATTTACAGCCAGGTCATAACTTTTCATGCCAAGCTTAGTAAAGTCGACGAAGCACTATATTTTTTACCGCCAAGTCGCCATAACCGTGAAAGCAATAAAGAATATAAGTAATATTATAGCGTGAAGTTGAAAGAAAATTGATAGAAACCAAATATGAATATTCTTTTAACCCTCAAACTGCGATCGCGTGGCCAATTAACCCCACGCGGCCGCTAATACTGACTCGAAACACAAAAGGAAGTGAATTAGGAACTTTTTTCAAAGAAAGATTTTTTATTACGACTTTTGCTGAAACTATGTGTCAAAGTGTTCATCATAAATAACATAACACGTTCAACTTCGAAGAATTTCAGAACAAAGAAATGGTGTCAGATAATATTTACGGGAGCGTTATGTCGAGGAGCATCATATTTTATTATGATTCATAATTTTAGACGACAGTGTTGTTTAGCTTTTTTACTACCACGACGGAAAAGAGTAATGCTTTATCTTGTAGACTAGAATCTAGATAAATGAAATAAACTTTTCATACATACAAAGCGGTCATACATACATGTTAGGACTTTACACGAACAAATCTTAGGGGTAGGTACCTATAGACCTACTCGTTCATGCACAATAAATATTGCTTATCTTCACTATGTTAATTTTACACATTAATAAAAAACATTTTAACAAAAACAAAAACCGACTTCAAAAAAACGAACAAGAGAATAAAATAATTAAAATATTATACAATTAACAGTTTCAGAAGTCGGTGCTAATCCACGCTGAACCAAATTGAAGGCACCGACTTCTGAAACTGTTAATTTTATAATATGGTAAAATAATTATTTTTATCTTTGTGGCCTTAATTGATACATGGTTGGACCTACTAAAGACGCTGCTTGTAACATAATCACATCATCACATTATGCGTACCGTTCGTCATTGAGGAGTTCCATTGTCTATCTCCGAAGTTCTTCATCAGATCTTCACCAAATTTAAATGGGACCATTTCGAAAGAATACCCTTTCTAACAAAACATTTTTTTTCAAATCGGTTCTTAAATGAGAGTGAAGTGAGGTAACAAAAATTTAAAAAAAAACATACTCCTTTTTTTGGAAGTCGGTTAATAATATCGCACTGCTAGATTAATAGTGTATCAACTCAAAATGAAGCTTTTTTCAGAATCGACAGAAAACTGATTATTTACTTCCTGTTATAGATTACAATTGAAGTGAATGAAATGAATTACGTGTAAAGATTTGTGTTTGTAAACGCACCCATGATACAGGAGAAATCCTAGTGTGGCGCAACGTTTTTAAAAAATAAAATAAAAGAGTTATCTCAATTTAATCAAATTTTGAGTTGATACAATATTAATCTGGCAGTGCGATATAATTAAACATGAAACTTACAACAACATCCTAAACAGATTTGTTTAACAAACATCATCTTTAGGTACCTTCTTTCTTTGACCTGTCATACGAATACCTATGACAGTCGTTACGGGTAGTCAGAAGCCCGAAAGTCTGACAATTCGTCTAACCTTAGAATATCGGCATTGCCTAGTAACTGGGTTGCGGAGGCCTGATGGCAGTAGCTTCGTGTAAAATAGTGGTATTCAGCCACACCTGGTTAGACTGGAAGCTGACCCTAACATAGTTGGGAAAAGGCTAGGCAGAACATCTTTCTTTACCATTTATTTCCAGAATTTTCCCAATAAGATCTCCACTTCAACTTGTTGTTATTACAACCTATCAAACGGCATGCCGTTCAGTCTATCATCAGTCTTTGAATTATAATGTCAACATTTCCTAGAGATACCAATATGCGTTTAAAGCTGTGAGGCAAATTAGAATCTGTACCGCGCCTGTATTTGCTATACAGCGTGCACACAGACTATGAGTAGCATCAAATGGCAAAGGAATTAAAACAAACCCCCATTTGGGTTTGTTTGTAAGGCAACCTGTTACGTTGGTCACTAATTCAGTATCAACTAGTTCGATATAGACTTTGGGTACCATACAATATATTTGATTTTTAATACAAGGTTTTCTATAAAATCTGTAAGTTTATAGAAAATCTTGCACAAAAAATTGTTTAATGGATTCTTAAAGCACATAGAATGTTTCACGAACAAAAGTTTGATTGCCTTTTATACAAAATCGGATCGAACCCAGGTCCTCACGATCAGCAGTCGCGCTTGCCACCTAGACCAACGAGGCAGAAATCTATCATTTTCTAAATAGGGTATTTAGAAAGAGACACGATTGCAAAGTAAATAGTAATAGTTAAAGTAATTAGTTAGTAAATATTCGAGGCCAAATGTTTCGTCTTTCGGTAGGTATTCGTACTGTGGTCCCCATTTTTGCCTATACCTACATACATATACTACCATTCCTTTTATAAATCATACAATTCGTTCATTACATTCATTCGTATAGTTCACTCTGACACAGTTACTGTCACCGCAGAAACGCACGTGCTACAAATATACTCGCTGACGCGAATGTCTGCCTCCTGGCGATTTATTTCGCTAAAGAACTTTTGTTTTGTTCATGTACCAAATATGTTGGAGTTACACTATAGTTTTGTACGATATATGGATGTAAACAGTAGGGATGGGAATACATGTCCCTCAAGACGGTGATACATTATGGAAGATAATGGTGCCGATTCTGTTGCGCACAAACTAAACATAATTTAGGCTATTGCCATCTTATTCACTCCAATAAAATAAGAAAGAGACGGGCGTAAAGAAGAGCTGTCAAATTTAGTTGAACTAAAAATTTTCTATGTAAGACGACATGTCAGAACGTGTCGACTAAAAACACGGTGAAGTTCAAGGCGTAAACTAGTTTGACATCTCTAACTTAGTTCTTTTCTATCACTGTCCTTTTCTCGCGCTATCTGTTAGTAAAAGATAGCAATACTCTAATTGTAATTTAGTTGGTGACCAAGAGAATCGGCGCCGATGTCAGTTATATTTTGACAAGAAACTTTAGAAATGTTTGTGATCTAGACACGCGGCAGCGTGTCAAGCCAAGTTCAAAGAAATGGAACTGGCGACGCAACAGCCGTGTGTTATATTACACGAACCATTTGAAGCCACTTTTGAGCCCTCAATAACTCAAAATGTATTCAACATAAACACATGAAATTTGACTTATTTATTAAAACCCCTGAGATTAACTATAATCCCAAATTTCATAAATACAGCTCAAACGGTTATTGAGATATTAACGTCTAAAAATCGGCATTTTTAACACTGACTGACATATAGATCAGCAGGTTTGTCGCATACGCAGGACACCCAGTAAGTAACTGCATAATTCCTGTGACAAAACATGACATAGATGTAGTATGTGAAGCGTATAAAATCCAACTACCCAAAATATAATAAAAACCGTGTTAAAAACAAGCTTTTATCTTCCAGCTCTATCATCAGAGGAATAACTAAAACCTCTCATCGTCATCATAATAATATCAGCCAATAGACCAAAAATACTTAACCTGCATAATACTTTTGCCTTACATAAAAAAAATAACATACTAAATGTTAGATACCTTCCGACCCTCCTCGATCCCAAAACGAAAAAACAAAGACTGATTAGGAATTCATTTCAGTGCCAATCAATCATGCGTTCACTGAGAAAGAAGCGTTTGTTCTCGTATCTTGTGTGTACAGACCCTTAGCTAATTATGCACATAATTAGGGGCGTAGAGGCCTATTGACTCTCGACTTTATTTTTAAAATCAGTGAGTTGGCGTATTCCTACTGTTAGGAGCTAATATTGATGTTTGGTACTTATCCTCAATAGAATTCATAAAAAATTGTTACGAATATTTTTACGAATATGTTGGGGTCGGTATTTTACACGGAGCGACTGTCATCAGACCTCCACAACCCGGTTACTTATTGCCCAGTCCGACATCCCAAGATTAGACTCTCAGACTATCGGGCTTCTGACCACCCGTCACGACTGTCATAGATATTCGTATGACAACTGGGACCAACGGTTTAACGTGCTCTCCGAGGCATGTCGATACGAGAGGAAGTTTTATTGATGTTATCGTTTTAGGTAATTCTGTCTTCTTTTCGTGTGGTTAGTGACTAACCTGGTGTCAAAGTTTATGCCGCCCATTGGCCTCTGACTTGGCTTCACATGCTGTTAAGAAATATCTCTCAGGCATGCCGGTTTCCTCACGATGTTTTCCTTCACCGTTTTTAAGCAAGTGATTATTATACAGCACATGAATCCGAAAAGTCAGAGGTGCGTGCCTTAGGTTCGAACTCGAGACCTATGAATTGGCAGTCCGACGATCACACCACTGGACTATCACTGTTGTTGCAGGTAATTCTGTTATCAGCGACATTGAGAACATCATGTATCTGACACTATCTAATTACAGAATAGAATGAAATGTCAACATTTTCAATATCGGGAAACATCAATAATGTTTTAGAGTGGCTGAGTGGCACTACATGAACCGATGACGTCCATTCGTGACCGGTAATACAAAATCGAGTTTATAGTCTATCTGCAGTTAAAATATTCCAATAAAAACATCGAAGCTTTCAGAGGAGATAACAGAAATCCATTCCGTTTGAATCTAAAGTATTTTTTTATAAAACTTAGATTTTTGTTACATGTGTGATCTGCTTAATCTTTTATTGATGTAACATGATGTAAACATAATCTTATCATTTCAGTTTTAAGCCTGATCTCCTGCGAACATATTTTTATTAGTGTAGCCCCCTAACATGTTTTTCTAACAAAATTGTGGCGTGGCCTGACTGTTTATTGTGTTGTGATTGGTCCGAGTGTTCGTCAAAAATGTTTTGTTAGTTTGTTTTGTTAGATTTTTTGCAGAAGACGGTGACTTTAACATAAGAGAAAGTGTAATTAATGTCTCTCATTGATTAGAATTCAATCAGTCTCTCATTCATTTAAAATTAAGTAAGTACTTAATTTTCGGGCAGAAAATAGAGTGTAGTGGACTCCATAAACTACGCAATAATTTTGGCGGTTAGTTTTTTTTTAATCTACGTTGAGACCTTAAAATATTGATGTTCAGCTCTAGATTTTTAAATCCGCTAATTAGGACGCTCACTTGAACATAATAAATTTCCACGCAAAGTATCAACTCTATAGATAAGAATTTGGTTGAACGTCCTTACAATAGAGTACCTCCTGCCCACACATGCTAAGATATATACAGCCTCCATCATCTTCAACATTTAGGTTTCCTTTAGTAAATTGCATTGGGGACTACGTTATTACGTCCCATGGCCGAGCTAAAAGGCTATTTTTCTAATATTTGCTAGTCCATATATCCACTTTATTTCTAGGACAAAGTTACATAAGTCTGCTAGATATGAACCCAAATCTATTGCTGAATATTCAGCAGCAAAATTCAATGAATATTTCAGTAATTTGATATGAATTATCGAAGAAACAAATCATTTTACTAAAATTATAAAATTAGTATTTTAAGTATTTATACTCTACGATATTTTTACATAATAATAATACATAACATAACATCACGCCTTGTATTCTCCGAAGAGTTCGGCAGAGGTGTTTTTAGTACACCCTCGTTTCACCAATTATGTTTAAGTCCCATGTACCTAATAGGGTGCGAGCCTATTGTCATCAACCGGACACAAATCCAGAATCCGGGCTACTACTGAGAAATTCCTAATGGAAAACCCAATAACACTTTACCTGACCTGGGGATCGAACCCAGGACCTCATGCTCAGCAGTCGCGCTTGCGACCACTAGACCAACAAGGCAGTAATAATAATAATTAGCAATTTTTTATTCACAATCTCTTTTGAATTTTAAAACCATATGTTCCAGCTATCCCAAAGAGAAAGAAAGAGACAGTCGTTAACTGACAGAATCAATGCCTGATCATCTAACGTACAAAAAGTATGTAATCTCCACTATAAGGCTTCGGGCAGACCACAGAAATACTTCTAACATCTTTGGGGCAGACTGATGACATTTTATTAACTATAATACTCTGTTGAGTAGTTCCTCCATTGTTCTTAGTAAGCTTCATTTCCTTCAATATCAATCGTGCGCCTGATCCCAAAGGCGTGTCTCCATTTACCATTGATTACCATCGGCACTTAATCGGAAAACTTCGGTTGACATCGGGTTTTTGCCCCGTCAATCACCATTAGATATTATTAGGTGAGGCAATAAAGGATTTTGGGTAGGGCTGCCCCAAAATGCCTTAGCTGTTTTGGTTTTATGACCTTGTTACGGATCTTTACGCGTGTTTATATACTTTCAAGATAGTGTAAGTTAATTATATTTTGTTGGGATAAAGCATTAGATGACTCATGTTGCGTTGGTCATATCAAAAATATTATAACCATTATTCTATTTTTGCAAATAGTAGACTCAAAAAAGATTGAATCAACCTAGAACCCGAGCTCCCGTGAATTGGTGTACTGAAAAATACGATTGAAAAAATATTTGCCCCCGGGCTAAAAATCGGACTGTGCAAGCATGAATCGCGTTTTAGAGCGGCATTTTTGATGGTACCTACGCAATACTCATATAAAGTAAAATATAGCAGCCCTCATTCTACCTAGCCTTTTCCCAACTATGTTGGGTCATACTTCCAGTCTAACCAGATACGGCTGAATACCAGTATTTTACACGGAGTAACTGCTACCAGATCTCCGCAACCCAACTACTGGGCAATGCCGATATTCTAAGGTTAAACCGGTTGTCAGACTTTCGGGCTGCTGACTTCCCGTAACGACTGTCATAGGTATTCGTATGACACCCGGGACCGACTGTTTCACGTGCTCTCCGAGACCATGAGGGGTCTCGATGTGTAACGAACGGTCACCCATCCACAGACTGACCGCGGCAAGCGCAGCTTAACCTCGCAAATCGTATGATCCACGCGGTTGGTAATAAGCCACTAGCCTGTAGGAGAACGAGGTATGGTGTTCCTCCTACAAAAAGGGAGGATCCTCCTACCAGGCGGGTCATATGCCTGGCGGGCTACTGCCCAACGGTTGATGTTGGGAACTTGTATATACAAGGTTAGTCGGAAAGGGGGTAATATGGCGAAAGGATGTTAGAGTACCTATAATAATGGATAACTTTTGTTCTACAACCTTCCTCAAAAGTCATTATATTTCAAAGAAATAACTGTTCAAAGATTGCATAAAAAATACGCTAAATTCTATCTATCCCCAGCTATGATCAGCTGTGTTTACATTTTAGGTCATATTTGGGGTCACGGATTAGAAGCTCCATTTTCCGAATTCGTAACTAAAGCAGGGACGAAGAATTTTTGAAAAAACTAAAATAAAAATCATTTCGCATGAAAAAAATAATTATCAAATTTTTTAATTTTAACACTTTCTTTAAAACAGTCATCACTGATACATTAAGTGGCCCGCGGCTTAGTACCCCCTTTCCGACTAACCTTGTATACTATCTGCATGTCAAATCGTGTTATCACGATGCAGGATTTGTAACGTCATAATATGAGAGATGTCATTTGTTGTCGCTGTAGTCTGCTAGACATTCGTCGTACTACGTAGTTTGTATGTGGCGTGATAGATGCCGCCACTAGCCCATGACGTAACAGCCCTACCATACATAATTACTTTCGATACCTCTGTCTTCGGTATTGACGATTTCTCCAACTTTCGCTTGACAGGGGTTGGAAACGGTACCGAGATTGCGAACAAATATAAACAAAAACGCCTCAACAATATTACTCCCTTAACTTGTAGAGCACGTAAGACTACGTTGCTTGTAGTGTGTTAAAAATTAATTACCTACTGTACATAGGTGTCTGATTGGGATAGATTTTAATCATCGAATTTATCGAATCGATCATTTATGGCTGATTGCTATGATTTACCGAGCGTTACTGGTTTAAATTTAGACTGTATTTATTTATTTAATACTTCAATGCACAATGGTGGTACATAAGGCGAACTTAATGCCACAAGGCATTCTCTACCAGTCAACCTTTGGGTCAAAGAGAACACCATCGAAAAGAGAGGTACAAGAAAAATAAATTATGGATATTTGCGACTTAATTAACTATATGGATAACTAAACAACTATACATATAGGACATAGGTTATAAATACATATATAAATATATAATAAATATATACGTATATTATTACTATAATATGTATATAAGCAAAAAAATAAATAAAAAAGTAAGAACAATGTGTAGGTATATCTAATAAATATTCATTATAATTATGACGAAAACTGTAAACGTCAACTAGGGAAGCAGCGATTTCAGATAGTATTCACGGACTTTGCGTTTAAACAAAAATTTGTTGGGAGCCTTTTTAATATCAAGGGGAAGCACCTTAGTAGTATCACCAGTAGTATCTTAACCAATAATGAAGCAAAGACCTCACAGCTTTGCATAGTAGACCCTCTGATATTATAGTAGCTATCACAGGTAAAATTGACTTACAAGTTTATTTATATGCTCAGTTTGTCAGTAAAAAATGTTACCATCCGTATGTAAAACGATTCGTTTTTGCTCATAAGAACCGGGCATAAATAAATCATCATCAAAAGTTATTCACATTCCATTGCCACACATTGCTCTCCAAAAAAGTGAATGATAATAAACATTTAAAAAAATCATTGAAATATTGATAACCTGTAACTCCGAATACAGCAATAAAGCATACAATTCTAAATAGACGAACATAATTATAATAGTTCACAGGCATGATTTGAGTTCCTCAATTCGAATCCCAAGATAAGCAAAACTTATAAGAAGTTTTCCTGTAATGAAGCATACACACCAAGCCAATAGCAGAGATAGCCTAGTGGTGTGACAGTCGGACTGTTAAGTCATAGGTCTCGAGTTCGAACCCAAGGCACGCACCTCTGACTTTTCTAATTCATGTGCGTATTGTATAATTATAACTTGCTTAAAAACGGTGATTGAAAACATCGTGAGGAAACCGGCATGCCTGAGAGATGTTTCTTGAAGGCATGTGAAGCCAAGTCAGAGGCCCATGGGCGGCATAAACTCTGACACCAGATTAGTCACTAACCACACGAAAAGAAGAAGACACCAATCCAATGAACACCAACGAACATTCGTCATTTGTTGAATTTGACCATAGAACGAATCCGATTTCATTCGAATTCAAGCGGTATCGAACCCTATTCGTTGCCCTTCGTTGGCGTTCGTCGACTTGACGTGTACGCATCATTAAACAAATTCTCCCATCCGAAATATAGAATGGACCAAATAAATGGTGACAATATTATTAATTCGTCTATCCTTATCTCGCATACTACATCTACGCTTATGTTTCAGATGTTATACCCAGTTCCTATGGCCAAAAACTAATCGTTTTGCTTACCAATGGGAGTATTCTTTATTGCCAAACTGGGTATGAAAATGGACTCGTAAGCTAATTAGCTTTAATAAAATTTTACCTGGGACACCTACTAACGTATGAGAGGATCTACTATGCAAATCTTTGGAGTCCTTGCTTAATTTTTAGTGAAGATACGAGAGTCTTAATTTTAACCAATCAACATAACATAACAACACGCATTATATTCCCCGAAAGTTACGGCAGAGGTGTTTTAGCACACCCTCGTTTCGCTAGTTATGTTTTTAATCCCATGTTATTACATGGGGGCGAGCCTGTTGTCATTAACCGGGCACAAATCCAAACTCCAGGCTGCTACTGACAAATTTCCAATGGAAAAACCCAATAACAACCAATTTAAAAAATTCAACCAATTACGCTGGGTAAATCATAGGAATCAGCCATTAGTAAATCCTGTTCATAACGGGCGTAGGTAATATTGATATAATAAATATGACATAGGTACTAAAATAATCTCAGCAACAGGTAGGCCTGGTTAATTTATCAGTTTATCTCGCAAACATTGATAAAAGTATCCGTGACAACTAGTGATACAGATTCGCGTACAATATTAATTAGTCCTATCGATTTTATCGAAGGCTTCATAATAGCCCCGATTCTGTTGAGCACCGACTAAATTTACATTAAAGTAGGTATTGCTATCCTTTACTTGCCGATAAAATAAGAAAGAGATAGAAGAATATTAGAGCTGTCGAATTAGGCAATAAGATTTTGACTTCATCTGAATATATCCCGCCTAAAAATACGGTGATGTTCAAGAAGTAAACTAGTTTGACAGCTCTAAGAAAATTCCGTCTTTTTTTAACCGACTTCCAAAAAAAGGAGGAGGTACTCAATTCGACTGTTTGTTTTTTGTATGTTTGTTCCGCGATATCTTTACTAATTGTAAACCGATTTTAATGATTATTTTTTGTTTGAAAGAACATTCTTTCGAAATGGTCTCATTTCAATTTGATGAAGATCTGATGAAAAACTTCGGAGATAGACAATGGAACTCCTCAATGACGAACAGTACGCATAATGTGATGATGTGATTATGTTACGAGCAGCGTCTTTATTAGGTCCAACCATGGTTTAATTAAGGCAACTAAAATGTAAAAAATAAAATCGTTTTAACAAAAATAAAACCGACTTCAAAAAACCGAAAATAGGAAAAAATAATTACCTTATTACAAATTAACAGTTTGAGAAGTCGGTACCTTCAATTTGGTTCAGCGTGGATTAGCAGCGACTTCTGAAACTGTTAACTTGTAATATGGTAATTATTTTATTCCTTTTTTCGGTTTTTTGAGGTCGGTTTTATTTTTGTTAAAAAGTTTTTTATTTGTTTTGCATTTTAATAAAAGATGGCAATATTTTTAAATAAGTTTAGTTGGTGCGTACAGTGCGCGTCAAATAACTAGAACCAAGATAGCATCTATTGCCAAACTTGAGAGGTTTACTAGTAGCCACTGAAGAGTTCCACTATCCACCTCCTAGCTCCATCATCAGACCCTGAACACGAAGAACAATCTATTGGACTCATCAAATTGAATCATATGACCCGAACCTTACATAAAGCACGCAGTCCATCTTGGTTTTAGTTATCTAACGCGCACTATAACAGAACCAGTGTCTAATTATTCTAATCAACTTTATTGCTGGAAAAGCCGACCAAAGTCGTGGTATTCACAGATCGAAAATAGAAAAGAAATTGTAAATCTAAGCTCTAAACTGAGGCATAAATATAGCAGTTTGACAGTCTCTATAGAAAATCTGTCAAACCGCCATATTTATTTCCCAGGAGAGTTAACCAACGAATGTGAAACAGGCCATAAGGTTTTTATATTGTGTTTCGTATTTAACTTAGCAATCCCCGTGGACTTTAAGGATCAAAAAACTCTCGAAAATTATCAAAACTGGATTATTTCAGACTTTTTGCAGTATTTTTTTTTGTATCGTGGGTGTTTTAATTTTTAAACGGTTTTAATTGTATATTTCGTATATTTTGCTTCACATTGTAGGTATATTTGTTTGTTTGATTCAAATATTGCGACAGATGTTTCTATTACTTATGCTTAACCGATTCTCCTAAAACTTCGCACACTAATTCAATTCCCATGATAATACAACATTATAATAATTTCAACCTTCAATCTTCAAATCTTGATGCTGTCTGCAAGATGAAACCGAAAATAAAATGAATGAAGGCAATTTGGTCCTTCAAGATTTTTGGTTGTGTATTTTCGTTTAGTGATAGTGCGGAGTGTAATTTGTCTCCAGTAAATAGTTTCTTTGGAATTTACATACAGGGTGTAAACGAAATCATGTAATTCCTTCAAACCTCGTGATATACTACTGACATAGATTAACCCTAAACGGAAGACGTTTGGATTCAATAACAAAAAAAATACATGAAGTAAACATGTGTTCTTAATAGTGCGTCCAAACCTGACGAACGCGCCGCGAATGCGCCGCTCGCGAGCCGCTTGCGAACTGCGCACGTGCATTTAATGTACGTACGAAGCTCCCGAGCCGTTCGCGCGCCGCTCGCGCGCAAGCTACGCGTCGTACGCGAGCGGCGCAGGTGGTGTGCGCGTGCCGCTCGTGGAACCTGCCACCAACGTCTTCTGTTTTTCCTTTTAGTTTTTGTCAGTAATAAAATAGCCGATGCTGCAGCAATTATGCTAACGGCAGTCGTATGGTCCGACATCTTCGGAAGCAAATTCACAATTGAGGCTCATAGTTCAAACACGAAAGAAGCTATGTGCGCACGAACGGCGCGCGAGCCGCGCGCGCGCTGCACGCGCACCCCACTCGAGCCTTGCCGGAGTTGCACTAGAGCGGCGCACCAAACGTACGCTGTAACTGCACGCGAGCAGCACGCGCGCAGTTCGCAAGCGGCTCGCGAGCGGTGCATTCGCGGCGCATTCGGCAGGTCTGGACGCAGCATAACGTGAGGCAATTTAGCGCCCCGAGCGAATTGCACGGCTATCGCTCGCCGCGCGTTCATTTAACTCGGGGCGCTAAAATGCTTCACGTTGAGAACACAATGTTCACTTGTTGTAATTTTTTTTATTGTGTCCAAGGGTATCCCGAACAGGGTTATTCTATGTCAGCAGAACATCACAAGGTGTGAAGGAATTACATACGTGATTTCGTTTATACCCTGTATGTAAATTCCAAAGAAACTGTTTACTGTAGACAAATTACACTCCGTACTATCACTAAACGAAAATACACAACCTAAAATCTTGAAGGACCAAATTGCCTTCAGACTTGTATCAACGTTGCGGGCTATGAAAATAATAAATGTTCGTATCACGTAGCCTTCGCCCGCGGCCAGGATCCCGTGGACCACTGAAGTGTGTAACAATCTTTATTGCTTGGTGTCTCACAAACACCACTTGATGATACCCTCGGCAATCGTAGGTATTCAGTTACTTAGACCTTATATTATAGAACATCTTTTGGTGTGGAAAAGGAACGTTTTTGGTTTTTCCTATTTCACGGTGATCACGGCAATTTAAATGTTGCTCAACGAATCTTCTTCTTTCTTCTTTTCGTGTGGTTAATGACTAATCTGGTGTCAGAGTTTATGCCGCCCATGGTTTGACTTGGCTTTACATGCCGTTGAAAAATATCAGGCGTGCCGGTTTCCTCACGATGTTTTCCTTCACCGTTTTTAAGCAAGTGATAATTATACAATACGCACATGAATCCGAAAAGTCAGAGGTCCGTGCCTCGGGTTCGAACTCGAGACATTTGACTTGGCAACCCGACGTTTACACCACTAGGCTATCATTGCTAAAAAAATGTCTAATCTAAAATTAAGGTATTGAAACCTCCTCATAGCAAGGACGAGATAATTTCAGATAAAATTAGATTATCACACTCATGGGGCCCAAACGTGTTACTATTTCTTTGCACATATTCAGGCTATATAATTTGCGCAAATATCTAGGCTTGTAAAGGTTCTGGCTTAAAACCACTGTTCCAATTGTTCGCTTCAGACTCATCATCCCGCTGCCCTTATCCCACACTATGTGGGGTCGGCACAACACGTATTCCTCTTCCATTCTCCTCTATCAGCCGTCATCTCAGTACTCACTCCTTTCTTACCCATGTCATCCTTCACACAATCCATCCATATTTTCTTTGCCTTACCTCTATTTGTATATCCATCCACATTCATATTTAACACTCTTCTAGTAACATGACTTCGTTCGCTTCGAACTAATATAAATATATATCGTGGGGAAACCTGCACACCTAATAGGGCTCCATAAAGTTCTCGATGGTGTGTGTAGTCTGCCAACCCACACCAGGCCACCGTGGTGGACTAAGGCCTAAACCCTTCTTATTCTAAGAAGAGAGCTGTGCCCAGCAGTGGGGATAGTAATGGGCTGATTATGTTTTTTTATGATGATATCACACCTAGGGCTGCCTCGTTGGTATAGTGGTCGCAAGTGCGACTTCTGAGCATGGGGTCCTGGATTCGATCCCCAGGTTGGGCAAAGTGTTATTGGGTTTTACCATTAGGAATTTCTCAGTAGCAGACCTGTGTCTGGATTTGAGGCCGGTTAATGGCAATAGGCTCGCCCCCTATTACATGGGACTTAAACGTAACTGGCGAAACGAGGGTGTACCAAAAAAACACCTCTGCCAAACCCTTCGGGGATAAAAGGCGTGATATTATGTTATGTTATGTTATCACAAAGAAAGAAGGAATCACATCGACATCATCATAACATCGATGTATGTCCTTCTAGGACGTCCTCTACCGGCGTTCCCATTAACATCCGCCTTATAAATTTCGTTTGTTAATCGCCGTTCACTCATACATCGATGTTATTGGTGATGTTCTTCACAAAGGTCAGGTGCGTAGTACTCTCAACCGGCGTGCGTGTATGACAAGATGTATGAATGTGGATGAAGCGAAAGGGGTATGTAAGAGTCGTAGCATGTGGCGTTCTATAGTTTCTGCCTACCCCCATGGGAAAAAGGCGTGAGTTTATGTATGTATGTATGTATCATCATAACCGCTGACTAAAATAATGACAGTCCATATTGTGTATCAATCAACTCTAATTTTCAACCCAAAGAAAAAGCGAAAACAAAAATATACGACGTATTCAAACAAAGTAACTAAGTTATCATAAGAATGAAATACATAAATGTCACGCATCTAACATATCCTATGAGGATAAAAGCTTCAGATGAGTTGCTACGTTAGAGTTCCGTCGCAATAAAGAACAACAAACAATCGTCGATAGTATCGCCTCAAGGGGTGAAGCTCTACTTATGGAGCGTCCACACCAAGCCTACAAAGGCCGCCGAAGGCCGACGAACGAAAAGTACCTTCGTCATTTGTTGAATTTGACCTTGTAAATCGTTCTGCCTAGCCTTTTCCCAACTATACTGGCCTGCAAAAATAAGTATCACACTTTTAAAATTGCTATATCTTTTTAGGTACACAAGATATATTTTCGAAACAAAAAGGACTCAAAAAAGAGTTTAACTTTGTTACTATAGTTTCAAAGAAAGCTGATAAAAATTGCTATAAAACGTTTTTTATTTTAAATCTCTAACTTCTATAGTTTAGAAAAAATTGAAATTTTAAAAGTGTGATACTTATTTTTGCAGGCCAGTGTATTTGGGGTCAGCTTCCAATCTTACCAGATGCGGCAGAATACCAGTATTCTACACGGAACGACTCCCATCAGACCATACCACCACATTATCAACGAAATAAATAACATTCGCCTCGCTCATAAACTGCATAGAGGTAACTAGTACTTGTCGTGGCCCATTCATAAAACGAAACTTGAAAAAAATAAAAAGAGCTTGTATTCACTCCACTCATTCATGTGCGGAAAACCGTAAAAAATCCTTTCAGTAAACGTCACTTTCCTTCACCGCATCAGAATTATAATTGCTTTTCACAACTTAAATACGTTTCCGTAACCCGGAATTGTTTGTACTGTATAATATTACTTTATATTTTCAGCCGTATATTCAATATTTTGTGTATTTTAAGTGACATCTTCCGCGTCAAAGTATTTTTTGATTTATTTTCTTCTAAACACAACGTCAGGTGAGCTAAACATTTTTCTTTTGGATTTCGTAGAGGTTTTCGTAAATCCGTAGGGAGGGTGATGTTTTTCTCGCATATGTAAGGTATAATATTGTTTTCATGTTCTTTGCTATCCAACGAGCTCAACCCGTCAACTGATTCTGGTAATAATTGAGGTCTCAATTGTTTTTTATCGTTTACACCTAAAAACAAGTTGTAAACATAATTTGTGTAAAAGTCTTTTTAAACTGCCTCGTTGGTCTAGTGGTGGGAAGCGTGACCGCTGATTGTCAGGTCCTGGGTTCGATCCCCAGGTCGGGCAAAGTGCAATTGGGTGTTTCCGTGTAGAATTCCTCAGTAGCAGCCCGGAGTTTGGATTTGTGCCCGGTGGATGGCAATAGACTCGCTCCCTATTACTTAGGACTTCAACATAACTGGCGAAATGAGGGTGTTACTATACACCTCTGCCCAGCCCTTCGGGGAGAACAAGGCGTGATGTTATGTAATGTATTTTTAAAAGAAATTACTTGGTCTTAACACTTAACGATCATGTGTTGTGTAAAATATTTCAAACAATTCTTATAAAGATCTACATACATGTTTGCTACTTAAAGTATGCATATTTTTGTAATATTTTTTTCGAAAAGACATCTGTTACTTGTAGAATACATGTTTTATACCTAGGTGTAAACGAAGGGTAAAGGGTAGGTATCATAGTAAATTATCTTAATGCGTGTCACGTTAAATTCGACCTAACAGCTGATATAAAAGTGTGTATACAACGTGTTACAAAAATACCCCCAAAGCCGAAAGGAGGTTAAAGGTCCCTTGTAAAGAGTATATTGGCAATATTTGAAAACAGTAGTATAACCCAAAAAAAAAGAATTCGAATAAAACATAAAACATAATCATCATTGAAACGCAACCCTGAAAACATAAAACTAAAGAGTAGACTACCCAGAAAGTTATTTACATTCTTATCTAATTTCCTCTGAGAGGTAAATAACAACAACCATAAAAGACTACTTGATTATTTATATTTTTCATGGGGAATTATGTAACACGTTGCATATACAGGGTGTAAACGAAATCATGTAATTCCTTCAAACCTCGTGATGTATTGCTGACATAGATTAACCCTGCACGGGCCACATTTGATATCAATTAACAAAAAAATGACAAGAAGTAAGCATGTGTTCTTAATGTGATACATTTAGCGCCCCGAGTTAAATGACCGCACGACGAGCGATAGCCGCGCAATTCGCGCGGGGCGTTAAAATGCCGCGTGTTAAGAACACAAATGTTTACTTCCTGTAATATTTATTTTATTGAATCCAAAAGTATCCCGTGCAGGGTCAATTTAATTCACCAGTACATCACAAGGTTTGAAGGAATTACATGATTTTGTTTATAACACCCTGTATACGTAACAACACCATCAGGCTTGATCAAGTAACTAGAACGCAATATTCGAGTAGGTTGGGTCCAATCTGTTACTCAATTAATCTGTTCGTAGAGTGGGCGTGGCATTGAAATCACTATAGAGCCTTTGACAACAGTTTTATATAATTACTTGATGGTTGGAACTATATTAAAAATATTAGGTCCTTACCTATGAAATTGGCGTTTTTTTCTCACAAATAGAGAACCTCGTCACTTCTATGATTTAAAATATTCATCAATTGCTTGATATTATATCGTATAACGACCATCATAGACAACTACCAATAGTAAAAGAACCTTATTACTTATAGTTTTCTAAACATAAAAAATACCTTAAATATGACTCCCCTTTTTGTCAGCAGAAATGACCACTATTTTTGTTTTAACTTTGCCAAAACTTTTTTGTCGCATAATTAATCTAAGTGGCATACGTTATCTTAGTTTTTAAACATTAGTGCATAAAAGTTTTAAAACATTAGTGTTCGTAGTTGTTAAATAAATTAAGAAAATGTTAGTATGAAAAATGTAACTTCTTTAAAATTCTCCATACAAAACGCTGATTTCATAGGTAATGACCTAATATAAACGAGATAGGCAACAAAAGACGTTAATATTGTGTTTCATTATAGCTGGTTCCATTTTGTGTAATTAATTACATAAATTATTGTTTAACGGTGTTTCATAAATTTTGCAATTTGTTAGAATTACCGCCAACATTAATTTATAAAATTGTCTAATCTGTTTTTGTATTGTAATTTTCGTGAGACACGTTCATATTTCTGATGGCACGCGGCGGATTGAGTTCGACTCGCGACCTTGCCGCGTGTTCAGCTCATGACCCGTTTGAGACCTAAGCTAGTCGGACAATCCCGAATGTACGTGAATAAACAAACCGTTATCAATCATAAATGTCTAACCTATCTTCCTATTATTCACTAATCTATTTGTTCTGCCTAACCTTTTCCCAACTATGTTGGGTTAGCTTCCAGTCTAACCAAATGCGGCCGAATACCAGTAATTTACACGGAGCAACTGCCATCAGACCTCTGCAACCCAGTTACTAAACAATGCCGATATCCTAAGGTTAGACCGGTTGTCAGACTTTCGGGCTTCTGATTTCCCGTAACGACTGTCACAGGTATTCGTATGATACCCGGGACCGACGTTTAACTTGCTCTCCGAGGCACGGAGGGGTCTCGATGTGTAACGAACGGTCAGGTATCCACAGACTGTGGCCAGCGGGCGGCGGGTTAGGAAACCCGCCGCCCGACCAGTAACAGGCCCGAGAAGGCGGCGCGCTGTGCTCCGTGCGCGCTTCTCAGGAGGATGTGGGGCAAGGCTCCACAGAGGAGAGGTCCGCCGAAGGTTGGCGTACCGGGACCTGCCGGGGATACGGTGCATACTTTTGCGAATCCCGCGACCCCGGCCGAACGGTCAGGAGAAGGAACACTTGGTTTTTAGCCGGGGCAGACCCCCTCGCCTTCCCCGGGCGAGGAACATCCATGAGGATTTTTCAAAGATAAAAAAATATAAAAAAATAAGGTATCCACAGACTGACCGTGGCAAGCGCAGTTTAACCTCGCAAATTGGTGAATCTGCGTGGTTTGGTAATTAGCCACGAGCACCTCTGTACAGTACCTAATCTATTTACTTACCACTTTTCCAATACGATTTATTAATCAAACACTATATACAAACTATCCTGTTGCTAACAAAATAGCTTTTTTTTAGGTCGGTGAATGTCTTAAGTTTTGAAGTAACACCCAAGAGAGCCATTCCTTTTCTCCGCCAAATCGTACTTACAGTATGTGATTTGCGGTTCCATACAAGTTACTTTTAAAAGGAACATTACGAAACTTTAAGCTAGTCAACTTTATAAATATCTTATCTTTAGTCATCCCTGAGGGCGACATGACATGCAACAATTTTACCGTCTAGGATTCCACAGACCGAGTTGGACGAGTCTCAGGTCTAATTAATTAAATAATTTGTTTCTAGTTTAACTCAATAATGGATATAAACATGATATTACAAAATTAGTTTTGAAATACCTATTTGGTCCACTTCAATATATGAAATTATTTATCACATATTTACTGACCCAACACAATTGAGGACCATTCACCGATTGGAAATTATTGTTTCAAAGAGACATTCTCGTAATTGAAAACGTTACAAAAGGCTCTGTTTCATGAACTCCCAAAATGAAGCTTTGAAGTTTATTTATGTACTTATTTCAATTTGGTATTGAATCATATTTAAATTAAATAAAGGATATTATTTACTATGTTCTCTGTCGACCACTCAGGGCTGTAATTAGGCATAGACTAATAGGCTGTAGCCAAGGGGCCCGCAACACAAAAAAAAGTGTAGATTTACAATATGTTATTTAATTTTTTATAATTGAAATACCGATTTTTATTAATAAATAATGTTATTTATTGTGAATTTTAATTCCTTTCAATGATATATTCTCATTAATTGGCGAATTTACGAATTAATCCCTCTCCCCCGCCCCTCCTAATTGTATAGGGCCAACACGTCTCTATTAAAACATAAATGTTTAAATTGCCATTGAAACTCAACAATATTTACAACTCCGTCGAATACAGCGAAACAAAAATATTATATAACAAATGGTTTTAATTGAATAACCTATAATTATGACCTCCGGGAATCAATTTCAATGTCTGCAATTCTGTCAGTAACAGGAATAAAATACGGAGCGATTTTAAATTAAATCTCAGTTCGATTGAACCATGACAAAACATTATTAACATTTCAATATTTATTTTAAATATTCTCTGAAAATATTAATAGGTTTTTATAATGAAACCCTCAATACTATTTTTTAGTTACGTATAGAGCTTTTTTCTGATTCTGAGGCTGCATCCTAATTTCAGCTGGTCAGTGAAAGTGGGTATCTTGTATGTACCTTTAGGACTCTTTTATGACCAAATACTCAAACGCTCACGTAAATCTCGCGCTGTCACTGTGTGTGTGAAGGCGAAATGACAGTGACAGCGAGAAATTAACGGAAACTTAAAATTGAGTAGCATTTGAGTTTTTGACCACAGATGAATGCAAGAAATCTGAAACAAATTATAAATTGGCCCCAGCCAGTCTCATCAGTCATCAGTCGGTACGGTACAGCAGTGATAGCTTTGTGGTGCAACCGTCGGACTGCCAAGTCATAGGTCTCGAGTTCGAACCCAAGGCACGCACCTCTGACTTTTCGGATTCATTCATTGTGTATATTGTATAATTATCACTTGCTTAAAAACGGTGAAGGAAAACATCGTGAGGAAACCGGCATGCCTGAGAGATAGTTCTCAACGGCATGTGAAGCCAAGTCAGAGGCCCATGGGCGACATAAACTCTGACACCAGGTTAGTCACTAACCACACGTAAAGAAGATCAGTCGGTAACGGTTAAAGTATAAATGCACCTTTACGTTTGAAATGGAAAAAAAAAGTGAAACATACATGTAAATTCTTTTATCAATCGGAGCGTATTGATTTGTTTTCTACGATACAATTTGATTGATAGCCAACTGGAGCACAATATTTCCATTTCAAGTACCATGTGGTACCTTATATACCTACGTAGAAATAAAATCAAGATTCTTTTTTTTATGGAGGTACTGTCAGTAAGGAATAAAGGCCTGTCATTGATCGGCTTTATGTATAGCCCCGTTTACACTTTGACAAGTATAAAAAAACTATTGTAAAATAAATGAAGCAAAGGCAGTGTCTAAATAGGAGCATAATTATTTACTTCTATTTTTAATTTGACTATTTAAAGTACGCCCTATAAGGTCTATGTTTAGCAGTGGTCGTTACTGGGTTAGCTGGAAATGGGTAGAATCGTATCAGTACCCTGTATAACAGAGGAAGTTTGAAAGTAGTGGCAATGACTAAAAAGTTGAGGAGTAATAGGTTAGCGTGGTATGGACATGGTATGCGGAAGGAAGGAAGTCATGTCACTAGAAGGGTGTTAAATATTGGGTCCCCACCTAAGAAATTGGCGTTTTTTTCTCACAAATAGAGAACCTCGTCACTTCTATGATTTAAAATATTCATCAATTGCTTGATATATATATATCGAATAATGACCATCATAGACAACTACCAATAGTAAAAAAACATTATTACTTATAGTTTTCTAAACATAAAAATTACCTTAAAAATGACTCCCCTTTTTGTTAGCAGAAATGACCACTATGTTTGTTTTAACTTAGCCAAAACTTATTTTTGTCGCATAATCTAAGTGGCATACGTTATCTTAGTTTTTAAACATTAGTGCATAAAAGTTTAAAACATTAGTGTTCATAGTTGTTAAATAAATTAAGAAAATGTTAGTATGAAAAATGCAACTTCTTTAAAATTCTGCATACAAAACGCTGATTTCATAGGTTGATTACCTAATATAAATGTGGATGGATATACAAGTAGAGATAGGCTAAAGAAAAGATGGATGGATTTTGTGAAGGATAATATGGGTACAAAAGGAGTGAGTACCGAGATGACGGCTGATAGAGGAGAATGGAAGAAGAATGTAATGTCGACCCCATCTAGTGTGGGATAAGGGCAGGGAAATGATGATCCTCTATCTTCCTCCTAGCCTTTTCCCAATTATGTTGGGGTCAGCTTCCAGTCTAACCAGATGTGGCCTAATACCAGTATTTTACATGCGAGCGACTGCCATCAGACCTCCGCAACCCAGTTACTGGGCAATGCCGATATCCTAAGGTTAGACCGGTTGTCAGACTTCCGAGCTTCTGACTACCCTTAACGACTGTCATAGGTATTCGTATGACACCCGGGACCGACTGTTTAACGTGCTCTCCGAGGCACGGAAAGGTCTCGATGTGTAACAAATGTTCATCCATCCACGGACTGACCGCGGCAAGCGTAGCTTAACTTCACATATCGTATGATCGGCGCGGTTGTTATGATGATCCTGTCTAATACTCATAATATCAAACCGTGATCACTGGACCAAACCTTCACGCCAAGCGAAGTAATTATGGCAAATATCCCCCAGGACTAATGGCCTGATTCAATGTAAGAAGCCATTATGGTTAGTGGTCGACGTTTCTCGCTGACATAGTTATAGATATGGATGGACATAGATTATAACAATGATCCTTTTCTTCGATATAACCGAGATATAATAGAAATGATCGGGAAATTCACATAAGATTGTTCTTTTTCCAAACCATTGTGGCGGCATCTATCACACCACATGCAAACTACGCAGCACGACGATTGTGTAGCAGACTACAGCGACAACAAATGACAGCTCTCATATGAAATGTCAAAAATCCTGCATCGCGATATCAAGATCTGACACGGAGTTAATATACAAAGTTATTCGGAAAGGGGGTACTAAGCCGCGAGCCACCTAAAGTATCACTGATGACTATTTTAAAGCAAGTGTTAAAATTTCAAAATTCGATAATTTTTATTTGCATGAAAAAATATTTTAATTCAAGGTTTTAAAAAAACAAAAAAACTGCTTTAGTTATGAATTCAGAAAATTAATTTTCTAATCCGTGACCCCAAATATGACCTAAATTGTAAAAACAGCTGATCATAGCTATGGACAGATAGATTTTAGCATAATTTTTACGAAATCTTTAAAAAGCTATTTCTCTTAAACTATCGAGTTTTGGGGAAACTTGTAGAACAAAAGTTATCCATTATTATGGGTACTTTAACACCATTTTGGCTTAGTACCCCTTTTCCGACTTCTTCCTCTTAGCCTTTTCCCAATTATCTTGGGGTCAGCTTCCAGTCTAACCAGATGCGGCTGAATACCAGTATTTTACACGGAGCGACTGCCATCAGACCTCCGCAACCCAGTAACTGGGCAATGCCGATATCCTAAGGTTAAACCGTTTGTCAGACTTTCGGGCCTCTGACTACCCGTAACGACTGTCATATGTATTCGTATGACACCCGATTTGATGATGATGTTTATTCAGTAAAATATGCATATTTTATTTTAAAGCTGATATCCTCTCAAACTAACAAACCATCTTAATATTTTTATCCACAAAACAATTTACCCCCTTTCCGACTAACCTTGTTTATACATGTTCCCAACATCAATCGTTGGGCAGTAGCCCGCCAGGCATAAGACCCGCCTGGTAGGAGGATCCTCCCTTTTCGTTGGAGGAACACCACTCATCTCATCTCCACACCATCATAATTTCCTGCATAATTTAGTAAAGTCGACTCAAGTAATGTCTGTTAATGTTTTTTCCACCTGCTATACTACATTTGTCTGACTATCCTATCAAAAGCCTGGTTAAAAGTCAGGCAATGGATGAAAATGTTTTTCACTTTTATTTTTGCTAGACTTAAATCTTGTAAATGATAAATAATTTTTATTTCTGTAAATAAATCTGTTACAGACACTATTACTAATCAATGTTTTGTTTTTTTTAAAACTAGATGTCGCCGATATTTTCCTATACATCTAGCTCTGGGAAGAAATGTCGAAACAAACTCAGAGGTCGGTCTCTTTTAAAGTTCAGACATTGTAGTATAAAAACTATGCGAGTGTGACAATGTAGTGTTAATATTCCATTAATGATCATTAAATATGTTTTCACACTTGACCACTTTGTGCTAAGTGTTTATTCCCGGTAATAATATACCGGTAAACATTAATATCGGTCGTGAAGAAGGCATTATGATAATTGCTTCGGTAAAGGTTTTCCATTGAACGACGTTTGCATGAGACTGAAGGGATTTAGAAAAAGAACGCGGTGAGCAAATGGATTATGGTAATCCTTGTGTGGGATTTTTTATAAAAGTACCTACCTATAAAAAATCATGTGTAAGGAGAACTCACTCCAGAGGGTTCCGCACCGATCAATTAATACGTAAAACATATTAAAATATATTCTGGCCTATTCAGTTTGCTTAACCTTTTAAGCGCGTGGCTAAATATCAATTGCCGTGCCCCTAGTGCGCGACTACAAATCGATAAAATAATACCAACAATAAATATATTAAGCTTTTTCAATACTTAGAGCTATGAAACAATTTTAAGTTATTGTTGTAAATCATATCTCTATTGAATAATCGTTTGTTGTACCACGCAGTTCATAGGACGAAAATAGAACAAAAAAACCATGCATGTTCTCTGTCGCAGAAATACGACACGCGCGGTAGGGGCACGGAAATATTTGTCGCAGAAATGCGACTCAAGCGGTTAAAAGGTTAATAATATAAAGTCGCTAGTCAGTCAGGCTTTTAAATCGAGCCAGTACTAGTGTTTTCTGTACGTTAACGCCCGTACCAGAGTAAGTATATACTTTACCAATTCAACTGGGTTTAAGGACATGTGGATATGACAAGAGCTTATCAAGCGTCTTTTTAAAGCGCAGTATGAACTATACGTTACGTTGTAAACGCACCTAATTTCGCTAAATGTTTCCGCTGCAAGACTTGTTAGGATGCCTGGTCTGTCTCTGTTTAAGACTGCATCTATCTGTTCTAAGCTTAGAATCTGAACAGGACAAGCTATAGAGCATGTCTATGGAAATTATGAACAGTATGTAGTTATCAACTGACGTACGCATTATTTGCATTAGCATTTTGTGGTTGAACTGTCACGAGTCGCGGTAGCTAACAAATGCTACCGCCAAAAAAAAAAGAGTGAAAAAACTTAGCAAGAAACGGACGGACGGACAGCAGTGTGAACCTAAGGACTTTCTTTGGTAGTTTTTGGTACAGAACCCTGACGGGTGTTAAAAATGTTCCGGAACAAAAATAGTCATGTTTATAATTACATTTTATACTGCTGAGCATGGGGTCCTGGGTTCGATCCCCAGGTCGGGCAAAGCGTTATTGGATTTTTCCATTAGGAATATCTCAGGAGCAGGCCGGACTCTGGGTTTGTGCCCGGTTAATGACAACAGGCTCACCCCCTATTACATGGGACTTAAACATAACTGGCGAAACGAGGGTGTACTAAAACACCTCTGCCGTACCCTCCTGGGAATACAAGGCGTGATGTTATGTTATAATTATTTTTCAATAGATTACAAAATACGCAATACTCCAAGGATACCAATACACAAGTTGTATAAAACCTTTTTCTATTAATTTTAAACGGAAGAAGCGCTCTAGTTCTTTCAATAAAGTAAGAAGCTTTGAAACTAGTACCTACTCAATAAAATACTCGGCAATAGGTCCCTGGATGACCAGGATTAACGTCCAGTAGTTTACCACCGAGTCACCTGCCTCGTGTGGCAATAGCTTGCTTTTACTTAAAACATGTCTAAAGTGGTCTTAAACTTTACTACTTCCGTTTAACCTGTATATTACTTTTACTCCAATAAAACTGTGAAATGTGAGACAGATGTTTATTTCTTTCTTCCTATCATGTTGCCACGAGCTATATGAGAATAGCTCATGCTGTGGTGTTAAGATTAGGCAGTCAGCAAGGATGGTAGCGGGGCTGACTGTCCAAGGTGCGCCGAGCGTATCTTCACTCGTGGAGACTCTTTTAATGCACCACAAATATTTTTCTTGAAAGCCAACAATCTGTAATTAACCGTAATGTATACTAATATTATAAAGCTGAAGAGTTTGTTTGTTTGTTTGAACGCACTAATCGCAGGAACTACTAGTTGGAATTGAAATATTTTTTTGTGTTGGGTAGTCCATTTATCGAGGAAGGTTAGAGGCTATATATATTAGAGATATATATATACATATAGAGAGAGAGAGAGAGAGCTATATATATAGATAGACCAATAGGAGCGGAGCATAAATGAAAAATGTTGCAAAAACAGGAAAAATATCCACCCGTGCGAATCCGGGACGGGCCGCTAGTTAGATCATATGTGGTAAGTGCAATACTATCGCTGTTCTACGGGTACAAGTCAAAATCCTGTTTTAAAAAAAGCCGTATACAGTTCTTCTTTTCCACCCTAACCTAAAGTAATAGGTGCCTATCGACGTTATAAATAAAGGAGCTTTTTATTCGAGTACCTACAGCATAGATAATATACTACATAGTGGTAACCTACAGTGTCAAAAAATATCATAATATTTTTATGATATTTTTTGACTGTCCAGTCAACATCAAAAGTGATAGCCCGGAAGCCGACTGCAAGAAACACTACCTTATAAAAAAATAGAAAATACCTACTCTGAAGGGGTAGCTGACTTTTAGTAGCTTCAACTGCTTTTGGTCGGCCGCGGCTTAACTTGTCAAATTTTGCGCAACAGAAAAAAAGTGGTGCAAAAATTCATCAAAAAAAACCTCATCGAAAAATAGAATGAAACTTGTATTGATAGGATAGAGATCTTTTGAGGACAGTAAAAAAAGTGGTCGGGCAAATCCTGTGTTGGCAGGTTCTTGTGTCCGACCGAATTTGTGGTACCACGTGACAGCTACATTTTACCTCATCGAAAAATTGAATGAAAAAAACGGATTTTAATAGCTAAATTAAACCTGTTGACGTATGCCTTGGTCGGCCTCACCTTAGTCTGGCAGTTTTAGCAGTCCGACCACATTTATAAAAAAATATATTTTAATTTTAATTTAACAAGGTCCTAAATAAATAAGTGCGTGGAGGGCTTAGAGGGTTTTACAAAAACAAAACATTGAGTTCTAATTTTTATGCTTAAATCTAAATTATACAACAACGTTTTTAATTTGTTATTATTTATATTAATAATCACAACCACGCAAAATAGGCGCAAATAGAGTCGTCGAGTTGCGGAAAATAGCCTCTGTTACCATTACCATTATTAATAATCATAATCATTTTCGGAGTCGAAGTCTGACGAACTTTCCCCAGACTCCGACTTATCAATGGTTATGTCTCCGACTCGCAAAGGAGTCATGTGTCCATCGAACCATTTGATTTTATACATTTCATCTGCTAATGTCCAGCCACACTGTGTTGCATCAAATTTGATGCAACTGGATTCTGCGGCACACTGCCACATTGAATTTACGAACGCCGTTCGTAATATTTTTTGTTTTATGGTGCTCCAACATGGGGGTATATTGCCGGAATCAAAATTTTGTATTTTTTAAAATAATTTTGCACGTTGTGACACTGTTGAATACTTTTTTTTTAACAACTGTACTCTCGCTTCGTTCACGGTTTTGCATATTTTCATTCCGTACATTTCGCATGTGTATTTTTGAATCAAGTCCGAGGTTTCATCTATTTCATATGCAAAACCGTGAACGAAGCGAGAGTACAGTTGTTAAAAAAAAGAATTCAACAGTGTCACAACGTGCAAAATTATTGAAAAAAATACAAAATTTTGATTCCGGCAATATACCCCCATGTTGGAGCACCTTAAAACAAAAAATATTACGAACGGCGTTCGTAAATTCAATGTGGCAGTGTGCCGCAGAATCCAGTTGCATCAAATTTGATGCAACACAGTGTGGCTGGACATTAGCAGATGAAATGTATAAAATCAAATGGTTCGATGGACACATGACTCCTTTGCGAGTCGGAGACATAACCATTGATAAGTCGGAGTCTGGGGAAAGTTCGTCAGACTTCGACTCCGAAGATGATTATGATTATTAATAATGGTAATGGTAACAGAGGCTATTTTCCGCAACTCGACGACTCTATTTGCGCCTATTTTGCGTGGTTGTGATTATTAATATAAATAATAACAAATTAAAAACGTCGTTGTATAATTTAGATTTAAGAATAAAAATTAGAACTCAATGTTTAGTTATTGTAAAGCCCTCTAAGCCCGCCACGCACTTATTTATTTAGGACCTTGTTAAATTAAAATTAAAATATTTTTTTTTATAAATGTGGTCGGACTGCTAAAACTGCCAGATTAAGGTTAGGCCGACCAAGGCATACGTCAACAGGTTTAATTTAGCTATTATAATCCGTTTTTTTCATTCAATTTTTCGATGAGGTAAAATGGAGCTGTCACGTGGTACCACAAATTCGGTCGGACACAAGAACCTGCCAACACAGGATTTGCCCGACCACTTTTTTTACTGTCCTCAAAAGGTCTCTATCCTATCAATACAAGTTTCATTCTATTTTTCGATGAGGTTTCTTTTGATGAGTTTTTGCACCACTTTTTTTTCATTTGCGCAAAATTTGCCAAGTTAAGCCGCGGTCGACAAAAAGCAGTTGAAGCTACTAAAAGTCAGCTACCCCTACAGAGTAGGTATTTTCTATTTTTTTATAAGGTAGGGTTTCTTGCAGTCGGCTCCCGGACTATGATGTTTGCTTAATATTTCGAAAGTGTTTTATGAACAAAACACGCCATTTATGTTTTTTACTGGTAACTAATAGTATAAAATTATCTAAAGAAGTATTATGAAACAAAATAAACAAATTAACTCCACAGCAAATTAATATCGAAATTCCAAGATATTGATTGACTTTTGCTGTCGACCGTATACCTTTTGCTTAACCTTGAATTCGAATCTAAAACCTCAAAGTTCACAACTTTACTCCCTGCTTCTAGACAAATGAGGTGACATTTGACCTGTACTTCATTAGTGAGGTACAAGAGACAAAGTTTAGGTCAACGACCATTGAGATATCGGACCTCTTTCTAGTTATTTTAACTTTGAGTGTAGGGCCAAGGTCTGCAACGCTGGAGTCGATCCCTACAAAAAAATACAGACTTATATTTACATGTAAGGAAAATGTTCTGCACATCTGGCTGCATCTTCGTTAGTCAATATAAAATATTAATTTTGACTATTACATACCAACATCAGTAGTGTATTATAACGTTAACTATGGTCACAGACAATTAAATAATCCCCTGATTTTGTGAGTGTATACAAGTTTAGTCGGTAAGGGGGTACTAAGCCGCGGCTCACTGATGAAAGAATCCAGAAAATGGAGCTTCTAATCCGTGACCCCAAATATGACCTAAAATGTAAATACAGCTGATCATAGTTGAGGATAGATAGAATTTAGCGTATTTTTATGAAATCTGTGAACAGCTATTTCTCTTAAACTAATGACTTTTGGGGAAAGTTGTAGAACAAAAGTTATCCATTATAATGGGTACTTTAAGACCCTTTCGGCTTAGTACCCCCTTTCCGACTAACCTTGTATTAGCGGCAATAAACATAAGATAATTAGCCCATTACTGCCCCACTGCTGGGCACGGGCCTCTTCTCAGAATGAGAAGGGTTTAGGCCTTAGTCTACCACTCCGGCCTGGTGCGGATTGGCGGACTACACACACCATTGAAAACTTTATGGAGCCCTCTCAGGTGTGCAGTGGCATTACCACCCGAAATAACTTTGTTACAGTTTGGTGCAGTGGCTGAGCGATCGGCTTCTGCGCTACGGGTCGTGGGTTCGATTCCCGCACGGAACAAATATTTGTATGGCCTGCAGATAGTTGTTCCGGGTCTGGATGTTTGTGAGTGTGAAGATTTGTGTTTATAAACGCACCTACGATACAGGAGAAATTCTAGTGTGGGGCAACGTTTTTTTAAGAAAAAAAAAACATCTCGATTTTCGATTTTTAATAAGAAGAAAGAAAGAAAATTAATTTATTCAACCAAGAACACAATGACAGCATAAATAAAATAAAATAAAGAAAGAAAGAACAATATAAAAAGAATTAAACATACACATTTTATGCTATCAATACAATGTCAACATTTACAATCATAAGCTTTGGAGTCATTGGCGCTCTTAAAAATACTATTTATTTAATCTAATAGCATCAAAAGCCAGTGTAATTTAAAACGACCTGTTGAGTGTACACTGAATCAAGCCAGAGCGCTCTGAAGAGATAAATTACACGTTTCGCTTACAGACTCAGTCCAAAACGTCGGAAAAAGATTAACAAAGTCATTAGGTACCTTAAAAAAATAAGAGCTTCGAATGAAACCTCGTTCCAATAAGTAAGTAATCCACTTAACTTGTGAACGGAAAAATAAAATATTTATTGTTTATTCTCTCTAAGTTAGATATTTTTTGTTTATACCGAGATGTTGCTAGAACAATTAACAGAGGTATTAAAAAAATCAACTAAAATTAAAAGATTAACTGCCTCGTTGGTCTAGTGATGAAAAGCGCGACTGCTGATCGTGAGGTCCTGGGTTCGATCCCCAGGTCGGGCAAAGTGTTATTGGGTTTTTCCGTGTGGAATTCCTCAGTAGCAGCCCGAAGTTTGAATTTGTGCCCGGATTACATGGAACTTAAACATAACGGTGGAATGAGGGTATAACTATACACCTCTTCTTTTTTTTTCTCGTTGGAAAATCCTCATCGATGCCCTCGCCCGAGGAAGGCGAGGAGGTCTGCCGGACTCTTACCGGCTAAAAACCAACGGTGTTCCTTCTCCTGACCGTTTGGCCGGGGTCGCGGGATTCGCAAAAGCATGCACCGCAACCCCGGCAGATCCCGGTCCGCCAACCCATGGCGGACCTCTCCTCTGTGGGGCCTTGCCCCGCGTCCTCCTGAGAAGCGCGCACGGAACACGGCGCGCCGCCTTCTCGGGCCTGTTACTGGTCGGGCGGCGAGTCCCCAAACCGCCGCCCGCTGGCCACACACTAAGGTGGCTGGAGGTCGTCGCGTACGCGCGCCCTCCGGCGCCCGGTGCGTATGGCGCGGGAAGGGAGTAGAGCACACCGCTCCCTCTCCCTCTCCGCTTCCTCTTTGGTCGCCATCACCCCCTCACAAAAGGAAGCGATGGCTTCCCACGCAGTCTCGCTCCCGACCATGGACAGTACCACGGCCGGAAGCGAGAGGTCACCGCCGACCGCCGCGACTAGTTCGCGGCGCTGCGACCCCCAAGCTGTACACGCCAGCGTGTGCAGCGCCGTGTCCTCGGGGCAGTCGCAGTGGTGACAACCGGGCGTCTGCTCCCGGCCTATGCGACACAGGTACTTCCCGAAACAGCCATGTTCCGAGAGCACCTGCGTCAGCCGGAAGCTGAGGGCGCCATGCCGCCTCTCGAGCCACTCCTCCATAACGGGCCTTACCGCCGCAATTGCGGCGTGCCCCGCGCTGGGTAGCGCAAGTCGCTCCCTCCACTCAGCCACTAGGATCTGGCGGAGCTCACTCCGCCCAGGCGCCTCCTCGCGCTGACGATATCTCAGGGCGAGGGCTCTTGCCCCCAGATCCCAAGGCACCGATCCGGCTAAGAGGCTCGCCTCCTCGAAGCAGATCGTACGGTATCCCCCTACGGTCTACCCAAAACTGAAAAACGTGCCAAGTGGTCTACGAGACAAAAAGGTTTGGGGACTTCTGATTTAAATTATTAGATAGGTATTCCACGCATTCTAAGTTACTGGCACTAATGTCACTAGTAAGCCCGTTCTCAAATGTTTAATATACCGTCTACTGTTTAAATCCTCCGTAAACTAGATAAACCATAACTCAACAAGTAGGGTATGGACTCCGAAACTATTTCGAGTTCGAATCCGACCATTAAATATATAACGGAGAAGCCTTCCTTAAGTAGACATAGGTTCCAGTTGATGTTGATAAATGTTTGTGCATGTGAAGATATGTGTCTGTAAACGCACCCACGATATAGGAGAAATACAAGTGTGGGGCAATGTTTTTTATTAACAAAGAAAGTAACAAAGATGGAAGGTGTAAAAGTTGGAAAAATATGTTTTATTGTAACTTTTTTGGTCAACATTTTATTATTCACATGTTCTGCCTAGCCTTTTCCCAACTATGTTGGGGTCAAGTTCCAGTCCAGTCACTCCGTGTAGAATATATTAAGTTGCATATGGTTAGACTGGAAGCTGACCCCAACATAGTTGGGAAAAGGCTAGACAGAATACATGGCAATATGCTGATGCCTTATTACATGGGGCTTAATACAGTCTTCAGCAAAATTATATGATACAACACATTCCGTATATAGGCGTGACGTTATTATGTTTCAATATTGTCAATCAAACTCTTTGTGTAGTCACACATGTTGTATTAGTAATAACCTAATAACTGTTTACAATAATGCATATTAAAAAATTTCAAACTAAGCCGATATGACCAAGGAAATAATCCATTATTATACACTAATTTTGTTGTTCGACTTCCCGGGAACAAACATTAAACACTAAAGTAAAGTGGAGTTACTTTTTAGTTGTTGTCAATGGAATTTTTCATACAGCCTAGTTCACGTGTGAAGGTAAACCCTTATTAACCTATAATAGATATTGATTAGGCGACAACACATGTCTGTTGGGTGTGGTTTCAATATAAGAGTTCCGCCTTCATATCATTTGTCGTAAAACGCATTTTTTTCGATTTATATTTGAAGAATAAATAGTCCCTTGAAGTGATTCCATGTCCTGTTTTCTTAATCATGTAGAAATAAATCAAACACATTTCAACAATCTCGATTCATGAACAAAAATTCTATGAAACTAGTGATGTCCAACTTGTCAAATCTTCCAAATTCAAATTTAAACTTAGCACGCGGATAAGCGATTTTACAAAATGGCCAGTATTTTCGTGTTGGAATTACTTCCACTTAGTAGGTACCAAGGAACGATTAATTCTTCTCGATTAAGCTTTCCGATCCTTTCCGATAGTATTTAAGGATTTTCCAATTGGATATTCGAATTCTCTACATGCTCCATAGTAATTGGAAACAGTTCCTTAAACTAGTTTCGTTTGTTTAACTGAGTGCAATGTGGTACAAAATCGTTTTACAAATTGGTTTAGTTTACTTAGTTTTGTCTTACCTAATGCGTGAATTAAACTTGATTACTATGGTTGGTACTTCGTTCCAATCATATTCCACCCATAATCTGTTCGAAAACTGAATTAATAAGTTCAATCATTTAGTCAGATGGACTTGGAAATAATGAAATCGCAAGAAAAAACTTAACAAATGCTCATTCCCCAATATTGGTTCGAAATGGAAAAATCCAGTTTTATTGTCTGTGTAATGTACGACAAACAAAAGTTTGTGAAAGAAAGCCGAACAAAGTTTCGTAACATCAATTTACGTGTTTCAGCCAACTTTCAGCCTCTAGAATTCTAATTCACGAGGGAAAGAAACGTTTTAAAAGTTTGCGTTTTGTCAAATCACTGCGGAGTGTCTATGGGCACTTCGCTGCTAGATAACTTTTTTGTCTATTTCGGTGTTTTATTTATTTGTAGTCGTTCGACATTTATTTTTGATGTTTGTAAGTTTTCTGACCGTTAACATAATTATGTACTTAAAGATTTCTAAAACATTAGATTATCTTTTTCCATACAGATGGTAGCTTTCTTTGAAATTAACTTCTTACAAAAATCAAATCACTTTCAAAATCAGTTCTATTTTTAAATATATCCTCTCTTTAATTTAAATCTTATAAAGATTCAAATGCGCCATAAACAAAAGAAATAAACAAGGAGATATAAACAGAAAGAAATTCAATTTTTACGTCCGTCATTAGCGGCAACGTCGTTTCAAACCTCGTTTTCATCATTTCCCGATTCACTTTTTACGAGTTAGGAACACTTTGTGGATACAATTTAGTAATAATAAAGAAAACCAATCAACAATGATTTCCATTAGTAATAATAACAAATAGTTCTTAGAAAATATTTATAAACATACATACCCGCACTCAAATCCAGAAAATGAGTAAAAACTTCACAAGTAAATTCACAACACTATAAAACCCACAGATGGAACGTCACAATGCTATTTAAAAAATAGACACCATTTAAATAAGGAACAGATGTTTTATTTTTTAAATTAACGCGGTAAAGCCAGGGCGTTGATTCCGTACTGCCGTCGGGGTAGGCGTCCTAACGTTGTAAACCCGCGCCGCTCACTGTTTCTCGCGCACCGCTCGCGCTGTTTTCACACAATACTCGCTTTTCAGAAACGTCCGTTGCAATATCCTCGCACGAGCACTACATGCATAGCACACTGTTGCTTTTGATTTACATACAGCTTCAAAAACACTTTTCAGATAACGTGAGGAACTTTAAATTTAATGTAAGTAGGTACGTATTGACATGATTTCTTGAACCTGTATTAGAGCGATACCTACTGATTATTGAAAATAGTTTTTAGTATCAGGCATCAAATAAATATTTTTTTCACTTCAGTAGCTCAAACATGTAGGTTTTGCTGCGTGAAATCAGTGAGCAAAATGCGATTTTGCTCACTGAGTGAGACCAAGTAACTTTTTAATTTTTTTTTTTCAGAAAGCCGCGAATATCTTATTCAGCCTTGAGTTAATCATACAATTCGAAACATTCACACTCTTTCCCGCCATTAGAAAGAGAGAGAGACAAAGACCAGCCCTTTCGAAGTTCCGATTTTGAATTCGACCTCAAAGACAAACACGTTCGGAATTTTGTACTAACTAAAGAAATTTAGCAAAAAGATAATTATGTCTTTTAATGTAATTTATTGAATTTTTAACTTATTGTTGTATTTAAACGAAAATAAGTATTTACTGCAAATAAAACTGATATTTAACTTGTAAATATTTATTTCTAGTTTCAATAATGTTACGTAATATATTTTAATAAATTATGTAGGTAATATTAATATATTTTGTTATTATATTATTTAAGTTTTATAGTTTAATTTTACTTTTAACTTTTAAAATGTTCCATTTTATTGAATTGGTACCTCTACCTACAATGTTAATTATTTTGATTCACAATAAATAGTTATTTCAATACATTCCTGTTTATTATTTTATCTCCTAAAGTGTTCTCGCTGCTGAAGTGAAAAGTTATGTGTGTTACACGAGAGCAAAGTTTTTTGCATCTCGTGCCTTTGAATCCCTCGCCACACTCAGGATTCAACTTTAGAATCACTCGCTACGCTCGTGATTCGATCGTTGAATCCTTCGCTTGCTCAGGATTCAAAATCAGCACTCGCAGCAAAAATCGACTTTGCTCTCTTGTTGCACAAATAACTATTACAGCAAAATGCATCGAAGATTTTGAATACCTTGCATATTATTGTGATAGTGAGCGTTCTATGAAACAATTGTTTTAAAAAGCAGACTTAATTAAAAAATGTTCTCTTATTTCCGAAATTGTACACAATAACTACCTTTCCAATTACCGAAAAACTACTCCCAAATGCAAAAGATTTTCTATTACAAAATGCGTTAGGTACTAAACACGCCTGAAACATGTAGATTATTTTTAACCTAACACAACAGCGGAAACAAAGTGCGTGTGAAACTCGCGCTTCGCCCCCTTTCGAGCATAGATCTTATAATAATCTGTGTAACCCAATTTTACGCGTTACTACACGTAAATTAGCGACAGAACCCAGGTGTGCCGTGTCGAGTGCGTTCATAGCTTAGTGTTGCTAGCGGACACAAAATGTTGTCCTTACCGCTATGAGTACATTATCGGTATTCGTAAAAGGCTCGTATAAATATATTTAAGTACTGTAAAGTAGTCAAAAAAACTATTTATCAATGTTTTAACCTAAACTATTTATTTTGATTTTGACGAGGTATTTTTATTTTTATGTAAAGTTAACTTCAATCACTTATTTAACTACTAGTCTCATAATCTCATGACTATGATTAAAAATGAAGTAGAAGTACCTAGTGTACCTAGCCAACCATTTGTTTATTTCCCTTAATATCTCTTGAAAAACAGGTTTTCCTATTCTTATCGGAGTATTTTCACGATAGCAACACTACACGCCCAGTGATTGATGTTTTCCCGCCAAAAAGAATTACTGGCCAGTTTATGAATCATGGCCGACATGTTTTACATAATAACGCCTTGTTTCTACCGCGATCGAAATAAAAGATAAAAATAAACACGTTATCAACGCACCTTTTGGTTTATGAGTTTGTCAGGATATTAATCACAGTAACGGTTGCCAACAGATAGATTAATGTTTACACTTTTATTACTATCTAGCAAAATATTTGTGTATGTTACGATAGAAGACCGATCTATGGCAAACCCTGACATATTCAAATGAATTTGAATTGTTAAACACCAAAGAAAATAATATGAATTTTTCAGAGTTTTTTTATTTAAATAATTAATTTAATGAAACCGAACCGAAATTAATGGTGAAGGGTTCAGCGATAATTTTCTATTACCATAAAAAAATGAAGTCGTCGCGAGACGCCTGGCAGACGTAAAACAAAAACTAATTTTGTAAAAAAAACTGACCGAATCAAACCGAAGAGAGCCGACGAGTTACGAAGATCTGCCATTGTGTCTGCCATCGAGAGCGTCGCCACGCAACAGCCGCTTTCACACCCAAATATCACTGAAATGCTCCTATGCCATTAAATGAGCTTTTACAGTAACATTCAAATTCTATGTACGTACCTACGCGAAACGAATCAACAACTCGGTTTAAAATAAACAAAGACTCTTGTTTTAATGTAGCGAGATTACCACAGCTGATTCACTAGACGTAGTTGTTTAATTAGCAGATCGCCACAGAAAATAAATCCAGCATAAAATATACAACGTAAAGATTAAAAGATTTCAATGTTGATCTAAGAGAGTGTTTCAGCTGCTTATTTCTCGAGCAACTTGTACAGTAAACTGAAGAAATGGGTCAGGAAAGTGCTCGTAAGAAATGGACCGACGATCTAAGATGAATATGTAGTACATAGGTACAGTGTAATATTTGGGATCTAGACCTGTAGTTTTTTTTAATTTGAAATGGGTTTGCTCTTGTCTCTAGTCTAGATCAGAGGAGACAGAGACAAAGTCTACGATGGAGTGAGCTTACCCAGAAGAAGCCTGTTAACTCTAACTTTGAAGAGATTCAGGTTGAATGCGTTCGGGAACACAGACGCAGATAGTGAGTTCCACTCTTTTACAGTGCGCATTATGAAGGATGTTTGGAAGCGCTTAGTGCGAATTGGTGGAATGGCAACTACGTATAGACGGTAACTTGAAGTGCGTCTAGATGTCCGATGAAGAAGGGGGCCGGTGGGATGAGGTTGTGGAGTTCTTGAGCACACTCTCCGAAGTACAGTCTATAGAAGACCGACAAGCAGGCAACTTTGCGGCGATGAGCCAAGCTTCACAGCTTGGCATCCACCAGTTTTTCGTCGCCAATGAGCCTCTTAGCTCTGCGTTCCACTAAGTCAAGCGCGGCAAGTTGATATTTTGCTGAGCCATCCCAAAGGTGGCTGCAATACTCCATGCAGGATCGGACTTGCGGTTTATAAAGAGTCACAAGCTGTCCAGGCGTAAAGTATCGCTTCACTCTATTTAGGATGCCCAGTTTTTTGGCCGCAGTTTGGTGCATCTAGTTCTAGAAGAGACGATTAGAACTTTATTTGCTTCGGATTTCGATTTGGATCAATTACATTCTGTAAGTGTTAAGTGACAAGACACACTGTTAAGGGGCACATGAGTAATTACCAAAGATTTTCGGGCTGCTGGTTTCCCGGTACCGACTGTTTAACGTGCTCTCCGAGGCACGGAGGGGTCTCGATGTGTAACGAACGGTCACCCATCCACTGACTGACTGCGGCAAGCGTAGCTTAACTTCACAAAGCGTATGATCCGCGCGGTCGGTTATTAGCCACGAGCCCTACAATCCATACCATGAGACTATAACTTAGCCTTTTACCCACGATACGAAGTCCCGCCATTCAGTAACCACGCTTCCAATCGCTAGACAAATACCTACGGTGGTTTACACTAGGTAAAAGTAAATGTTTATTGAAGCAAGCTTTTCTCAATCCGCAATTCGATGCCAGCTTTCAACATTGTGGCAAAGGTGTCATCACAGACAACCGAATTTTCATCCCCTTAAGTCGATAATACGTATTCCAATAATTTCATTTTCACGTCAAAATATTTATAGGCTGCAGGCACCCATCTCGGAAGATGGGAGGAATTTGTTGTCACAAAATATTGATTTCGGAAGTTTATGTAAATGAAAAGTAAATTGACTGTGGAGATATTGACTGAGATGAAAGTTCCGATGCGAGAGGCAAGCGTACGTAGGCATCTACTTCTTAAATGCAAATCTTCTTCTTCCTGCCCTTATCCCGCACTAGGTGGGGTCGGCACAACATGTATTTCATAAATCCATGTTATTAGAGGTTTAGGCTTATTGTTTTATGACCCGCCGCCTGCCTGACATCAACCCTCCTTGGGAATACACGTGGAACGTTCGCGCGGGTGATCCAATGTGTTTGCTGATATTATGCACTGGGTCCCAAAATGATATGCTTGTCAATCTTATTGCCGACAACTATCTATCGATTATATGATACATATACACGGACTTTTAACTTTTTCTTCTTCTTCTTCCTGCCCTTATCCCACACTAGGTGTGGTCGGCACAACATGTATTTCATAAATACATGTTGTTAGAGGTTTTGGCTTATTGTTTTATGACCGGCCGCCTGCCTGACATCAACCCTCCTTGGGAATACTCGTTGCGCCGCCGTCGCGCGGGTGATCCAATGTGCTTGCTGATATTATGCACTGGGTCCCAAAATGATATGCTTGTCAATCTTATTGCCGACAACTATCTATGTTCTTCTTGGTGGGGTATAAATACTTGAAGTTCCTCGACCCACTCGTTCAGTTTTACTAGGGATTTTGGTTCTGACACATCGTAAACTAATATAGCACCGTAAGCGTCTCTGTAAAAACTTGAAACTTCTTGTACTTCTTAAATTGAAATGCCCCCTATAAATTTAACTTCCCCGTACTGAAACTCTACAGCTCCGGTATTGTCGGTGTACATTTTGAATCTGTCACAATGCTGACGTCATTCTATGACGTTTTAGGGATGTCACCAATGTAACGTGGCAGCGCCGTCAGGTCGGTTTACGCTGAGCCGTCCCGAGTCACCGCGTTGACTGCCCGTCACTCGCCACACTGCTGACAAAGCTGGTATATCCTGCCGTCGACGCCTGTATTGGATTATTTTTGTTACCTGAAATACTGTGAATCCTACGTAAATAATTCATTTACCGGATAGAGTGCTTGATAAAACATTATTCGTTGTCAAGATATGCATTATCGATATGTTGCTTATAATAAAGTTAACCAAAAATCTAGCATCAGAAATTGATTACGCCCGGGAATTTGTTTTAGAATAAAATGTTCACGAGCGAAATCACAGACAATACTTGGAAGAAGTTATCGTAGGATGAAACACAAAAACCGTTGGACCCAGCTTCAATTTATTGAAGAAATGTTAAAAAATATAGCCGTCATTAATTTATTTAACACTAGCGACCCGCCCCGGCTTCGCACAGGTGCAATGTAGAAACTAATGTGGGGCATATAAATCTTCCTCTTGAATCACTGTATCTATTGCTGAAAACAACATTAAAATCCGTTGCGTAGTTTAAAAGATCTAAGCGTACAGACAGCGGGAGCGACTTTATTTTATACTATGTAAAGATAGAAAAACAGATAACTTCAAGAATTAATAAAATCCGCTTAGAAAATCTGATTGTAAACAATTAATTAAAACTTTAATCAAACGTAACCATACAAACAATTCAAATCTATTTGAAACATTAAATACCTGCTCTTGATATTGCGAATCAATTTAATCGCAGATCTATTTCCATATAATCTTAACCAAAGAGCTTCTCGCAAATTCTAAAAAGCAATTAATTTAAATGGAACATTCTGGTACTCGCCAACGACTCGAAGTTCCATTGAAATGTTTCAACTAGATACATCATTGCTACAGAATGTTCTAGCAATCTGATTTCTAAGTGAAACCAGCCCACGACTTACCTTGATTCTAAAATTAATCAAAAGTTAAATTAAGCTGATTGACGTCATTCATTTGACCTTTAAAAGTCTATCCAAAGTGAAAAAAATATTAGGAGTGATATTTGCTATATAGGTACTACTTAGTAAAGGAATATCCCACCGTGTTATTTATATGCACCGCCATTGCCATTGGAATGAGACATATTTGTGTCACTGATTCTGTCAAATTCTATTAGAAAACTTAGACATATCCTATGACATTGACCATTCAGAAGTCCGAAAGTCTGACAGCTGGTTTAACCTTAAGATATCGGCATTGCCCAGTAACTGGGTTGCGGAGGTCTGATAGCAGTCGCTCCGTGTAAAATACTGGTATGCAGCCGCATCTGGTTAGACTGAAAGCTGACCCCAACATAGTTTTACCCCGTGTTAGAATATAAAACTTCCTCACCGCACGCTGGGAATAGACGCGTCTTGCAAGATTCAACAAAACCCAGCCCGCTTGGTGGTTGGATCTATACGGTCCGCTACCACCCTCACATTAAGTCCGCGCCAAGCAGTTTACTGTGTTCCATCGTGTGTATGTGAGAGCCATATGGGAATCCATCTTTATCTCTGTTCCTTTGATTCATGTGCTCCATCTTAGACCCTGTCTGCGTAACCATCCGGTGAGACTAGGGCCAAATGTGATCAGATCAAGAATTTAAAAAAAATGGGAAGACGCTAGTACGTATAAACGCACCATCGAGAGGCCTGCTAATGTGGTTAGTGACCACAGCTCATAAATTACAAAAAAAGCTACGAAAATATCTTGTTTTTATGCGAATATCGCTACCGGCGATGGTACATAATATCATTTAATATCTGCACAGGTTTAATAGGCAACCCTACCTGTGCAACTTCTCAGCGTTCACCCCTTACTTTCTTTTTATAATATTCTAGAACTTGTTTTTATTTTTGTCTCAGCCACCGGAGGACGGCACGATCGCGGTTTGAATTAAAAATATGTTCAGAAAATGATACGGTATGTTGAAGGTTCCTTATATTTTTTCAACATATTCAAACTGTCATTTAGACTACAAAATATTAAAAGATGCATCAACAAGCAATGAAGCTACGATGCCAATTTTTCAATTACATTACAGTTTTTAATAAAAATAGATCTTTCGGCATAATTCTTTAGTAAACTACTTCTACTATTAATTTTTCATCATATTTTTGTCAGGTACCTTTTTTGTCCCACTGCTGGGCAAAGGTCTCCTCATATTATTCCACCATATAAATTAATGTACATTACGCAAAACAAACACTTCAAAAACATCCAAAAATTAATTAATTACTGAAAGCAAACTCAATTAAAATAAAAAAGTAGAAGATTTAAACTTTCCCTACCAAGTTTAATTCAGAAAATCAAACAAAGTAAGTATTTTTACGAATTCGCTTGCTAATGCGGAACAACGCACGAGTTTCGAGTTTTTTTGTATGGCGTCCTAATAACAAACTTTTTATTCGCAAAAGTTGGGACCAAAAAATTCTACTACGTGACAACGTGATTGGTTGTCTGTTTATAGGGTTTTTTCTTTTCTTACAAATGTTGAGGTATGTTTTGATGAAAATGTATTATCTGTAGTTTGTTGACATTTAAACGGAATGAGCTCTATCAAATACACTACCACCTAACCACCGACATTTCATAGGATTAAACCGCCTTCTTCTTTCTTTTCGTGTGGTTAGTGTGATATCAGAGTTTATGCCGCCCATGGGCCTCTCACTAGGCTTCGCATGCTGTCGAGAAATATCTCTCAGGCACGCCGGTTTCCTCACGAGGTTTTTCGTCACCGTTTTTAAGCAAGTGATAATTATACAATACACACATGAATTCGAAAAGTCAGAGGTGCGTGCCTTGGGTTCGAACTAGAGACCTATGACTTGGCAGTTCGACGGTCACACCACTAGGCTATCACTGCTATTAAACCGCCAAAACCATGCATGGCAGAATTTCATCTAGAATTTTTACAATTCAGAATTAATGTATCTGACTATTATCAGATAATAAGATATAAGTTACTTGGATACTTTTATATCCAAGAAACTTATCCTCGCAACTTGTTGAAGTACTAGTTCGAAATAATAAACGATACATTACATGGTATTGACAGTTCATTATTTATTTCAATATGTGAATGTAGCTACGGTACAACGAATCGAATACATATTTAAAAATCTATTCGTATTTACCCTGCCGAAAACAATCGATTACAAAAATAAATTACATATTCATATTCACGAAATTCAAATGCCATTCAAATCATAAAAGATAATCCTACGGGCCCCTAAAACAGCAATATCCGTTTTTATCGCCATTTGATGATCTTGTTTAATTTTATTTTTCCTCCTGGAATAAATCTTGCTATTTCGCCCACGTCCGACGCGACGTCCGTCTCCTGTCGCAGCGGTAGCGTATGTTGTAGCAGGGCTGTCCAAACCACGGCATGCAGCCCTGATGCCAGACGCGGTCGCAGCCAAAGATTTTGGGGGGGTCATATTAACAATAAAATAAGTTGGCAACATTAGAATTTATTGCACAATTTTTTTTCCTTGTAAATTGTCTATTTTTAGGCGATTTGTCAATTTGACGTGTACCATTTTGGGAGAGGGGTCATCATGACCCCTACGACCCTCCCCTCGGACCGGCACTGCCTGATGCAGACCACGAGTCAAATTTGTGCGGTCCGCGAAGTGATTTTTTATCTTTAGCGTTACAGATTAAGAATCTTTTTAGGTTTATTTTATTTTAATTGTAATATAATATTTAGTTTCTGCGGCCCGCCAGTCCTTGTTGTTATTTCATTGGCCCGTCTCCAGCCTAGACAGCCCTGTTATAGAGGAAGCTGTTACGTATCGATCGAACGCTTAATTAGCGTAGTCTTTAGAATATGCAGTTAGTTTGCTTGCATAAATGCAAATGCAAATACATACACATCTGAAAGATATTGGTGTCGATTCTGTTGTGCACATTGACAGGACTAAACTAAACTAAGGGTGTTTGTCTCTTTCTGTTTCAATAGAAAAAGAATGTGACAGTTGCGTTTAGTCTAGTTTATTTATTTATTTAAGCCTCTTTGTTTCCTTAGTAATATTAATACACTTTTTTTAAATTTTATAACTAGTTGCCCGGACAGACGTCGTTCTGTCAAAAGTTATTGGCCTGTAGTGGGAAAAGAAAACTATTTTACACGCGATTTTTATGTGTTTTCTCTCCATAAGAACCTTCCTTGTGCCTTAACGAATATATAAAAAAAAAATTGCCGAATTGGTCGAGCCGTTCTCAAGTTTTGCATTTGGCGATTCATTTTTATTTATATAGGGTACAGTTTCTTTTTTTTATATTTTTTTATGTAATACTTTTTTATATATTTTTTTTTTATTTATGTTAGTCTAGTTTAGTACTGTCAAAATGTGCAACATAATAGACATCAATGTCAACTGAAAACCTACTTTATTACTACCGCTAATACAGTATGTTTTGCATAAATAATAGAATGTATCTCATGGATTAGTCCATAATCCTCTTCCCATCGCGCAGGTCCTAAATTATGTAGATTACGTGAACAAAGTCGCGTGTCTATTAATTTTAAATCTCTCTATTTTGCTTCGCTAAAATGAAGTGGAAACTGATTTTCTCTTCCCCTCCTGTCTCCTTATACATATTGTCTCCTGTAATTAATATTGCTGCAGGTTTACAAAACGGTTTGAAGTTCTCTAGGACACGCCGAGGTTTTCGTTCACGCTTAAGAATTTTATCGACCCTCATATTTAGTGTAATTGGTTGTACCTACCTTACTAAATAAATAAATAATACGCCTGAAATATCTGAAGGTTAGGCAGACGTCTGGTTTAAGTAATAGAAAATGACTAAGTATTAGATCTCATCATCTCACGTATATTTCAAGCAGGAAGCAGACGTTTTGCCATTGATCAACTACAATCTGGAGACACGGCAGTGCCCCCGCCAAGTGGGAGCGAGCAAGGCTGTATACCCTATTTTCGAAGTAGCTCAAAGCACTTCTAAACCCCCTATGTTTAATTTTCAAGCTGTAACTGAAACTTTCTTACTTCGAAATTCAAGACTAACTAAACTGTAAATCGAACAAAAAACCAGGAAAAAGATAAATTGTAGTATAGATACGTCGCTGTCATTCAAACAACAGGTGGTAGCACTTTTTTAATTACGCCGTTTTGTCGCACTAACCACCAAAACACCAACAAGACGATTCCTTCTCAATAAACCCCAAAATCAAATACACAACTGAAAAATCTTAAAACAACATAATAATTTATATTTGATTAAGCAATTAAATAACTCGATACACATACAGCAACCTGCCGTCTATAAAATTGAACTCAAATGAAATGCATTCCGGGAACGCGCAGCAAAAATAAATAAAACCTGCTTCGCACTCAGACAACGTTCATGTCTGAAGATATTAAAAACTTATTGATACGTGCACGGTTTTGTAAAATCTCCATGTATGATATAAAATCATCGATTTGAAAATTGAAAACATATTTTATGGCAATCCAAAATGATGCTTGAAACTTGCAAGAAAAATAACAAAATTATGTACCTAACCCTTTAAGCTATGACCAAATATGCCGAGTACGAATGTTGTGACGTTAGAAAGATAAACGCGAGTGAATTTTGAATTGGGAATATTCGATTCGAACATACTATTTAATTAAATTAAAAACTTTATTCATATCTATGTACCTATGACACAAATTGCGAAAATTGCAAAAAAAAATATCAGAATTTTATTTGACAGTTGTATTTTCGATTCAAAATTCGCTTACGTTTACGATACTATACGTCAATTGTTCGTGAATACTGTACTATGGTATTGTGATCGGTTTTCCAGAGAACAGAGCGCCGAGATATGAGGAACATAGGGACTGTCCCTTGCACAGTGAACCTTCATTAGCGATACGACCACCCTTCGCAGCACTAAGAAAAAGAAAAAGCAGAGAAATAATAGACGACACGTTTGGTGCAGTGGTTAAGGGATTGGCTTCTGCGCTACGGGTTGTGGGTTCGATTCTCGCACAGATCAAATATTTGTATGGCCTACAAATAGTTGTTTCGGGTCTGGGCGTTTGTGCATGTGAATATTTGTGCCTGTAAACGCACCCACGATACAGGAGAAATTCTAGTGCGGGGCAAGGTATTTAAATCAATAAAAAAAATAGTGTGGGTTTACTTCTAAGCTGGTCATCTATACTAATATTATAAAGCTGAAGAGTTTGTTTGTTTGTTTGAACGCGCTAATCTCAGGAACTACTGGTTGGAATTGAAAAATTATTTTTGTGTTGGATATTCCATTTATCGAGGAAAGTTATAGGAGAGGAGCGTAAATGAAAAATGTGAAAAAACGGGAATAATGTCCACCCGTGCCAAACCGGGACGGGCCGCTAGTTATCATATAAAAATAGTAAGTACTACAAAAAAAACAATTATTGTTAAACAAAACGAATACAACTACGTGGGTAATGTTCGTGAAAAAGGATGATAAACTTCTCTCCGAAAGTTGGACAAAACATATTTATTTGAATGATCATAGTCGCCATTGTTTAGATCTCTCGTACTTTACCTGAAACTTTGTGTGAAAGGACAAAAAACTTTGGTGAAAACTCCGAAATAAATGTTCGAGCACTTTTGTTATAATGATTAGGGAAATAACTCGCCTGGATAGCTGGGAGACGTAAAACACAGGGTTACCTACTTCGAATTAACCGGTGAAACTTCATAGAGTTACTAGGTGTCATTAATAGACCACATAAAAAAATCCTAAACTTTAGTTGATTAGATAACAATATACCTAATTAATACAATAGCGAAAAACGCGCACGTAATAGGTATCTGGCTATCTAATTAATTAAAGGTTAGGTTAATTTTTTAATGTGGTCTATTAATGACTCCTGCTAACCCAGTGAAGTTTCGTCAGTTAATTTGAAGTAACCCTATATTAAACTTTCAATGTGTCTATGTGTCAATGTGTACCTATATTATATAAATATAGGTACACATTGGTATTCACTTTTTAATATAACGGGTACCCTATATATTACTATACTCTTTGATAACGGGTGTAAAAATAGCCTTAACGAAGCCGAAGTCTACGCATACTCTACATAAAACTAAGTAACATACAGCAAAAATAATTGCTGGGAAACGATTTTTATTTTTTTGGTATTAAAAAACAGCTTTTAATTGTAACGCGCAATGTAAGCGCGCGCGTAGCAGACTGGGCCTACATTGCGAATATGTTGATAATGTTTGTGTAGAAGAATGTTTAGTAATAACATTTAAACTTAATTTTTGTGAAAAACGTTCAGAATTATAGTGATTTTGACCTTCAATATCTCCATAACCAGTCAGTTCCCAGGTATAGCCCAATACCAAAAAATCTTCGTAATGATGGGAAGAATACGTGGCTCTCGGCTTCGTTAAGGGTATTTTTACACCCGATATGAAAAATAGGTAGGTACATCTGCCTTGCCTTTTACCAACTTATTACGGTCAGCTTCCAATACATGGAAATTAATTAATGCAAGAACAATTGGATTCCAACTATTCAATATTGGTACGTGCGCGATGTTTAATATTACGTAATTACTATCATAATTATACACTACCTATGCATAATTATGTATTAATGATAAATGCCAAATCTAATTAACTTGGTAACCTTACATACATACATACATAAACTCACGCCTTTTTCCCATGGGGGTAGGCAGAAACTATAGAACGCCACATGCTACGACCCTTACATACCCCTTTCGCTTCATCCACATTCATACATCTTGGCATATACGCACGCCGGTTGAGAGTACTACGCACCTGACCTTTGTGAAGAACATCACCAATAACATCGATGTATGTCCTTCTAGGACGTCCTTTACCGGCGTTTCCATTGACATCCGCCTTATAAATCCCTTTGGTAAACTTATGTTATCAAAATTGATCTACAATAGAATTCATTCTAAACTACGCACAAGAATCACATTGAATATTTTACACAGCTTAAGTTTCAATATTTTTATAATTATTCACTTGAATACAATTTTCGTCAGATTGATATTAATTAACGACCTTAAAGTAAAACTTTTAATTGACGAGCTCAAACGAAGTGGGTCAAGTAACCCTCATTAGATACTTCTTGTTAGGCTTAATGAAAAAAAAATGGTATTTTGTACAGCTTCATAGGACGAGATCATTTGCCTTTTTGACGACCAAAAATTATGTCGGCTTTATTGTTCAGAAATTAATTTGAAGGCTTTCGTAAGCTACCTGCGTGTTTCTCTAATGATTCTGAATTTTATTGACTGTTATAGACGTTGGTATTACTGTTATACTGTTACCTTGCTTTATATTCAGTACTTATTATTTTGACGACACGTTTGGTGTAGTGGCTGAGCGATTGGCTTCTGCGTTACGGGTCGTGGGTTCGATTCCCACACGGAAAAAATATTTGTATGGCCTACAGATAGTTGTTCCGCGTCTGGGCGTTTGTGCATGTGAAGATTTGTGTCTGTAAACGCACCCACGATACAGGAGAAATCCTAGTGTGGGCCAACGATATTATAAAAAAAAAATTCAAATATCCAGCGTTTCTGAGTTTTGTAATACACATTAAATTAATTGGATAGTTGACAATATTTATTTTTTAACTCTCTCGAGTCTTTTACGAAAAACATAGGCAAAAGTGCAAAAGACAGATGAAATATAGATAGTAAAATGCCCAAGTTATGAGCACAAAACATTATACTGAAGAGGTTATGAGCGATTTATAATTGTGCAAAAAATTCATAGTAACTTGACATTACTCCGTACAATGTCCATTTTGTGTGACAAGGACAAAAAATGCGCCATTCAAAAACATGAAAAACATGTATTTCTTCCATTTTCAGATTGTTTTATTTGTTTTTTTAAACTCTCGTTTTCTTTCTACATCTTTTGTGATATAGTAAAAATTCAATTAAATTCTTTCATATTTTTAAAGTAGTCAACTACCTAATTATTTATAAGAAAGAAGGATATTTACATACTTAACTCGTTTAACTAGAATAGTTGGGTCGGTGTGTAGAAAGAGTAATTTTTCATTTGAATCAATCAACCAACATAATATGCGTTCCAAATAAGAATAGGAATGGCTCTGACCGAAAGCGGACGAACTTCACTTCAATCAGTAAGCACGTCCTATACAAATCCTAACATGACTTAACTGAAGTTAGTTTGACAACTAAAACGTCACAATATGGCGAAAGATCATTCCTATTCTTATTCGAATCGCATAGTACCTACTCATCTTCTTTCACTGTCCTGAGTTCTCTATAACATAGCAATACCATACATACATAAACTTACGCGTTTTCCCCATGGTGGTAGGCTACTACAGATCGCCATCATCTAAGTACGATCCTTACATAATCCTTTTGAATCGTCCACATTCATACATCTTATCATACACGCGTTGTTCTGAGTACTGAGTACTAATACGTCGGTCGTTTTTGACGTTTTTTTCCCGCTATAAAAAATCCATTAACATAAATAATATGCATATCGATTAATTCCTAGCTCCTGGACTTGAAGTGCAGGGCGACCGCGTTCTGGTTTTCACAGCAAATTGGACTTTTATGACTAAAGTCCAATCCTGAGTGCACACTGCACGGAAAACTCATATGGCGTTCGTTAAAATAAAATAAAAGTAAAGACCAAACATTTGGTTGTTCTAGGTTTTTTTTTTAAATAGGAGTTCGGCGTATAGTTTGAGTATTGATTGACGTTAGATAGTTTGTTTTCCATATTTATTCTGTGAACTTTTTAATTATTGAGCGTTCCTATATAAATAGAGTTAAGCTGGAGTTCACCAACATTAATGATCTGGTTAAACAACCAGTTTTATAAAAAGTTTTTTGAGTAAACGGGTGTTTAACAGCATTAATGTTGGTGCAAACTTACCTTAGAGACGACATAGATTTGGAACATGAACCGTAATACAACACACTATTAATTAATTATATATATATATATATATATATAATATTAATTATTTATTAATTATATATATAATTGTTAACGATTTAATGACGTGAATTTTTCGGGATTGCTCGATTCCGTTTAGGTAATTAGAACATTTATTAAAGTGCAAATCTAATTAGGAACAATCTAACTAGGAAGTTGGAAGCTAGTGATCACACTACACTAAATTGAATTATAAATCGCGACTAGGGTTGCCACCTTTTTTTTTAACAAATATAGTATTTTTCCCAAAAATGATGCAGAAATATAATACTTTTGAGAAAAAAAATGTACACATTTATTTTTTATCATTATGTACTTTTCCATATATACCTACCTGTTATTGCTCTTCGCTTCGCTCTTAACTTTATGATATATTTATTTATTTATTTATACTTTCGCACAAAATTTGTACAAAGGCGGACTTAATGCCTTAGGCATTTTCTACCAGTCGACCTTAGGGTGGTGCAGACAAAAAAAACATGGTAGGTGCACTAAGTAGTGTTGTGTATGTGAGGCAATACCAAATTAAAAATAAACAAAGCTTACTGTGAAACATTAGAAAAATAATATTTAATCTTATAATATAATATATACTGTATTTTTATACCAAAATACTGTAAATATATAATCAAACCGCTGTAAATTTACAAATCCGATCTGGCAACACTGCTCTAAATCGTAGCGATGCGATTACACTCACCTAAATCGTAAACAATTTAGGAACCTTCGGTCGGGACCTTCCAATCGCACTAAATCGGAATCTAAGTGTTCTAACTTCAATTACACCTTTCGATTTCCTAATTAGATTTCCTACAAATTGAATAGTGTAATAAGCACTTTATTCGAATGTGTCTCTCGACAATTATACCTAATACAAATGAAATGTATCTATTGTGTATTGTCAAGCAATCTACCTAAATCTAAAGGATTTAAAGGGTTTAAATTAAAACCTTTATTCTAAATCAAAATTTTTATAGAGCACTTTTTAAATGTCAAATTCATATTCAGTTTAATTAGTAACGAGTTAATTTTTAGTTCCTTTAAGAAACCGTGGCGAAACAAATGAAATGAAAATTAAGATAAATGTTTGTTTTTCATTTATATTCAACTAGCGACCAGCCCCGGCTTCGCACGGGTGCAATGTAGATACTAATGTGGGGCATATAAATCTTATTCTTGAATCACTCTATCTATTAAAAAAACCGCATCAAAATCCGTTGCGTAGTTTTAAAGATCTAAGCATACATAGAGACAGACAGACAACGGGAGCGACTTTGTTTTATACTATGCAAAGATAAAGATGTTTAAGCCGCTCTATTTAAAATCACTGACATTTTATCCAGCCAGAACACACAAAAACTTAGGTATTAATTTTCGCATTACCAAAAACCAAAATAGAATCGTACTGAATGGTTTATTAATGAGTTTCATGTAATCCGCAAATATTAAGCCGTAACGGTTGGTGAGTAAACAGTTTTGTTTTGCAATTAAGCGTTCGAAGTAATAAGTTCGTGGAAAAGCTATAAAATAAACAAAAATATATATTTACAGAACTGCCTTGTTGGTTTAGTGGTGGCAAGCGCGACTTCTGATCTTGAGGTCCTGGGTTCGATCCCCAGGTCGGGTAAAGTGGTATTAGGTTTTTCCGCGTGGCATTCCTCCGTAGCGGCCCGGAGTTTGGATATGTGCCCGGTTGATGACAGTAGGCTCGCTCCCTATTACATGGGACTTAAACATAACGGTGAAATGAGGGTGTTACTAAACACCTGTGCCCAACCCTTCGGGAAATACAGCCGTGATGTTATATATTTAAAGAACTTGAAGCTACTTTTCTAAGGAACTAGACACATTAACATGTAATCATCGATTCGCATTTTAATCACAGAAAATTTCCATTTTGTATGACGATGCATACGCATGCTTCCACCCTCTCGCATCGATTCACATTTCGTATCAAATTATAGAATTGGGCGTACAATTGTAGCTAACGCTTCCGGACGCTGACACATGCTTAAACATGCGAACGGGTGCGAATTGATGCTCATTGATATATAGGTATAGTCCTGGGTTAATCTTCTTTTCGTGTGGTTAGTGACTAACCTGGTGTCAGAGTTCATGCCGCCCATGGGCCTCTGACTTGGCTTCACATGCCGTCGAGAAATATCTCTCAGGCATGCCGGTTTCCTCAAGATGTTTTCCTTCACCGTTTTTAAGCAAGTGATAATTATACAATACGCACATGAATCCGAAAAGTCAGAGGTGCGTGCCTTGGGTTCGAACTCGAGACCTATGACTTGCCAGCCCGACTGTCACATCACTAGGCTATCACTGCTGTGCTGTGCTGCTGGGTTAATATCCAGATCAGATAAAGTGTTATTGAATTTTACTGTTAGTGTTTGGCCAGACTGGCAGCGCGGTGCGGGGAGCGGCGCGGGTGCGGGAACGCGCGCGATTTACCTGTCCGCAGTGGAGCGTGGCTTCGTTCTGAGCGTTGTCGTGTCCAGTGTTTGTCAAAATATCATATTATGGATGAAGAAGACTTATTTTTACTGGAAAATTCTTACTAAAAAACGATGTTTCGACATCCACAGTGCAGATCGTGCTTGAATAGCACGATTCAATTCAATTCTTCAACATTTAATTTTGAAGACGCCATCATAACAACGCGCGTGTTCAGCTCGAACTAGTTTGAGATCCCCCGCTCCCGCGTGGGTTGTCGGTTGCCGCCCGCGCTCTCACTGCGGCCACTTGTATGAACGAGCTATGGCGTGAGCTACCCGCGCGCTCCCCGCGCCAAGTAGCCCGCGCCGCTTCCCGCGCCCGCGTGCCCACTATGGACACTCAAATGAAGTTCTTCTGTTTGAACTCGCCGCACCGTGCCCGCCCCGCGCCCGCGTTTGCAGTCTGGCCAAAGGCTTAGGAATATCAGTGGTAGTCCGGAGTTTCGTGTTGTACACGATAAATTACCTACTTATTGGTTATGCATAGGATAAAATTAATAAATCAGCAAAATGTCGGTATTCAACGGATGTACCGTTGAATACCGACATTGAATACCGTTGAACACCTACGCTTCTATCTCTACTCTTTCGAGGAATATTAGCGTGACGTCTATCAAAAGAAATTAATTTTCTTCGTCGTGGTTTTTCTCCGACCAATTAACGGGCTTTGGTTAAAGACTTTGTTGGAACACTTGCTATTGAAATTGTGACTTTGAAGTCCTACGCAGTCCTCTAAGTACTATGGAGTCCTTGGGAAAAAAAAAGATTTCCGCTGTACGACAGCACGGTTATTAAGTATACGTCACCCAGAGGTAGTGATAGCGACGATTATAAATTGAAAGTAATCGAAAGATACATCCTTACTTCCTCACTTATACATGGTTAGTCAGAAAGGGGGTACTAAGCCGAAAGGGACCCATAATAATGAATAACTTTTGTTCTACCAGTTTCCCCAAAAGTCAATAGTTCAAGAGAAATAGCTGTTCAAAGATTTCATAAAAAGTACGCTAAAACCTATATATCCCCTACTATGATCAGACGTGTTTACATTTTACGTCATATTTGGGGTCACGGATTAGAAACTCCATTTTCTGAATTCATAACTAAAGCAGGGATGAAGAATTTAAGAAAAAACTTTAATAAAAAATATTTTTCATGGAATAAAAAATAATCAAATTTTTAAATTTTAACTTTCTTTAAAACAATCATCACTGATACATTAAGTGGCCCGCGGCTTAGTACCCCCTTTCCGACTAACCTTGTAAGTATTATAATCGCGAAAGTTTGTATAGATGTATGGATGTTTGTTACTCTTTCACGCATTAACGACTGAACAGATTTGGATGAAATTTGACACACATATAGATAATATTCTGGATTAACACATAGGTTAGGTACTTTTTATCCGGGTACATGAAGTAGTTCCTCTAGGATGCGAGTGAAACCGCGGGCAACAGCTAGTACATACATATATTTACACCTGTAATCCCCGAAGGGGTAAAAAGAGTTGTTCTCTGCCACAAGAATCTGTACACCCACGTTTTGCCTCTGATATTATATCCCACGTAATAGGTGGTGAGCCTATTGCCATTTTCCGGGCACAATTATGGTCCCAGGTTCATCGCCGCTTACGGCTTGCTTGGCGACGGACGAAATTTATATTAATCCGTACCCCCATGGCCAAATTTAAAAATAAGTTAATATATTCTTAAAATAAAAAGAATTACTTATAAAACCTAGATAGTAACACGTTTTTGTGAATAACTGGCTCGTGACACCTAGAGCTGTATCACCGACCGAGAAAGAAGTACTCCCTGCGGACATTTAGCAAACAAAATCTTAAATCTCTATCATGGAGTTATAAAAGCCATTACGCAAGTAATTCCTATTTGATAAAAGCATACAGGACACTTGGGACCCCAATATAAGAGACTATCGGTACTTGGGTACATTAAAAGAACCTCCACGAGTGATGATACTTAAGTACATCCGCCGCACCCTGGGCAGTCAGCCTCGCTTCCAAGCTTGCTGACTGGCTAATCCTTTCACCACGGCATAAGCTATTCTCTCTGTGTCTATTAGACCTTTCTTTATTCTGGGGAAATCCTCATCCGGATACCCTTCGTTCAGGGAAGTGAAAAACCCACAGGGTTCCTCCTCCAGATCTTTGGCCGGGGTCGCGGGATTCACAAAAGCATGCACAGCAACCCCGGCAGGTCTCGATCCGCCAAAAGCTAGAGGAATAAATAAACTCTTGCCGACACCAGAGCAAAATACCAAAAATACTTCTATGAATTAGGAATCGAACAAAAGACCTTATAAGAATTATTTATTTATTTTCTCTTCACAATAAGTCTTATAATTAATTAATCTATAACTTTTCTTGAGTTGCCAGATGCAGGTTTTTAATTAAAAACCTGTGTTACAGGTCACTAGTGCCCGCACCCTCAGTTAGAAATAAGTAGGTATCTTAATTTTTACCAGACTATGAGAGGAGAAAAGGAATGAAAAGAATGATTTATAAAAATAACAAAAAGGAATCGGACATGCAAAATTAAAGCAGAGTCAACTGTGAATGTGTTATTGTAGTTTTGGATAAGTGTATATGAATGGATGAGAGTGAACGTAAGAGTGTAATGATGGATGCGAGTAAAATGCGAAGGGACGGTTGAGACTAGAGAGATAACGGATATTGATATATTGGTTTTATTTTATGCTTTTTTATGGTTTTTGCTTGTCAGCCCCATTTAAACCAATCAGGCAGAATTTTACTTTCAGTTGTAAAAGCACAGGCAAAGAATGACTGTAGCCAGAACCATATAAAACACATAAAAAGAGGTCGCGAATGATAAGACCGTCCTGTTTTTAAACCTCTACATAAAGTAGAAGATACAATTTAGCATAAGTTTATCTACACCCATGGTCGTAGCTAGGGACATAATAAATATTCTTGAACACTATTCTTACGAATTACTTTGGCCTAGGTTACTAAAGGCTCTTGTTTACGATTTCTGGATATAAAACAATGACTAGAAAGGTTTTTGTTTAAAAATAATTATGAAAAGTTCATACTATGAATATCCCACTCTTTCCTATTCCAAGGTGTACAATATTCAAAATAGGGCAATACTAAATTAACAGCCCGACTTCACCGTTATAACTATCTTTTAGAATTACTCCGGCATCTATTTCATATTCCTAATGTTCAAACTTTTGATGCAAAACCGTATTTAGGAGTGGTGCAACTCCCAAATCTGGTTCTTGACAGATTTAAAGCTAGGTAACGACGAATCTTCAACACAATCAAAGTTTGGAGGAGATTTCCATTTTCTGATGGATATTTTGGTTACTTGGAAGGTGCTATTTCGTCAGACACAAATCCAATGAGACAGTTCGGTTGAACTTCGAAAACAACACAATCCAATGTTCTTCCTTTACCTAGAATCCTGGTTTACATCAGTTACGTCACAATGGGTTCAGTTGCAGGGCCGCCGTAAGCGAGCGTGCAAAGCGTGCACCGCACGCGGGTGGCACACCCAGGGGGCGGCAAATCGAGCGACTCATCACCAGCACTGCCAATCGCGGGTTTTATATCACTCAAGATGCAGGAGTAATCGAAAGAGTGAGGGGAAAGACTAAAAAAAAAAGTCGTCCATCAAGCTCGCGGGGAGTCGAGAATTTTTTATTGGCAGCACTACTCATCACGTAATTCAAGACATTGTCATTTTTTCATTCGGTATTGCACACGGGCGACGAAACGGCTAGCGGCGGGCCTGTTCAGTTGAAAACCAGTGTCAGACACTAGTAGTCTGACATTTATGCTGAACTGAACCTATTTGGCGCAGCCGCTAGACACACAGCTACATTATTTTTTATTTTTTTTGTTTTGTCTCTTTCGTGCCAAATAAATTTCTTTTTTTCTTTATTTCTAGTGTCTTACAGTAATCAGGGTGTAAACCAGAACATCGTGTTCTGAAAACCTTCTAATTTGTCGCGAATATTGTTTTGATTTACTTGACTACCTTGCCTTGCCTTGTCAGTCTAGTGGTCGCAAGCGCGGCTGCTGAGCATGGGGTCCTGGGTTCGATGCCCAGGTTGGGCTAAGTGTTATTGGGTTTTTCCATTAGGAATTTCTCGGTAGCAGCCCAGAGTCTGTATTTGTGCCCGATTAAAGGCAATAGGCTCGCCCCCTATCACATGTGTCATAACTGGCAAAACAAGGATGTACTAGAAACACCTCTGCCGAACTCTTCGGGGAATATAAGGCGTGATGTTATGTTATGATATTTTGATTTATGATTTTTTATATCTAGGTACCTACCCATCGGACCTATTCAAACTAAGTTTAGCAGTAAATAGAGGCCGTAACTGTAGGCGTTTAGATCCTTTTGTGAGGAAATGAAAGCCACCGAGGAGGCGGCGGAGAGAGAATGGGAGGCGACTACCTCTCTCTTTTCCACACCTGCCGCTCGACCAGTTTCAGGCTGGTGAAGGTGGCGTGTCATGTTCTACGCGCGCCTCACCGGAAGACGTGGGCCATGGCCCCACAAAAGAAGAGGTCTGCCAGGGGTTGGTGGACTAAAACCTGCTGGAATTGCGATGCCTGCAATAACGAATCTCGCGACCCCTGCCATATATCCTTGGAGGAACACCGTAAGTGTTTAGCTAGTAAGAGCCCGGCATAACCATATGCCTTCCCCAGGGCGGAGGGCACCAATAAGGCTTTCCCTACGAAAACATTAAATAAAGACTCTCTGTTTTTACAGCAAGGTGTGAGTAGAAAAGAAAGTAAGAAAATCATTATTTCTGCCAATAAAATATGAATGAAATCAAACCCGTTTCATAGGCTTTGCATAAATTAAAATGTTTTAAAGCATAAAAGTTTACATTTTAAAAGCTTCAGAAACAAAGTTACGTATTCATGGAACGTAATACAATATAACAGAAATGAATTGTGCCAAACGCACGAATTCACACAACAGCCGGCGGCGAAGTTGTTTCAGAACGAATCAAACTTATCATTTACATAACTTATAACTATCGCTTATTTAATATACGGCTCTGTAATTTTATTGAGTTTTTCTTTGCTGTGTAGCTAATAACCAAGTTTATTACCGTGCTTAATTACTGATCGTAGCTTCGGATCGCTACAGAATTTGCATTTCAAAGTTCGATTCACATGACTTTTCAAGATGACAACCTAACAAAGAGTATCATAGGGTACTGTTACACATTATAGGTATCTATGTACATAAAGACCGACAAATATGGCAATCGAATTGTGGCGGCATCTACCACGCCATAAGCGAACTATGCAGTACGACGATTGTCTAGCAGACTACAGCGACAACAATGACAGCTGTCTAAATGAAACTACACAAATCCTGCATCGTGATATCAAAATTTGACACGCAGATAGTATACATACAACTTCCCAACATCAACCGTTGGGCAGTGGCCCGCCAGGCATAAGACTCGCCTGGTAGGAGGATCCTCACTTTTCGTAGGAGGAACACCATACCTCGTTCCCCTACAAAGGATCTTTACATATAAACTTGAAACATCATCCAAAAATAAACCATTACTCTCAAGGAAACGCGTGTAAGGCCGAATTTACACCTGTAAGTTTTTCTTACGTAATTAACTTACGAGCAAATGTAAACTCTCTTAACTTATCGACTGATTTGTAAAGTCGAATTACCTAATTGTCATAAGTTACTTACATTTTACGGGAGCAACTTACAAGTGTAATGACGGCCTTAAGGACTTGTTAGTAGTTAAAATCAACAGAAAAATATCACCACTGTTTACGAATTCGCCATAAACGAGCAATTGACAGATATTGGGAAAACAACAGCAACCGATGAGTGGGAAGTTATTGTTTGGAACCGAACTCTGACATTATCAAACGTGTCTTTATCAACCGCTACAATATTAGATCAGATTGCGGTGAGCGCAATCCGGTGGCATTTTATTGGAACACGTACGGTCCTCGGTACATAAATATCACAGACTGGTGACCTTTCGGAAATGATGGTGAAAATTTGTTTTCACTTCAGTAGCTCAAACATGTAGGTTTTGCTGCCTGAAATCAGTGAGCAAAATGCGATTTTGCTCACTGAGTGAGATGAGACCAAATAACTTTTTTTTTTCAGAAAGCCGCGAATATCTTATTCAGCCTTGGGTTAATCATACAATTCGAAACATTCACACTCTATCTCTTTCCCGCCATTAGAAAGAGAGAAAGACAAAGACCATCCCTTTCCAAGTTCCGATTTTGAATTCGACCTCAAAGACAAACACGTTCGGAATTTCGTACTAACTAAAGAAATTTAGCAAAAAGATAATTATGTGTTTTAATGTAATTTGTTGAATTTTTAACTTATTGTTGTATTTAAACGACAATAAGTATTTATTGCAAATAAAACTGATATTTAACCTGTAAATATTTATTTCTAGTTTCAATAATGTTACGTAATATATTTTGAATAATAAAATATCATGGGTGCTATTTCCGAACACGCCTTAATTTAAATAAAAGAAAAGAGCAGGAATAAAATTTCGTGGCCGGCGTAAAGAGTTGAATAAGTTAAAAAATATTAAAATAATCGTAAAATATGAGTGAAACTAGCGACGAGAACAGTATTTTAACACCGGAAGAGTTAAAACAACAAGTTATTAATGCAGAATTAAGTTTCCTACCTGAGAAGTCTCGCGAGAAATATCTGAAAGCATACCATGTATTCAATGAATGGAGACTTACAAAGGGCGCAAGCAGTTTTACGGAGGTGTTGCTATCTTATTTTTTTGATTTATCACAGACGAGGCGATCATCTACAATGCGCAGTATTTACTCAATGTTGAAAGCTACTTTAAAAACAAAACATAACGTGCATATTGAAACATACGCAAAACTACTAAAATTTCAAAAAAATTGATAATATTAATTTAAATTAGATTTTAAATTTTTACATTATTTTGATTCACAATAAATAGTTATTTCAATATATTCCTGTTTATTATTTTATCTCCTAAAGTGTTCTCGCTGCTGAAGTGAAAAGTTATGTGTGTTACACGAGAGCAAAGTTTTTTGCATCTCGTGCCTTTGAATCCCTCGCCACACTCAGGATTCAAAATCAGCACTCGCAGCAAAAAACGACTTTGCTCTCTTGTTGCACAAATAACTATTGCTGCAGAAATGTAGTCTTCTAAAGGCTGATGATGCAAGATGAATGAAATTGTCACTCTACAGTAGATCGTAAGATCAAAAAGTTGCTACCTAAACAATTATTCATAGACTAGCACTTTGCACCGCGACATCGTTCGCATGAATATTCATACAAACTTTCACCCCTTATTTTACCCCCTTAGGAGTATAATTTTCAAATTCCTTTCTTACGTCACAAAAAACTGGCCTGCGTCACAAAAAAGAACCTACTGTCCAAATGTCATGTTTCCAGTTTCAGTGGTTTAGGCTCTGCGTTGATGAATAAGTCAGTCAGTCAGGACAAGCAATTATAGCATTATGTATATGTACCTATATAATATCTGGGGCACTTGAGTACAAGCCTGATAAGTACCTACCGACAAGAAAAATTTCAATGCAGAATAATAATAGTCCATGGAACTTATTAAAAAAAAAACAACTCAAAGTTAATATCACACTAAAACGCTACTCAATTATAAGGTGCCGTTAATTTCGTGCAGTCACTGTCACTTCGCCTTGGAGTGACAGTGAGAGCACGAGACTTAACGGCAACTTAAAAATGAGTAGCGTTTGAATTTGGCCGTTACGGTGTTAAAATGGCGATTGACGTTAAAATGTTTTATGATCACTCCAAGTTATAATGTTCCAATGAAAATTGAAACTCATAAAATCCATAGGTATAGGATGGTACTTAGCTATCTCCAATACCTGTACGAGCAAAAAGAGATTCTCCAACCACTTTTATAGGTCTTATTATAAGTTTTCAAACATTGTGTGTTGCATTGTAGACAGAAACTAACAAGTAGGTACTCATACTTGTTCTTATTCTAAAGTCCTACCTACTCATCTACACGATCGCTGGTCCCCGAGGAAAATAGAATTAAGAAAATACACACACGTATAGGCAGGTAAAAGAAAATGTATTAAGAGTTGTCAGAGGTTCAAACGGCTCAGGATTTGTTTTTAGAGAGGTCCTTCCCTTTGTGCTGTCTTACTTAAAGATCGAACACTTCCACGTGGAGATATTTGTGTGTATTGATATTATTATAAAAAAAGAATACGTACTTACCTACATTAAAGATTTTTTATTTTACTTTTAATGCTTGGGCCCAAACATGTATACAATCAATGGATATGTATAATTGAATTTTATAAATACAGGGTGTAAACGAAATCATGTAATTCCTTCAAACCTCGTGATGTAGGTACTGCTGACGTAGTTTAACCCTGCATGATAAAATTTAGGATTTAATAAAAACAATAAAAGGAGTAAACATGTATTCTTAACGTGAGGCATTTTAGCGCCCCGAGTTAAATGACGGCGCGGCGACCGACAGCCGCTCAATTCGCTCGAGGGGTTAAAATGCCTCACGTTAAGGACACGTGTTTACCTACTTGTAATTTTTTTTATTGAGTCCAATGTTATATCGTGCAGATTAATCTATGTCAGCAGTAGATCACGAGGTTTGAAGGAATTACATGATTTTGTTTACTCCCTGTATAATTGCCCGAAAATCTATAGTGATAACCCTACGTAGGTATATTTATAGGTACCTACCTACTTACCTGCTACCTACTACCTGCTACCTATTTACCTGTACTTACCAAGATAATAAAGAGAAATCAATAGTTAAGTACCTACTTCCAGTAAAAGAAGAAAAGTTTTAGCGCAGTTCCAACCTTGTTTATTGAAACTTATAAAATACGACGATATTGTAGGTGGGTACTTTATAAAATTGATGCCTGAACTCGATACAGTGTCAATAAGTAAGTATTTATACATAGCATCACGCTTTAAATTCCCCGAAGGGTAGGGCAGAGGTGTATAATAACACCCTCATTTCGCCAGTTATGTTTAAGTCCCGTGTAATAGGTAGGGGGCGAGCCCATTACCATCAACCGGGCACAAATCCAGACTCCTGACTGCTACTTAGAAATTCCACACGGAAAAACCCAATAATACTTTGCTCGACCTGGGGATCGAACCCAGGACCTCACGATCAGCAGTCGCGCTTGCCACCACTACACCAACAAGGCAGTCTAAGTATTTATACCTATTTATATTATTATACCTAACAGTGATAGCCATATGGTGTGACCGTCGGACTACCAACTCATAGGTCTCGAGTTCGAACTCAAGTCACGCACCTCTGACTTTTCGGATTCATGTGCGTATTGTATAATTATCACTTGCTTAAAAACGGTGAAGGAAAACATCGTGAGGAAACCGGCATGCCTGAGAGATATTTTTCGATGGCATGTGAAGCCAAGTCAGAGGCCCATGGGCGACATAAACTCTAACACCAGGTTAGTCATTAACCACACGAAAAGAAGAATATTATACCTACCTAATGCATTATTTTCATAAAGAATCATCGACGTTTAAACTGTTTCAATTATAAATTTTCAGGAAGGGATTACATTTCAACAGATTCGCCAAACTTTACTCATTGATAGTTTCCCAGAATTTTCAGTGTTCTGCAACAATTATTATAATTGCAAACTGAAAGCTGTTGCTCGAATTTTGAGGAAATCTTGCAATTAACGTAGGTACCTATTCCTCGAAAATATGGAAATCATAGAATGTCTGATATTATTCTTTCAGTTCATAAAAAATCAATATTGAACGGTTGTCTCTTACAAGCTGCTTAGATATGGACCGCTAAAAAGAACGGCCTTATGAGAATATTGATAATAGGTAAGTACCTAATCAACAAACTTGGCAAATGGATTAATTAATAATCGCACAGTAGGTACCTTATTACTGGCCAGTGGCATAACTTTAGGGTGGCAGGGCTGGCAAAATGCAACGGGCGTCCGCCCCGGCCCGACGGGGCCCACGGCCAGTGAGACCTAGGCCACACGGTGCGGCACCGCACCGCATTACTCCGCACCGCACTGGCGGCCACACGAGCAGTGCGGCGTCGCAATGTTCTTACGGCGCCGCTGCGGCACCGCAACCGGGTTGGTTCTAAAGAGCGTGCACTTTTCCCTACGCCGCGCCGTACAAACAACTGAGCGGTGCCGCTACGGCACCGCACTGCTTGCACCCCTCCCCGCCTCCTCTGCCTCGCGCCGTTGTCCGGTGCGTCTGCGGTGCGGCGCCGGACGCGCCGTGTGGCACACCATATATTTATATATGTATGTTGGAAACCGTTGCGACACCGCTCAGGCGCCGCGCCGGAGCCGTACCGCACCGTGTGGCCTTGCTCTGACGGATTTACCAGCAGGCTGAGTAGGCTGGAGCCTAGGGCGGCAGATTAGATTTTAGGGGCGGCAATTTTTTTGTGTTTTCTTGGTTACAACGTGACGATTTTTACTGGGGCGCCATCTAATAAATTTGCCACGGGCCTCTGATGGTATAGTTACGCCACTATTGCTGGCTGCTGGCTGTTGCATCAAAATATGCTTATTGCTGGCTGTTGCATCAGAAATGCAATTATCCATCTTTTTATCAGCAAGAAATCTTCATAACTAAACTAATAATTATTAAAAATACTAAAAACCATACTGCAGTAGGTACTCGCTCAATATAATACATACCTAAAACCCGCACCAGGCCGGCAAGGTGGACTAAAGGCCCTTCTCATTCTGAGAAGAGGCCGTGCTCAGCAATTGAACAGTAATATACTGATTATGTTATGTATTAAACCAATGTGGCGACTGACTTTGAGTGACAAGGTAGTCGCCCACACGCTTATTTTCCTTTGACGAGTAAACATTTTTAATCGAATGTCAGTTGCGGCTAATGCAAATGCTTCGCACTCGACGCGACGCATCGTAGCGCCGATAATTACTTTTAAATCCATAACTCAGTTTATCTTCAAGGCATGTTAAAAAACCGACTTCAAAAACTAAAAAGTATAAAATAATACAGATTTAATTTAATACACCTCTTATGCAAACCTAAGTAATACCTTTACAATTTCAGACGTCGGTGCTAATCCACGCTGAACCAAATTGAAGGCACCGACTTCTGAAACTGTAAAGGTATTAAGGTTTGCATAAGAGGTGTATTAAATTAAATCTGTATTAAGTTATTTTATACTTTTTAGTTTTTGAAGTCGGTTTTTTAAACGTAGTTTTTTTATTTTTTACTTTTTAGTACCTATCTGTAATAGGCTGTTCTGTAAACTACAGTAGGATTTTTCTAGATTACATCAGGTAGAATAATTACATCGTCCACGTAAACAAAAATATTCATAAAAAAATAAAAATGTTCATATAATGAAAACTACTGGGCCAAACTATGTAATTTTTTTATGGGACCAAACGGCAACAATTCAAACAAAAGAAGAATCACGTAAATCGGATCATAAATCTCAGCGTAATCGATGTACATACATAAAAAAACCTATCGAATATAGAACCTCCTCCTTTTTAAAGTCGGTTAAAAATTAGAAGGATTTTTTTATAGTCCACCTACTTAGGTATAGTTGCTAACGTTACTATCATGTTCATAAAACAGAAAATTGTATCGGGTCTACCTAGATCAAATATTTCTCTATAAAAATCGAGAGAAATTGACTGGTAAAGATAAATACAGATTAAAAACATTACCCCCCTTTGGGTAATGTTTTTGGGCTTCGCCGCATTCGGGTACAAAAGCCATTTTTTTTGTTTCCAGGCGAGGTTACACGATCGGGATCACTACTTGTACCTAAAGTTGCTATCATTTTATTCATAAGTATATCTACTCCACGACCTATTACACTTATTCAAGGCAACGACGACATCGCTGTGGTTGTCTCCCGAAGTCCCCAAAGATTGGTCGACCTAATTCCATCACACTCACTAATGGCATCAATACCAGGCGCTATTATCTTAACTCCCATAGCAGATGACCTGACACGCCATTTGAAAATCATGTTTTTTTGCTCCCATAGATTGTTATCTATACTAATATTATAAAGAGGAAAAATTTGTATTTTTGTATGTAACGAATAAACTTAAAAACTACTGGACCGATTTCAAAAATTCTTTTGCCATTTGAAAGCTACATTATCACTGAGTAACATAGGCTACGGTCGGAGCCGTGAGGACACAGCTAGTTTATTATAAAATTCTTAAAATATGCATTCAATGATTTTTTATAAGGTACGGTCGAGAAAAATGTTCCGAGGTAACTGCTGCGAATCTATGGTATTACAGATCGGATATAGTGAACAACCTTATTCGGATCGTATTTTCTCGGATTCGGATTGGATGCAGAGCACAAGCGCTCTCAGCATCATCACATTTCTATCTACTTAATAAGTCATGTACCTACATACATTTAGTTGGTTTGTACCGACAGATAGCTGGATGACTACAGAAGAGAGGGGATAGCCATCAAACACTCTAGAACAGCCAGTAAACCATCGGCCCGCCGAACTATTGAGTGGCCCGGTCGTGGCTTAAGTAACTTGATAATATCATAGGCAGCAGAATCTTGTGTATCTATACTTTAGTAAGCAGTAAATGTGTTTATTACGGCATTGAATACCACGGTAATGAAGTTTCGGTAGCTTTCGCCATATCCAATTGTCCTCGTAAGAGTTAGCTAAATCGTCCACATGACGCAAACAAATCCCTTTCCATGGATGGAATAGGCTTTTATCTTGGTAGGTGGTAGGACTGATAAATTAAACCACTATTTCTTCACAATTTCCATATGGAACAGCGTGTTATATTATTTCTTATTAACAAAAAAAAATAATCTTGGTATGTCCTTTCTTATTTATTTTATACATTAGTAAAATAAAATACCTTATTATGCGAGGGTTCAATAAAAACAACACATACAACTACTGAATCTTTAATTATATCCAACAAGTATTCTTAAGCGAATTTTTTAAATCAATCGTAACTAAAACATAATCGCTAAAACTCGAACCTTTCTCATTTGTATGTCAGATACAAAAATATTTATATCTTATTATCAACAGAAAATCCACTCATACCATGTGATACACTAAACTTATTGAAATAAAACAACGCACTCATAATTTTCAGCGTCCATCGTCCGGGATACTCGACTAGTATCTTAGTAAAAAATGTATTCACAAGCCAGTGGCGCCGGCTTTCAATATGAAGCCACGATGTACAGATCACTGTCTGGTTAGTAGTCTGCAACAAAATATTACATATTCTAAATTAGTAATTTAGAATTAATCAAGACTGACTACATTTGGACTGAATGCAGCTACACTCGAAAGCGAGACTGTGTTGTTGCCTCGATGCCGGATTCACACTACACTTACGTGTCGTATCGTGTCGTGACGCATCAGTAAGTGCATCTGACGCTATCGGATTCATATTATATTTTTTATGAAAACGTGAACAATAGACTTGCGTGTCGCGTCCTGCGCATCGCGTCGAATTATGGGAGTATCGTAAGTCTAGTGGGAAATCGGCATTAGCCTTTTACAGTGTTATCGGCACAAATCATGCTAAGGCTGACCGGAAATGTGCCCCTTTGTTGCTCGAGATGCGTTGTTCGCCATTTCTTTTTAGCTGCAGGTAACACCAAACGGTAATTGCAGCTACAAGCAAATAGCAATCAATTGTGTCTCGAGCAACTTAGTGGCCTATGTGCAGTTAGTCGAAATGCAGTTCTACAGTTGGCTTTTAAGCTAAATGAGGTCAGTCTTTCTACTAAACTCTCAAACCGCGTAAATAATACCCTGACAAACTTTGTATGATCGTTATCAAAATGTATGTTACATATCGTCGCTGCGCCTGCGAAATCCGCTGTGTTTTTTTTTGGAAACCTGTCTTTGACGCTATTTTATAATAGTTTTCAAGCCACGTGCACCTGTAAAATCCGTTTTTTAATCATTTATTTGGTTAAGAAGATAGCAAAATAAATTATTAGAAAAAGTATTTTACAGTTGAACGTGGCTTGAGAACTATTATAAAATAGCATCAAAGACAGATTAAAAAAAAAAAAAACATGGCGGATTTTGCAGGCGCAGCGACGATAAGTTAGACTTTACGATAGCTGCTTTGCTAAGAGTTACTTTATATCAATCCCAGTAACGTTATCCAATCTAATAATCTTAGCAACACTGGTCTCTCACTCGTTGGCGATGGCAGTGTGTAACTTGGTCTAAAAAGGCTATTTTCTCTCTGCGAGCTTGGTGTTTCGGGCCCGAAAAATCAACTATAATTAATGTATTAATAATCATGATTATGACATGCGATACAGCACTAAAGGTGAGTATAGACTACTAGAACATTTACTTGTAACAAAGCGTCGAGCGTCGTGCTCACTTTTCGGTTCGTGAAAGAGTGAGAATAGAGCGGGTCGATGTTTTGTTAATGTAAATGGTCTAGTATATACTCACCTTTAGATTTCAAACTAGGCTAGGTAGGTTTTGTTTACTGTGACTTCACATCAGTGTCGACTTTGATTTTCTGTACTTTTTCTGTTTAATAGCCAGACGGAGGCCATAGCAACAACTATTATTCTTTATGTTTACATGCACATATCGACAGGTCGCACATCCAAGTTATGCAGCAGTGCAGCAAACATTATCTGTCAAGTAACTACAGAAGTAAAAGTAACATTTCAATCTAAAACTACTCACAAATACTAATTTTAAGTATCACTCTTCCAAAGCTTGATAGTCTTGTCGTTTTCGAGCGCTGCAGACGCTATGATGTTCTCGGTGGGGTGGCATGCGGTGCATAGCACGGTGTCCGTGTGGCCGGACAACCGTTGCACGATCTCTTTTGATTGCAAGTTCCAGATGTACACCAGGTTGTCTTCTGAACCTGATACTATCCACTGTGGACAAAAGTGACGGTTACAATGTGGTTACTGTGGGTCAGTGAGTGTAATAAGAGGGGGTGTGGTGGTGGAGGTGTATATGTGATTATATGAATATGCAGCATTAACTTTACCGCTTATCATTTTTAACCGACTTCCAAAAAAGGAGGAGGTTCTCAATTCGACTGTATGTTTCTTTTTTCTTTTTGTATGTTTGTTCCGCGATATCTTTTCTAATTGTGAACCGATTTTAATGACTATTTTTTTGTTTGAAAGAGTATTCTTTCGAAGTGGTCCCATTTAAATTTGGTGAAGATCTGATAAAGAACCTCGGAGATAGACAATTTGAAGTCGGTTTTATTTTTGTTAAAAAGTTTTATTATATCCTGATGCAATAATAACAATTACGTCACACATGTGTGGGAATTAGACCTTTATCAGGCCTATTTCACTCCACGGTTTAGATATGAAAACATGCCTACGCGTCGTTTTGCCTCCGGAGTGAGACAAAAGCAAACCGAACCGAATGTTAGTCAGTGATCGAACCGAAATGTAATAACAGCGCAAACTCATAGAGGAATGGGAGCGCTCTCGACGGACTCTAAAGTTCAACTGCGCATGCGCGTAACACATTTTTCTAGGTATTTCGACGCATTAATTCGGAAGTGAGGTTTCGGTACGTACTGTAAGTACTACTATTTACTATTCTGTGCAGATATTACAGGGAATTGTTGCAATGTATTTATAACATTTTATTACTGCGTGTGTATTTTTCACACCTTTGCATAGAAACACGCTTAGCGTGACAATCTCACACGCGTAACGTGGAAATCATGCGTAGCAAAACTGATTACTTATGTAAGATAATTTCATCTTACTTTTTCTATAATTATTGTTTTTTAGAAAGCGATTTGAAAACGGTTTGGGTAATACAACTGATGCGTGGATAGACCGCTAGTAATAAAAATCATGGGAATTGGATGTTAACCTTGACACACTTGTAATCTCTTATCAGCTAGCTAAAGATAAAACCTATGGCAAATCTGTGAGAGCACTATTCTATACAAGTAACTGATAAGCTGTAAAATCACTGTTGTAATAACAGTTTCTGTAACTAAACTAGAAAATACCATCTACTACAAGTTGTAAACGAAATTTGAAAAGTATCAATAGAAATACTACATATCTTGGAATCCGGATAACTAGCTGTGTCAAGTGTAGCTTAATTTGGTACAACAGTGTCAGGTTCTTTCAAACTATATTTGAACTTATCAAAAGCCTTTGATAAGTTCAAATAGAGTTTGATCTTCTCGATTATGTTAATAATTTTCTCGATCGATAATATGGATCTATATTATTGCCGGACATCTGTTGCCGCGAGATTTTCATGCTATGACTAATCGCCAGACATGACATGCGATCAGGGTTGAGATGATTTAAATCACTTGATTTAATCAATCGTCTTGTTCACCAAATTGAGGAAAAAGTGTATAATAACCCAAGAAGAGTTGGAAATAATTAAACAACTGCTCTGCAACTCTGCTACCTCCACAGGAGTGGAACGAATATTTTTAGTGTTCAACTTAGTTCACAGTAAAATAAGAAACAAATTAGGCACAAAAAAGGCTGACAAATTGGTATTTCTTCTAAAATATCTCAACTCATATAAATCTAATAACAAGTAAAAATTAATTACTACTAAGGGACCGTCCATTAATCACGTGAGGCTTGAAAGGGGGGGAGGGGGTTTAGCAAAAATCATGAAATATCACAAGGGGGAGGGGGTATAGTAAGATATCACGTGTATTTATTTTTTTGTGAAACGCGCGATTTCTAAACCGAAAAGCGGCGTGTAGTGTGACCTTGACTCGCCGTTGCCAGGCAACGAACGAATATGTTATATTTTTTGCATGATTACAGCATTCCTTTAATATTATTTTTATACCAGTCAAAAACAACCTGCAACCTTTCTGTCTAGACATTTTTGTCATGGTCCTTAATTTCAGAATAAAATTAGATTATACTTTATACCTGTATTTAAAGATAATATGCTAAAAAATTTAAGATTCTCTGTATGTACTAAATAATACACGTGATTTTGGGTGGGGGCGGGGGTTTAGTCTTAAACCTCACCACGTATCACCAAGAGGGAGGGGCGGGGTTAAAAAATGCTAAAAAAAACATCACGTGATTAATGGACGGCCCCTAAGTTCTACTGTGATTAAACGGAAACCCAAATTTAAAAACGTTTTAATTATTATTAAAATCATTAATAATTGTTGTTCTTTTTTTCAAGTCATGATTTTTATCAACCATGTACGCGATATCCGTCGACATCTCACGATGTTGCAATAGCAGGCGACACGTGTCGTGGGACATTTGTCCTCTAATGTCGCGGTTAAGAAAATATGGTTCCAGCATTGAATTGATCATGAATTATGAGGTAATCTTATGCATGTATAAATTAACATACCTTTCCACCAGTAACACTGAAGTTGGCGAAGATACAATATTTCTCGTTCTTATGTCCCGTGTACGTCTTGAGGCACTTGCCCCTGCTGTAGTCCCAGAGTTTGAGCGTGTTGTCGAGAGTCGCAGCCAGAATATATTTGCCGTTTGGAGAGAACTTCACAAACGACACAGGCGGATTATCGTCATCTATTAACGTCTTTAGACATTGACCTGATGCTGTGTCCCAGATTCGACTGAAAGAAGTAAAAAGTTTAGTTAATTATTTTTATACTAGCGACCCGCCCCGGCTTCGCACGGGTGGTCATTTTCCCCATTTTTCAACATTTTTCATTTATGCTCCGCTCCTATTGGTCGTAGCGCGATGTTATATAGCCTATAACCTTCCTCGATAAATGGACTATCCAACATAAAAATATTTTTTCAATTCCAACCAGTAGTTCCTGAGATTAGCGCGTTCAAACAAACTCTTCAGCTTTATAATATTAGTATAGATTTAGTTTTTCTTAATCCTTCAGTTTCTAATAAAAATATGTGAAAAATGCTTCTTTTCATAATTACATACAATCGCGATACCTATCGTCAGCGTACGTTTCAAAGAGCTGCTTCTGTCAGTCAATCGCGTAATCAAGGATGGCCGAGTATGTCAAGTTGGCATCATGAATATACCAAGTTTATGTAATAAAATAAGGACTCACCATAATCCATCATAACTCGACGATACAATAAGACTGCCATCTCTGTTGAAATGTACTGCTGAAACTGGATCCGAGTGTGCTGGTAATGTCTTCAAACATTTACCTGGAAACAACATTATTTATGAATTAATTATGTGTTCTATATTGCTAGTCTAGTAATAAATGCTGCCAGATCAACGTCTCACGCCACGACACGATACGACTAAGTGGTGGCAATTCCTACGACACTAGTAGTGTCGTGTCGTGGAAGCGAACCACAATGAGCCTATAAAAGCAGCCCAGGGTAACATCAGATACAAAGAATTTTATATAAATTTGAGAGTACTTCTTCTGAGTTTTTTGGAATAATCCTTTTTAAAAACCCCAGATGGAACGGTATTTATAGAGTTTCGACTGTACCTAATTAATCGAAATAGCTAATAAGTTTCCCAATTACATTGAGACGTAATACCGATTTAACCAGGATGTATATTATATAAATAGTGTAGTAACCTACTTGTACAGAAATTGCAAGCGTGACATTTACGATTGTTTCTAGTTCCACGTGGCTATTATTAGAAGTAATTATCGTTCGTATGAAAATATGTCGAAAGTCGAGTAGTGAATGGTGAAAATGTTTTCACAGTGTAGTGTTAATAGGCTTGGCTGACGCGTTGTGTAACGAAGTACCTACTTTCGGATTAGGTTTACGAAGTACCGTGCGATCGTGACGATACGTCACGCTTGCATTTTAGGTACTTCATCTAGCAAAACGGAGCTATATTGTATAGGTATCGGTCTGTTACATTATCATAGATAGACTACAGGTGTTATACGAACTGATAACTTCATTTGAATGATTTTACAGCCCATACATATTTTTTTTTTGTTTAAAAAAAACGTTGCCCCACACTAGGATTTCTCCTGTATCGTGGGTGCGTTTACAGACACAAATTGTCACATGCACAAACGCCCAGACCCGGAACAACTAGCTGTAGGCCATACAAATATTTGTTCAGTGTGGGAATCCAACCCACATATAACTGAATAATTTCTAAGTATAATACAAATATTTTATAAAAAAACAAAAACATTACGCCTGTATTCCCCGAAGGGTTGGGCAGAGGTGTATAGTAACACACTCATTTCGCCGTTATGTTTATGTCCCATGTAATAGGGGCGAGCCTATTGCCATCAACCAGGCACAAATCCAAACTCCAAGCTACTACTGAGGAATTCCACACGGAAAAGGGTGAATCTTCGAAACTTTTTAACATTATTTTAACAAATCATTCTTCTCCCGGGTTGTTAACGTTATAGTATTGTCAGATTGTTTTTATTCTTGTCTTTTTGCTTGACGGCAGCGGTATAGTTTCAGTTTTCATTAACATAATTATAGTATTAAACATCTGCATTCTTAACTTTGGGATGATTCTAATGACGTTCTCAATTTTTGTTAATATTTTTCGAAGAATGCCCCAAAAACACAATAACACTTTAAACAAAAACATGATGACGTTTAAAAGTTATATTACATATAACACTATCGAGTAACGCGAGTTTCATTTACATTTTAACACTTAGCCGACGCGACGTTACTGAACACAGCGTGGTCGTTGACCGCGTCTGAGCTATTCTCTCGCACAACCGTCAGTTTAGACGACCACGGTAATATACAGGGTGTAAACGAAATCATGTAATTCTTTCAAACCACGTGATGTACTGCCGACATAGATTAACCCTGAACGGGAAACTTTTGGATTCAATAAAAAAAAATACAAGAAGTAAACATTTGTGTTCTTAACGTGAGGCATTTTAGCACCCCCTGTTAAATGACCTGGCGGCGAACAATAGCCGCACAATTCGCTCGGGGCGCTAAAATGCCTCACGTTAAGAACACATGATAACGTGTTGTAATTTTTTTTATTGAATTCAAAATTATCCCTTGCAGTGTTAATCTATGTCAGCAGTACATCGCGAGGTTTGAAGGAATTACATGACTTCGTTGACACCCTATATAAACAGCTGGTTAGATTTTTCCACTCAGTTTTAGTACTTGTTTATAGAATTTCCTTGCGTCCGAAACAAAATAGTGTATACGTCAACTGGTAAAAGAAATAGGCAGGCGGTTGCAGGATAAAGGGGCGAACTCGTGAACTTTACACCATTACGAACAAAAAGTAGAGCGTATGACATTAACCTTTTCGCCGCCACGAACATTACGCACGTCAGCGTTCGAAATGCCGTTAGTGCCGTTTGCGACGAACTATGCGAACCCTCGCACGGACGGAGCCTCACTTATTAGTAGTTATTTCATAGAGAAATGGTCCGTTAGTGGCAACGACTATTGGAAATGAAATCCAATTAACGTTTAATTACAATGTAATGTAATTTAAAAGATGATGTAGTGACAAAAATTGAAAGGAGTATGCTTAGGTGGTTTTGTCATGTTGAGAGAATGAGTGAACGGCGATTAACAAAAGGAATTTAAAAGGCGGATGTCAATGGAAACGCTGGTAGAGGACGTCCTAGAAAGACATACATCGATGTTATTGGTGATGTTCTTCACAAAGGTTAGGTGCGTAGTACTCTCAACCGGCGTGCGTGTATGACAAGATGTATGAATGTGGATGTAGCGAAAGGGGTATGCAAGGGTCGTAGCATGTGGCGTTCTATAGTTTCTGCCTACCCTCATGGGAAAAAGGCGTGAGTTTATGTATGTAATGTAATCTTACCTGTTCTTACATCCCATATCCGTACACTCTCATCAAAACTTCCCGATACGATAAGATTGCTTTGTGGATTAAAATTACAGCAAAACACGTAGTTGCTATGTCCCTTTAGTGTCTTCAAACATTTGCCCGAACTCAGTTCCCATACCTGTAACATAAAAGTAGGTCGTAAAATATGTGTTGTGGGTGTTGCCGGTCTATTTTGAGGTTTATGGCGAAATACTCTAATGAGGCGGAAATGTCGAATTTCATAGTTCGTACAAACTGTCGAATTCTTGATCTATAGTATAAAGGTGCTAACAGATTAACTTAGTATTGTTGAACTAAAAAAATCAATTGATAATTGACGCTCGGCAGTGAAAATCTCGTGAATAAAATTTTCTTCAAAAGCGTTTTACGCGTTCTTTAGATTGATAAACTCGTCATACACGTCCCAGTTCAACAAACTTTCAATTCAAATACTTCTAAGCTATCTATGACGTACGATGATAAACTTGTATTAACATTTGATCGGGCATTTTTTTGTAGAAGACAGTCGTTTCTATCTCTTTTAAAAAATTGTATTTTACACATACGTGGTTTTCACTGCCGACCGACGTAATATGTATCAAGAAAATCTGACAGTAATATCAAATTGTCCAATGATGAGTAACATAGATTTTCGATCAACAATATGGAGCAGATCTGTTAACACCTTAAATGTGAGAAAAATGTTGGTGGGAAATAACTTGATTTGGTGTTAAACCAGTCAGACAAAATGGTACTGCATGAGATGTATGCTACTTAGATAACTTTTGACACCAAATACAATGTTCGCAATAAAGCATTATTAATTAGATAAATAATAAATTGCTATTGCAACACCAGATATGGGGGTCAAAGGATGCTATGCAATATGCATAACAGTATATTATTAGCCACATATTACTTAATCGTTAAAATCAATGGATTATAATCTGATTTACACATTAATTTTTATTCTAAATTAGCTGCCCGGACAGACTTCGTTCTGTCAAAAGTTATTGGCCTGTAGTGAGAAAAGAAAAGTGTCGTTTTTACTATTTTCCACGCTATTTTTATGTTTTTTCTCTCCATAAGAACCTTCCTTATGCCTTAAGGAATATATTTTTAAAAAAATTGCCGAATCGGTCGAATCGTTCTCAAGTTTTGCGCTTAGCAACACATTTGGCGATTAATTTTTATTTATACATATAGATTATTTCGGTATTGCGTATTCATTTGTCCATGAGGATTGATGAGGCGAGTTTCCGGTTTTTACAAAGTATGTAATCAGCCAGTTCTCCTATGTAGCCCAGCCCTTAGGAAAATTAGTTTTTTTTTTCAGATAAAGCCTCAATTATTTTAAAATAAAAATACCTCATTTCTAGTCCCTTAAAGGAAAGAAATGAAAAGGCACTTAAACAAGTTGTCAATGAAATATTCTGCCATATCAAAATTATTGATACAAAGTGATTTATTTTATCAATAAAGCATTTTCAAGTATCAAAAAGCCCTGGGAATTATCATTACAATGTTTTCGACCTAAACATATACTGTTATCTATCAAGATATCAGCTGGTTCACTAACCTGAGAAGTATTTATCTACTTTCTCATAGTATTTCGACAAAGGTAACTTCATAGTAAGTTACGAGATTTTTATTAAAAATTAGAGCAATAGCAATCAATCATGATAAGGTCTGTGAGATACTCCTTTACCCTATTTCATCTTACCAAATTAAACATTATCTAGCTTATCAGTGAAGCAAAATATAAATACCTATCGTGTTTACTTCCCACATAAGGAATTAAGTTTTACACAGTATGAAAGTTAATAACTGCATTAGGAGAGACTTAATTAACTAGCTCACAATGGCTAGTGATAACAGTTTATATAACTATGACTAAAAATAGTGCTTAGATTACAGTAGCCTTGCGTTTTTCGCATAAACGGCAATCGTATACAAAGGCCGCCTTTTCGTAGTACAAACGGTTTTCGTGAGTACGGCAACCGTCAACACGGAGTCGCGTATGTGGAGGGCCTCACGCGATTACTTATTCCCCCTCCCACTTCGCCCGACACATCCCCCGCAAAGATCATTCACCGCGACTGCGCGACCCCCAATAACGTTCAGCGTTCGAATTTCGCGCGCTTTTATGGTCTATGGTTATGGGTACTTGGAATAAGGAAGTAACCTTCAGTACGAGTATTTGAGGCCAGTATGACTATAAGTTTTTTGATTAAATAATTGTTACGAAAGATCTTGACATATAGGCTTGTGTATAAATTATATACTTCTTATCAGTTGATCTGCTATTATAAAGTTCTTTGGCCAACAAGATCTTTGACAAACTAGTAGTATACTGTTATTTTATCCTTAGCTACCTTAATAAAAGATAGTTTACCTTTAAAGTCTTATCGTCACTGGCGCTGACTATCAATCTGCTGTCTGAGGACCATGCCACATCACTGATTCCCATTTTGTGTCCCGATATTGTTTTCTCAAATTTGCCATCATAAGCACCCCACACCTTAATAAGTTTGTCAGCAGCTGTAAAATATAAAATTGGGTGTTATTTTACATGAACATATTTATATTATTAATACCTTTAACCATGGAACCCATTTAGGATGACATCATCATGTTATGTTTGACTTTAATAGTCAAAAAGAAATCATTATTCTGGTAAAATGCTTTGTTGAAGTTTGCCTAGCAACAGCTGTTTTAAATTGCAAATTATGTTGTTGAAGGTCAACAAACTCAATAAATTTTTTGGTATTCAGCCTTTAAATAGTGCAACATGCTCAAATTATAACAAAATACCAAAACTAAAACAAATTGTTTTAAGAATACTCTTGATCAACATTACTAAATAATTAATGGGATTTTTAAATTATTATTATGTTTATATAGAAGAATTTAAATTATGCCTGCTACTTCCACATCCTGTCATTAACTTCACATGTTTTTTTTATATGCATTCTTCAGTTAATAGTTCCACTCATACAATTATTGTTAACTTTAGCTATGGAGGGACCTTGTTTAGACCAAAATCAACTTATTGTCACTTTGAAGTCGACCAAATATGACTACAAGCCATTACATCACTTTTTAGAAGAAACAAAAAACAATGATGTAAACTATTCTTATAAGTTTACTGCCACCTATTGGCTGCCAATACTCAAGGCCAACCTTTATACCACACTGTTGCCTCAATATTGCTGAGTGCTCATTCTTAAAAGTTTAAAATAAATATGATTTGGTAGCTGTAATAATAATCTTGTAAGTAGGTCATATGGTTAGTTGGTACTGTCCTAATTGTTATTTAGGTATTTTATTCATTTAAACAATAAAGAGTGTGTTTCTAATAAGAAGCAGTAATCACCAAACATTTGACAATTAAAATTCATGATGAATGACTAATTAATTTGATTCTATTGCACTCTCAAATTGTGGTACAAAGCAGAATAGGCCTCATGCATACTTAGGAGCAAAGTACAGAGTGTTATGTACTCTGTTAATCTTTCACAATATAAAGTAATGATGAAAACAGTAATTGCAACTGTTAAACCAGAAGTTATTTTTAGGAGGTTTCTAAAGATAAAAGCAACAGGATCATGCTTATCAAAATGGACACACTAATCACATAAGGTTTAAAATGTATCACTTTTGTACTTTTTAAAATAAACTTGCTTACAAATAATAATTATGAAAGCTGATAATTTTCAAACCAGATTCAGTGCCTATTCTGGGCATTATAAAAAATAAACAATCTAAACATATTATGGGGTCATCAAACGTAAATAAATAAGTGATAATATGGACTAATAATCTATGCACGAAAGTAGAATACTCACAGGAACTTGCCAGCCATTCTCCATTTGGACTGAATTTAACCGACGACACAGCTTTCGTGTGTCCCGCAAGTGTGAATTTGAGCGTGTAATTCGGCTTCTGGAAACCGACATCAAAATTAGCGCCAAATCGCACGTGCTCATACTAGTTGAAGTTACATAAACATGTGCCGCCCGCCAGACTGACGCAAACTAATGAAATGCAACGAAAGGACGCTACTTACCGCCACTGAAGACTTATTTGACTGAGGAGCGGATTGTGATAGCGAATTTGGCCCGGAAAGGTTGGTGGAGGGCCCACCGTGTGTTTGGTGTGCAGCAGGATGGCCTGGGCCGGGACCTAGCGGCACCATGTTTCAACTTTCGACGCACTACGCTTTACTTTGTTCGTCACCCAACACAGTCACTATTACACAATGAAAAACAATCTAAATTAAACTTTGGAAAAGGTAACACACGTAACTTGTCACTCACTCCAGTTTTTACATATATTTCAACGTAGATTTTCAAAGAACATTCTAAATCCGGGCGTCTCAATGCGTGCATATTTCGCGAAGACGAACAGTGGTGCCAACCTAGTTTTAAATTATTCCCTCCCGCAGAACTCTAGCTGGCCAGCCTCTTGTCTTTGTTTAGTTAATTTTGTGGAATGAGTGACAAAAATTGACTGATTTTTACTAAACATTTATACGAGATTAATTAATTTTTCCAATAAATAATCCCAGAAAGCACTGTACAAAAATATTTAAAAAAAACGCATGAACGGTTTTACCTTCATGATACCATGTTTTTTTTATTTGAACGTTATTGCCAAGTATAAATTTCCCTACATTTTTGCATTGGCAAGAATATATGACCTCTTTGACATTTCCAAGGTTATATTTGACACTTTAACATTCGCCGCTGACCGAGTACAATTGTAATATAAAAAAGCTTTATAAAACTGTTAACAAAATGGCTTTAAATAAACTTAGTATTGATGCCCTTAACTTGGCTGGCAAGCGCGTGCTGATGAGGTAAGTTTTTCTTAAATACTTCACATTATTAGCGATACTGATGCGTCTAGCCTAAATAAAAATTTATTGATTGATTGCAGGGTGGACTTCAATGTTCCCCTAAAAGACGGAGTAATAACCAACAACCAGCGTATTGTCGCAGCATTGGATTCTGTCAAATATGCCTTGGAAAAAGGGGCCAAGTCTGTCGTGCTTATGTCACATCTGGGCAGACCGGACGGTCAGGCGAACCTCAAGTACACCCTGAAGCCGGTCGCCGAAGAGCTTAAGAAGCTCCTAAACAAGTAAGTGTTTCGCTTACGTATCTTGCAAACCTCTGAAATCCAGTTGCATCATGTATTTTGCCAACATTTTTCCTTGTGATGATTTAAGTATCAAATTAAACAGATAGGTAACAGAATGATGTAAAAACTACCTTAGGTATTTGTTTTCTTAAACATACAATTTATCATCATCATAATTATTGATAACTTGTATTTACCTACAGTAATAAAAATAAAGCACTCCCTTCTTTCTTATTGGTGAAAAATACTCTCTCCCACGCTCTTTGTACCTTTGAATTTATTTAAATAATGTTACCAATCCACTTCTTAAGTGCTGTTACAGACAAACGGCACATTGCCAGCGACAAGGTTAACTGCAGCCGTTACCACTTGTCAACAACTGCTGTTCAGTGGTGTGCCTATAAGGCAAGACATATGTTTTTGGTACTTATTTTGATGTGCAAGGTAAATTATTACAATATATTTTATGCTTATCATTGGTAAACCATAATTCTATCTTAAGATCTCCCAACTATTTGTTATCAGACGAATAATAAATATCAAAATAAGTACCAAAAAAATATTAGGCTTGCCCTATAGGCACGCCACTGCTGCTGTTACCCCTGTCATCAGCAAAGTGCCATTCGTCAGTAAATGCCCTTACCAGTCCTGTTAAGTAAAAGCCTCCACATATTCTCCTATATGTCTCTATTTATTGCTTTCCTTGACTAACCACTTACTAAATTTGTCCTAGGTAGTTAAAAATATTGTAGTAACCATGGTTACCCTTGCAGAGACGTGATTTTCCTCGCTGACTGTGTGGGCCCTGAAGTTGAAGCTGCCTGTGCTGATCCTGCACCAGGATCAATAATCTTGTTGGAGAATGTTCGGTTCCACATTGAGGAGGAAGGCAAAGGTGTGGATGCCTCCGGGGCTAAGGCTAAGGCGGACCCTGAGAAGGTCAAGGTATTCAGAGAAAGCCTGAGGAAGCTTGGTGACGTTTACATCAATGATGCTTTTGGTAAGTATTAAATGCTAAAAATAATAAGTATTTCTATTCCATAACAATTATTATTCAGTGTTTTAAATTATTTCCTTACACACTATTTAATTTTTTTAATATATCGTTAAATATTGTGGACTAACCACTGGCATTAGGAATAGGGTCTATGCTACCAATATGTACCAATACCTATATTATAATTATTTGTTCATAATTTGGCACAAGTGAAACGAGACTTGTAAACGACAGTGGAACAGTGGGTCGTTACAAACCGTGGCTGTTAATGAAAAAAAAACAAAGAAGGAAAGTGATTAAAAGTAAAGTGCACCAACAATAACAATGCAACTTTTATCTTTAATTATTTTCGTATCATTAAATGTTTAGATTACTCATAATTATGCACAAGTTTGAGTTTAATTATCTTTCAACAGGCACAGCCCACAGAGCCCACAGCTCCATGATGGGTGAGGGCTTTGGACAGAGAGCCAGTGGCTTCTTATTAAAGAAGGAACTGCAGTACTTTGCCAAGGCTTTACATGAGCCTGAAAGGTAGGTTCACATCATAATTCTATGTGAATATTTAAATGAAAAATGACAGATTTTATTGTATTTTTGTCAAAGTAATACATACAGGATTTGGTATAGGCAATTAATAACGTGATGTCATAAAGATCTTCATATTTTAAAAGAAATAAAAACTCGAAAAAGAAAATAACATGGTCTGACTGATTGCTTCGACCTTAATTATAAATAAATCTTATTATATTTGTTTCTTTTATTCAGTAACCCGATATAATATTTCGTCTTTCAAAAAAACAATCAGTTAACATTATTTTATTTATACTACTTTTCTTCTACTGAAATCCACCAATCAATGTTAAAACATTGTGTTTACAATGAGGTTCATCGTAAAATTATAATGTACTTTATATGTTAACACACACCTGCACAGAGAGGACTTTGAGAGGACTCTATAAAGTCCTCGATGATGTGTGGAGTCCGCCAACCTGCACCAGGCTAGCATGGTGGACTAAGGCTCATGCCCTGCAATGGGACAGTAATGGGCTGATTATGTTTATGTATGTTTCTATAACAATATTTAAATCTCCAAGTGTCCTAATTATAGGCCATTCCTCGCCATCTTGGGAGGTGCTAAAGTAGCTGACAAAATTCAGCTGATTGAGAACTTGTTGGACAAAGTAAATGAGATGATCATTGGTGGTGGCATGGCCTACACATTCCTCAAGGAATGTCAGGGTATGGGTGTAAGTATATTATGTTAATATCATTATAATTGTGAGAGCTTGTATTGTAATTTTATAGCATCATATAGCCAGTAAAAGGAGCCTTAAGCAGTAATAGCCCAGCAGTTGAACGATTGCCTTCCATGCTGGAGGGCTTGAATTTGATTTTGCCCTGCACTTCTGGCTTCAAATTCATGTGCGGATTAAAATTCGATTATCACTTGCGTTAACGGTGAAGAAAAATATGAGGAACCTGCACACCTGAGAGGGCTGCATAAAATTCTAGATGGCGTGTGTTTAGTAGTCCGCTAACCTGCAACAGGCTTGCGTGGTGCACTGAGGCCTGAAATCTGAATACTTAGAAGTCTGTGCCTAGCAGTGTGTCAGTAATGGGCTGATTATGCTTATAGCCAATAAAATCTGGTGCTAAACTTTAGTATTTTCTATCAGGGTTGGCATGAATAAATCATTTTGATTGAAATCATGATTTAAATCAAACTATGTTTTCAATAAAAATCAATAATTTAACAAAAAATGTTTCATTCCACAGTTTTGGTAGTGCTTTTTTCTGTGAAATGTTCCCAAATACAATCTCTTTGGCGAGGCATTTTATTTATAATAAATTGTTCACGCACGCATCACAGCAATAACAATAGTAAACAAAACCGAACGAATGAATGCTTGTTAGAACGAAAGTAAGACCGTAATTGCAAGCGAAATGAACAAAACACTACACAGGGATTTCCCTTTTGCTTGGCATTCACATGTTAGACAAAAGGGAAATCCCCGCGCTGTGTCCGCGCAATCCCTTATGGGCGCGTTCCGTTTTGCGCAAAAATATAGTTAAATTAAATAATCGTGATTAATTAGGATTTAAAAAAAATCGTGCTTTATTCGATTTAAAAAAAAAACATGATTTGTGCCAACCCAGTTTTCTATCCATCAACCTGCATTCAGGTGATTAATCACAAGCCTTGACAGGCAGATTGATAGTCATAGTTTTGTCTCCTTAATGTAGGTACTGACTGCTTTTACCTATGTGACACTCCATTAATAATATATCTTGTGATAATATCTGTTCATTCAAAGTGAGGAATTTGGTATATTTCACGCAATTTAAACATAATATTTATTGAAAAAAGTACCTACTCTTTGTACTAATATAGATTCTGATTATAGATTGGCAACTCTTTGTATGATGGCGAAGGCGCAAAAATTGTGAAAAAACTGTTAGAAAAAGCCGCCAAGAACAATGTAAAAATACACCTCCCAGTGGACTTTGTTACCGCCGATAAGTTTGATGAAAATGCACAGGTATGTAATCAAATCAAACATTTTTTTATTCTAAAAACTTTGAAATCGAAAATGAATGTACCATTTCGTGTCGATAAGAATTTGGGAACTATTTTTTGTTTCCCATATTCAGTCATAATTTTTGCTATACAAACTTATCTATATTATGTTTTAATTTTTATTAGGTTGGTATTGCTGACGTAGCAAGTGGTGTGCCTGAGGGTTGGATGGGTCTTGATGTTGGACCTAAATCTAGGGAACTCTTCGCCGAGCCCATTGCGAGAGCTAAAGTTATTGTATGGAATGGGTATGTAATCACAGTACCATTTTATAAGATTGCAAAGACACAATTTAATTTATTGGCAATGTAATATGGTTTGTTTTTGTTTAACAGACCTGCTGGTGTATTCGAATTCGAAAAATTCGCTGGTGGCACCAGGGCTCTCATGGATGGTGTTGTTAAGGCTACTGCCAATGGAGCTATCACCATTATCGGTAAGTACACTTATAATTAAGGTCCCTGACAAATCTGTCATGACCCATTGGTCTTGTTGATCATACCCAATTATTATTATAATCTCGACGCCGCGAAAGTTTCGTCCGTTTGGAAATTGTGAGAAAACCGGACAACACACACAGAACCTATGTTCCATGCATTTTATGATTTGCCTTTCCAACTAATATCTATCTCTGTTATGATGTATCACAAAAACTAGGGCTGACATGCCACGACAGCTGATCCGTCTATCAACTCTGTACAAATACCAATTACTGTTGAATACAGTAGCTCATTTGGAATTATATTATATTTAAAATGCCTTTACTGACTTACCATACATTGGAGCTGTGTTCGTGCAGTTGACTCGAGATGGAAGGGAAAAAAGATGCGCGCGCCACCGTAGATTTTGACACAGGAATTATAAAACAGTAAAGCAGGCACAGACACTAACCCATAAGTCCTACACTTGCATTCAACTTGTTATAAAAATCTGTTTGTTTTAATAGGTGGAGGTGACACAGCTACCTGCTGCGCCAAGTGGGGCACCGAAGACAAAGTCTCCCACGTGTCCACCGGCGGTGGCGCGTCCCTTGAGCTGCTTGAGGGTAAGTGGCCAAGAGACTTATTCATACCTTTGAAGAATGTTAGAGCATGTTGTGATAGGATGGAAGATTGCTTTCTTAGCTCCCACCAGCTCGACACTTTTGTGGAGGCGTGGATACACTATAATCCCTTCGTGTAATCATTAAATTTAAAATACCCCCCGACTTTGTAATGGGTGAAGTTATTATTATATCTTAGAACCATCATTATTTAACGAGCTTTCAAACAAAAAAATCGCATTGAAATCCGTACATCCGTTTGTGAACTACGGTGCCATAAATAGACGGATAGACAAAAGACTTATGACAACCATGTTTTTGCGTGAATGACGTCATATTTCTAGGCTGTATGTAGTATTTTTATTATTAATGCATGGTGTCAAAATGTATATACCACAATTGAATTTTATTTTATTTATCGTCCAACTTATTGGTGTAAGAACAAAAGTTCTGGACGTACTGTGGGACACAATAATCCAAACGCATAATCCTAAATAAAACCACCTACTTCTCATTTAAATTTAAAAAAAAAAAAAAAAAAAATCATTTATTTCAGGTAATAATTAATAACCCATAGCACACAAAACGACAACAATTAAAAACAAGTTAAATTAAATTAAATTGAATCAAATTAAATCAAAAAAATAAATACATATTCCAAATCAAATCAAAATTAACATTACTTATTCCATTATTCATTTAAATTACCTTTAATTACTTTTTAATTTTTCTTTACCAAGCTGTGTTCATTATGTTGCAAATCCTCTAACATAATTACCGAAGAAAGAAGAATATAAACTAAACGTAATTATGTTCTGCTCTTTATTTTAATTATGTTGCGTAGAGTTGATTGTTGGTTGTTTTATTATTATTGCAAAATTAATTAGAATTGTTTCCATGTAGGTTAAGTAGATTTATCAGTTTCTATATTGTATGTGTTGACTGAAAAGTAGAAAATAATTTAACACTTATAAAAAAAACACATCGTTTTGTAATTTTGCCTGTTAATGAAAAATAGGAAGATGTTAAAGTTGGTCCCAAAAGAAACAGGGCCAATCTTTATAAACCATTCATTCGATGAAGTTGAAGACCGCTTACATTCGTGCGCTACAATTTCGGTAGAGGGCGCAGTGCACGAATGTATGCACGGTTGAGACCGGAACGAACGAATGAACGGTCGTTTGCGGTAAGCTGATATCCGGGAAGCGGACCGAGAATTTGCTGGTGAGGTTTCAGATGTATGCATTCAACATTGCAGAGCTGTTGACGTAGTGTAACTAATACTGCCGCGCGATTCATAAACGCAGTAACATTTTGGTCAAAAATGAGTTAAATATATATTCGTAATCACAATCTTATGGTGATTACGAATATATATTTAACTCATTTTTGACCAAAATGTTACTTACTGCGTTTATGAATCGCGCGGCAGAATAGTAGTAATACGTAAAATCTGTTTCAAGTAGGATACGCACTGTATGTTTTCTATAGAACCTTCACAACCATTAGGCTAATATCAAATTATTCAAGAAGAATACACAAAAGCAACCTTTTTTACGTTTATCGATAATGTAGCCTCACTACGATTGACGAAATTAAATCGATCTCAGATTGACCATACTTGAAACAGAGTAGTTATGGCAGACCTTATAAGCTGTTATCAACATGTAGATAGTACCTACCTAGTACATTGAAGTAGATATAGTAGCAGAAAATATAATTTGTACCATTGATATAATCTTACATACTAGATGCGCTGTTTAGAAGAGATAGTGCCATCCACAAAGACGCGCCCTCCTCTTTGTCTAAATTGCGTTTTCTCTCTCACTCTTCATCTTAGAGTGAAAGAGAACACGCGATTTAAGTGAAGAGTGGGGCGCATCTTCGTGGATGGCACTATCTGTATCAACGAGTTGTGGTTCCGGAACCACAGTGCCATTGAACTTGACAGCAGTCTAGCAGTAGTTTGAACCTTATTGTGTCAATGCATTTAGCACATGTTTCCTAGACGAGATCGTGTATCTAGTCTATTTATTTCAACGTCGTAGATTTGTTTTACTTATAATTAATTTTACTTTTCAGGTAAAGTACTGCCTGGAGTTGCGGCTCTGTCTGACGCATAACAAATAGCAAGGAGTATTTATACCAAATTTATACCTATTTACTCAATAGTGATGTTAAATAAATTATCCTATTTGATAGAGCAAGGAAATGAAGAAATTATGATTTTATAAGTGATATGTCATGTGTATGTTTAATACATTATTTTTAAGTTGTAGCCAAGAGAAATGTGTCATGTGAATCGAATAGTGTAATAATTTATTACCGGAAGAAATTAAATAAAATGATATTTAAATTACTTTTGTATTTTTGTGGCCTTTGATAGGTGATGACTACAATAAATGATATCAGAGAAATGAAAGTACTTAGTCTATAGTTTTTAACCAAACAAACATTGGATTCTGTTCTTGTTTCCCGACGTTGAACATTTAATTAAGGCGAACAAGCAATGAAATAGCTTTCTTAATTAATTATAATAATTAAGTCTAAACGCACCTTTATCGTATATGATCGAAACCTTCTTGGGCAGTACCTACATACATCTTTCATGTAAGGGAAGTTCCTCCCTACAATATTTACAAGGCCTCTCATTCGCCTACACGTTTTAACGTGAGGTAGACTGAATTATATGTTACGTAACTCAATCATAAACCTATAAAGTCGATCTCGTGTGTTTCATATACACACGAATTTATTATTATTATATATACATACGATTTATGTAAGTATCGAATGTTTACGCTAAAATGTAAAGTAATTGATTTACCATTCGGTTATGTATCGGAAATTGAGCTTCATGTAGGTTTGCCGTCTTAGGATGAATAGGTACCTAATACCTACTAGAACTAACTAACTGCCTCGTTGGTCTAGTGGTGGTAGTGCGACTGCTGATCGTGAGGTCCCGGGTTCGATTCCCAGGTTGGGTAAACTGTTATTGGGTTTTCCATTTCTCAGTAGCAGCCTGGGGTCTGGATTTGTGCCCGGTTCATAGAAATAGGCTCGCCCCCTATAAAATGGGACTTAAACATAACTGCCGAAACGAGGGTGTACCTACTAAAAAAACCACCTCTGCCGAACCCTTCGGGGAATACAAGGCGGGATGTTATGTTATGTTACCTACTAGAAATTAATAATTTCATTGTAGATTGTCCCTTTATTATTAAAAAAATCTGCATATATATTTGCAATTTGAATATTGTCTCCCCATTGGTCACGTCGTTAAATATAGTCTTGGAACTAGGGCAGTGTCAGCGGTGGGGCACACAGGGCGCAGATCCTAGCAGAAATCATAGTGATTTGTGTTAGAGCATTTTAGAGCACGCAGTAATACTCGCACAGGGCGCATAAATGGCTAGTTCGTCAAACAAAAATGTGCTCGGGCCGACCACGTCAATACCCGTCAAAAAAGTACGATAAACTTGTAGCGTGGTGTGGAGGGAAGTGCCCATTCATCTATAGCGTAGCGTTCAAGAGGTTAAATACAGAAAGCAGGCTGCGAACCATAGAGACTTTGATTTTACAGGAGATGAAAAGTACTAGACAAATAGTACAAAAAAGTAAATAGGCTCCTAGGCCTAATTCAGCCATCGGTGTACTGTCTGACATGATAATCATCCATCCATAATATCTATCTTGATATTGGCATTGCCCAGTAACTGGGTTGCGGAGGTTTGATGGCAGTCGCTTCGTGTAAAATACTTGGTATTCAGCTGCATTTGGTTAGACTGGAAGCTGATTTCAACATAGGTAGTTGCAAAACGGCTAGGAGGGAAGATAGGATTTCTTCTTTATATTAGATGCGTTTACAAACATCTCACCAGCACAAACACCCGGACCCGGAACAACTATCTGTAGGCCGTACAAATGACGACACGTTTGGTGCAGTGGCTGAGTGATTGGTTTCTGCGCTACGGGTCGTGGGTTCGATTCCCGCACGGAACAAATATTTGTATGGCCTACAGATAGTTGTTCCGGGTCTGGGCGTTTGTGTATGTGATGATTTATCTGTAAACGCACCCACGATACAGCAGAAATCCCAGAGAGGGGCAGTCTCATTTAAAAAAAAAATCTGTGCGTGAATCGAGCCCGGGTTCCATAGCACAGAACCAATTGCTCGGCCACTGCGGCAATCGAACCGCATTTTCCGTCCGTACCTTTCACATAAACATATTAAATGCTTTTAGTATTGACATAGAAAACGTTTCACGACGGAATTGACGTCATAAATTATCCGAAGACTTCGAGCATTTACCGTATGGTTACTTCAATAGCGGTGAATGTTACTACGTGAGGTCCGCCTAATACATCAACGATATGTTTGATATCTGATAATGGTGTCGATTCTGTTGTAAATTTTGACACTACTAAACTAGACTAAACGCAACTGTCACTTTCTTTTTCTATTGAAACAGAAATTCAAATTCAAATATTTATTGGAACAAAAAACTGGATTACAAATATTAGTGTTCGTTAACAGCTACTTTAGTTAAAAACTGTGTTGCAGCCATTAGCGCCCACCTCCGAGAGGGGAGACGTCGGCGTTCCAACATTAGTAGTAATAAATAATCTACATAATATGCAATTTACAATAGTATAATTATATATTATTTAATTTTACATTTCAAAAGTTTAAAATTAGGTTAAAGTGTTTCAGTTCTACTTACGTGTAATGTGTGTGTTTGTATGTGTATGTACACACGTGTTGGGAGGAGGTGTGCAAGTGTGCAGGGTATTTGCCTGTGTGTATGATTGAATAAATGGATTATATTTGTTATAGCAAGGAATTTTTACTTATTTTATCAGATTTTCCAATTCATAATATGTAAGGCTTTGAAGCCATTCGTCCGTGCGAGCTTTACACTCCCGTAAGGGAAGTGGATCTATATTTAAAATTGTATTTATTCTGTTATACAAAACAGGACTAAATAAGTTATATTGACGATTCACCACTACAACATTGGCCGAGAAAGAGACAAACACCCTTAGTTTAGTCCTGTCAAAGTGCGTAACAGAATCGACACCATTATCTACTTAACCACAATTTGACATAAATGCCGCGCGAGAGCATCAGTTACGACATGGTTACGACTGGATGTAAGTCCAACACGTGACACATACATAAGGGCGTAGCCAGATACAGGCGAGGTAGGGGAGTTTTTTTTTAGCGTGGTGAAATCTTCATGGACTGTCCCCCGTCTAGGGAAGACGGGGGGGGGTGCCGGACTCTTACCGGCTAAAACCACCACGGTGTCCCTCCTTCTGACCTAAGGCCGGGATCGCGGGGTTCGCTATTGCATGCACCGCAACCCCGGCAGGTCTCGGTCCACCAGCTTCTTCTGGTGGACCTCTCTTGTGGTGGGGCAATTGTTCCCCTGCCCACTTCCTTCTGAGACGCGCGCGCGGAACATGGCGCGCCATCTTCCCTGGGCCTGTTACTGGTCGGGCGACGGGTGAGCGCCCCCCCCCCCCCCTTCCCCCCCAGCAGAGTATGGTTAAGGGCTCAGTCGGAGTGCTCCCGAACCGAAGAGTAAATAATTTTAAGCAACATTGCATTTAAAATCATTAAAAAAAAATATTCGCTTTGCACGTTTTACACTCGCTTCTTTCCATGAATACACGTTTTTGTAGCATGAATATTATTAGGTAGTGTTCCCTTGTCTGCCCCTCCAGAACAAAACCCTGGCTACGCCCTTGCACATACATGTGTTTCAAAGTACACGTGCGTATGAACCAAAGTAAATACAATATAGCTTCCAAAGCAGAATTTGAATTAACTATATCTGTTAAGACATGAAATGGCTTATGAATTGTTATTGTTAGTTAAATCGCTAAAATATGGTTATCAACTAAATTAAGTATCTCATTAAAATATCACATTAGATTCTGAAGAAGTAATTGACTTTGACGTTCAATGACATTTCATCGTTATCAAATCAGAATATCGCAGTCCACTGCTGGACAAAGCCTTCCCAAGCAGCCACAATTAAAATTACCCTCAAATAACCACAGTCTAGTCATATTCCCAATGATAACCCTGCGCTTCGCTAACATCGAAGCACTGACTCATACTTATACCTTATCCAATAGATAGACAGTAATCTTCCACAAACACAGCCCTAGCAACAAAGCTCAGCGGGCGCGGGCGACCGGAGAGCTCGCTGGGAATACAAACTGTTGAAACCCCTAGCAAACTTAATCAAAAGAAAACCTGCCAGTGCGTGTCGGACCACGCGTAAATTAGGGTACCGCGTGTTCGTAATTATTGTTAGAATACAATAAAATCCAAGAAATAGAAAATATCTCATAATCTAATTGATAACAGTCTACCTAAACCAAAAAACTAGAGCCTGTATTTCTCAAATAAATTATTTGGTAAAAAGTTATAGTATAGAAGTACAAATCTTGCGACAAACGTATTAATTATCAGGCGGATATGACGAAATAAGACTGCCTGTACCTAGTTACGGAACCCTTAAATCAAGGTAATTGTTTTAAATTTTAATAAGTAAGAAAAGGCCTTCACGGTCCATCGAAAGACGAAAGAAAGGCGAAAAGATGTCGCAGAATAAATGTTTGTGACAGTTTCGAGAAGAACCAAGGCTAACAAAGGGTTTACCGTAAAAAAAAACATTTTTCCAAAAAAAAATAACAAAAGAGGGCATTTCTTCAATCAAATTAAGTGAAATTGCCTTCACGAAGCTCCCATAGTATTTTCAGGGCTAAATAAATATCATTAAAACACGCCTCAGACGCGCAGACGGTAGGAAAAATTTAAGATGTATATAAAATTATACGAGTCATTCCTTCCAGGCCATTACCCGACGCCATTAGCGTTGAAATTAATTCCCTATTCAAATATTAATTTGAATGAATGCTACCTTTGATTCGAGTGCTCTTGCGCACTTTGTTTCCTGCTGTAAAATGGGTTAAAATTATACATAATGAGAATGATTAATTTTTAATTCTGTTTGAAAATTCTGTTACTATTTTCCAGTACCTGAATGCATTAAGGACTTTAGTAAAGAATAAGTAGGTAACACTATAGCTGTCTGTAAGCATTAGAGGACTAACGACAATATAATTAGTCCAATCGATTCCAATCATTCGCTTATCAGTCTTTGCATTAGCTCTACAAATGCATTTGAACCTTCGACCTTTGATCGCCCTTAACGATAAACTACGTTTCAGTACAATCTATCTTCATCTAGAATTTATTTTTTACCTTCACTACTTGCTTTTACATGTGAAAATGAGGCTCCGAACTACTATAGTGTACCCAAGTTACTCATAGTCTCACCTAGGGTTTAAACGACACGACCGAAAGACACCTTCGGGTCAAATTCATTGTTATTTTCAATGCTATATGTGACCTTATCTAAAAGGGTACAGGACACTTTAAATTGCAAATATCAAAGGCTTTGTATCGGTGGATACAACCAATCTGAACTTTATTGGCATTTATCTGCCGTGTAAACAATTTGTTTTACTTTCATGAATGAGCCGCTGTCCTTTTAAACTTCGAACCAAATTATTTCACACCTTATGTCTACGCAATAAGATTGCTTTTCATGGTGTTTCCTGGATTATTACCGGACCTATTGCAGCTGTACATGTGGTTGCTATCGATCGTTGCTTCGCGCAAGCGTCCCTATACATGCAAGGCGATACGACACACAGAAAATTGTAACAAAGCTATCAACAAAATGACATCAATGCGTTAAATACATTAATAAATTCCAAAATAGACGTTGAAGAAGGAATTTTCAATTCGGAAATGATTTTTATTAACAAAATACAGCTGTTTGTGCGTTGCATACCAATTGGGTCTAATGCTTTCCAATATGGGAGCTCTGGTCCAATTGGCGAGGGTCCGCGCATGCCCAGTGGACGCAGAGGTGCTTTTTTTTACAAAAAATAATAATTTTACTTAGTGTCAGTGATGTAAAGGACATTCGACGCCGCCGGGCGACCCGGCTGGCGTGAAAAATGTAGTAGTAAAGCAGTCTTAACTGAAAGACAACATACATACGATTAGTTTAGTGAAGCGATTCATGTCAATTGTTATAGTGTATATCGATTGTACGTAGAATTATCGTTGTTTTTAGGTAAATTTATTAACAGGTAAGTGTTTGAAGTGGTTTTTGAATCATATTTGTTTTTGTTTGGACTCATATCTTCTTTAAAATCTGCTACTTTTATGATTTATGTGTCAATAGTATATTTCTGTTTATAAACTTTATTTTTATTTTATCTTAAACTATCTTCTTTCGATAGCTTTAACTTTTTATTTTGTAGATTTTAATGATAGCTCATTATAATAATGTCAATTTCGATAGGACAAATTACTACTGTCAAATCGTTGTTCACTTTTCCTAATTGTTATATTCACTGCGTTGTTTTTTTAACGCATTTCTTCTACAAGTTTACCTAAGAAACTAATCTTATAAATTGTTTACGAGAAGCTACAGGTCAATCGCGTTTACGTGTTTATTTATTTGCTCGTATCAATAATTAAAACGCACAGTTTGATTCTTCCCCTTAATTATTAAAGGCTTTGTGTAACTTCAGAAGGGAAATAGGTGAATAAATTATGAATATAGAAGGTTTAAATATTTAGTTCATTATTTTAATAGTTTTTACGCACTCTACCATAGAATAATTTATACTCGGTGAAATAGAGAAACGGTGACTGTCAAATCGAATGTATTCCCTTGTAGAGCAGATGAAAGTGATCATGAAACTAAGGCCGTTCAGATAGTATGTCTAGGTACTCCTAGGTCACCCACCTACAGACCTAAGTACATAACATAGGTACATTCTCGTTATGCAAGCGAAATTGCATATATTGCAGCTGGTATAGGTCTATTCGATCAATATCGAACATATTGGTGTTTCGGCACAGATGCACTATTAAATGTATCCTCTGGTTTCAATGCTGAACATTGAAACCAGAGGATACATTTAATAGTGCATCTGTGCCGAAGTATACAGGCTGAAATAAATGGACGGCATCTGGAGGGAAAGTACTATAAATAATGAATATACCTAATTTTACTCAAAGAAGACTGTCTTTTATTTTTATGACCAAAGAAAACTTCATTTATTTTAGATTTTTTTTAATTCACTGCTTAGGAGGGGAATCGCGATGGCATAACCGCGAAAAAGCAACATCCTGTATTTAATAGCACCGATCGATAGGGTCAATAATAAGAATAAAGTTTCTCCACGGACATTTAGTCTTAAATTAAAGAAAAACTTGAAATAACCCTTATCGATTGATAAAATGAAATATTTTTTTAATAAAAACTTGCTGTCTTTCATGCTATCGTATTGAATTGATATGCAGTTTACGATATCCCCTCTATTTAAGACACAATGTTTATAATAGAGATTCGGTCGATAACCCTATCAATCGATGGCATAAAAATACAGGATGATAGTTTTCATTGGTTCAATTTAAATTCCCGGCTCACACCAGCGACTGTAAAAAAATCAATTTAAACTTTTTCTTACCTTTGAAAATTAAATAAAGTTTCCTTTGAGTAAAATTTCCTATCTTCAATATTTGAGGTACTTTCCCTGCAGGTGGCGTTCCATTTTTTCATAAGTGCAGCACGTCAATCCGTTAAAAAAGTATTATAAGTATATCTGCTGCGTAAAAATGACAACAACTTGCATGTCCCTAGTAGCCTATGCATTGCTTTGTTTAATTCCAAGGTCAGGATTTGAACCAATCAATATTAATGACAAGTACAACTCCTTCCGTCATAGACTAAGTTATCTGTTTACTACGTACAACCTTATAACCTTGGAAAGTGCCGCTAGGCTTTATATTAGACCTATCAACCTTGCCCTATCCTATCCAAATTATAAACGGTGTAAATAGACCCTTAACGAAGCCGAAAGGCACTTATTCTCCACGTCACTGCGGTAATTTTTTTGTTCTAGACTATGCCTGGGAACCTTCTAGTTACATTGGATTGTTTTATGGAGGTCAAAGTTCTATCTTTTTCACATTTTTTTTAAATACTAATTTTGAAGGTTGCAAATGTACTTGAAATACCTCCATTACCCGTTTACTATTCATTGCATCCATCAGCACAATGTGTTGTGTGCGTTTCATTGAGCCTTACCGTAAAACGATATTTTTCAACCAAAATAATCACTTTTTAACAAAAATAAAACCGACTTTAAATGTTCTATCTCCGAAGTTCTTCATCAGATCTTCACCAAATTTAAATGGGACCACTTCGAAAGAATACTCTTTCAAACAAAAAAAGAATCATTAAAATCGGTTCACAATTAGCAAAGATATCGCGGAACAAACATACAAAAAAAAAAGTCGAATTGAGAACCTCCTCCTTTTTGGAAGTCGGTTAAAAAAGAGTCGTTTCCCAGCGACAATTTTTGCGTAGGGTTACTTAGTTTGTTGTACTGAATGCATGGTTGACGGTTTCGTGAAGGGTCTTGTTACACCTTGTATAAAAAAAATCTTACGCATTTTACGATCATACAGCGTGTTATTATCTACTTTTCTATTTCTATGGACTAACTTGGATATTGATTTCAGAATAATATTCTCCTACCTCACGTAATTATATCGGCTGTTGCCAGGCCCCAGTTTCCCGGAACATTATTTTCTACTTTACGCTCTCTTTGATAAACTCGGGAAACATTTAGTAGGCTTTTCTGTTAAACATAAAAAAAATCCCGACAGTATAACTTTTAGTCCTCATGAGAATCTTATCGAAGGTGACTGAACGTGACTCGTTAGGTATCGGGTATCTCGCAAGGACTGGGTCAAGGTGTGTCTTTCCAAGATACCATACCGACTTCTTACCCTATCGCATGTCATTTCCCAGACTAAGGCTGGACTTCCACCAGAGCTGTGCCAGGGAAATGTGCGGTGCGAAAATGTGTAGCGAGGATGTGAAACGGTGTGATTCATTCCACCAGAGCTGTGCGAGGAATGGGTAATGTGTAATGCGTACCTAATGTGTACAAATGAGCGTTGCGAGGATAGGTAGCGGACTCTTTTCGAATCTACCTCTTCCAAACACCATCTATTGACTGACTGGTAGGCGCATATTTTCAAATCCTCGCACACATTCCTCGCAACACATTCCTCGCAATTCATCCCTCGTTCGCATTTCGCGCTTGTTTTGTATGAACAAAAACCTCGCTCCCCTAAGCCCATATCCACCAGAGCTGCGCAGAGCGAAGCTAGGCAAATGAAGTGATTCTATTGGTGCTTACAAAACACATTCCTCGCTACGCAGGTTAGCACAGTTCTGGTGGATGCTCAGCCTTAACGTCGGCAAGACGCCACCATTTCCATATCACGACATGCACGTTTTGCCATGACGCGAAAATCCATTTCAACACATGCCTGTTGAATTGTTGTTGTTGTTGTTGTTGAGGGGCTCGTGGCCAAATAACAACCGCGCCGATCGTACGATTTGCGAGGTTAAGCTGCGCTTGCCGCGGTCAGTCCGTGGATGGGTGACCATTTGTTACACATCGAGACCCCTCCGTGCCTCGGAGAGCACGTTAAGCCGTCGGTCCCGGGTGTCATACGAATACCTATGACAGTCGTTACGGGTAGTCAGAAGCCTGAAAGTCTGACAAACGGTTTAACCTTAGGATATCGGCATTGCCCAGTTACTGGGTTGCGGAGGTCTGATGGCAGTCGCTCCGTGTAAAATACTGGTATTCAGCCGCATCTGGTTAGACTGGAAGCTGACCCCAAGATAATTGGGAAAAGGCTAAGAGGACCTGCCTGTTGAATTTGCGGTACATGGTAACTGAATATGAGATTTGTGACCTCACACCACTTTGCCCAAGATGCATAGGTATAGATGTGGACATTGTGGTCGATACTAGCAGACCTGTGCAGTATGCACGACAGTTTGCAACGGCAAGACTTGAATTGCTAAGTTTTATCAGCAATTTTATCAGTACCGCCGCCCATCTAGGACTCGCTTCGCCCTGACTTTGTTTAAATTATTTATTACCTTTCGCAGTAATCGTTTTATTGAATATTCTACTACTGCATACGGCAAAATATAGCATAATAGAAACCAATCACTAGGTACTGCATAATTACCTGTTGGATACTAATATTGCATGTCTCTGTATTCGAGGTATGAAGCTTTCAAATTGTATCGTAAAAAATTACATTTGAAATCCGACCTTTCTGACTTACAATTTAGGTTGAAACTCATTAAACTTCGTAATAGCTAAGTTAAAACGCTCATTAGTGTCGTGTCAGAAACAAGATTATTCGAAATTGCTTGTTAGTTCAAAAGTTATTATAATACACATTTTCAGCTAAGTAATTTTCTTAGAACAAAGATTATTTTGGTATCAAAAGCAAAGAAAATGTTTATAAAGAAACAACGTTAAATTTTTCTTTTTTAATTTAAGCTATTGTCATTTTTAATGGTCAACGTTAGTGACATGTTTTCATATGTAAACAGATACAAGTTGCAGATAGTTTCTAAAACACAACACAAAAAAATCTAGTAACAATGTTTCCGAACTTTTGCTATCAAAAACTGTCAGTAATGTTTACTACAAGACCACAACACGTAACAATGTTTCAGAAATATCTACATTCTTGTTCCTGCCACAGTTTTTCATTCATTTGTAAACAAATGTTTATAAATTAATACATAGCTCAAAGTTGTATATTCACAAAGCCATAAGAGTAATAAGTGGTAAAAGTACCCTTTCAAACATTACAAAATAAACTACTCCTTTTTAAAAGTCGGCTAAAAATTAAAACGAAATCGGGGCCCGACTTAATCCTATTAAAAAATAATAAAAATATGAGAATTAAATAAAAATAAAAGCAGAGATTTTTGTTTGTATTATTTTATTATAACTTGAGTGAGTCACATTCATAATTATGATTGTTCATTTTTTCGAGATTCCCCGACTAGTTTCGTACCCTGATTAAGGGCTCCGTTTTGGTACGAAAGCAGTCGGAAATCCCGAAAAAATACAAGTGATTAAACTGTAACCAATCATAAATAAACAACTCTTTTACAAAATTATTCAACGCAACCTTCAATACCACAACAAATTTTTACTCAATAATTCCTATGATGTACCTCTATTCGTGCTACCCAAACATTACCTAGTCGAACCACATCCTCGTCCTATTACAATGCATTGTGCAGTGCCGTGCCAAGCAATATACGAGACGAAACTCGGAGCTCGGGTCACGGGCTTGCAAGGGGCGGAAAGGGAGCCGGGATAACGACCCACACCCCAGCGAAACGTATTTTAGGTACGTTGTTACCTCCGTTGTATGCAGCTAACAATGTAATTTCTGGGGTGGAGAAATCATACCTCAACTGCACACACGACATACAAACACACATGAAGGTCTTTATGCAAATTAATTTCAAACTTCGTCTAGAAAGATCTTAACTTAAAATGATTACATTTCTAGTTTGTACAGAGGGGAATGATAAGGTTCGTCAGTTTTCAAATTCATTCCTTTCCCACTTCGCGGGCACATGTTACCTTTTCAAACTGTTGAACGGAAAAGACCAATGCATGGAAAATTATGTTTAATTATTTGGTAGCAAAGATCAAAATTGCCTTTTGCCTCCATTATGACGTATTAGTGCCATGTAATGTCTTTGATTTGGTTTAAGGAGTTTTGTTGTAAAAACCATGACATCAATCAAATCGATGATTAAATAGATTGGCATTACTTGTCTGTCACCATGTCACCATAATGTATTGTCAAAAAATATTTGTATTTTCATTTCTATTAGGTATGTTGGCAATACGTAGTCGGTAAAATAGTACATTTCTTGCACTGTGCAAGCAAAAGTAGACCTTAAGGTGTATAACATTTTCATTCCGCGACTGTACAATTTACTTTTGTTTTCGTCTTTAATGTGTATATGTGTAATTGAGTATGTGTTCGTGCGGTCACGGCTACTAATGCTTCTCGTGGGAGTTGTAATGGACAGAACTCAGTAACAGCGTTTACTAGTGGACCTGCTAATACGAAACTAAGAGTAGAACTAATAGGGACCAACTAATGAAGTCCTTCTGCGATTAAAGTTCTATCAACTGTGACTGCTCCACGTCACGTTAACATGTCTATGGTTAAGGCCTATATATATTTAACAGAAAATATTTATGATTTTACCTACACGAAATGCTCCCAAAGAAGTATCAAGTTTTCATAGATTCCTTCAAAATAATGTTTTGCTATCTCAGTTTTCTTTCTTTAGCTTTTTCTTATGTTTACTTTAAATCAACATAACATCACGCCTGTATTCCCCGAAGGGATGGGCAGAGGCGTATAGTTCCACCCTCATTTCGCCGTTATGTTTAAGTCCCATGTACCTAATAGACGAGCCTATTGCCATCAACCGGACACAAATCCAAACACCGGGTTGCTACTGAGGAATTCCACACGGAAACACCCAATAACACTTGACCGACCTGGGGATCAAACCCAGGACCTCACAATCAGCAGTCACGCATGCCACCACTAGACCAACGAAGCTGAGGCTTTAAAACAAATAAGTTTGATAACATATGTGATGAAAATCTATTGTATTTTGTAATCAATACCTACTGTAAGATGTGTGAATGTGCGCCTGCCTACATCTGAATCAATAGCTGATTGATTCATGCATCGCATTGTCTCGTGAAAACAAAGCATCAGATAGCATTCACGAACAAGAGTACCAAACTGCCGTGCCAATCCAAAAGACTGTAACTCGACTTACAGTATTTTACCTTAACAACGCCCAATCCGTTTCTTTAAGTCTGTTTAGTACCCCTGACCAACATTTTTTTTTAATTTTAATGTATATTTTGCAATATAAAGCAAGCTAGAAAACACTGTATTACGTTCAAATTAAGGTTTAAACATGCTGGAAAAACATATCGTCAAAAATCTCAAATGTGGTTTTCAAAAGTTACAGTGTATTGGATTGGCCGGGCAGCAAAGGCTATTTTAAAATTATTTCTTTCTCAATTTTGATCATATTTCGAAATAGTGTTTCGAAAACTCTTTGGTTATTAGCTAGGAGAAATTGCCAATCAGGGTTGGAGATTGGATGGGCCTCGTTTGTCCAGGTGTTACGAATTTTCAGCAAAGTTTGATGCCTTTGAAACCTACTTTAAATTGAGCTCATAATCCTAGTTTAAATTCTGTTCATCCTTTCAATGTTGACCGATCTGATGGTAAGTAAACGTTTTGTGACGTAAATAAATTATGTCTAAATCGTTGTTTTATTACCAGGCATCCAATATACTTTATATCGGCTTACTTTTATAGCTTAAGCGGCGATGCTAGCTAGACTAGGTTCATGAGGACAATTTATGCAGTAACTTGCTTGTATTTTCTAGTCATAACATAATTTATTATTTTGAATGTATTTCGGTAAAAATAAAGTTTACGTAACCATAATCTTGAGTATTCATAAGCGGCTTTTAGAGCTTAACATAAATTAAAGATAGATTAAATTTAAGTAAGGACATGAAATCTTTTACGTGGAAATTTTTATCATGACTAATATTTTGTAGTTACCGCGCATTTTACTGAAACTTTAATGGCCAAATACTCGAATATTACTCAATTTTAAGTTGCCTTTAATTTCGTGCTGTCTCTGTCACTTTAAGGCGAAGTGACAGTGACAGCACGAAATAGCGTTTGAGTATTTTGCCATTAAAGTTTCTGTAAAATGTTCGGTAACTACAAAATATTAGTCATGATAATTTTCCACGTAAAAGATTTCATGTACCTACGCATGTGTAATTTGAGTCGCTCAATAGTCTGAAAACTATTGTTCTGACGTTAAGTGGAAGTTGTGCTAATTAATTTTGCAATCACAAAGCAGGGATTATTGCGTTCTGTATTTAGGGGAGAAGTGGCATGAAAGAGCCAGTTTACTAAACAGAGCAAAAAAAAATACTTTTAATGAAAGAAATGATGTTTTTTTTTTCTTCAATTATTATTTATTTATTAAAGAAGGTAATTTCATACGAAAAAACCTCGAACAATGTAAAAAAATCAATGAAACATTCATTTTTAAAAAGTGTGTCTTTTGGCTCTTTCATAACATTTCGGTATTGAAAGAGCTACTAGAAGTTATGAAAGAGCCAGTCTGTATTATAAAGTGTAATTATGCAAATTAATAATAATTACACTATTAAAAAAACAAAAAGACAATTTTAACAAATCCTTTTTAGAAACTAATGACATTTTTAAGAAATTATTAATTTTATCAGTCATTTTAAGTAATTCTAACAGTCGCTTTAATCTTAACATATTATTCAGTCTTACCTATTATATACCGTATATAATCTTAACATATCAGAGGCGGATTATTTTTTATCAATAACAATCTCGAAAATTAAAGAAAATAACAAATAATATCTTCTATCAAAAACAACATCGTTAAATCATTAAAAATGTTTTTCTTTCATATTAATAATTATTATCAATAATTATTTTATTCATTACTTTGAGCTTTTAAGTCTTAACTATCTATTTACTTAAGTTTAAGATTCAGACTCTTCAGGAACTTTGTAATTTTGTTAAAATTAGAAACATAGTGCAAAAAAAATGTAAAAAAAAATAATTAAATAAAATTATGGAAAATAATAATAATTGCAGTATTAATTGCTAAGTATGCCCTCAATATATTTGAGACAAATGCAGTTTTGTTTATGGACTGGCCTTTCACCAAAACTTCACTGACTGCTTCTTCAATTACTGATTTTTCGGATCTTTTTAGTATTTTTGGGCCAGGTTTTTTCATAATGCAATATCTGAAGCAAATAATTTCATAATATATGAAAAAAATGCATTATTATTATTATTTTATTTTATTTACAATATTCAAATGCAGGGTTACGAAAGAGCCGGTTGTGAAAGAGCTAGCTCTTTTGTGGCCCATTTATCCGGCTCTTTCATAACTTATTCTTTAAAAAAATATATCCTTTAAAATAACAACAATATCAAAACTTTTGCGGCTCAGTTTGTACGCAGCTGCAAGGCCAAATATATGCACTAACTCAATCTACAAGCCATTTACCTATATTTGTTTCCAATAAAATACCAAAAAACAACTTAAATGAAGCAAAATACTTACTTTTTAGTGCCAAAAACTTTGACTCAATGTGCCAGTGTCCGTTGGTTTCGGCGAACTGTCAAATGTTTGTGGGTGACGGGAAATCAGTGTTGCTACTTAAAAATAACGTTACCAACCAAATCCGTTCCTAAACTACCAAGATAATGTAAGTGGCTCTTTCAAAACCTGGCTCCTTCATGCCACTTCTCCCCTACTCTGTTTTTACATCTCGAAATCCTCACGTCTAACCCGCTGGTCTGCCTCGTTGGTTTAGTTTACCTAACCATAATCTTGAGTATTCATAAGCGTAATTTATGTTAAGCTCTAAAAACCGCTTATGAATACTCAAGATTATGGTTAGGTAAACTTTATTTTTACCTAAATAAATTCTTCTTTTTTTTAATTTGAAATGGGTTTGCTCTTGACTCTAGTCTAGGTCAGAGTGACAGAGACAAAGTCTACGATGGAGTGAGCTTACCCAGAAGAAGCCTGTTAACTCTAACTTTGAAGAGATTCAGGTTGAATGCGTTCGGGAATACAGACGCAGGTAGTGAGTTCCACTCTTTTGCAGTGCGCATTATGAAGGATGTTTGGAAGCGCTTAGTGCGAATTGGTGGAATGGCAACTAAGTATGGATGGTAACTTGCAGTGCGTCTAAATGTCCGATAGTAGAAGGGGGCCGGTGGGATGAGGTTGTGGAGTTCTTGAGCACTCTCTCCGAAGTACAGTCTATAGAAGACTTACAAGCAGGCAACCTTGCGGCGATGAGCCAAGCTGTGAAGCTTGGCATCCACCAGTTTTCCGTCGCCAATGAGCCTCTTAGCTCTGCGTTCCACTGAGTCAAGCGCGGCAAGTGGATATTTTGCTGAGCCATCCCAAAGGTGGATGCAATAATTTAAAATACAAGCATGTTACTGCATAAATTGTTCTCATGAACCTAGTCTAGTTAAGTTAATTTCGTGCTGTCACTGTTACTTTGCCTTAAAGTGACAGTGACAGCACGAAATTAACGGCAACTTTGAATTTTGAGTTTGAGTATTTGGCCATAAGTAATACAAACTACAATCAAACTGTAATAAATATTAAAGATACAAATACATGAACTACCGAAACAAATTATGATGACAAATGGGAATACCAGCAATACTTTGACCTAATACCATTGGTTATTTCTTATTCATGAAGCATCGTAATGGCTGTTGTCGGTAAAAAGATTCACTTTGAACATAATAAATGTTGTTAAGACATGACATTTACGAAGGGTGAAGAATAAAGTGTATTATGATCGGTCCTGAATGTGACGCTGCCTTAGGGAGAATTCATGGTTCTGCTAAAAGGCGTATAATGTGCCTTTTAGACGCTAATGAGATGATGAAATGGGTACAATGTTATAAATTCAAACGGTCAAACGTCAAGGCGGATGCACACGTAGGCACACTATAAATATTGTTTATTCATTTATATACAAATATCAAAGTATTTATTGTAATTAATTTATTTATTTGCTCGTGGCAGCCCGTGGCCTCACTATCAGGACCCATCCGAAAACCAGCGCTGATATACTTCGGTGTAGCAGCATTATGCTGAGATGGGCTCCTGTTTTAGTCTCGTGGAGGCATGTAACTTTTTTATTTTTTATTTGTCTTTTAATGTGTTTGTATGCCTGTTACGAGACTTAAATAAAATCATTTTCTTTCTCTTTCTTTTAAAGATGATATCAATAGCGCAATAAAAGGTTTACTAGGAAATCGCATGACATTCATCTTCGAAAAACGTGATATTTACCACATGATATTTAGTAGTAAGAGAGCTCAATGACGAACTCATTCACAAGGATTTTATATTATGATATATTTATACAAGGTTAAGCCGAAAGGGTGTTAAAGTACCTATAATAAGGGATAACTTTTGTTCTACAAATTTCGCCAAAACTCGATAGTTTAAGAGAAATAGCTTTACAAAGATTTCGTAAAAAAATATGCTAAAATCTATCTGTTCAAAGCTATGATCAGCTGTGTTTACTATTTAGGTCATATTTGGGGTTACGGATTAAAAACTTAATTTTCTGAATTCATTACTAAAGCAGGTATGTTTTTTTTTAATAACTAAAATAAAAATCTTTTTGCATGCAAATAAAAATTATCGAATTTTGAAATTTTAACACTTGCTTTAAAATAGTCATCAGTGATACTTTAAGTGGCCCGCGGCTTAGTACCCCCTTTTCGACTAACTTTGTATATGTTTATTATGATATTTCTACCGCCAGGCAGTACTGCTGTGTTCTGGTTTAAAGGGTATGGCAGCCGGTGAAATTATAGGCACATAAGACAGTTCGTCCTTTATGTATAGGTTGGAAACGCATCAGCAATCCTCTTGGGGATTGTAGGTGTATATAGGCGGCGGTAACTACTTACCCGTAGGTGAAACATCCGGATAGGAGGTCAGGCGGGCTTATTTGTCAACTATAGTAACATAAAGAAAAATCCAAATTGTCTGTCTAAATTATATCTAAATAGTCCTGGACTGCTAACGGATGGCAGATTCAACCGCGAGAATTGACTTGCTCTTCTTTTACTATACAACCCACTTGTGTAGCGTGCTGTCTTCGGATTTTAGCGCCTTGTTAGCTAGAGACATGTGTACAGCACAGAACTAGAAAACGGCAAATGCGCGAGAGAATCCCGCGCGCCTGACCAAATGTATTAAGAGAAACACCGTGGTTGTTTCAGTCGGCAAGAGTCCAACATAACCCTTCGTCATCTCTAGACCCGAGTATACATGAGGAGTTCACATAGCATCACGCCTGTATTTCCCGAAGGGTTGGGTAGAGGTGAATAGTAACACCCTCATTTCGCCGTTATGTTTAAGTTCCATCTAATAGGGGACGAGCCTATTGCCATCAACAGGGCTCAACTCCAAACATCCACACGGAAAACCCCAATAACACTTTGCCCAACCTGGGGATCGAACCCAGGACCTCACGACCAGCATTCGCGCTTGCCACCACTAGACCAACGAGGCAGACCAGCGGGTTAGACGTGAGGATTTCGAGATGTAAAAACAGAGTAAATACAGAACGCAATAATCCCTGCTTTGTGATTGCAAAATTAATTAGCACAACTTCCACTTAACGTCAGAACAATAGTTTTCAGACCTAAATAAACATTCATACGTACATTATTTGTTTACAGTTTGTACGTTCAAATAAAGCACTATTGAAAATTTTATTAAGGGCTACTAAGAAAACATCCCATTTTAGGCAAACCCAAAACCGAAAGCTATTGTAACCAGCTTTTCCATGCACAAAAGAGGTCAGGTGTTATAAACAAGTTAAACCCGTCGATCCAAACGTAATCCCGTTGAACCAATCGTGAACGCGAATATGGTTCGGCAACGAAACGAATCCCGTCGAGATATAACAGAATATATTATTCAAATCTCGTTTAGTATATCAACTGAATTCAGAAAAATAAGGTTTTCTGGTGTGTTTATCTTCTGCCATCGGTATTCTTGTTATGCTGGAATTCTATAGGTGGCGAAAGGTAACGGTTCCGTAATTATGAACCGGAGTCCCAAGATTCGCGTTCATGAAATATTAAATACGGGAGCCAAAGGAGAATCGTCGTCGTTTAGCTTGTGCCTTCAAGGATGATTAAATATTGACGCTTTTAGCTTCCATACTAATGCCAAAACACCGCTTTAAGATCCGATATTATCGCCAATTCCGTAGTGTATTTGAGAAACATTACAGTTTATCCGTGCTCATGTTTCTGAAGTGTTGCGATGTGAACCATGGATTTTATTCTTGTCTGTTATTTACATAGCCTGTTTGAATTGCGTCTTGTCTGTTTACTTTTGTTTATCTCATCAAGTTTTATTTTATTTTCTCTGAAACCTACTTTATTTAAGTTTCCTTACTACATTTCACCATATCCATCATTCGTCGGGATTGCACATCATCAGGGACCGTTTCTCTACTCGTTCTAAATTTTATCGTGTAAAGTATAATGTGTTCTCGTCAAATTTATCTCTTTCACAGTAAATATCGCTAGAACAAAATGCCGGACTGGACGTGGTTGGTGTTCGCGGCGGTGTTCGGGGCTGTATCGGCCCTCTCCGTGCCGTTGGCACTCCTGATCTACTTCGTGCGCCCTTTCGATAAAAAGCCTGAGAACCAGGAAGACTTCAGTTTACCTATCACATTACCACCTGTAAGTACTGATTTTGATTGAAGTTTTATTATCTTTTTATTATTATGTCCGCGATCTCTCCGACCTATAATCTGCAAGGAAACAACAAATTTATTCATTTGTGTGGCAGAAGAGCTACAGGGATAATGGTAGAAGTTAGGCTAAAGACTTTTTAATATTAAGTATCTAAAATTCAAAGCAGAACATTGTCATGCAAAAGTGAAACGATAAATAAAATAAATTAACGGAAGATGCTGTAAAAGACTTCTTACAAGAACATCAATAATACATTTCCCTCTGTTAACACTTGCGTGGGAAGATACGAGTAAGTTCGTGTTATTACGCTCACGAAGCTCTATCTTGGAAAATTACATTCCCCATTAATCTTCCATGCCCTGTTTAACCTTTGAGGCGTTAAAACAAACTATTATGTGAATGGCAGAATGAAGGAAAAAATGTTAGCGCTTATGACGTCCTTTCACGCTTTCAACTTTTCATGAATATATTTGTACCTTCTACATTGTTTCTGCAGACTTCCATGGTACAAGCTTAGTTATTACATTCCTTGAAGCTAAAAATATTTTAAGTTTTAATACAGCTATTGAGTCAGTTCCAGTCGACAGTAACTTGGACGGTAAAATAAACAACTGCCGCTTCCCAGACTTAGGCAACGTTTACAAGTTGTTATGATTGGCACCGAACTGTTCATGTAGTGTTGACGTGGAAATTATAGGTTTTTCTTTTCAATCATGCAATGTTGGTTTTTGCTTGAATTTGGTTCAGAAATTTATCGAAAGCGTTATTTTAAGGAATATAGTTGTTTAACGACCGACCGCCGTCTTTTACATGTAAAATATTTTTTGATTAGTGCCTCTATCTGGCTATAAAGGTCTTTAAAAGGTTCCGTCAGCTTACATACTTACCTCCTTTCTGACTCCGCCATCACACCGCTAATTCAGCCCTCATCAAGCTGTCTCCCTCTCGGTCCTCTCGCAAGCAACGCCCTTTTTTTTTTCTTTTTTTTTTATCGTGGAGAAATGCACTCGCATACTGTACTACCACGGGGAGATAGTGCAGTTATGTGGGACTCAAACCCACTAAAACTTCACGGTGTCCTCCTCTGCCACTTATGGCGGGAACACGGGCACGCGTAAGCACTCATCCGCGAACCCGCCGCGGCTGTCCGTCACCGGACCCTCCTCTGGGGAGTACCCCCATCACCGGCGCACCAGAACACATGGTACGCCGTGACCACCCCGGGAACCAAACGAGCACATGGGCGCCAGACTACCCCCTACAGAATACCCCAAGCAACGCCCTAAGCCAAGGTTCGAGTCCCCCCTAGGGGACGCCTTTAGTGGTGTTGTTGCTATCTAGTCATGGTGTTAGTATAGTAGACGTAGTAATAGTAGTTAGCTTAGTTAGGTTAAGTATTTTACTCTCGTCGGGATTGGTTGGAGACCCTTCAGGACTCACCAATAACTGCCCGGTTACGTAGAAATGGTCCGCAAGACCATTATCTACAAAGAGTCAATTGGAAAAAAAACAACATAAGTACTTACCATTACGTCTATTGGCACTTAGGACGCGTTTTCCTGCTACGACTTCCGCCCGTCCCGTAACATCGGTTGATAAGTACCTCAAGATACAAAACAGATGCACAAATGGTAGAGGGGCTTGAAGCATTATCTTTCGAATAGCGAATCTACTGACACCGGAGTCTCTCAACATTTTGATTCAGTTTATATTATTGATTTAACATTTAAAAAACACTTGCCGAACGTTAAGCCGTGTACAGACTGCTGTAACATAACATGTAATGTAACATGAAAGGTACGTAGTACGCACGCGTAGTGTGCACGGTTCGTGCGCGCAAGGCGTCCACACTATGGGAATTCTGTTACATTGCATGATACATTGCGACAATGTGGACGGCAAATTCTTTCATTGCGTGTTACATTGCATGTTACATTTCGTAAGTCTGTACCCGGCTTTAGTTGTCGATGGGCCTGCTCCATAAGAATGTCATCAATTTTATATTGACCCATAAAATGTTCAATTTTCCAACACCTTAAAAGCATAATAAAATATGACAAAGTATTCCCTTATCGCATGACTTGATCGCTAGCCAAGGTCGGAATCGGAAGCCAAGCCTGGTTAACTTCCTCGATTCTATGAAGTGTAATTATAAAAACAGCCCGTACTTTTAATTTATGTAATCGGTAAAATGTGTGTTAATTTATAGTAATATGTGTTTCTATGGAATGCGGAATTTAATTGCCTGTTTGTGTAAAAACACGTGAAAAAACGCCGATCTATTTTGGCACTCTGTGGTAAAGGTGCTCAATAGCGCCAAATTACATCTGATAGGTTTGATTGTTTTATACAGGTTCTTTATGCAGCTTGTAAGAGACATACTAAGCGTAAATACACGCTGTGACAGCATTCTTCATATCGACGCTCGGCAGTGAAAACCTCGTAAATCCAATTTTCTTAAAAAGCGTTTTATTTGTTCTTTAGATTGATAAAGTTCAACAAACTTTTAATTCAAATACTTCAAAGCCAATGACGTACGATGACAAACTTGTATTAACATTTGATCAGCCATTTTTTTTCCGGAGACGGTTCTTTCTACCATTTAAAAAAAAATGTATTTTACACATACGTGGTTTTCACTGCCGACCGTCGATATACACTTACGATTTGCCTTTACAGGGGCCTATTCCCGACAGCATCGTGTTATAAATCAATCGAGCATCATGCAGCTATTAGTGATACGCTTATAATCATATCATATTACTGCCTATTGTCTGGTAGTATGAGTCTGTCATGCTCACTTAAATGTCTTGCTGATGGTGGCGTTGTTTATCCGGTCGTTGAGTTCCCTATAATATGGTTGAGCTGACCGATGCGGATGTGCACGTCATGCTCGTGAACGGGTGCCGTTTGTCGGGACTGGGCAGCCCTTAACTGCTATGGCAATCCTAGAAGGCATATTTTTCTATTTGTTACTCTTATGTGAGTTTATTTGTTACATTAACCTGCATTATTCTCATTCTATTTCTCACACTACTGTAATGGAATTGTAATGAACTACTATTTTAAAAAGAGTAGGTATTCATGGAGTTTCTTGCCGGCTCTTCTCCATAGAACCTACCTTTTGGAACCGTGCACCTAGTTGTGACGTTTTAAAAGTGCCTGAAATCTGGTCTATTTGAAATAAAAAACTTTGACTTTGACTTCGACTTTGAGATTGATTGGAATTACTGTCAATTCGTACTCTTGAAATCGACAAAAGCGCGCGATAATTTTGCCGGGAGTTACCCCCCAGCTGACCATAACAGACATACCCAAAGAGTATAGTAATATATAGGGTAGACATACCTGTCATGTTTACGTGAACGTGTAGAACTACCTTCACATATTAAATGTGTTTTGCCACCGCACAAATATAGTTTTTCGATATGAGAATCGATGTTTTTGTCGGTTGGTCTAAATAGCTTCATCGTGGCAGAAAATAATTCTATAGCCGTGTTTGTCAACTGAGGTATATCTCTCTGAAACAATTCAGACGTGTTTGTTTGTTATCTTTTTATATCACCGATCTAAAAACACTAGAAGAATATTGATTAAGCGCAGAATTTGTCTGTATTTGTCGATAAATATTTGTAAATCATGCAATTTCTTCTGCGGAGTAAACAGGCCCCTTAGAAAGTCTCAACACGTGGCAGTCCCCGTTTCGACCCTCAATACCGGCACGTGCGTAGTCAATCCAATCATGCTACCTAAATCCCGACCCCTGTCTTATATCGTCCTTAGCCAAGGACTGAGTTGGCTGTTGAATATTAAGGTTCCGAAAAATAAAACACAATTTTTTCTATTTTCGAAAACCTCATGCGACAGCTTCATGGAGATTCAGGGGCCTGCTCCGAAAAACGGAACGTCAAAATTTCGGATAGAAATGAAACAACAAGAAACACCGAACTTACAAATATACGATCAAAGTATTGTCAAACAACGAGTTACTAGATGTCAATTAACATTTGGGGGTAGGGTGAACGAAAGACACAATGTCAAATTGCATGAATCGAATAGATCGTCGGATCCGAAATACTTTCGCGGTTGGAAAACGAGTCCGTCAGCCGAAACTTCGTACTTAGATTTTCGGAGTTGGCTCCCTGATACGGGCTAGACGTAGACCCTAAATATATATTCATTATTATTATAGAACTCTTTTTTTTTTTTTTTTTTTTTTTTTTTTTTTTTTTTTTTTTTTTTTTTATTAGGTTCACAAAACTAGATACAATCATAAAAATGTAGATGTCTAGATAATATTATACAGCATATCGTGATTATATCCTTCTTGATGTGAACACAGCCTGCATATTAACGTATGTTATAATTAAACTAACCTAGGCAATACAATTGATGTTATAGATAGGTGTGTTATGATGCTAGTAAAAACAAAAAAAAAAAAAACACAATTATTTAGGATTCATTATTAATTTAAGTTTTTTTCTAAAGGAGGCCAAAGAATTGTGACGAACAAACATATCAATATCACTTTGAATATTATTCGATGAAGAACTCATACGATACACAGGAGAGTGCTGGCCGAGATTAGTTCTATATTTAGCTAAGTGAAAGGTCCTACGGTTACAAAGACGGCTACCGGAACGCGGAACAATTAGTGATATACGCTCGAGAATATCGGGAGAATGTACAAGACCATGGATGAGCTTATAAAGCAACATTATATCAGCAATCTTGCGACGCGTGCTCAATGATTCCATTTTATAGTGTGACAGACGTTGATCGTGTGATTTTAATTGCCGACACATATTATTATTAAACGCGAGATGGTATAGAAAACGCTTTTGAATGCGTTCAAGTCTGTTAATGTGTACTTGATAGCCTGGGCTCCATACAGTGCTGCAATACTCCAGAATACCTCGTGCAATGGTATTATAAATTATGATAGTGAGACTCGGCTGTTTAAATAACTTCATTTGTCTGTTAATGAAACCGGACAGCCGAGAAGCCCTACTTATGATGCTGTCAATGTGAGACCTGAAACTCAATGAGCTATCTAGGATAACTCCCTAAGTCCCGTATAGTTGTTACTTCCACTAAAGGGGTGCTGTTTATAAAATACGTTGCCAGAGATGGTTGTTTTTTCTTAGTAAATTTAATATGATAACATTTGCTCAAATTTAGAAACATAAAGTTCTGTGTGCACCATTTATGGACAGCATCAACATCCGATTGAAGGGTTAGTATATCAGATTGGGCTTTTATAGTTCGATAGATTTTTAAGTCGTCAGCATACAATTTGAAACTAGATTGAATAACATGTTTTATATCATCAATATAGACCAGGAAAAAAAGGGGTCCAAGATGGGAGCCTTGAGGTACACCCGATGGAACCCTGCACACCCTAGACTTAAACCCACGAATGTGGACCAACTGAGATCGGTTCCGTATATATGATTCACACCACCTGAATAATGATCCATGTATGCCCAAGTTCGCAAGTTTGTTCAATAGGCAGTTGTGATTAACCAAATCAAACGCTTTTTGAAAGTCAGTGTATACTGCGTGTACTTCACCACCCTTGTCCAAAGTATCTACGATATCGGAAACGTAACCTACTAAATTAGTGCTTGTAGATTTGCGGGGTAAAAAACCGTGTTGATTTGAGTCAACTGATTGCTGGAAATGAGCTATAAGCTTTTCATTAACCAAGGCCTCTAATATTTTGCCAAATCCAGATAGTATAGATATTGGGCGATATTGGGAAATATCATCTAACTTGCCACCTTTATGAATAGGAGTAAGGTGAGCTACTTTCCATTGCGTAGGGAAAATACTAGTCTGAAGTGACTTATTATAAATTAAGGTAAGAGGTTTATTTAAGTTATGTGCACAGTTCTTTAAGAAGACAGGTGGTATTAAGTCAGGGCCAGGGCCTTTGTGAATATCTGAGGACTTTAAACGTTTGAGGACCTCATCTTCACTAACTTCGTAGGTACTGAATGGTGCTCCATGTGAACCATTCTGATGGTAAGAAGGGCAATCTATAGCATGAACCAGACTGTTAGAAGGATAAATACTTTGAAAGTGTTTTAAAAATAGTTCACAAATTTCTTGCCCGCCCTCTGCTGTTATACGATCAAGAGTCATTACATTAGGCAGGGATCCACTATTTGACGATTTATCTTTAAAGATTTGCCAGAAATACTTAGGACGATGCTTGAGATGGTCAGCAGCTTGCTGCTTAAAATTAGAGTAACATTCAGCTATCATTATGTCACATCGTTTTCTGGTTATATCAAACTGTAACTTATCCATTAAGTTTCCATATTTTTTATACCTCGAGTGAAATTTACACTTTTGATTGAGTGCTTTCAGCAATGGACGACTAAACCATGTAGGGTAACAATCATTCCGTTTACGACTGAGTGGGGTGTGCTGATCGATTAAGGGCCTAAGCGTGGTGTAAAAGTTATCTACCATATGATCGACTGAGTGTGCTTGATGTAGTATCGAGGGCCAATCTACTCGCTCAAGGTCTTCATTCATAGCCTCGTAATTGCACTTGTAATAATTAAGAGTTGGGATGAAGCAAGGCTTCATAATACGTTCAGCCTTCATTTCCATATCTATACCCAGAGGCGTGTGGTGTAAATCCGGTGACTCTGAAAAACTTATAGCTGGGACAATTGAAACGTGAGCAAAACCTTTACTAAAAACCAAATCCAGCATTCGGTCATTTATGTTAAATATGTTATTATATTGATACAGGTCACAGTAAGCCATTGCATCCAAAAACGTAGTGCTAAGATTACTTCCGGTTGATGCCGGGGTAAGGTGTGAAGTGTTAGGATCTTTAAGCCAAGCAATTTCTCCCATGTTAAAGTCTCCAATTATTAGAAAGAGGGGTTCGGTAGCCCGGTTATTCCTATTACCACTATGGATGATTTTTGTCATATTTGTAAGAAATGTATCAACATAATCTAGATCAACAGGAGGAGGTATATATACTGCACAAATATTTATTAAAGTCTTACCAATTTTCAGACTAAGCCAAAGGTCCTCACATTGAGACTCCCAAGCACATTTACGCGTAACATCGAACGACTTTAACACTGCAACCACGACACCTCCACCATCCTTCTTGGTTTTATGCGAACAAGTAGAAGATCTATAACTCTTGAAATTAAAGATCTAAATGTCAATTATTTTCAACGATATCAGCATAAGTGTAACGAAAAATCCATAAACCGGTTCAATAATAGCAAAGTGCTACACAGATTTCAGTGAGTGCGACCTATCATCACGAATTATTTGTTAACATATCACGTACACGCGTCAAAACAATCGCTAATCCATTGTACGGTAAATATCTACACCCATTTACAAAATAAACACCGCCGTAATACCTTTATTTATCTAGCTTATGTGCCAAATTGTGTTTGTTCTATTGTTATTTACCGAAAACGGCTCTGCCAGATGTACGTACACGTATATTTGACCAGCGTCCGTCATTAAACAGTGTCCCAATTACAACCCTACAATTAAGCACGTTTCCCACAATTTCAGTGCGAAATACATATTAAATACAACCGCGTCGATATAAATAACCGCTGATGAAGTGTGTGACGTCATTATACATATCGTTCCTACATATTTGCTGATATTACGGATGGAAAAAGTACTCGAAGTTGTTCGGCAAAATGAAAAATTGGTTGGTTAGATATTTATTCTATGGTTGGATAGTTGAAGTTGAAGATGTCAAACATCCGTTTGCTTCATGTGATGACGTAACATGGGATTCGTTTGATAAGTTTTACTTATTTTTTATTTGTTTTTCTCGTTGGAAAATCCTCATGATGTCCCTTGCCCGGGGATGGCGAGGGGGTCTGCCGGACTCTTACCGGCTAAAAACCAACGGTGTTCCTTCTCCTGACCGTTCGGCCAGGGTCGCGGGATTCGTAAAAGCATGCACTGCAACCCCGGCAGGTCCCGGTCCGCCAACCCATGGCAGACCTCTCTAGGGCCTTGCCCCACGTCCTCCTGAGAAGCGCGCACGGAACACAGCGCGCCGCCTTCTCGGGCCTGTTACTGGTCGGGCGGCGCGGGTCCCCTAACCCGCCGACCGTAGGCCAAAGTTTTACCTGCCTGACTGTACCTGACATTGTGACTGTCAACCCCCGAAGCAAAAGTAGGGGTTGGTATAATAAGTACGTCGCTTATATTTGTGTTCCGGCTTTGTGTTTATCTATAATATCTCATTAGACATGTCATAACTTTACTAGTGAATCGATTTTTATTGTCCTTTCTTTTTTATTTATAAAACTAGACGGCCATAAAGTTAGAGGTTGTTTTAGTTGTAGAACTCATATAATAGAAAGTTCTTTATTAAAGGTTTCAGCTTATATTATGTAAGCGTTCATTAACATATAAAAGTACCTAATACCAGAGGGTGGATCGTCATAAGCGGGTGTTATTTTCTCAGTTGTCTTCATCAAAGGGAATTATGAAGGTAGCAGATGTTAATGACGGGTGATTAGCATACAGTTATCCTTCCTTTTGTTTCCCCATAATAGACATCTATGTACTTTGTCTTCTAAACTGTCACGTTTTCCAAGACAGATATATGTGGTAATACATAGTATAAAGAATGAGTACAAGCAGATGCGTCACTGTTATAGATATCCATAGTCAACAGGTAGGGTTGCTCGATGTCCGGTCTTCTTTGTCTGTCCGGTCAAGAAAATCTTGGTAAACCGGACAAACTTAAGGATTTTTGTGACTTTCAGTATACCTAAAATACTAGTCCGGTTTTTTCTTCCAACACTGACAACCCTATCAAAATGCGATGAAAATTTAGTTATTTCTAAAGTAATTACTGTAGAAGCCTTATTATGGTTTTAAGTGTATAATAATACCTACCTACTAGTTTTTTTTAAGTATTATACATCCTAACAGATTTTACAGTAAAATAACTTTTTAGCAATTTTTCACAATCAAAACAGTTTTGAAACTTTGAACAAGCGTCACTTACTTTTGATGTTGACTGTACATTTATAATTATTATTTTAGGCTCCTATAACAAGTAGATAGTACAAGCTCGATGCAGACCAGACACAGATTTTTGGTAATAGAATAATTCAAATATCGCGACGAGCGTTGTCGGGAGAACTTAAAAATCCAATAGCTATCTCTAATTCAATGAAAACTTTTCCACTGCTGTTATTATGATGCCGATATGACATAACCCCCTTTTTTTCTTTATTTTTTTTCATTGGAAAACCCTCTTGATATCCCTCGCCCGGGGAAGGCGAGGGTGTCAACCGGACTCTCATATCTCTCTCTCTCTCTCTTTGTCTGTCGGCTAAAAACCAACGGTGTTCCTCCTCCTGACCGTTCGGCCGGGGTCGCGGGATTCGCAAAAGCATGCACCGCAACCCATGACAGAACCCCCTAGCCGCCTTTTACTATACCTATGGGAATAAACATGATGTAGCGCCTCTCCGGCTCCGTTGAGAACCATGCGGTTAACCACGAATCCATTGACACGTCCTCTCAACGTCATTAACAGAAATTTCCAGCAGCAAATATACGCACAGCATATATTCTCTTAGGCCCGGTTTATATAAAGAAATACGAATCGTTTTGCTTACCAATGGTAGCATTTTATATAGCCAAGCTAGGCATATAAATAGACTCGTAAGCTAATTTTGCCTGTGACAGCTACTTACATATGGGAAGGTTAGGGAACGTACCCATACTACGTGACCCGTTCAGGGGGGGAGAGGGGTCTTCGAAATACCACGCTTGGTCACAGGGGCGGGGGGGGCTTAGGTTTGCGTCACGTGGTCAATATCTTCTAGGGAAATCTCGCGATTTTTCGAGCTACATATAGGTATTCAAATATGGCGCGCAGCGTTTAGCGCTTTTTAAACTCGCAGGTGGCAACATTGAGCCAAATAATTTTCTTTTTGCAAAAAATTGTATTTAAAACCATATTTATGAATTACTACGTGAAAACTAGACGGGGAGGGGGGGGGTTGGTATATACTACGGGTGGTCACCGGGGGAGAGGGGGGTAAAAGGTTGTAAAAAGTGGGTCACGTAATATGGGTACGTTCCCTTACTATGCAAAGCTATAAGGTCTTTGCTTCATTATTGTTAATTAAAAATTTTAAAAACCCCCGATACAAAAGTAATCTCTAAGTAAAAAATAAAATGTGTTTGTAGTTTGTAGACATCATCATCTATGTAACATCTACTCATTGAGGCCATTCTTATGAGCCCAAACATGCTATATCTGCTATAAGTTACTGAGGGGTTGGGTATCCTGCAGACTACTTGATGCTGCAGCATCAGCTCAAGGTTGTCATGTCTTGGAAATACCACCGAAGTAACAGTACACCAAATTTAAAATCAATCGGACCTGTGAAAGTTGATAAGACTCTTCTGTCAAGTAGAAAATGAGCTGATGATCTTCAAACGCCGAACAGATCTTCATAAATTATAGCTAGGAACCATCTCGATTACATCAGCTTTCAAACAGAAAAAACCGCATCAAAATCGGTCCATTCGTTTGGGAGCTACGATGCCACAGACAGACATACAGATACACGCGTTAAACTTATAACATCCCTCTTTTTTGTCGGGGGTTAAAAATACAAGAGTTTCAATTTTAACCAATAACGCTTCGTAAATTATAGGAATCGGTCATTAGTCGTTAGTAAAACTTTATAGTTTTACGTGTAAATGGAACACTATTCCTTATCGAAACGGCATTGCCCCTATTAGGCTAATTAATGGGGTAGGCAACTGTGGAACTAATGGCGCCACTTTCGATTGTTCCTATGCCATCTTATTGGTTGCAATATGTTTGACATTATTGCTAATATGAATATGATGGTTCTGATTGGTTCAAATAACTAAGTACGGAGGTGCTGCCATCTGCTTTCGTTTTGCGTTGTCTTCCCCATTGAGCGGGCAATATTGGGAACTCCTGCATAATTACTGATAGCTGATACATACAAACAGTAGGTAGGACATTATTTGATTTATTGTGCGCAAACGGAATTAATTCTACTGTCAAATCAATGCGGCGGATTGGTCTAGGAAGCGCGGTGCAGTATCTTGAGGCCTTCAGATTAGTGCTCAAGAAAAGATTATTTGGGATGTGGTGGTTCCATAATGAATGAACCTTAAAATTCTACGATATTCTGTAAACAACGATACGCAGGCACACAATAACATGGAACTAAATATCATCATCAGAACTGTGTGTAAGATTCTAAACGTCTGGCTAAGCGTTTTGAATTAATTATCATTATTTATTTAAATATGAATATAACAACATCACGCCTTGTATTCCCAGAAGGGTTCGCCAGAGTTGTTTTTTAGTCACACCCTCGTTTCGCCAGTTATGTTTAAGTCCAATGTAATAGGGGGCGAGCCTATTGTCATTAACTGGGCACAATTCCAGACTCCGGGCTGCTACTAAGAAATTCTTAATGAAAAACCTAATATCACTTTGCCCGACCTGGGAATCGAACCTAGGACCTATGCTCAGCAGTCGCGCTTGCGTCCACTAGACCAACAAGGCAGTCCATTATAATAATTTAATAATATTAATTATTTTATTATATTGTAATAAAATAATTGCGTCCGCATCGAACGATGTGACATGTGGCATTACTTTCAGGGAAGTAAGTACATAGCTAAGTATATAGAAACAAATTAATTTGCTTTTGATGCCCTAGTAATGTTTTAAAACAGTTTATTTATAGAAATAGCTTTGATGATGTAAAACCTTTAATATAATTTAAGTAATAAACTTTGTCGCAAATAAATTGAACTGTGTGTATTTTTAACGGCAACATATTCTGATATCGACTCTTTAATTACCACACTTTGAAAATTATAAAATTAAATCAACATTTTACGATACAAACTAGCTACTACTACTACTACTACTACTACTACTACTGTGACTAATGTCACAGTATTCTATTCAACGTGATATTTTAATTATTGCACAAAAATTCTAGATACTTTAATTACTTTTTTCTCAACAGGAGGTCCTAAACGAGCTAACACGCGGGCTGGGCAGTACGCCAGAAGGCGCTCTCAACACGATGCTGCAGTTTATCTTCCAGCAGAGCACGGCTGATACTCGCTGGCTGCGCCGGCGCATGGCGACGGAACTCGCCGAACTGCTCGCTAAGACATCCTCCGGGAAAATATTTGAATCTTTAACGGTAAGTTTTAATTAAAATATTATATTGAGGAGCATCTTAGCACATTACAGGTTTGGCAGTACGCCAGAGGGTGCTCTCAACACGATACAACATTTTATCTTCCAACTAAGCACGGGTAGCACTCGCTGAAGCCGAGCATGAGTTTCAATTTGAGTCTTAAATAGTAAAATTATAATAACACCGTGTTTTTTCGATCGAATGTTGTCTCTTTTCTGATGAAAATACCTACAACTGACTTCGCAGATGTCATTCTTCTTTAATTCGGTTAGCATCAAAGTACAACGGCATCTTTCAAACCACTAAGCTGATTGACAAAGCATGACTCAACCACCAGCCATTCACAATTAGTTCTAGGTTCATTCACTCCACCGTTCGTTCATTTCCTGATAAATCACACTCTAATTGCGCTGGAAGCATCATTAATAATTACCGATTAAATTACATACGCGATTTCCATTACGAAGTAAATATAGGTCGTGTATTCGGTAGTCAATGTATTATGCATTGCGTAGCACTCACAGATTGCACAAATTACAGTAGGCGATGACTACTGCCTATAATATTCTATTAATGCAATGACCGAACCGTGAATGTCCCTTTTTTTGTTTTTATCTGGTTGGCAACACCATGTTTGCCTGTTGTAGTTTTATTTCCATTCACACGATTTCGCTAAACACCAGTATAATCCCAGAAAATTGCAAATTTGTAAAGTAACGGTAGTACAAAAACCAAGGAAAGTGATAAGACTTGCCAAACTCTGATTGCGTTTTTCTCTAACGGCTGAAACTAATAACCTACTTATCTATCAGCGGTTTTCCCTACTATTATAGAGATAGAAAATTGACATGAGCTCCATAGAAGTCATATCAAATGTCAGGTCTAGTACGGTAAACCATCGATAGATACGATACTGGTTTGATAAAAATTTGGACTGTCCTATTTTTTTGTCTGTACTCTTTATATGATCTAGTTCTAGGCTATTAATAGAACCCTTCAGAAACCCTCATGCCATAAGAGTACCGAGGAAATAACCCTTGACAAATGTACTTATGTGGAAACCTACTGTTAACATTATCCTAAACTCTCACCTCGCGGTACACCCTACGATGAGACAGATGCCGAAATGCGATTGGATGACAATCATATATACAACCTGCAACTGTCTCAGACTGATGACAGACAGAACCGCTTTATCAGCATTGTGAGATGTCGGACTAACCCTGCGTATTGACTAGTGTTATCACAATTTTTCGAATGTTCTTTTCTTAGGCTTTGAAAGCATTGATAATGAGCAGAGATCGGATAATCGGATGCATATTTGCCTAAAGTTCAGGTGCTGGCTAATATGGAATACATTGTTGTATCGAAGAAATCTCGCGATTCCGGGATCGTCAAATTTAGTGTTCTGTAGAATAAAATCAAATGTTTACCTAGAATTGTATGCATATTTATTTATTTACATACCTAAAGCTTTACCCTTTTTTTACTAACACAGACATGCACCCCTCACTTTCTTACACCCTAAATACACACATATTTGCATCGGGGGATAAAAATTAACATCAAGTAATCATATGCATTCGATTAGTTATGCAATCCCGTGATATCGGGACTTTTTTTTCTGATAAATTATTTTTAGAAGCGTTTCCATACTTTCGTAGCGAAAAATTAACTTTAGGTATTATTCATTCATTCATTCATTCATTCTTCATACATTCGATTATCCGATCGCTAATGATGAGATAAAAACATATTTATACAAGTACCAAGGCACAATTTTACTTTGTAAGGTAGCTAATCCGAGGCGATTTTACCTGTTTCTTTGTAGCAGTTTTCCTTTTTAGAAGTTATGTAGTATGATTTGTTTTAGTTTAGTAGGAAACTATTCGCTCCAATGATCGCAGATTTGCGGTTCAATCGGCGCCAACGATTCGCGACCGTCGATGTGAAAACGCCCCGCCCGAGTCGGAACAAATTATAAAAATCGCTAACGTATAATATAATATTGATCGTACCGTTATCACGTACTTATGAAGCAATAAACAGCGATACTCGGCTTCTAGTGTTCTGTATAAAAGTTGAGAGACCCGAACACTAGTGGAACACTTCGATGATTTTCTTGAGGCACATACTTGTTGCTATGGAGCGCAACCGAAAAACCTTACCTTTCTCTCGAAGGAATAGAAGGAATTTCTGACGAAAGGTCTCTCTATATTTGTAAATATCAAGTACAAACCTACTGTAAAGAATCTACTACATAATTGGTAAGGTAACAAGATCGTCTTGCTCGTAAATTAATTAGTTTGGTACGAGCCTCATAAAAGCTCAGCGGGCCGGATATGGCCGGCAGCAATTTAAGTACCTACCTACCTTGTTGGCAAAAAAACTTTTCGCTCTTTGCCAAGTTCGACAGTGATTCTGTGTTGTCTAAAATCCCGAAGGCGAAAACTTTTGTTTTTAAACAGGGTCTGAGTATTTTCTCTGAGATACACGTATAAAATAATGTTTTCTTTATACTTTACTTGTAAGGAATCTAAGAATTATGGGAATATGTAGTACGCTCGAGGGTTACATGTATCGTTAGAAGATTCGACATTATATTTACGTCATCGCAGTATAGGTAATGTAAGCCTTTAGACATACAAATGTTTGCAAGTGACATTTAAATGTTTGCATTGATCTGTGAAATATAATGGAATACCCACTCGTGTAATTCGCATCTCCCTCGAGCACATAATATGTGTAAAGTGGGGATTAAGTGTATCTATGTTTATTGCTAGATGTGTGACGAGATGGATCGCGAAATCGAAATACAATCTGACGATCGGTGAATCAGCGAATGGTTTAGAGCTTACACGGTTGTTAAAATGAGCGGCTTTATCCCAAAGCTCCTTATTTTCAACTTTAATCATTTTCTTATTGCCTCCTAGTATGTTTCCACGATGTCCTTCTGCTTCACCTCCTGGCATGCGCTCGGGTATTATAATCGGCTTGTTGGAACAAACTTCGTCTACAAAATTCGACCACAAATTAAACACTGTTAGTTGTACTTGTGGTTGTAAAAAGGCTTAAAAGATATCTAGTCTATACCATCATCAGCATTCTAAAACGAATTATTATCCCTACAAGCTTTAACTTTTATGGCGATAAGGGCAAGATCTCCGTTCATCCACAGCTCCGCTCCTTAGAAGTGGGTACAGAGTTCCCGAGCATCACGAACTTGCGTCTCCAGTCCGGTGAGCTGGAAGAGGATGGGGCGCGACTCCGGGCACTAGACCTTAAGTTCGACCTGGCGTATGACGGCAATTTTAGGATCGATGTCGACGCAGTCATGCTGCTGGGGAAGATCGCTAACATATCCATTACTGGTAGGTTGTCTTTATATGAAATAAAATATGGCTTTCAATTGTTTTATTGGTTTTTCCCGATACACCGAGAGCTTACTTTTTCTTCTGGTAAATAAGTACTTATTACATGGAAAATAGGAACCAAAGCAAATATGAAACACCTTGAAATTTCATGGCTACCATACCATCAACCCATGCACTAAAATTATTTGATTCTCTTCCAAATCTTGCTAAAGTATCCGGTTCTCTGCATCAACTAAAATAGCGCTATAATTGTGATAATAGTTACTTGTCGTGAATATAAATCAAAGACGACAAAGCAAACTTTATCGTTGTATTAACTTCAACCACTGGCTGTAACTTAACACAATTGAACTTTGAAAGTAGATAGTACTCATGTAATGTGACTGAAAAGTTCATAATAGTCCTTCCTTTCTTCCTTTGATCTTTCACCTTACAAAAGGCACTTAGGATGCTTCGAAAACTTACTGAGAAGAAGTCCATTTCTCTTTTCTCTCCATTCTTTAAGACGCCGTTTTTTAATTTAATTATCTTCTGTCCTTTCAGTGGAAAGCTTAAGTGGCAACGTTAGAGTAATGTTCCGTCGCAACCCATACACGCATTGGGCGCTAGCCTTTGAGGCACCACCGAAACTTGAGCTCCGAGTGCGTGGAAGATTCCAGGGGAGACAGATCAAGCCTAGACTGGCTTCGCTAGTGGCTGCACATATCAGAAGGGCGGTGGCGCAAAGACACACCCTGCCTAATTATAAAATACGGTAAGTTAGTTAGTAGGCTGCCCCCCAGATGCGGGATACGATACAATGGTTTGTGTAGCACCAGACCAGCGTGGTGGGGTAAGAACTAAACACTTCTCGTAGCCCAGTAATGCGACCGTCACGGGCTAATTATTATTATTGAAAATCGCTTAGCTTTAAAGATTTAGGGTTCTGTCAGATACCTATAACATTTAACACTTTTTCTAGGTACAAACCATTCTTCCCGAAGTCAGACCCTGGTAGCACAGAAGGTGATGAAGGGCCCACTCCACACGGACGACTGACAGTACGACTGATGGAGGTCACTCGATTGCAGTGGTCCGGGACGACGGCCACCGTGCGCGCGGCCTTAGCTGTCGACTCGCATGGATGGGTGAGATACGACATTTACCTATTATTATAAATAACAACAGCAGTTATGTATTGCTTTACGTCATTTGAAACAAGTACATCATAGGAGCTATTTCTAAACATTTCCAGACGACATTGGTGTCAAGAGAAGCTTGATTAAAATCTTGATAATATAGGTAGTTGAAATAATTTGTGAAAGGGATAGGGGTAGGAATCTATGGTTTTCTGTTGTATTAGGCCCATCACAACATCGCTGTTAGCCCACGGCTAATAAAATAAATCCCTGTCACAGTGAGTCATACAGGCTTCTGTAGACTTTAGGTTTTTGGCGCTTTAGCCCTGGAATAGACGATATTGCGCAAGTGGGCCTAAAACTGTTCAGTTTTCTTTTTCAAATAAACGTAACTGACTAGGAAATATTTTAAACAAAGAACGACTTCCGGAAACGCTAGAATTCAAATACTCATTAACATTAAAACCACATTAATTATTTCGAACATTAACAAACTCTTTATCTATTTTCCAAGGTATCGCTTCGCCGCGGAGTCCTCGTCCTAGACGTAGTGTTGCCAGCTGTCGCCGGGCCGTTAGGACTGGTCTGTTGCCAGGGCGTGGGAGCAGTGTTGGTGGACACTGTCGTACCGATGTCGCCCGCGTACCGCGCCGACCTGCGCCGCGACGACGTCGTGTTAGCCATCGACAACAAGCCAGTCAATAACGTCGCTCAGGTAGGTGCTTTGATGATCTTCAACTGTGATCAGGATCTATTTCTAATTGAATTGATTTTCAAAGCATGAAAGTCAGTCCTCAATAAAACAAAATTACTCTACTGAACCACGTCTATCTTCAATAACAGGTTGGAAAACTGCTACGCCTAGTAGAACGTCGCGCGGTAACTGTACGTGTGAAACGCGGTGGCAGCGGCGCGGGCACACGGCGGGACGAAGCGGGAGAACCTAAGCGGATGAAGCCTAACTTCTCCTTCAGAAGAGTATCGGAAGTAATGGAGGGAGTTAGGTTGCAGGGTATGAGAGCTGCGGCTTCAAAGACTAATTTACAGGTGAGGTTAATGAAGTGACGTATAGTAAACATAATGTAGGGTTTCTACAGCTAGACACAAAACTGTCCCAGCTTTTATACGACTTGACTTCTTTAGAAGTCTTCTACCAAGTTCGCTAAACTTGTAAATGTATGTTTAATGTCATTAGGATGCCGAATCTAGTCCAGCGAAGACAGTAGAACCACAAAACGAGACTGATGCACAAGCCAAACAAAAAACAGAGCCCGCGCGGCAACCGAAGCCTGCCGAACAGCCACCTTCGGCTAACTTAGGTCTTCGGAAGCGGCGGTGCTCCGTAGAAAATAAGTCTTCCGACAGCTCCGCCGGCAGCACCCCGCCAGCTTCCGGGGCGAGCACACCCCTGCGACAAGCTAACGTTATCAACAAAACCAACAAGCACCCAGATATACCTATCATTAGAACTGATTCTTCGGAATGTAAGATACCAGAGAAAGAGACGGTTGAAGAAGAAGAACAGATGTTCGAAGTCGGAGGACCCAGACAGTGTGAGCACGTCGAGATTTGCCAAATGTTCTGGACGAAAAACACACCTCTAAAGCCAATAATACCCTTCGACGAAGAGACGGAGTTCAAACTGAATGAGAATCACAAGTATTTGAACATCAACGTTTGGGCCATGATAGCTGGGGAGAAGGAAGAGATTCTTTTAGGATATCTGAATATACCACTAACCGCTTTATTAGCAGAATGCCAAGATTCGACCGTCCCACATCATATGAAGAGGTATCAGTTCTTGCCGCCAGATGTCGATATAAAGTTCAGGTAAGATTAGTGATGTCTTAGAAAGCCGCTAGATGGCATTACATGTAGAGAAAATCTATCTGACTTGTTTGATACTGTGTATATCAAATCAATGGTTTGATACCGGTCTTCTCTACCTTATGATGTTTTTATTGTAGCCTTAGATAGGATCAAATCATAACGGTAGGTAAGTTCGGTTCGCGCATCTGCTACTGCGCTCGGAATTTCGCGCAATGTCAGTTTTTTCTCAGTCACGAAGAGGAGTCCGGGCCAATGTTCAGGGACCGTCTCCATTGGAGCATTTGCTGACGCGTAGACCACAATTGACGCGTGAACATAGTGAATATACAGCAAAATAAACTTTCGAGTGTGAAGATTACAGACAATTATTTTTCTTCCAACAATAACAAAATCCTTTTCTTGCATGTCTTTCATACAAACCACAAGTAAGCATTCTTTTCCTAAAATAATTTAATTTTACTTTAGTTTCCAATTTCTGAATTATTCGCGTTAGATTAAACACAACTAAGGATCTTAAAGGCTAGCATTCCATTCTCAAATCTGGCAAAGTATGCCTGAGTTACGAGTATATGACATGACATCATCACTCCATCTTTGAATTGAAGACTTTAGAACGCAGACACGGCGATGTTCTTCCTTACATATGACAACACATGGGATTACATTTACGCACAACACTTTTCCAATAAAGGATGATTTATGATAGACCGGGTCGATTCCGAGCCGTAGCACAGACGAAGAGAACAACAAAGAACGCGAGTCGTCCGAGACGTGGATTCGACTCAGTGTAACATGAACTAGTTCGTTTCAAATGTATATAGCAAGGCCGTTGCCAGGTTAGGGTTTGGGGATTCAGACACCCCCGAAACCTCAGACAATTAAATTACTTTTAAAATGTATGTACTCCTTATTATAATTGATTCCCCTCCCCCCCGAACAAAATTCCTGGCTGCGGCCTTGCTACCTAGCATTATACATCATCATCATCAGCCTACAATGTTGTTCTGTGAGAGGGAATGGGCCGTAATCCACCACGCAGGCCTAGTGCGGGTTGGTAGATGTCACATGTCTTCGAATTTTTGGTTCTAGCATTATACACCCGTGTCCCATCAGTGCCTAGACCTTGCCTCGGCTCGCATCCGACAGTCTAGCATAAATCATCCTTAAATATGTTATTCATATTTTAGATCAGTGTTTACGCACCTGGCACTAAAGTGGTGAAACAATTCTCCCATTGCGCAATTTGTTCGCCAGCGATGAAAAGCTGGGATGACGCCACTGACTGAGACAATAGCCCTAAACACGTACATCTACTTATAGCAATGACAACGTTTCTAAGAAACTTACGTGAAAATTTCATAATGTTGCTTGAGAATATACCGTCGCTGCGCCTAAAAATCCGCTGTGTTTTTTTTTGGGTCTTTGATGCTATTTTATAGTACTTCTCAAGCCAAGTAGGCCTGTGAAACCTGTTTTCTAATAATTTGTTTGGTTAAGGAGATAGCAAAATTAGCTATGTAATTTTGGCCAAAAACGCCTTCAAAAATCTTCTGTGTGCAAAGAAACACTTAACGTATTTTTATTTTGATGCGCGCCTCTTAGAATTGCGCTTCAATATAACACATAGCGGGTTTATTATTTTAAAATAGTGTGGAAAATCCGCTAAGTGTTCCAGGAAGACCAACAATGAAAATTATCGCGGTATTTACGACCCAAAAAAAATACGCTGTGTCCAAATTCACTTTAAAAAAATCCTAGCACCTGTTATATCGTAGAAAAAAGCAAAAAAATAATATATTATGATGTCTCGACATAAAGTCTAATTTTCTGCATACTAAGTTTTTAAATGTTGTTATCAGTTTGGGAAAAAAGCTGTTTTTTTGCTTCTCCTGTAAAGTTGGGTTTTTTCCCATAGCGGATTTTGCAAGCGCAGCGACGATGTGTTAAGAGATTCTCAGCAACAATCACGGGATTGGAATTTTTTCCAAGAAAACCCGTTATGTGAAGATCTGGTTCTGCGCTACTCTAAAAACCAAACAGTCATTATCGATATTGAGGATGATGCAACAAGTCGTGCAGTTGTAAATTTTATGCAGGAGCAGTTTCTTTTAGCATAGCGGACTACACCTTATTCAACTTGAGACAAAGTTTAAACAATCTTCCTGTATCCTTTTGTGGTGAAATACGAAACTAGGCAATGAAAAAATCGAAACTGACTTCAATAATTCACACAATTTCATTTTGTTAGAAATTAAGCTTTGACATATTTTACAGAATAACTTTTTATTAAGAGTTGTCAAATGTTGTTTACACTTTGTCTCAAGCCAAGCTGAATAGCAATTAGACAGATAACACTAAGGTTGCGTTTATGCGAAAATGGGTCGTTCAGCGTGGATATATGGGACATTAGGCCTAGCTCGAACATTTGACGTATAGTAACATACACTTATCGCTAATGTAAGCGAATTATGAATTGAAAATACAACTGTCCTATAACATTTTGGTATTTTTTTGCGACATGCATAATTAGTACCATACATAGATATGAATTAAGTTTTCAATTTAATTAACACTCTCCCCGCCGACAATATATAATACATTTTACGTTCAGGAGGCCATGGAGGCCGCCGGCGGGTCCCAAAGATTCTGCTTGTGAACGCCGTGAGTCAACAGACAAAATAATTTCAAGAGGCTGTGGGATACAAAAAAAAGTATTTCTGGACGCCGTGGGATCCGCCCTGAACTGAATTCAAATAGTTTTTACAACTACTGGCCTGCTGTTATGGAAAATGTGATAAAAGTATTAAAACATGTGCTTTGGCCTGCCGAACAAAATTTTTTGGAGCTCGCCGGCGTTCATGGCAGGGAGAGTGTTTAGTATGTCCAGAAAGAGTATTTCCGATTCAAAATTCACTTACATTAACGTCACGTTTACGTTAGTAACTCGACAGCATTCGGGCTAGGCCTCTGCTCTCATATTTTCTATACGCCACACTACACGCGTAAATGCAGCCTTATATGATTTTTGTATTAACATCTGCATTTCATTCTAGCAAAAGCCACAAGCTATCATCTCACGCGGGCTTTGAGCCGTGCTTATGCTTCGGCGACGCCCTCGTGTGGTGGGAGTGGGAAGGATTGGGCCCAGCCCGGACTGCGCCGAGGACAAGCAAGGACCCTGTATTACCTAGGCCACCTAAACCGACCAGAGCCAGTCATGACTTTGTGAGGACACACTTCCATAGATCCACGCAATGCGACTTTTGTAATAAGAAGGTGAGTATGCAATATGGGAGAACAAAGAACTGTGCAGATAGCGTAAGTAGTAGACACGTCATATTTAAATAAAAATACAGGTCAGAGTAACTTTACTAAGAATTTGCTTCCAGATGACTCCCTTACAACTTAGTCATACTTATGGGTTTGTTTATAACCCTTGAACAAATCGTTAATTTTGTTACTAAAGAATAATACATATTAACTATTCTACCTTACCTTTTCTATTTATATTTACTTACAGAAATTTCAACGAACATTTCTTCAACTATTTACATATCAATTAGGACATGTATATCGCAGTCCTTCGACCTCCAGCACAAACACATCTTTACATAGTATAAAACAAAGTCGCTCCCGCTGTCTGTACGCTTAGATCTTTTAAACTACGCAACGGATTTTAATGCAGTTTTCAGCAATAGATAGAGTGATTCAAGAGGAAGGTGTATATGCCCCACATTAGTATCTACATTGCACCCGTGCGAAGCCGGGGCGGGTCGCTAGTACATAATAAAATACTATGTTTTTGAATTGACTACCTTGTTGGTCTAGTGGTCGCAAGCGCGACTGCTGAGCATGGAGTTCTGGGTTCGATCCCCAGCTCGGACAAAGTGTTATTGGGTTTTTCCATTACGAATTTCTCAGTAGCAGCTCGAAGTCTGGATTCGTGCCCGGTTAATGATAATAGGTTTGCCCCCTATTACATGGGACTTAAACAAAACTGGTGAAATGAAGGTGTACTAAAAACATGTCTACCGAATGCTTCGGGGAATATAAGTCGTAATGTTATGTTTGTTTTAGATATGGCTGAAAGACGCTATGCAGTGCCGCAACTGTGGGCTCTCCTGTCACAAGAAGTGTGTCACCAAGTGTCAGGAGTCATCGCCGTGTATTCCCAAACAGGATCGAGGTACGTGTCATTTTCAAACAATACATGCTTAGTCATACTCCGATGACGGTGGATGACAGGCAGAAACTGGCTGAAACAGGGACGTAGAAGAATTAAGCTCGCACTTTTTTTTTTCATCTGTACTAATATTATAAAGAGAAAAGATTTATATTTTTGTATGTAACAAATAAACTTAAAAACTACTGAACTAATTTCAAAAAATATTTTGCCGTTAGAAAGCTACATTATCACTGAGTAACATAGGCTACGGGCGGAGCCGTGAGGACACATTATTTATAAGCAGTGATAACATAGCGGTATAACGCTTGCCTTCCATGCAGGAGGGTTCGAGTTCGATCCCAGCCAGCACCTGACTTTTCAAATTCATGATCGGATCAAAATTTGATTATCACTTGCGTTAACGGTGAAGGAAAACATCGTGAAGAAACCTGCAAACATGAATGGGCTCCAAATAGTTCTCGATGTGTAGCCCGCCAACCCGCTCCAGGCCAGCGTGGTGGAATAAGATCTAAACCCTTCTCAGGAGAGGCCCTTGCCCAGCAGTGGGACAGTAATGGGCTGATAATGTTTATTTATTTCGCTCTACAAAATCCTGCCATGACAAACTTAATTATAAGGACGGCAGTTTCAATGTTGAACGAAACCTAGCTTGCTTGAAACCACAAAGCCTTGTCTTTCAGTTACGATCGAACTTCCTGAATCCTGTGGGTTTTGCCAAACAAACCGATAATACGGCAACCTCGTTGATTCGATGTATCATATCAATAATAGTGGCCACTAATCCGCTTATCTACCAAACGTGATTATTACTACTTTGTTTACAAATACCATTTGTTGACGTGCATTCGTGGCCTACCACGGATGTTCACTATTAGAAGTTTACGAACTAATTGATGGCGGAACTAGAGAAATTTATGATGACGCGTGACGTACAAAATGAATTGCGTTTTATTGTAGTGTTTTCCCTGAAATAAGTGTATTGCGTTACTATGACGCATCAGCCTCGTAAATACTTCACTCTATGAGTGTTTCAATACTTTATACAACTGTACTGAAAATGTCATGAGTGACAGCAACTTTTGCAATTAATAGATGTCCTTTTTTTATCGTTATCGGTGTGAAACTTTACTAGTAGGTAGTAATGTCACAACTCTATATTTCCTCATTTGCTTGGCATTTATGTTTAACTTACCACCAGATAGAGTAAAAAATAACATTTAAAAAAAAACTTTTAATTGCCAAAAATAGTAAATGAATACCAAAATTTAAACCCCGTTTTAATTTGAAATGTTATTCGTATTATTTTTAAACGTTATTATTTTTTGATAGGAGTGTTTGTTGATCTCAAAGTTTATTTTGGTGATCATTATATTTGATCCCATTTCTTAAGTTTGCCACTAGGATTCCTGTATCATGGACGAATTAACGAATCTCACATGCACACACCCAAACCCAACTATTTGTAAGCCATACAAAAGTTCCGTACGGGAATCAAAACCTGTAGCTCAAAAAGCCCTCAGCCATTGTACCAATCGACACCAAAATATATGTTCCATAAATCACTGCTATAGATATCTAAAGCAACAACTTCTATACCTACCGCACATTTCATCACATTAAGCTTCAAGCCGGTAACTGCCCCGCCAGTCCTAGTCGATGATGTATAGCTCTCGCACTATTTCCCCGACACCCGAGCACGACCGTCCGTCTTGTCAATTATCACGCTCTGCCAAGTATTACTCACACTTGCTAGGCAACTGGACGCATTTCCTGAAACTTGTGTATATTGTATAACCTTGGAATGAGGTCTAGGCCGGACGTCCCACGTTGATATTCTGTTTAATGTATAGGGTCATATTCATTGTTTTGTGAGATAAATAAGTAGCGCAATTCTTCTCCTCCGGAGAATGGTTGAGTGTGTTTTAAATATTAATATTCAAACAAACAATAGTATTACTTACATTAAATCAACTGCTTACAATCCCATAGACGCAATGCACACAGAGAACGAGACGTGTATGGGACGCATATTTTCATGAAATATCATAAAAAGGTCAAGCATTGGACGTAATATTTTATACAAATTTTGCGGGGCTGGCATAGTTAAAAACGGCATAAAATAGAGAGGTTTGGAAGGCAAAAGAGAAGACCTTTGCTCAGCAACGGGACACTCCAATGGCTGTTAAAAAAAATGCGTCCCGTCCACATCTCGTCCAGTGCATTGCACCTTACCAGTCGCAAATAAATAGTAAAGTAGATTGGCGAGAGGCGATAACCTATCATTGCATTATGGAGTGATTTTATTAACTTCAACTGGCCATTTAAACTGGTTAAAGACTTCAAAACTTATAAACACAGCTCACTACATAAGGAATTCTAAGACAGCTGGGCGTAGCCAGGATTTTGTCCAGTGTGGGGCAAACTCAGTCAGACAGTAAATATTTGTCTTGTCAATAAATCTGGAAGTGCAGAATGCGATTATGGGGCAGCCCCATAACCTTATTTTTGGGGTTCAAATGGGTAAAGACGGAGTCGGGCATTGGTCTGCCTGTTTTGGGTAATTGTTCTGTGGACATAGGTGGCAAGTTGACTGAATCTAGACTATTTACCTATTGTTTCCTGTGCCAGGAGCAGCAAGCGCCCCATCTGCCCCACCCTTAATACGATTATAAGGACAGGGTTGTATACATTCCAGATTTTTTGAATCAGCACTGAAAGTCTTCCTCGCCAGTAATAGGGCAGCACTACTGTCTTGAAGAAAATCATCAATTACTGTGTTATTTCAAAACGTGTTAAAATTATTGCGACGCATCGCAGGTACGAAGTTGATCAACGATGTTTAAAAAGTTCTCCGAAAATATTTAGGGAAAACGTGAAACAAACAAAGCAATTCTTTCTTCGAGACATCACTGACAAAGTCCTATTTTTAATCATGTTGAAATTTCTCACGAAGTGAAATGTTTTTATATCGCAAATATTCTGCAAAAGGAATAAAATTATTCGTTTCATCGGAGATTCTGCTTGAAATCGCGCCAAAATAATCTTGCCTCCGCCAAAATATGTTAACGACCAATACGGTCGATGACCTTCGCATATTTTGACATTTATATTAATACCGAAGTTAATAATGCACTCTATATCAATGTTACTAGACTAGCTTCTAGATCGTTTAAATATGAATATATTTTATCTTTTGTCTGCCTTGTTGGTCTAGTGGTTGTATGTGCGACTGCTGATCATGAGATCCTTGGGTTTGATCCCCAGGTCGGGCAAAGTGTTACTGGAATTTTCCATTAGGAATTTCTAGGGGGCTCGCCCCCTATTACATAAGACTTAAACATAACTGGCGAAACGAGGGTGTACTAAAACACCTCTGCCGAGCCCTTCGGGGAGTACAAGGTTTTTGATAAATTGTCTGACCTTTTGCCAAAGACAATAAAACTCTATGCCTTTTGCTTTAGCTGTTTTCCGGGTATTTTACAAACAGCTCTAACGGGCTCTTCTTAGTCTCTAGCTTTGTCCTACTGGCTGTCCTGTCTTAGTGTCTAGCTTTGTCCTGTCTGGCTTTAGGATATAACTAGCATTGACCTCTAGTGCCGTTAATGTTGTAACAGGAAAAAATAGGAGCAATTGTTTCTAATGCTTAAACCGTTACGTTAGCGTGAATGTTAATGGGTTTAGAGCCGATTTTACCAACATCGGATTACTTTTATTCTAGGCTTCGTATCCGGGGGTTGCGGTGCATGCTTTTGCGAATCCCACAACCCCGGTCGAACGATCAGGAGGAGGAACACCGTTGGTTTTTACCCGATAAGAGTCCGGCAGACCGGTCGCCTTCCCCGGGCGAGGGATATCCATGAGGATTTTCCAACGATAAAAAAACAAGCTTCGTATCCTAAGAATAAATTAGACATTTTGACAGTTTTTGTATAGAAATTCTGTCAATACGTCTAACTTATTCCTCAGGTAAACGCTATCCGACGTTGGTAAAATTGGGTCTAAGGCTCGATTTTACCAACGTCGGATAGCGTTTATCCAAGGAATAAGACAGACGTTTTGACAGAATTTCTATGCGAAAGCTGTCAAAACGTCAAATTTATTCCTCGATTAAAATTATCCGACGTTGGTGAAATCGGCACTAAGACTCGATTTTACCAACTTCGGATAGCGTTTATCAAGGAATAAGACAAACGTTTTGACAGAATTTCTATGCGAAAGCTGTCAAAACGTCAAATTTATTCCTCGATTAAAATTATCCGACGTTGGTGAAATCGGCACTAAGACTCGATTTTACCAACGTCGGATAGCGTTTATCAAGGAATAAGACAAACGTTTTGACAGAATTTCTATGCGAAAGCTGTCAAAACGTCAAATTTATTCCTCGATTAAAGTTATCCGACGTTGGTGAAATCGGCACAAGTCTGATAAGACGGTTGGATTGGTCGATTGGTTTGAAGCATTGCTAATCGTAAAATGCCTTGTAAAACTTAAATTTTTGCCTCTTTCAATATCCAAGAGACGACGTATTGGAAAGTAATCGATTGGTCTCCTAATTCATTGCCAAGATCACACGACACATGCACTAATACGAATATAAACAGTTCCACCAATTGGAGTAGACTCGTGCCAAATTAGAGATAGATATGACTATATTAACTCTAGCATTAATTGACATTATTTCACTTACCACTAATAAAATAAATAGCTCTTTATCGGTAGTTATTTTGATATTAGAGTCAAGAGACGCATTTTCGTATTTCTCATGAGCACTTACCTGTGTACTAAAATTTGGCAAAGGTTTATAGTTTTCACCTGTTGCGTAGAGGTGTTATATTTACCTATTTAAGCACGTGATTTTATTGCGCGAAATACTGTAGGTAAATAAATCGTCGAAAGACGTAATACAAAGGATAAAACGTGTATTAAAACAGACATGTGGTTGTATTTTAGCATAAGAAAGGACAGTCAGGCAGTCTTTTTTTTATATAATATGTAGAACACTCGTAGGTGTATTGAATTACCTATACAGATTTTATCCAAAGCCAGTCACTAGCTTTAAACAAAAAAAAACAAAATCGCTGATATCAACATCTGGGTTGGCCCGACTTTCCTGTAACAAAGATGACGTGATTCATCTCGAGGTAAATGCGTCATGAGCCAATTTATGTATTTCACCTGTGTGGGTAATGAGTACCTTTGTGCTTTCCAGTCCAGGGTACTTTTAGAGCCCCGAAATATAAATTGACGGTAAAAGTTCGTATCAAAAGACCAGGAAGGAAAATGAACTAGGTTGAATTAATTTAATATTAATGAATTTACTTAAACGAAAATTGAGAACAAAGCGTCGGCCTTGGGGAATTCTAACGTTAATGTAAATTGTTCATATATCTACCTAAATTACGAGTACTTCACAAAGAACATTGAACACATCTTCGGAAATTAAAATATGTGATCGAGAATCTACGCCTTACACGATAATATACAAGGTTAGTCGGAAAGGGGGTACTAAGCCGCGGGCCACTTAATGTATCACTGATGTTTGTTTTAAAGAAAGTGTAAAAATTTCAAAATTCGTTAAAAAAATACTTGCAAAATAATTTACCAACTTTAAATAACCTTGTATACGAGGTTAGTCGGAAAGGGGGTAATAAGCGTAAAGGGTGTTAAAGTACCCATAATAATGGATAACTTTTGTTCTACAACTTTCCCCAAAAGTCATTAGTTTGAGAGAAATAGCTGTTCAAAGATTTCATAAAAAATATGCTAAATTCTATTCACCCTCAGCTATGATCAGCTGTGTTTACATTTTACGTCTTATTTGGGGTCACAAATTAGAAGCTCCATTTTCTGAATTCGTACCTAAAGCAAGAAAGAAATTAAAAAAAAAACTAAAATAAAAATCACTGCATGTTTTTTTTTCGACTTTTGAAATTTTAACACTTTCTTTAAAACAATCATCAGTGATACATTACGTGGCCCGCGGCTTAGTACCCTCTTTCCGACTAACCTTGTATATATTTATTTATTTAAACTTCATGTACAATTGGTGGTACATAAGGCGGACTTAATGCCAATGGCATTCTCTACCAGTCAACCTTTGGGTCAAAAATTAAGCACTTCGAAGAAGGTACAAAAAAAGAATTTAAAACAAATATTGAATAGGTAAATAAAAATTATTAAAAACAAAATAATACATAAGTACTAACAAAATATATACTTTATATATATCTATATATTACAATAAAAATACATATTAAACCTATATATCTATACATACATACATACACATAAATATTTATAACTATGATGGACAGTTCATTCAGACTAAGGTTGCAGCGATTTTAAGAAATATTCCCGAACTTTACGTTTAAAAATGAATTTACTCGGAGCTTTTTTCATATCAAGGGGTAGCGCGTTCCAGAGTTTGATTGCTGAGACAGCGAACGAATTGGACATGAAACCTGTGCGATGAGAAGGAATGAGTAGAATTAGATTTTCAGAGGCACGAAGGCTACGACTGTGAGAGCCACCCAAAAGTTGAAAATATGTTTTTAGATAATCAGGAGCACTAGGATCATTAATAATGGTGAAGAGTGAACAGAGAGACCTGAGGGATCTTCTCTGGTGGATAGGAAGCCATTTAAGCTTAGAACGATAAAAAGAAATGTGGTCGTATTTTCGCAACCCAAAAATGAAGCGAATACAATTATTGAGAAGCCGATCCAGTTTGTTTAGAAGGTCTTGGGACAGATCAGAGCAACAGACATCCGCATAATCAATCACAGGAAGCACAAGGGACTGGACCAGGAGCGATTTAGTGCTAGATGGAAGGAAATGTTTGAATCTATAGAGAGATCGCAGTATGGATGTGACAGTCTGACTTATTTGATATATCTGAAGATTGTCATATTATCTTGCAATACTGTCGGTTACATCATTAACTATTATTCCGCAAATACACGCTAGATACTTACGCATTATTTACAGTAATGTGCAACATATATAATGAAACAAAGTTATTACCTACTCGTACAGACGAGAATACCAACACGGTAAAATTATAAAAATTTAGAAGGTTGCGTGCATTGCGACCGTCTATGCGTCTACGCGGAAGACAGATAATATGGTCCACTTAAACATTACTTTATTCTTTATTGAGCTACTTCGTAATAGTACGTAAACTATAGTTACTTGCATTTTACGACGCAATAATTAAGGATAACAGTCGGCAGATCGTCGTAAAGATAGAATTATAAGTATTCTTAGAAAGTGAAACTTATTTTAGTAGCGCAAGTAAAATACACACGTACCTATTTACCATTTGAACAATAATATTGGGGAACTTCATGAATAGTTCTGAAGCAGAAAATGGGCAATTAGAAGATTTAGACGAGGGGACAATAAAAAAAACAGCGTTAAACATAAATATGTTTAATCCTTGCTCTGTCAAACAATCTGGCACATATTTAACCACTACTCATTTCCTTCGTTGCCGCTACTTCGCTGAACAATTTTCAACAGACCTAGGGTTGCTAAGTATCTGCCGGGGTTGCGGTGCATACTTTTGCGAATCCCGCGACCCCGGCCGTACGGTCAGGAGAAGGAACACCGTTGGTTTTTAGCCGGTAAGAGTCCGGCAGACCCCCTCGCCTTCCTCGGGCGAGGGACATCCATGAGAATATTTCAACGAGAAAAAGAAAGGGTTGCTAGTTATAAAATTTTAAAAATCGAATAAACCTAACTCCTGACAATTGCTACAATTATTGGACTGTTTTGTAAATTTTTCATTGTATACTTATTTATCATATATTTTTTTAGTAGCCATTATATCTACGTAGCTTCATACAGAATCTAAACGTCAAAGTGTTCATTTGCAATGTTTTTTCTTTTTTGTTCCTTGTAAAACGTCCTGAACATCTAGTGAATCCTTTTTCTGACATAGGTTTTGCTGTCTGGACATAATTATAGCAATAATTTTAACTACGTGACAACCCTTATCGGTCTATATTATTGTTTCCAAGTAAAATGCTCTAGTGCGGTAATGTAAAATAAAAAGCACGAGTGTTTAATAAGCTGCATTATGAACCTAAAAGCGGTGCAATAAGAGCTACTTTATGAGCAATTGTGTTGAAATTAATAGATCTGCAATATCAGAAAACAATGATAATATATACTAATATTATAAAGCTGAAGAGTTTGTTTGTTTGTTTGAACGCGCTAATCTCAGGAACTACTGGTTGGAATTGAAAAAATATTTTTGTGTTGGATAGTCCATTTATCGAGGACGGTTATAGGCTATATAACATCACGCTACGAACAATAGGAGCAGAGCATAAATGAAAAATGTTGCAAAAACGGGAAAAATGTCTACCCGTGCGAAGCCGGTACGGGCCGCTACTCTAATTATAAAATTAAATATAGCATGTTCAGAACAGAAGCGAACTTCAATCGAGAACCTATAGTATGAATTCGATAATTACCTATTAGCTGCAGTAAGTACAGATTTTTCCTGGAAATTGGAAATCATCTACAAAGGGATGTTGATTGTTTTCTAATGTACTCGTACCACTGTTCATCCTGTGCAATTGCACTATGTAATTTCTTTTTTGTCCTATAGATTCTTCGAGTATGTTGAACTGTCCGCCTCCTGAACTGACCATGACCGAAGCTGACTCCATCGTTGATCCTGATTCTGATGAGGAACCCGAGAGAAAAGACTCCCTTGATGTCCATGAAGAGGGTAAGTCAAGACAAAGTAATGATTAGTACCCCTTTAGTAATTATAATAAATGAATACTCCACTAGTGCTGTCAGTGACAGGGTATACACAAACGCGTTTATTGTTAATCCCAGCACTAAACAAGATGTCGTCAATGCAAAGAAAAATCAATAAATGTATGAAACTGACATACACAATCAACGCGTGAATCAACAATGTCTTTCGATTATAGTATGTAGTGTTGAAAGACATCTTATGAATATCATAGAATATAATCTTGAACCGAATCTTAAATGGCTATTGAGTTTAAAGCAGATTTTAATCATAATTTCCAAAAAAACTGCCTCGTTGATTAAGTGGTGGCAAGCGCGACTGCTGATCTTAAGGTCATGGGTTCGATCCCCAGGTCAGGCAAAGTGTTATTGGGTTTTCCGTGTGGAATTCCTCAGTAGCAGCCCGGAGTTTGGATTTGTGCCCGGTTGATGGCTATAGGCTCACCCCATATTACATGGGACTTAAACATAATGGTGAAATGAGGGTGTTACTATACACCTCAGCCTAACTCTTCGTGGAATACAGGCGTGATGTTATATTATATTTACAAAAAAAAAACTTTATAAAAAGCCTATAAAGAATATCCCGTAATTATATTATGCTTTTGGGTATATGGCATGATAAAACAAGTACGAATATAACAAGTCTATCTACCTACCCATCGCTAGTTCCGTGATCGCCGATAGAGGCGCTCGAGTCAATCTTGTCGCTTCCCATTACATAGTTAGATGATTTAGATCTACTGCCAACATTATACGAGAGTTTGGCATGTTACAACTTCAATTCTCGTTTCTAATTTTGAAAGTGCGTTATATGGCACTGATAAAATATTTATTATGTCTAACTAGTGTTGCCCCATTGTTGGGCAAAGGCCTCGTACTCAGATTTCTACCATTCTATAATACTGGCCAATAAAACTTATTAGACAAAAATAAACATTAGCTAAATATCAAACCTCCTAACTATTAAATAAACCAATAAAAGTTTTTAAAATGAATACATATTATACAGTATAGGCGCACAAATATACAGGGTTACTGGTAAATCGACGTATGCCTTGCATGACGTCATAGTGGGGTTAAAATGCAACAAATTAAGCCACCAAATGTTCTACCGAAATTCAGTACTTTTTGAGATTTTTATATTTTTTGAAATATCCCATTTTCAACCATTTGAAGCCTATTTAAAAATAATGTACGGCGCGAATGTATTGTTTAAGTTTTTATCATAGCTGATGCCATAGCATATCTACGTTAATAATTAAAAGTTCAAAAATTCCAAACACATCTGCAAATATGGTTGAATCTGGATTTTTTTAATAAAAACCTAAAATAATTAATATCTCAAAAACTACTGAACTTCGGTAAAACATTTGGTGGCTTAATTTGTTGCATTTCAACCCTACTATAATGTCCTGCAAGGAATACGTCGAGTTACCAGTAACCCTGTATATCATTTATATAAAAATTAAGTTGTTATTTTCATTTGTGCACAGACGAATTACTCGAATGCTGACGAACGGAGAACTTTTCGCTATATTAACACCTCCGGCTTCACCCGTCATGTACCTACACAGACATACACAGGTTTTTTTATATCTATATAACTACACATGTATATCTGTGAATAATGTCCGAGGGTGATACCTTTTGGCCGCTGTACATAATGGCCCATGTTGACCAATCTTCTGTCTATTATGGATTTATAACTACTCTAATGCTTTAGAATACTACAGGTAATCCCTAAATAGACGAAATATGGAACAGTGTGTAGTCTGGCTATTTTAAATTTGTATAAAAGGTACAGAAATTAATGATCGTGAAACTGGTTGGAGACCCTTCAGGTCTCACCAATAAATGCCTGGTTACGTAGATACGGTCCGCAAGACCATCTACAAGCAGTCGAATAGAATCGATCATGATCGTGAAACATTAATTTTGCTTTAATAATCGTTTTGAAATACACCTGTCCTGGACACCAGTACACCTGGCCACCTATTGTACTGTCTGTGCTTACCATCAGGTGAAACTATGGCCAAACGTGACCAAGATGAGAATGTCAAAAAACTCAATTTTTAACGATTGAAGAATAAGTGTTAATTTTAAAAAATGTGTATAGTGCTTTAGAGTAATTACGAACATGGGAATATTCCGAAAATTACAAATCACAACTAAACCAGGTAATATTTTTTTGCTCTGGAAACAATACATTACATTGTAATACACATTCTAGAATTATTACGTTGCCAGAGCAAAAATATTGCCTGGTTAAGTAGAAATTCGGAATATTCCCATGTTCGTAATTACCCTAAAGCACTATATATGTGTAAGTCAAAGGTTTGTTTACCTTATATACAAAATTTCAATGGCCAGACTACAAAGTGATTGTGTACAGAAGCTATTTGTTAGTTTCCAAACATTTCCCTAACCTGTCGAGTACGCGAGTGTCATGTGATCACCCTAATGAAGTCGATGCTCGTCGATCCTATGTTGTAATGTCTAATGTTTAATAACACATAAAATTATACTACCACTAATTCACTAACATTATATCACAAGCTCAAAATAAAGTACTCTGAATCGGTACAATTCTTCCCATTATGTTATGACATAGCCTTCTACAAATGAATAAGAACTTCTTACATAAAGGTACTAAAAAAAAGAAATTAAACCAGGTAGTTGTCATAAAAAAATCATACCATGACCATCGCGACTGTTAACCCCAAAAATAAGTTAGTACAAAGCTACCTTGTCTATTGCTGACAATTCAAAAATGATCTCATGTAGAAATAAGCAAGCCTATAATTGTACCTCTGACCTTTCGGATTCATGTGCGGATCAGAATTTGATTATCACTTGGTGAACGAAAAACATCGTGAGGAAACCTGTACACCTGAGAGAGCTCCATAAAGTTCTCAATGGTGTGTGTAGACTGCCAACCCGCACCAGGCCAGCGTGGTGGACTAAAGCCTAAACCCTTCTCATTGTGAGTAGGCCCGTGCCTAGCATTGAGACAGTAATGGGCTAATTATGTTATGTATGTTATTGCAATTAAAATATATTTTAGAAAGGGAAATTCAGTAAAAATGTCTGCAAACATCATAGTAAACAGGAAACAGATTTCTCAGTCACATAACGTTAGGCAATCTAATATATCAACGATGCAACACAATATATACGAAGTCTACAATATTAACCCAGTTATGCCACTTGACACTGGTTATTTTCCTAATTACTTAACACATTAATGCGTTGAACACTCAGTTCCTTATAAATGTGGCAATTTTTTCACCTGTCCTTTAACGCTCTGGTTAAGATTGTAACCAAGGATTGCATATTAACTGTCTAGTGTAGGCAATATCAGAACTGTTTTCAAAATACCGCGAAATATCTCATTAAATTTTATTGTAATTTGTACATTGAGTTTTATTGTGGTGCAGTAATTCAAGCTAATTAGTCTTCTTTGGAAATGTTAGAAAAAACTATACACATCTGCCGCGAAGTGTACAAATGATTACCTTAAAAACTCATGATTAATTGCGAAATATTTTTTGTTACGCTTATGTGTACCATTTTTATTGCATTTCGATAAATATTTCCTACCTAGCTCCCTACTACCTGAAACCGCTCTATCTACACCAATTATGTTCCTCATCCAATTGTATAAAAACTCCCTTGTCCATGGTTTTTCAACCCAACCAATCATTTCTCTATCCCTCACTACCATAACCATTAGTCACTTTTTTAATTTTTGTCAAACATTATCTCCATTCATTCTTTAATATATTTAAACTACACGAATATATTCAGGAGGCGGAGCAATGAGCGCGCTGGTGGCTGGACTTAGGCGCGCCGGCTCCGCACATTCCCTTTCTGCGCCAAAAACTAACGCCTCTTCCAGGTCCTTACCACCGTCACCCAGTCACACACCCAGGTATGTTATACACATCTTAATATCGTGACCTTAAAACGACTACATTGTTCCTTCAACTGGTAATGACACCACCTTAATACGTCAGCACTGTTCCAATCGGTAAAGACACGATGCCTTAAGAATAACTAATAATCATTATAGAAGTGAAACTCGCGCTCCAGACGCATTGAAAGTCACGATCATAGCCTACCGTCTCGCGTTGGTTTAACCAACAAGTCGGCCTAACGCGCTCGTACACGTTCAGTGCAAAAATATATTAAAATAAATACCAGCCCTGTCGCATCCGTGGGCTACAACGGCGCATTATGGGCTGAGAGGGGAAGTAGGTGTTTTTGCAGCGGCGTTTGGGGGTACGCACAAAGGAGTTTCCCTTCTATACAGTATTATTTTATTCTTATGCCAATGCACCAACATTTAGTGTTGTTTGGAGCTTCACTTTCTTCACCCTAACGTTTGACGGGCCAATTGCCAGGTACCGCTTTCCTTAGAAGAACAAGCTCTCTAACTCTTTCAATAACAAGACAAACGACAACACCTCGCTATTTTAATTAATTAATAGATATCGCGAAATGAACTGTTAAGAGTTGCGTGATAATATTATACTTTGTTTTATTAGTTCGCACATCATTATGTCCTTCAACGTTTGAAGATACACAAGGTATTTCAGTGAGAGTTCTGTTTTCTTTTCTTCACCCTATTGTTCTCCCGTACAATTTCCAAAATCCATTTTCTTGAATGTTTTATTATCCATGACATAATTAAAGCACGTCGTATAATTCTAAACTTAAATAATTTTGTATAAGAGTACTACGATAAGGATTGATGAATTTTTTTATATAAAAAAATGAAGCAAGAGGCCTGGCAGATGTGAAACATTGAAACTCTATTCGTAAAAAAAGACGCGGCAAATAAAACCGAAGAGAGCCGACGAGTTACGAAGGTGAAGGTCTGCCATTGCGAGATCGCCACCCAACAGCCGTTCTCACACCCATACCGCCGCATTAGATCACATCAAAAATGTAGTTCAGGAATCGGTAACTCTCGATTGGAAGCCTATCGATATCCATAAAACATAACAACCTTATTACAAGAGACTCACCTTGCGAGACTGATAATGCGTGTAATAATGGTACCTTGATTATGGACATTGACAGATATGGGAATCCTGTTATTTGACCTAGAATGATACATCGATTTTATACAATAATGAAATCGATAGCCTTTATAACAATTTATTAGACCAATAGCTGAGTGAGCAATCAATTTAAAGATCCCCAAAGAGTATAAGCAATGATCAAATTAAACTATAAACTAAATTATAATTTGTACCTTAAAATTACCCTTTGTAGTTAAAATTTAATTTTAATTTTTATATCTTTGTGTACCTATGTGTCCTAGCCTCCTTGACTTCAATCTATTAAACTAGTTTTCACCTTTCTAATCTAATTCCCTTCTTATATGTATAATTTAGAAGAAAGTAATCGCTAGTGACACCTCGTGTAAATGTATCAATACTATCAGTGACGTAAACGTAGCAGTCACTGGAGATGAGAGAGACCCACTGGTTAACTGGCTCCTATAAACAGAAACAAATCATTCACTATCGTTCCATTTCCGATCATCACTTCTCCCATACAATTCCGTTAAAAAGAGCGGAGTACGCTTTGCCAAAAAGCTATTTTTGGAGACACACTACAGGCTCACTCAAAAAGTGACTACTTATTCACCTTCAAATATCCTACTTCCCTCAACTATTCCCTTTCAACTCTTCTCACACAAAGTGGTTACAGAACAAAAGTGCCAACACGAAGTAGGCGAGAAACCCGTGTAATATTAATGAGTCATTTCTCGAAAGCAAGCTTTCCGTTGTCAGGCTCTATCAAAAGTTCAGTAGTGATTCACCTCAAATATATTAATCACTATCCTCATTTCCAACTCTTCCGAGAACAAAGTGGTTAACGAACGGAAGAGTCTTGCTTTTTTTACGAGCAGCCCCTGTACCGTAAAGGAAGCAGTCGCTGAAGTCGTGCAAGTCGTCGTCAACTGGCTTGCTCCTAGTTCACACATAACTCTTACTACCTATCATTCCATTTCCAACTCTTCTCACACAAAGTGGTTAAAGAACGAAAGAGCCTACACTTTGTTGACGAGCAGCCCGTGTGACGTAAAGGAAGCAGTCGCTGGAGTCGTGCAACCCATTCGGCGCGTGCGGCGCGACGTGGCTGGCGAAGGGCGGCGTGGGGGCCATGTTGGAGCCGGCGCTGCGCAGCGCGCTGCCGCCGGACGTGCTGCTCGCGGCCGCGCGGGACTCCGCGCCTGAGCTTGCGGCAAGGCTCACCGCGCAACAGATTCATGATATGGTGAGCCATGAAATACTCAGTAACTAATTAGTCATGAATTTGTTTTTCTGCTGGATCTGCCACTTTTAGGACCATTATGTAGCGGTCTGTTCGAACATTTACGCTTATTTATGTGAATAATGAGATTTAGCCACCTCAAATATATCCACGTCATCCATAGAGTAGTGGACTAGAAATCAAAACATCAATATTTACATCTCCAACTAAATTAAATTGTCACAAAAATAATCGTCACTATGCTTAAACCCATGAACATACAAGAAAACTGGTGTTCTCCTGTCTATAACCGATTAATTTGTATTCGCAGTTACTAGCTGTACGAGAAGAATTATCAGCCGAGGACGCAAGCAGCGCGGGTGATGCGAACGGCGGCGAAGTCCGCGCGTGCGCACTAACTGCGCTGATGCTGCACTGCTGTGCGGCTGCGCAACTTGCGCAGCAACGCGCAGAAAATGAGCCCGCTACTTGATGATATTACATTATTGTTCATTGTGACCCAGCTTGTTTTATTTCAATCCCTGGGCCTTTTATTGATCAGCCCGATAGCCACTGAGATACGAAAAGTCGAAATTGTTGTCATTATCATCGTTATTTATACAAACGTCTAAACTTACAAAACCAGCGCTTAGGTAATTCGCCCGTCCTTCACCGCTTCCTAGCGTATTACCTCTAGATACTCTCAATTTTATCATCGATCATTATCAACACTGACGACACCCCTTCCAATTCATTAGTCCACGACTCAGTTTCCAAGCCAGGAAACCATTGGCCACTGTATTGCATGACGTGAGCGGAAGCCTCCCGGATAACTAACACCTAACTGTATTAATCTGCTGTCATCGTCCCCATTTGTAATTCGCGATCTTTTTTCCTAGTTCAAGACATTATTTTGGCAATCATTAAGGAAGTAGTTACTAACGTCGTCTCTTGAATAAAAATGTCCACTATTTACATTTAACTGACCTTGACAACGTACCTCGTGTTGTGTAAAAACAAACGTCAATTAAAACTAGTAAAACAGCTACATTCGTTCTATTTTGGACAGCATAACTATTATCCTCTAAACATGACATTACTACGCACTAAGCACGCTATCAAAAACACGAGCAAGTTTTTTACGACAATAACATTCTATTTTGTAAACAACTCATTTCTATGTGAGACGTAATTTTTACTGTTGGAGCAAACTTTCATTATTGAACGTAGCAGAGTCTAATCAATAAATCGTAAATGTACCAACCGGATATTCCTAATTGTCAATAATTCTAAAACTGGCAACGCTTGTATTACCCAAGTACCTATTCAGTTCTATAATGATTCCCTTCACAAGATTTATTTTACTAAATAGATACATACTATAGAGTCATGGCGTCCGCGTACAGAACGACTGTCATCGGCAATGGGACTCTGCTGATTATACTACAGTGAAGTCCCACAGTCTGCATATGAAATATTCTGCCGTCACAAATCTCGGAAAATCTTGACATTAATCGGAAAAATGACCTCATAAAAAATACTTTATCCAGGCCAGTGGCATTATTCCCATCTAGATTTTAGCTATAAACAAAGAAAATTAATAAACGGAATGAGAAACAACAACTCGATGGCATTGATCATTTCATCCTTACTCCGACTAGATAAGGCTGGTTTTAGCATGTAAGGACGAAGGGATCAAAGAACCATACGCGTGTAACTGCGTCGAATGCTGTGCCGAAGAGGGAACTGGCTCCTGTCCAGCTTTTCCTGAAATAGCACAAAGGATCGACCTCAACTTTCGTTGTGAAAAAACTTCTGCGAAATGTCAGCGATCGCTCGACGGAAAATTTTGTGCGTCACCGGCCGTGCGCGTGCGCTGGATCATCTAGATAAGTGGCCGATGTACCGGTTGTGTTGAAAACCAATTCACATGTGTGTGAATTAAGTACGATTATGGTACGCAATTTTATAAATGCAATGCATTTGATGAAATCATTCATAAATCACCTAGGTAAACCCTTTGAATTAACCCACTTTGTTACGTCGAATATCGATCTAAGATTGCAAGACAATACGGTCGTTTTTCCCTTATTTTTTTATTAAACGGTGAATTAAAATAAATTCTGTGGATCAGAATCGTAGCGACTGTATTGTCCATGTTAAATAAGTGCCAATACAAATGTAAAGCAAGCCTTGCAAGACAAGCTAATATCAGAACTTCCTTCCCTGTTTTTTTCTTAAACCGTAATGGTGATCTAATAATTATAGCAGAATACCTGTGTCACTTGCATGATGCAAGTGCAATTGACAAAATTCTGCATTTTCTGGCTCGATAGCTGGGTAACAACACACTATGATATAGGTACCTACTTAAGTACATCAAGAGTGCTTATCGGCAGATATGGATTACGTTATTAAAATGAATGCTATTATTGTACTACTTGTTTCGCTGTAGAAGTATGCGCTGGTTTCCAATGTGACAAAAGCAGGAATATGAGTTTAACACAGGAGCGGTTACCTTCTGAGCTTCTGACTGAAAAATTAGTGGGAAAGCCGCGAGATCTGCGCGGGAATCCCTGGAATGTTGGGCATAATTTTCCTCTAGTTTAGGTTCCCGATACTCAACCGATTCATTAATAAACAGTTGCAAACTTTCAACAGCAACAACTTGACCCTGCACACAGCGTAGTGCACCTATACCTACCTGCGTTTCATCTTATTTGTTATTTAAACATCCGTCATTACCCATTTCCGAACACTGAATAAATCTCACTTTTACAAAAGCTTTGTTCTGCGCGAATCACGGAAATGTCTAAATCGAAACATTCTGCGCTGTCTCATCGTTTTTACATTGCAAAATTATTTTTAAGAGGTTGATAAACAAGTAACTTTCCGTGTTTACGCCACACAGTTGAGTAATAATATTCCCCAATAAATAAAACGTAGATGCTCTTAAAACTGGGCCATGATGAGAAAAGGAAAACGTAGACACGAGGTCGCCTCGTGTAGCGAATTTAGCACATACTCCTACCTAGTTGATCGATTTATTATTTAATAAAACACTAAATAGGTTAACATCTTAAAATTGATGCAAAACCAGAAAGAAAATTAAATAAAAACGGCATTGACCTGAAATAATATAAAGAAGCGGTTCGTGAAACAAAGACACAAAATTGCCGTGTATTTTTCAGAAGTGGTTGCACCTAAAATCCTGAACCCAACATCATTGAACGGGCAGATATGTCTTTGATTTTCTGCCTTATTAATAAAACTGTCTATAGACGGGTTCTTCGTCTTTGTCGAGCACTCGGTACTTTATCATGATAGGGTTGTTTTTAGACTGAAGCTGAATATGAAGCGACTGCAGTGACACCGCACTGCTACAGCCCTCAATAAAATATCTAGGAAAACAGCTAAAAGCACTATGGCTTTTAAACCCCCGTTACTATTATAACTCGGGTAAGTGTACGTGTACTCGGGTAAGTAAGTGGCGAGATTACATGATCACATGGCCAGCTACAATAAATACGTATCGAATTATTTCCCAAACCTGTTAGAGAAAGTCACTACGCACCCAAATTTAAAGTTCCTTGTTTATTTTCCAAAAATAAATAGTTTAGTGTAAATATTAATCGGAGCGCGGTAGTCTGGAATATAATAGTTTCTGGCACCCGTTCAAGGTTAGTGTTGGCGAAAATCTACGACTCTCTTTGGCCGAAACTTCAATAGGCGGTGCGTTGAACGAACGACATAATGGATAATGGACGTCAAGTTTTTTATTGACGCAATTATCCGCACGTACAGTACACGTACCTACGTATCTGCAATACAATTGGAAGAATTTATTTACTGTTTACGTTGTACGGTCCTTGAACTTGTATCAAATTTAAAACCTCACGCACCAAAATATTGTCGATACAATGGGTTTATTAAATACTAGCTGTGTCCTCACGGCTCCGCCCGTAGCCTATGTTACTCAGTGATAATGTAACTTACTAACGGCAAAGGAATTTTTGAAATAGGTCCAGTAGTTTTTAAGTTTTTGACGACACGTTTGGTGCAGTGGCTAAGCGATTGGCTTCTGCGCTGCGGGTCGTGGGTTCGATTCCCACACGGAACAAATATTTGTATGGCCTACAGATAGTTGTTCCGGGTCTGGATGTTTGTGCATGTGAAGATTTGTGTCTGTAAACGCACCCACGATATAGGAGAAATCCTAGTGTGGGGCAACGTTTTTTTCAAAAGAAAGAAAGAAAGTTTATTCGTTACATACAAAAATACAAATCTTTCCTCTTTATAATATTAGTATAGATGTATTGCTTTCACAATATTGGAGTCGATTCTGTTGCGCACTTTGACAGGACTAAACTAAACTAAGGATGCTTGTCTCTTTCTTTTTCAATAGAAAAAGAAAGTGACAGTTGCATTTAGTCTAGTTTAGAACTATCAAAACGTGCAACAAAATCGACACCATTGTATACTTCATGTTTTTTACAACGGAAATCTTTTTACGGTCCTTGAACGATGCGTTACTAATTAGTTAAAGTTATAACACTTTCCTATGGATTTCTTCAATCACGATCGATGACGGCCAAGTGAACCAAGGCCGTTATGCAAATATTCGTTTATATTTTGATAAAATCAGATAACTTTATATAAGTCGACTGAATTTACATCTATTCGTTACTTTTACTCCAAAATGATGCAATTCCAGGAAATATATTGAATAACATGTTCATGACTCAAAAATAAAACCGTTTTAATTCATCGTAATCAAGTTTGCGCATCGAACGCGTCCGCAATAAATTGCAACATATAACACATTGATGGCACGTTGTGAATTAGGCTGGAAAATCATGTTCGACCGTCAGCCCAGCCTTTCACATTGAGCTGATCAACGACATGCATTCAAACGCCGATTATTCCCGCAAACAATGCAATCAGATAACGGGCCCGGTGATCACAATGCTCTTATTGGAGACGTGACAATGCGCTCCACTGAAAACGAGATCGCAGGATTGTTTAACCAAGCGGAAAACAGCTATTCCTTTGTGAGGACAGGACTCGTGATGGGACTCCATCTCCCATAATATTTTCCGCACGCTTCCGCCAGCGGCCAACTTGCGTCAACTGCGCAGCAGACAGTGCGAGCGAGATAGGCATTTGTTGTTGTTGCGCTCTCCTTCCCGCACCACGCTTCTTTGTTTTGGCAACGATATAAAGGCTGACTGCGAACGCGGCGCTCGAATTTTACCAGAGTGCTACCGTGGACCCAGGCGCATCGCGTTTCGCTGCGGTGGTAGATGATACTTACGTGATTCTTTCAGCTTGTGAAAGACTTTCATAGTCGTGCAGTGACTTAACTAAGGGATTGTGCAGTGACTGTTAATAATTCAAGTGCAGTGATGAGGCCCCCTACGGAATACGATGGCGGTGCGAGGGTGCCCAGTGAGGCGGAGGAAGGTGACCCTCGGGCGCGCCCTATGATGATCTGTGCGAGGCTGGCCGGACGCGCCATCATCAGAGTGGTGGGACGTTGCGAAGATGCGCAGGAGAACAGTCAACTAGGTGCGTACTTCCCAATAAAAAATGTAAATAAATAAATCTAATCGTGCGAGCTACATTGTTATCGCTAGAACAAGTTTATAAAATAATGTAACAGCCACGTTATTGCGCCCAGACAAAACGACAAAGATAAAACAAAAATAATAACAACGAGGTAGGTACTTAATACATTCATATTAGCATTTGAGCCGCTTATTACGGTATGTCATTGAGCCAACTAAACACCGGTCCGCGAATTATAATTAACTTGGACAACTTACCAACGTTTAACAAAAGAATAAGTTCAATGAACTAATCCAAAAACCTAAAGATTTGCGCCTTGTCTAGCTTCCTTAATAGCCTTATTATTTATACGTACATCAATGATCGTTATATCTTATCGTTTTGCGAAGGTATGATAATTTCATTTGATACTGGTTTGTACCCTTTAGAACTGGAGCACGTATCATAAATCGCGGTCAAGCTAAGTGTGAAGTAAATTAGACACTAAAGATGACCTCTTTATCGGTGGGTAAATGTTTACTAACATCGTTTATTACGAGTGTGAGAATTTGTCAATGAATTAATGAACTAAGGCCGTGACACATAATTGGAAACTGACCTAGTGAGTTGTGGCTTAAAATGTTAGAATGTAATCAAATGTCATAATAACTAGTTATGTAGTCAAATTTATGTCACTTTATTAAATACAAAACTGTTTCTAACAAAAATAATACACACAAAATGCGCTTATGATCGACAAGTAATTCCTATTAAAATGCTAATTATTTTTTAGTATACCTCCTTAATTTGTTTAATTAAGTATCTCATTTTACTTTTTCCTCCTTTAATTAATTATGGAAAAATACAAATATATTAACAAACGCAATTAGAATAGATAGATAACTGAATAACAATAAACAATGCTCCTTTTGTTTTTAATATTATCGTTATCGACGCTTCAGCAATCTTTTGCACGTATTGCAGATGATTTCGGCATTGATAAAACAATATAATACTCAATTTACCAACGCCATCGTTCATCTATTTTAACGTTACATTTAATCTAGGGTCTTAATTTAAACACACTGGCATTGATCTGCGTTTTTATAGATTCCTGTTAGATTTAAGACCTTGCTCGATATCGAGGCCAAATTAAAGTTTAAAAGTTCATTAAAAATCATAGTAAAGTTCAATGAAATTAAAAAAATTAAATTACGTTAGTGTCTTTAATGTGGTGACTGATGTAGTCAGCTGATTATCAATCGATAAGAGAATGAATAACAAAACAAAGTTTATTAGTGTGTTGTTCATTTATAGATTGATACCTACAGTAAATTGCAGGTTTGAGAGGTCCATGAACACTTCACAAAAACTATACCTGTGATGACAAATGCGTAGACAATCAACTGTCTGTTTCTTACATAAGTTTCACTTACGTTGATGTACGTAACCGTTCTCGCTACAAATAGCTTTACCTACTGCTTGGAGACGATTCAAACCGTTCTAAAACGTATGTAAAATGTTATTTTTATTTACAAAGATACAATTTATGGTTGAGAGGAACGGTTTGCTATCCTCGTGTTATGCTCATTCATATAGGTTTATAGCTTACAGGGCAGAACGCCTGCTTCATCGCAGGCTCGTTTTTCTTAGCATCCGCTACACAAGAAATCCTATTGTGACAGTCCGTTTGTTTATCTATGGCTACACGTGTCTTTTAGGTTTACCTTTAGTATAAAAATAATAAATACCTGAACTTGTATTATTCTTTTGTCTATATGTATATAGGTACCTTGATGCAAATTGTACAGTTCTATTAACTTCAGTATAACATACATAATCAGCGTTCTGAGAATCAGAAGGGTTTAGGCCTTAGTCACACTGGCCTAGTACGGGTTTGCAGACTACACACACCGTTGAGAACTTTATGATGCCCTCTCAGATGTGCAGGTTTCCTCACGATGTTTTTCCTTCACCGTTAACGCAAATGATAATCAAATTATGATCCGCACATGAATTCGAAAAGTCACGAGGTACGGGCCGGGATCGAACGCGGACCCACCTGCATGAAAGGCAAGCGTTCAACCGCTAGGCTATCACTGCTTTTAACTTCAGTATAAATTAAACTATTTCAGAACTAAACGCGTACCTATCGTATCTAACTAAGACGGATGACCCTCTATGAGATATTACTTCATAGATAATTACCATACATATTACCGCATAAGCAGATTTCCAATTCATATAATTAGTAGGTATACGAATGAGTCAGTTAATATTTCTACAGATTTAAAATATTACGAAGATGTAAATTACGGTACTAAACGTTATTAACGACATGGTAATTAATAAATAAATTGTTTTGGAAAAAAATTTGAAAAGTTTTGCGAAATGATTAAGAAGATTTACTTAGATAATAATGTCCTTCTAAATATATGTACTTAGGTAAGTATTAATAAAGTTAGATGTGCAAATAGTTTACTAACAATGGAATGAATAGTAAATCTCTTGTCCCAGTTAAACTGTACCTACTTAATAAGTACTTTGCCTATAGTAGGTATCATCTCTAGCTTTCATCTGGGTGTATCTTTTAAAAACACTAACGGGGTGTCCTGCGTAAGCGACAAACACGATCAAGACAACTGCATTTCCTACTAGCGGGCTATGTAGTGAGACGCGACTTAACGAGTGTTTGTTCCACGCCGTGTCGCGTCGCGTCGCACTGCGTCGCGTTTGTCGCTTACGCAGGTCACCCCGTAACAAATCAAAATATTTATACAACTAATGAAATAAGTACACCATTCCATGGATATGGAATTATTTTAATGTTGCTACGCAATGGGCTAAAATAGCCGTCGTAATCTATGCATAATAGATCAATCTAAAAGGCCCTTAGTAGTTTTTCCCTTTCTGACATAACAGCTCCCCACTACCGCTGCTTTTTTCACACTGTTACGTTCAATCTTAACGCTTCTTATCTTCACTCGAGGACATCATCTGGGAACCGCAAAAGCAACGCCGACTAACGATCCATTCATCATTATGCTTACAAAACACAACCTTATTGCGCATGATATAGCGTACCGAATGCCGTGTCGTATCTCGAATGAATAATTACGCGAAATATGCCTGTTTACGCAACTACGAGGTTCAAAATGAGTGTTCGTTGCATTCGACTTTCGTAAACGAAGATATCGTGTAAAAATTGTGAAACTGAGCGAGGCCAGCCCCAGCTGGAACAGAAATACTGGCCTTTGTTACGCGGATTAATTTCATGTGCTTAATTAATTCCTTATGATACACAATCGCATATCTTGCAACTACGGCAAGTCTCTGGTAATATATTGTAAAGGACTGTCTGATAGTAGGTACCTACTTATATTTTTAGATGCTTTTTATTTTATTTAAATCTACGGTCAGATTCATCTACTTTAGTAAAAGAACCACATGGGATAATATATTTTCTTTCCTTGCTCCTAAAACTCACTCAACTCAGGGCATGTAGATTCGGTTTATTCAATATATGCATTTAACTAAATTAATCTTTTGGTGTAGGTATAGTTAGGTCCTCTTCATTACATCTTCGGTAAACCCAGTATTATAGATTGAAACATAAAAAAGTATCTCCCTCACTACACAAAGTCGCAATACCTAATATTAGTGGCTTATTTTGCGCAGTTATACCTAATTGAACGTTCCGAGCAAGAACGCGGATCACAATTTTCTTTTGCGTGTCTTTAATTAATAGCGCAATATTGTGTTTTTCATTTATTGTAACTAATATCGGCCTTCTAGTATAGGTACTTAATTTCAAGAAGTATCTAGGCTCCTTATTTAATTTTATCAATTAGTCACCTGCATCTAAGATAACATTTTAACTTGCTCCGTCGGTAAAGCGCCAAGTCCATAGCAAGTTTTGTTCTGCGCGATATATTACAGCAAGTGCTCCCTTAGCTCGTAGAACTTGCAGAAGTCGACTCGCTGCAGATGTGTCCACAGTTTTTAAGTCGGTTGCAGAAGTCAAACTTGCTAATGGATATGGCGCTTAATTCGGTAGGTATACTGTATGAGTGGTGAGTTTTAATAAATACATAATATTTATATTTTTTATATAATAATTCACATCCATATCTGCTCCCGGAAAACGTCTAAGCACAAAGAATGCGCTAACGCGGAAGGCCCGCACATGTAACAATTCCACGCCATAGTCGTCGGTCGGCGCCGTTCGAGTGTGATCGATTTAGAACATCTCACATGCGCGTGCGTATGATTTACAAACTTGAACAGCTTGAACTCGCCAGTTGAACACATGTTGGCCTTAGCTAACCAATTTATTCCATATAGAGAAACACCGGCTGGTAGAGAGGTCACTGCTCGTTAAATTCACTTCCTAGTAGGATAACGATGCGTGATTCATTCATTGTTGATTATGACAACAAGAAATAAGTAAGTAATGTATATTTGCAATCTAGAGGAAGAAAAAAAACTTGGTAACAAGAACTCTTTGTTTTTGCTTTGGTTGTTGTGAAATGATGTAATACTCGGATAGGCTAGGTGAATATGTGGTAGTCAGAGATATCAGGATATTTAGGCGAATATGGCTGTTAGCTTTTTACTACCTAATCAAAACAATATTGCGTTACCTATGCAATATTGTTTTGATTTGATTATTAACTACCTACTTAAAAAACTTAAATGTGATATATATAAGCAGTGATGGCCTAGCGGTTCAACGCTTGCCTTCCATGCAGGAGGGTCTGAGTTCGATCCCGGCCCGTACCTCAGACTTTTCGAATTCATGTGCGGATCAGAATTTGATTATCACTTGCATTAACGGTGAAGGAAAAAATCGTAAGGAAACCTGCACACATGAGAGGGCTCCATAAAATTCTCGATGGTATGTGTAGTCTGCCAACCCGCACCAGGCCAGCGTGGTTGGTGGACTAAGGCCTAATCCCTTCTCATTCTGAGGAGGCCCGTGCCCAGCAGTGGGACAGTAATGGGCTAATTATGGTTTTTGTGTTTATTATGTGATAAAAATGTAATTATGGAGTAACTAAAGAAGTTGATTGATGACCTAAGTTTGGATAAAGGTACTGGAATTCGTTTCATGAAATGCGGGGCTCAGCTAACGTTTATCGGCTTTCCAACTAATGCAGTATCCTAATCAAAGAGTATTGATCCTAATATAAAATCAAATTGTAAGTCGCTCAGATAAATAATAAACTTTGTATCTGAGGGCAGTCGTAAGTTATACTTGTATAAAATGACAGTATTCGTGACTAGCACCTGCCTAGAAATAAGAACAAATAACGACCGCCTCAGCTAGTGTACCTAGCAAAATTATATAAAAGGCAATCCCAAAATTTCTTATAAGACTCGGTGAGAACCGACTAAGATAACTCGCTTAACAACAAAAAAGGCACAAATTACATTTTTCAGCAAATGTTTTAAATATTAACGAGAGTATCAACCTATTCTTTCAACTAACAGTGACAGTCAGCTGATTATCCTTTGTCTTGTCAAACTAAACGTCAAAGAAAATATCGAAATGTCAAACAAAATAAAAAAAACAGGAAAAACAAAAAGAAAGCCACGGTAATATGAATCAGTGCATAGAAATCTAATATCTATTGTATCTTACTTACACTAATTATTGAATAATTGGTCTTAACCTAAAAACTCATTGGCGCTTCCTTTCAAACAGATTATAATTATATTTAGATCTAATTTATTAATAGTTATCTGCGCGTTTTACGTGTGAACTTCGCAAGCAATGTTTTACGAATTTAAAAATAACTTTATGAACACGCGCCGATACTCGTGTTCCCGTTCCTAGTTAGTTGCAATCACCGGTGTTAGTGAATTCAGAAAGTGCGTTTTATTAAACAATGGCTTTAGCCGTGACTCGAGTGATATTAAAATGCGAAGACGCTCAAAAAACTCAAGCACTAGGTATGAATAACAGCTATTAAACACAAGGCTAATTAAAACTAGAAGCATAAGCTAGTTAATGACGTAACTACCGAATATTTCTGCTCTATTAAACAATTTGCAATGTGTTCTAAAAATGCTTAGACAATTTATGGCATAAATTGTTTTTTCTGAACCTGCCAACTATGTTTGATTGCCTGCATTTATATTTTGGGTACATGATTAGACAGAAATGAATTGGCCAATTCTTTTTTTAAAGTACTGAACTGAGTCAGATGTCTTTATTTATTAATAAAGTTCAGTTAAGCTATAGGAACTAGTGTGCATTTAGGATTACAGAAAGAAAGTTCATTGAATCAAATGGATAAGCAGCATAGTACTGTATTCAGTTTCTAATTAATAAAAAATATATTACTCTGAATATTTTAATTACATTAACTTTTTGAATGCCACGTATAGACAATATGAGGACTTCCCTCCATGCCACTGCAATTTCATCATACTTTTTTAATGGCTATTGATGTTATTAGTGGCCTGAGTAAATTTTCATTTGACGTCTAAAGCCAGTGATGGCATACAAAAGGTTAATAGAATGCCTTCTCTTTTAAATTATGAAGGCTTGCACATTATCCAATAGTGGCTAATATTGATATACAAAAAGAAATGTTTTGTCTATAATCTAAGGAATGGTATATGTCGTTAACATTAGTCATGGAGACACTTGAGACATGAGTCAATAAGGATATAATTCTCTCTTGGTTATCAAACTCATTTATGATAACTTCTTACATTAATCAGAGCTCTATTTATTGATAATGAGAATGACACATCATACTTTTTCTATTCGTAAATGTACTTTCATTGACTGATTAGAATTATCTATAGTTGGTATTTCAATCTTAATGCATGGCAGTGTACCAGCCAAGTTCTTAAGAGCTTTTTTTTGTCATTACAGATTTATCAGAATGTCAGCTGATGCAAGTACCTGACGCTGTGTACCACTTGATGCGACACACAGAGCTCAAGAGTTGTGACCTCAGTGGAAATGTTATTACTAAGATACCTCCTAAGTTTGCAGTCAAGTTTAGTTTAATTACAGGTATGTTTCAATATTAAATGTATTTGTTATGTTAAACAATAATGAATTTAGTATCCATCCATTAATTCTACAATTTTTCTACTGTATCTGTGGTAAACAAACTGTAAAGAATATTCGGATAGTGCTTAATTACACATAATAGTGTGGGGCAAAGTTTTTTTAAAAAAAAAAAAACAAAAAATAGCACACATTTTGGTTATCATGTTAGTGGGTGTCTTTATAATATGAATAGTTTTTTCTGTCTACAAGTTACTTTCCTATGGATGTTCTAAATGATAACTATATTCAGCACCTAAAAAACTTACCAACTTGCATGACGAGAAGAATTTGTAACTAAACTGGTAAAAATTGATTTCAGATTTAAACCTGTCCAACAACCAAATGGGGAAGCTTCCGGACGAGCTCTGCACACTGGCGTGTCTGGAGAGGCTGGACATCTCGCACAACGCGTTCGTGGCGCTGCCCCACATCACCTTCCAGTGTCCCAGTCTACACACGCTGCTCGCGCATCACAATCAGATCATTGGTACTTGACATTTTATTGTAACAGTAAAGTAAGGTAATCATTGCACTGACATACTTTTTGTGAGTGTCCTAAGACCCTATTCGTCCTAAACCTTTTTTTTAATATTCAAATATAGTAGCCATCAGCAGAATTTGTACAAAATTAAAATTCCTGTTTTAATATTTTTTTTTAAAAATGGGAATTGTCAAACTTGGCCCTAATTTCTTTATTCAAACTTTCTTATGCAGAAATATATAACATATTTTCTTTTACAGAAATTGACGTGGACAGATTAGCCAGGTCCCGCGCCCTAGAGTACGTAGACCTCAGTGACAACCCCATTCCCCCGCGCACGTATGACGAGCTCAAGCAACTGTCGCGGCCCTCGGTGTCCGTCTCCGAGAGACAGAAAGAAGACTGGGAGGAAGACCTTCTAATATAGAAGAGTGCACTCTTGTGGACTTATGCATTCAGGGCCAGGAGTCGATGCGGACGACAAGTTCTCACTAGCACGAGTGCGAAACTAACGAGTTTATATACATGTAACAATGACTCTAGCGTACATTTTAGGGATTGGTGCAATATTAATGTCAAAACGTGAAACAACTGGCCCTAACTAAACTGTGATCTTCTCTGTGAAAAGAGGACAATATCAACATGATTTGATAGTGTATGCTATTTCTAGTAATAAATGACGGCTTTTTCGTGATTTGAAAGAGATTTGTAAGAGATTAATAAATGTTTTACATCTTTTGACGTGCTCAAAAGTTAGCGTACTTAATTAGTCTAAATGTGATTTGGTTTGTAATATCCTTTAATCTTATATGGCTTATATTAAAATTAAAGCAAATTAAAGAATTTTATATAGCGTTATATATTTTTGATACATAACATGGTTGGATAGTATTATGTTGATATATCTCATTGTATTGAATACTAGTCCATCATTAATTAAGCTTATGAATTCCAATAGGAATGAAATTATGTTGTAAGTAATCAATAAGTACACATAAATGTCTATTTGCAAAATGTACCTACTGATAGTACGGTTGTTATTTTCTACTTATAAATTCACTCTATATAAATTTGTTGCTTAAGTATAATTTTTATCGACACAATTTTTTATCCAAAGAATCATTGACTGATGAAAAAAAGAAAAAAAATATTTTACTATACCTACTTGATAAAATACAACAGCCAACAATTTTCAAAAATCAATAAGTAATTAAGTCTTTGTGATGTGTTTTGTAAGGAATACAATCAAGAATAAATAATTAAACGCATTTACAAAATGCACATAATAATGTCGTTTTATTAATTTACTATAAGGTGCTGTGCTATCACCATTATCATTATCATGACTTTACTAATTACGAAAACGGCAAAAAATATATATATTTGCCTATTTTTTTCTTGCGGGTGTGTGTAGGAGTTAAAAAAATTGCCGTTTTCGTAATGTACAAACTCGTACTAGCGGTCTGACATAGAATCCTCGCTCCGTCGAATGGCCACTGTTTTCATAACGTCGGATCTTCGATCATCGAAAGATGCGTCGGATACGTTAATTCATCTTGACGACTACCTAGTTCCTTTCTTTTATATATGACTTATTCTCTGACAAGTATTGTATTTGGAAGCTGTTCTTAGTCAACTATTGCGACACCCACGGCCCACGAGTAAATATGGGTCTGCGCGGCGGCACCACAATGAACAATATTTCAATAAGATGACTTACTTAAATACTTTCCTATGCGTATTTTCATAAATAGGCCCATGTCACTGGCCGAACTGGCCTATGTAAAATAAAAAAATAATGAGAAAAATTTTATTTTTTTATTTGGAAATTCAATAATTTAAATTGCATTGTAGTGCAATGGCCGATGATCCGAAGTTGACAGGCTTATCCCGCCTGTTCAATAGCCAAACAAATACAGGTCGAGCCAATGTAAGTTTTTTATAACAACAGATATTATTAGGTATGTAGGTAGGTATTGTTAACTGCCTCATTGGTCTAGTACCTAGTGGCAAGCGCGACTGCTGATCGTGAGGTCCTGGGTGCGATCCCCAGGTCGGACAAAGTGTAATTTGGTTTTTCCGTGTGGAATTCCTCGTGCCCGGTTGATGGCAATAGGCTCGCCCCCTATTACATGGGAATTAAACATAACGGCAAAATGAAGTTGTTACTAGTACACCTTTGCCCAACCCCTCGGAAAATACAGGCGTGATATCGATTTGCAATAATTATTTTAATTTTTTAATCGTATTTTAATTTTATAACCGATGTTTTCATTTTCATACTGGCACTATTTTAATTGTAAAAAAAAAGCTGTGATACTATAATGTATGACAGCAATGGTTGAAACTTACGACATTAAAATACTACACTATTTAAAATAACTATTCGACGGTGTACTCCCCAAAATTTTATTTATATTGTATTAATCTTACAAAAAATAAAATTACAGTAAGTACCTATGTCTGTCGGAACTAATTCTAACCAGATCCTGTAAAATACTACACTATTTAAAATAACAATTCGACGGTGTACTCCCCAAAATTTTATTTATATTGTATTAATCTTACAAAAAATAAAATTACAGTAAGTACCTATGTCTGTCGGAACTAATTCTAACCAGATCCTGGCATTCCCTTTTGTCTCGTTTTCTTGTGAGTCTGAAAGACAAATAGAACGAGCTCACTAAAACTGTTGCCGTTTTCGTAATTTGCAAACTCGTACTACTAAGGGTAGGTACTGGGTTGGTATGTAATATTTTAGGATGTCGTTTGTTGAAACAAGATTCTTAATATCTATGGTTAATTTACAGACATCGAAAGCGACATTCGCTCTCATTATAGCAGGTATTGTGTACTACAAAATGAAGAACAAGGCCGCTGCCCCAGTAAAAGGAGGAAAAGAAGTAAAGAAGAAATAAGCACAACATGGTATAAGTTCTCTGATTAAGATGAATGCCTCCCTTCAGAGACTGAATAACCCGAAAATTAAGATACCTATTAAGTACGGTATGACGGCATATCCGTAAATTCCGGTTACCGGAATAATTCGCTACTCAAATAATTTCGGTAAGTACCTAAGTATCTACCGAAAAGTAGAATTGAAAATGCAATACGGTATATTTCGGTATCGGTACCTACCAAACCTTTATAAATAAGAGTTTTCTTTGTTGAACCGCCCCGCGGGACACCCGATCCTTCGCAATGAGACCCCAGATAGCATCAATGTTTCAATAGTACGATTCGTTCATAACTCGATGATTTTCGGTGCCGAAATCGTAAAAAGGTTAAATAAAGCCTAATCTTTAGAAGAAAATGGTATCTTTTATTTTAAAGGTATCGTAAATCGTAACCTCGCACCTAAACCGCTTTCAGTCCCTGCCTACCTTGCCTAATTTGTTTATCAAATTGTTTTGTCGAAGAAAAGAAAAGTTGTTTAATCATCTTCAACAAAATTACAGTAAAATGTGTTCGTGTTATTAGGTAAATAAATCCACAAATAAATACAATGCAATAGTAAGTATTGGCAATTAGTAAAATTACGTCTTGAAGATGTTCATATTTTACTTAAAATATTAAAAACTGAAAACATTATATTTCGCGGACCGACTGATTGAGTCTACTGAGTCTACCCGCGAAATTAATGATTGTAAATCTGTGAGTCGTACGGACTTCCGCGTAATGTAGTCTGTGGTTTCCAGTTTTCCACACGAAACGTTGTCTGCGTTTGATCTCATCTTGTGCTTTTCGGTTCATAGGCATTAATACAATTTTGTCTATTTGAATATTTACTTCGCAATACTGTCTGTTTCTAAATAACCTATTTAGAAATAGATAGATATCCAAACTAAATCTATATATCCAAACTAAATTCTATATATATAAAAGGAGAAGCTGACTGACTGACTGATCTATCAACGCACAGCCTAAACGGCTGGGGTTAGAAACTTGAAATTTTGACAGTAGGTTCATGTTGTGACGTAAACATCCACTAAGAAGGGATTTATCGAAATTCAACCCTTATGGAGGTGAAAAAAAAATCACGCAAGCGAAGCTGCGGGCAAAAGCTATATTCTATATTTTTCTTAGTAGAGTATTTAGAAAGAGACAGAATTCCAAAGTAAATATTCAAGGCCAAATGTTTGACTTCCAGTACTGATGTTCGTAGTGGGCTCTCCATTTTATCTAAGTATACCCTCATGCATGACACACATATTTTATATTAGTTAGATCAACATCAAGTGTTTGAAAATTACTAAGGACAATAAAAATGGCTTACATGTAAAAATATTTTTATTTCTAAAGGTCTCACGGACTGGCGTAGCCTGTAGTGGCGATCAGATTATATTCCATTTTGGTAAAAGAAACAAAAGTATTATTTATTCTTTCCGTACACTTTGTTCTTCTTTTCATGTGGTTAGTGACTATCAGTTTATGCCGCCCATGAGCCTCTGACTTAGATTCACATGCCGTCGAGAAATATCTCTCAGACACGCCGTGCCCGTTTCCTCACGATGTTTTCCTTCAACCGTTTTTAAAAAGTGATAATTTATACAATCCGTACACTGTACTTGCGAATCGTAACAAAATCATGTCCCAGTTGTTGAGATATCATTTTCGATTTGGATTTTTGTCATCCTGGCAATTGAATTAAACTGTCAATGTCAAACGTCAATGTCACAAGTTTCTTCAATTTGAAGAGTTGGTCGAACTCTACTCTACTTTGCGTTATTACATAAGGGCTAAAATAACATTTTGTCAGGTAATATTCCTATTTTCATATAAATTCAAACTATTCATTCCATTTCATAACGTTCGGTAATCGTTGATTACTACAATCTTCCATTTTAATACATTTTTTAACAGGCTTGCGTGTAATTTATTGTAGAATGGCCGGAGATAGTTCTGTCGATGATTCCCAGCTTAAGGGCTTGAGCAAGTACTTCAACAGCCAAACGAACAGAGGCAGAGCAAACGTAAGTATTTTAAAAGTATATTCAAAATGTATCAATAGCAAAACCAAAATATTACTTGTAGGTTATATGCAATGTTCATGCAACTTAAAAATTTGCATCAATTCTATTATCTTTGGCGTAAAATGAATATATTTTCGTCTTTCGAAGTCGGTGTACATAAATAAAAATAAAGGTATATACATTGAATCGATAAGCTCCTTTTCGGAGTTGGTTTAAAATGGGTTTGTCATTATTGATAAGGTCAATTAAAGTCGTTCTGATTGTTGTAATGACAGCTTACACTGGTGCTGCTGCTGCCATCTGCCTTTGTTTTACAACTGCCTCCCCATAGTACTGATATCCTATTGTATGACTGGTAGTCGGACTTTTGCGGTTTCTGACTACCCCAAACAACTATTACACGTATTTATATGACATAATCCTAGTTTATCATGTCCTCCAAAATAGCTAGGGGTTACAATTACAATATATTAAGAAGAACTCATCCATGGACTGACTGGCGGGGAAGCAACTCTACTTCAGATCAAAATTGAATTTTCCAGGTGCCATTTTACTATGAGCCTCTCACATTGTTTGCGTCATATCTAAAGCGTTGAATCCACTTGCATGTTATATTGCGCAAGTTTACTTCCGCAACCAACTTGCATTGTGGACACAACTGCAGCAAGTCGGCTTCTGGAAGTTTACTGACTTGCTGCAAGCTACCCGTGTAAGATTTTAACAAAACTTGCGTTCATTGTAAACAGGTATACAAGCACTTACTTCAATGTTCTGCCTAGCCTTTTTCCAACTATGTTGGGGTCAGCATCCAGTCTAACCAGATGTGACTGAATGTCAGTATTTTACACCAAGCGATTGCAATTCACAACCCAGTTCACGGCAATGCTGATATCCTAAGGTTAGAATGTGATGGTTCTCTTTGGGCTTCTGACTTACTGTAACGACTGAAGCACTTACTTCAATAACTTGTGCAATTTAACTTGCCAGTGGATTAAGAGCTTAATATTACCAAATAAATTACAAAGTAGTGATGGGATTTCTTAAGATGCTGCATTACTGCTGAGCCTGTATCCTAAAGCATATAATAATTAGGACATAAATCTAAGTGTAGGACAAACATTTTTATAACATAAAAATAATTACATAATCAATTGTTTGTTTGTTGCAGACGGCCAAGGCTACATATGCATTTATGGGTGCCGTGATTTTATACTTTACACTCAAGCCAAAATCTAAGAAGTAATCCACCTTTCTATGCTTATTTTGATTTGTGATCCATCTATAGTACTTTTAATTTCATTAAGGGCAAGTTATTTAGTCAATAAAATCATGTAAAGTAATTTTTGAGTTTTATTAAAACAGAATGTATGTATCAACATAATGTATTCAGTCTCTAAAATAATGATGTCCACTACTGTTCATGGACTTTCCTTCCAGTACAACACAATTACATAAAGAATGGGATTGAAAATGGCGGATTATCTGCCTTTCGCTCGCAGAGAATATGCATGACGGAGATGCAAATGACAACAATAGAAGCATCGTCATTTTTAGTACCATTCTTTATGTACCTAATTGTGTTGTGTTGTCAATTCTGACATTCTTTTGAACACATCTATACTAATATTATAAAGCTGAAGAGTTTGTTTGTTTGAACGCGCTAATCTCAGGCACTACTGGTTGGAATTGAATATTTATTTTTGTGTTGGATAGTCCATTTATCGAGGAAAGTTATATAACATCACGCTACGACCAATAGGACCGGAGCATAAATGAAAAATGTTGCAAAAACGGGGAAAATGTCCACACGTGCGAAGCCGGGACGGGCCGCTAGTTTAAGTATAAAACGCCATTCTGCCACTACTATAGACAACGGCCTCGTTAGTCTAGTGGTGGTAAGCACAACTGTTGATCATGAGATCCTGGGTTCGATCCCCAGGTCAGGCGAAGTGATATTGGGATTTTCCGTGTAGAATTCCTCAGTAGCAGCCCGGAGTTTGGATTTGTACCCGGTTGATAGCAATAGGCTTGGAAATTAGGGTGATTATACACCTCTGCCCAATCCTTCGGGGAATACAGTCGTGGTGCTATGTATGACTATAGACTGCTAAATAAAACCTTATATTCGTTAACTTATATTAATTGATCAACTTCAATTAATAGCAGTTAACGAATATAAGGTTTTTTAATACAGACTTATATGTCGTAGGATAATCGTGAAAATCGGATCTAAGCGATAATCCTAGAACGATTCCAAAGGACCGTATATTTGGATTCTAAGACAGATTTTCGAAATCATCCGAGCTATTTTCAGGATAATTTGCGGCTCATGTTAGGTAAGTCGCGAATAACCACTAACGTTATGAGCACTGATTGGCTGATATGAACGTTATTCCTTTACTATGTCTAAAGGCCTTTAATCAAGAGTCATGTTCTGACCAACCAGAATAAAGATGTTATAAATCGACTCTTAGATTAGCCAATCAGCGTTCAAGTTCCAATCGACCTAAACAAACTGGGATTTTTGCGATGGTCCTGAAAATAGCTTGGATGATTACGAAAATCTGTCTTAGATTCTAAAAATCCGGTCCTTTGCAATCGTCCTAGGATTATCGCAAAGATCCGATTTTTTCGATTATTCTATGACATACTAGCTTTATCCCGCAGCTTCGCTTGCGTGAAGTTTGAAATCCTCGTTAAGCCCATTTTAAAGTGACATTTTAAAATCCAAAACGTCCGTCTTATATCACCCCCAGCGTTGCTAGATTAGTTAGCCAGTCGGTCAGTTTCTCCCCATGCTTCTTACTTCAAAAGTACCAGATTTCTCATACAAACTTTCAACACTTATTTCACCCCCTTAGAGGTTGAATTTCCAAATATGTACATACATTTATTCCTAACCAGAAATTCGTCTTTCTTACTTCAAAAACGACGGACTTACATACAAACTTCAACCCCCCATTTCACCCTCTTAGGGGTGAAATCTCCAAAAACCCTCAGACATCTATACGTTTATTTCTTACCAAAAGGCTAAATATTTAATTCCTTGTTTCTCACTTCAAAAATACCAGATTTCTCATACAAACTTTCAACACTTATTTCACCCCTTTAAGGATTGAATTTCCAAAAATGCTCAAATACGTGTACGTTTATTTCTAACCAAAAACCTTAATATTCAATTTCAAGCTTCTTACTTCAAAAATGACGGACTTACATACAAACTTAAAAACCCTATTTCACCCCCTTAGGGGTTGAATTTCGAGAAATCCCTTCTTAGTGGATGTTTACGTCACAAAATGAACCTACTGTCAAAATTTCAATTTTCTAACCCCAGCCGTTTAGGCTGTGCGTTGATAGATCAGTCAGTCAGTCAGACAGCTTCTCCTTTTATAAGTAGGTATAGATAAACTGGCGTTTGGCGCAGTAGGTGAGCGTTTGTTTTTCTGCGCAATGGATCTCAGGTTAGATTTCCGTACGGAATTGCTTACAGATAGGTATTCTGGGTCTGTTTGTGCATATGAAGATTTGTATCTGTACCCCTTGTACGAGTTTACCAATTACGAAAACGGCAAACGGCATGTTCTCATGAGCGAGCTTAAAGTGAATAATATATTTGTCTCTTTTTCTTGCGGGTGTGTAAGAGAGATGAAGTTTACCGAACTCACAAAAACCATTGCTGTTTCCGTAATTTTCAAACTCGTACTTACCAGGGACAGGAACAGTAAACGCACCCATGACCCCATGATGTAGGTATTTATAAGAAAAAGACAATATTGAAATAAATATTTATTTATAGTACTATATATGCATGTAAAAAATAAATAATGCTGCACAGGATAGATCACAAAGAAAGCTTCACAGTTTCAGATCTCAAGAGAAAGAGCAGTCATTTTTCTTACTTAATTACTCTTTGGTGTTAAATAAATATTTGTAAGTTAAACAAAATGACAATAGGAAATGCTAAAAGTATATCAGTAGATATAGTAAATGTTCGTTACGCCTGTTTCCTTGAAAAGGTCACATACAGAAATCAACATCAAGTTATAATAAAAGTAATCTAATAAAAGAACCGATTTTTTTTAAATAATTGCTCAATATTTTTTTTAAGATATAAATAACCAGCAAACTTGTATACTTTCCAGGAAATAAATGTTGCATATTTTCATTATTTGTGCATTCTATATTTTCAGTATCAAAATTTAAGACTAATCGTGAAACTCTAGCACCAAAAGCCTACAGATTAATAATACTAGCAAAGCAACTATTTAGTGAGTTTATAACTATTTAATAAATAATGGTAGAGATTTGAAATAGGTTTGATTTGATACAATACAGTTTGATTTACCAAGTCTTAATAAAGCGACTCGTATCATACCATTCGTTAGTTCATTTTAAACGATCGATAGAACATTAACATCTACTATGCAGTTAACGGAGAATTCTATGCTGTTTGTAGATTGATACCTATCTATATATAGCTAGAACTTGTAAAATAGACCTCTAAATTGCTGAAAAACATTGCGTATTCATAATACATCAGTATTTAAGCAATTTGTAACTTCTGGTTATACAATGTACCAATGATAACACGAACTACGAAGTGATTGCTATACATGGCAAAAATAATGCCATTAAAAATGTAAGTGGCAAGTTTGTTAGATAAAAAGTTGCCAGCTTTAATTAAGAACTCGTGCAGTGTTGCCGGTGGTTTTTACCCTGCGGTTATTGGTTTCTTCTCAATTGCTTATTTATAATAATTGGCAACACGTAATAGATGTTTAATGTACAATAAATGTATATCTAAAACCCAAGCAGCATTCACATTAAGTTTCCATTTAACAACGCACATTTTAATATCATGCTGGCGTCCTACATACAAATTGCAGCAAATGACTAGCTTTAATAAAGTTTGATCTGCGAAATGCATCGTTCTTACAAATCCTACCTATCTAATTCAATCGTACCCTCGTTTTATGCCAATAACATCACAGTTCCATGCTCCAATCAGTCAAATTGCATTAATTTGGTTCATAAAATATCTACTGCATTTTAGTTTTTTTTTAGCGTTTTGTATAACATTGTTTGAAAATGGCTTCAAGCCAAGCAGTTCTTTAAAGTCTACTTTTGTTTTAGAAGACTGTTGTATTGGTTGCACAGAAGTTAAACTAATAGCTTATGTATAAAACTTCTGATTGTCAAAGTTTCACAACTCCAACCAACATACGAAAATGAACGAGAAGTTATTCGGGCTTGAAGCAACAGTCTCGTACGAATGAAAGTAGGCCTACTAGGACAATATAAATAAGGAACATTGGTGTGGAAGTTGGGAACTTAAATATTGACGTTCCATAAATTTTTCATAACTTTCCTTTCCCTCATTTCTCACGCCGTTCTTTGGGGCTTTATCGTTCCTTAAAATATTATTTAAAGTCCCTAAAGTCAGTCTTATTTGAACTTCGGTCTTAATGTATTATTGCTTACATTACAAAAACTAAAATTTCTGCATCATTTGAATAATTTAAAATCGATTTGTGACAAAAAGAGTAACCAAAAAAGACTGACTTTAGGGACAAACTTATGTGGTAAACGACGAGTAAGAGATTACGAAGCGTTACGATATATTACGACAAAATGGAATGTGGCAGTGGTGCCTCTCGTTGTATACAATATTAGTCATAAACACGTACACACAAATATATAAATTGTTCGAGTTTGCGTCGGTACCTAAGCTATGGATGGAATGCTGTAATTGAAAAATCCGATTTGCTTTACGAGTAACGTTAACTTATATTGCATGCACAATATGAGTAAGTCTTACTTATCAGTGAACAGAGTATTAAAGTGTAACTACGGTTAAATATCATGATAACGAGTAATTTCTAAGAGTATTCAAAGTGCGGACATTGCTAAATCAATATGATGTATCTTTGCAACTGCCCAATATCTTCAACAATGTTTCCATATGGAAATATACTAATGAAGCGTTCGTTCTGAAACGATTTTGACCCTACCCAAAGGCGTAGCCAGGATGTAGTTCAGGGAAGGGAAAACTTATAATATACATGGTACAAAAACGTTTATTAGTGGAAAAAGCGAGTGTAAAACGCGCATAGCGAATTAATTTTTGAATAATTTTAAATGCAATGTTGCTTAAAATACTCTTCGGTTCGGGAGCACCCTTTAAACGTACCTGGCTACGCCCTTGATCCGACTACAATAATATTATAAGTAAAAGGGTGTAGATAGGTTGTAAGCGCTCCGTTAGTAGCACATTAAAACTGCTAATTAGCTAACCTGAAACTATACTTTCTCTTTTTCGCTTACACCGTCCTACTTCCACGTGTCCCATATGTGAAGTTCGAATCTTGTGTAAACAACTATCTACTCTTTTTTTATAATATCATTGCCACATTAGAATTAATGCTCGTGAGTACATGATGTAAAATGGTGCTGATGATCTTAATTCTATCAAGTCATTGGCGTCGACTGACCATGCGCATAGGCAAGTTCAAATCAATGGTTCAAGAAGACTTGGTATTAGGCATGGACTGCTCGTCCCCTATAACGCAATGTAAAAAATTTGACGATTCAAAAGGAAAGAAAAATACATAGCCGAGCAGAGTGTTGACCATTTTTTATGATATATTTCAAAAACATTAGCTATTTAGAGTCAATCTCAGTACAAGAAAGGTAAAAAAATATGACTTGATAAATTCAAGCTCATATCTTAAATTTTCTCTGATATTAATATTATGTTATCACCGTAAATTATGCATTTCAAAAATAGTCAACTACCCTATAACATCAATGTCTTTCTTCACTAAACTTATCGTCCAGTGAGCTGTGTAAGGTCCTTATATATGGTGAATCATTTTTATAAAAGTCTTCATTTATAAGTAGTAAAGTACACTACATCGACCTGTAGCAAGTTTCAGGGCGCTTGCCGCGCGGCGAGCAGTGCGAGGTCCTCGTGGATGGTCCAGGGACCGTCGGCGCGGTCTCAGAGCCACGTGGGCGCCCTGCTCAGCGAGTACAGCGGCGCGGGGTTGGCGGCCGGCGCGGGCGCAGCGTCCGCTTCAGAGTCCGACTCTTCTGACGACACGCGTTCCGCTGCACTCAGCGCTACTCGAGCATACTCGTCCGTGTCTATGCTCTTGCAGAAGTGGATTGCGTACCTGAATTAATTGACATTATTTAAATTACTTTTTTCGAAAGTTAAGTAGAAAATATGAATGTCTAAAACCTGCCTGCAAAATGGCTCTGTTTTTAACCTGAAGCGGTTGTATTAAACTATTAAAATAGGTGTTATTACCTTAGTTTTTCCCGTAACACAGACTTGCACGAGTATCTTGGCATCTTGAGAAGAAAGAAGCACGTGTAGCTCTCTGGCAAGAAGTGATCTGGCGGCTGATACTTGTCTAACACCTAAAACGAGATTAAACATCAGTTAATCTAAAATAACATAAGCTGGACAATGAAGATGACTTGACGGAGTCATTCCCGATGCAAGAACTCCTCCAGAAAACGTGCTAACCTGTTGAGAATAGGATAATTAAGATAAGAGTCCAATATTGGACTACGGCAACAACTAAATTCGTTTGCAAAAAGCTTAACCAGGTATCAAAGTGTGCGTAGAACAAGCCGACTGTTATCCATGAACCAAAAATCAATATTGTTCAAAGACCAAAAACTTAAAAACCCTTATCGTTATAATCATAGCTCATCATATCATACCTGTAGCACGAAGTCCCTCTGCCTCGGGTCCTGCGGTGCTCTCGGCAGTCGCGTCCTTCCCCACACGAATCGTAAAAACAGTGCGCGTTCACCGCCTGAAAGCTCCTCCATTACTTCCCAGAACCATTGCACTAGAGGCGCGTTCGGCTCAATTCCTGGATAAAAAGAGTCATTTAAACATAATTTAGTCTTAATGTGGTGTCATCGTCTAACCTATGATCGACCAAGTGACTAAGTATTGAGCTGGATATTTCCGTCGATTCATCAGTGGTGTTCACACAAACGACAAAAGCTATGAAACGACATAGGCTTGGATGGTTGGCGATATTTAGCCTTTGTCCAAAGACCTTGTACTATCGGTACCTAAACGCATTCTGGCAGAACGTCATGCTAGCCAACAAACTGACTGTTGAACATGCCCTCTTATACTTTCCCATCCTTCGGTATTTTACCTGAAGCATAGAAGACCTATAACTCGTGTATGCCGGCTACTTTCCAGCACACCACATTGCAATTGGCTTGCCCAGCGTCGTGAGCCAATCAAGATGTTGAAGGCAGTTAACAGAATGCAGGAAGGCAGACAATGCTCGAGATATCAGACAACGACAGAAAGAACGTCATTTCAATCAAAAGATAATTTTCAATCCTACCTTTATAAGTAGCGGAGGCTCTGAGTGAGTGCACAGGTATGTCGGGAGAGCCACACACGAGCGTCTCGAGTTCGGCAGCGTTGAATAAAGCGAGTAGAGGCGCAGGAATAACCCGGGACATGCCGTCACGGACTGCGCGGACTTGTTCATCGAACTCGTGTAGCCTGAAAAGGTTAAAGTTATTGATCTAGTTTGCAAAAGTTGTCAGCATATTAGAGCTTATTTGTTCTGAACATGCTGGCCTGTAAAGTTCCTGAGTGCGTACTGCTGTAATAGATTCGTCATCTTTCAATCCCCTCTTCTAGGATTTACTGTTGATGGAAGTAATTAATGTGAGCATCAAAATGTATACATGTAAAGTGAATAAACGAAGGAGTTTTAATGGAAATGTTGAAATATAGAATCTGCAAATACATACGAACACTTTGCATGTCAATTATTTAATAAATTCAATCGGCATATAGGGAGGAAATCACTTGAATTTTGCGAATTTTGTGCATACATGTTGGTGCTCACGACTGTACCCATAATCTCTTTAGGCCCCTAGCCCACGGCGACTTTTTGTAGCGATGCTGTCGCACGTTTCGTAATCGCGCGACAACATCGCTACTAACGCGCGTTAGTCGCATTTGCAAAGCACTATAGAAGCGATGCCAACGCGCTACTAACGCGCTACAACACCAAAGACAACGTGACTAATGTTGCCTCAACGGAGTCCATCTTGTAACTGTGGCATTTTTTGGCCGTTACTGAATCGCGTTTGCATCGCGACAGTATCGCGTTTGCATCGCGACTGAGAATCGCGGTGTGGGCGAGGGCAAACAGCTAGCGACCACATCGCGACTGTATCGATGCGAACGCGCGACAGCATCGCTACAAAAAGTCGCCGTGGGCGAGGGGCCTTATAGTTAAAACTGCTACACACTTTCGTTCAAAAAATCGTTTACATCAGTTGCCTAAGTGGTCTAAATATTTGAATAGAACTGAAAAAATGACCACTTAACATGAAAGAAGAAGTGGTCTAGCTCGCGGAGGAACTTGCTCTGTGTTCTAGCTCGTATTTCTTTTCATTCATATTACGCTAGGTTTCCTCACCTGTAGTGCAGAGCCAGTTGCACATATTCATCTTTATTGTCAGGTGTGACTCTTTTGTGTCTCGTTGATAGAGGAACTTCGTGTCCGGCCGCCGATGGTATTGAAAATGGAAGCTCGAGATTTTGTAGTTCCTGTCAACGAAATTTTGGCTGTTAAGATCTCAAATGACTACTGTTAGTTTTTGGCGTATTGGACACAGTTTTGTACGAGAGGGGTCCCTCTCAGTACGAGCACGCACTGCGGTGCGGTGACTTGCGATGCCTTTTTTCACCGCAACCAATAAAATAATAAATATAAGTAAATCAGTATGCGGTGAATAATTCGCAGTGCGCGGTCTTCTAGGACACTCCATACTTCACAGATTATACGCTAAAAAAACGCAAGGCAGTGCGCGCTAGCCCTAAGTCGATTTTTTGTTGCAGAAACCAATGGTTAAACTTTATCAAAATCGGTGGAATCATTATTGAGTAAAACAAGTTAGATTGAGGTACGCTTTCAGTCAAATACAGCTGATTTACTTCCTACAAAATCAAATTCAATATCTACCTTATTATTAGGCGTCATATCTCGTATACAAAGTAGTGCAGGCAAGAAATCTTTGTCCACTTCCGCCAAGTCCTGCGGCCGGAGAGGTTGTCCAGCTAACTGGCGCCACACACCCTCGGCTAGCGATAGTGACAGGGGCGAACCGGTGCGGATGGCTATACCCATCAGAACACCTGTATTTGTTTAATTAATTGTTATTAATTAACCTTTATTTTATACATAAAATTATGGAAATTAGACGGGGTAATGTTGTAATTGCTTGAAGAGTGGTTCAAATTGACAATAAGAACTAGACTTACCAAGAAATCGGAAGCAGTTTAGATGTAGTGGAGTGTTAGCAGTGGGGTTTAGTAAGAATGCGTCGCGCGATGCGCCCGCGTCTCCACGTCCATTGGGCGTGGCCATTAGGAGTGGTAGCGATCCGTTCTGTAGCTCCTCGCACATTTCCGCTATACTCTCGCTGTAGCCACCGCCGCAATCATCTACGCTCTCACCTGAAAGGTAAAAGTAATCATTATAATTAAATTGAATAAAGATTATGTTTACGCAACATACGATATAGAAGTGTATAGTTCTCACTAAACATTAATACAGTTCTGCAGTTAGCTCTACCCGAGGCCCCAAAGTGCAGGGCCTGTACCTCTAAGAACCCCTGTGAACATCCAAGATTTGCTACTGCAAAGCCATACCTTTTGGGTTCAGAACAGCATTAATGTTTGCTACAGATTATATAACGTACGTACCCACAAACTTGACCTTCCACACGCGGTGCGGCAACGCCAGCGCGTCCTGCGTCAGCGCGGGCAGGCGCGCCACCATCTGCCCAAACACGGAGCGCATGCCCGCCGGGCCCGCCAGCCCGGCCCCGCCGCGTCGGGCACGTCGGGCTGCCACGCGAGATAGTTCTACAACGGGCCCATGTTGACGCTCCCGTATCATTGTTGCCATTATAGCCTGTAATTATAATGATATTTGCTAACATGTTCACGAAGGACTAATTGGAAGTGCGTTAACTGCACTTAATGGGAAGTGAGATTTGCAGTTGCCCGAGCAGGCACGGCTGATCGTCAGCGCAGATGTTCATATGATGGGGTGATCATTCTGTTCTGTCTTTTTAGGTGTTCAGTAAATCATCCACACAATGTTATCATTACGCGGCTATGGAGAGTCTACTTTGGTTTAAGTTCACAGCGACCTTGCGCCATTTTCGCGCCCAAAAACAAAACGCTCCCGCATGCATATTTATATTTGAATCTCATGTTCCAGAGTAGACACGACATAACACTGTCAAGTGTAATAAAAATGAAATTTATACCTTTCTAAACGCAGCTTCTTTTACGCTGTAGAACAGCAAAGTCCTCAACTGATCCAGTGGGCCTTCTAGGATCAATAACGGTAGATTTGGGCACACCAGATCCGAGAATTGATGCAATAATACCTGTAAGGACAAATTTTTATGACATCAAGACTTGAATTTGCTGTGAGCATAAAACATTTTAAGAAATATTTTATCGTATACATTTTGTCACGATAACAGAGAAGCTATGAATCCTTAAAACCCGATTATTTGCCTCTCGGTTACGCAGGTTCTCTGTGAGCAAAAGGCAAATAGTTGATCGGCCATTTCAAATCCCATTCTTGAAAAAATCTTGTTGTACCTTACGATACGACTGAAGAGAAATGTTATTGAAAATTAGCCAGGACTAGAGAAAGTTATGAAGGATGAGGAAAAAAAAAACAATATAACATACCAGTCTATTACAAATAAGCTGCGACGTGAGGTCACGTAGCAGATGGCACTCCAGCGGCGGTGGGGGAGGTGCACGAGGCGCCCGTGGTGCCTCTACACACAAAGCTACTGTGTGTGCACTGCCGCAAGCCACTTTTGTAACCCGTTTGCCCTAAAAAATGTTTATTAGAATATAGAGCACAAATCAGCACCAAGAACAAAGACCATGTGCAACATACATACATAAACTCACGCCTTTTTCCCATGGGGGTAGGCAGAAACTATAGAACGCCACATGCTACGACTCTTACATACCCCTTTCGCTTCATTACCATGTGCAACTTTATTATAAACTACCACTTAGCCCGCGACTTCGTCCGCGTCAATTTTCATACAAACTTCCATCCCCTATTTTACCCCCTTAGGGGTAGAATGTCGAAAAATCTTTTCTTAGTGGGTGCGTACGTTACAAAAGGAACCTACTGTCCAAATGTCATGTGTCCAGCTTCAGTGGTTTAGGCTCTGCGTTGATGAATCGGTCAGTCAGTCAAGACAAGTAATTATATTATATGTATAGATATATAGATAGATGTAGTAGATTCTTTTGTGTTTGCAGATCTAGTCGGTTCATTGAGATAAGTTTTAACCGACTTCCAAAAAGGAGGAGGTTCTCAATTCGTCTGTATGTTTTTTCTTGTATGTTTGTTCCGCGTTATCTTTGCTAATTGTGAACCGATTTTAATGATTATTTTTTTGTTTGAAAGAGTATTCTTTCGAAGTGGTCCCATTTAAATTTGGTGAAGATCTGATGAAGAACTTCGGAGATAGACCATTTGAAGTCAGTTTTATTTTTGTTAAAAAGTGATTAACCTAGCAGATGTTTGTCTTGCGATGTGTGTTTTTACACCCAAATAATTTGAGAACTTAAGCATTTCTTACCTGTAAAGCCATCAACAGTCTCGGCCTCTGGGCGGCGAGTGTGGTTCCGTCTCCTAACTGTCCTTCGTCATTGTCACCCCACGTGTAAACCTCGCCGTTGTCCGTACACGCCACACAGTGTAGACTCCCTATATGTATTTGAACAGTTAATTACATAATGCTTAAATGTTTCATCAACTATTGGCGTTGGAATGAACGAAATTCTAAAGTTTGGATTGATCGGCTTCAGATTTTCTTTGATTTGCTAACAGATTGACGTAAACGTAATTAAGTTTTGAGACTTACCTGTAGCTATAGACACAATAGTTTTCCCCTGCATTCCAGTGACTCGCATGGGTCTTCGCACATGTTCATAGCTACCGTGCCCAAGTCTGTGATAGTCACCTTTGCCCCTACGCAACAAAAAAGGAACCATAAGTATGTAAATAATGCTTTTAACCCATTCCCTCACGAGGACTAAAGACTTACCAAGTATAAACACTTCCACATTGACATAATGCAACAGAGAATTGAGATCCACATTCAACTTTAACAACTCGCAGTCCTTTTAAACAATCTATCCGCATTGGAAGCTTACAGCCTTCTGAACCTCCTCGACCTAAAAGGAAAACCATAAATAAAACGGGAGCACAGAATAATAAATAGTACTACTTACAGAAACCTCACTTCCTAGCTAATGCGCCAAATTGAGCTTTAGTGGTAGGCGAGAGAGTCCTTTCTACTGTATTAACGTTCGCGCTCTTATTATATTTACGTTCGGTCACTCACTAACATTTGATTCGGTTTTGCTCTTGTTTCACTTCGGATTTGTAACGGCGCTTGCTCATCTTTTCATACCAAAACCGTGAAGTTACACAGGTCTGAAGGGAATAACAATATTCTACCGCTGTTAGTACTTAATTATTCAGATTACAACTTGTTCTTCAAGACGATTCTGGGCATTTGCCAGAGTTGCCAGGAGAATGTTGTTAAACGTTATACTGTCACCTTACTATAACATCTAAAGAGTTATAAAAGTGATTGTATTTCAAAAACGCATCTTACCCAGTTTCCCATAGTCACCGTCTCCCCAAGACCAGACATTGTCATCGTCAGTGATGCACAGCGTCTGCGCATCTCCCGAGCCGCAGGCAACGTCTATCACGCGGTAGGACGATAACGCATCCATCTAAAATACATAATAGTTGTATCAAATGTATTTTTTATTTTTGCCTAATGGGAGTTGTTGAGGACATCACATGTTTATTAATGATTGTTTACGGTTTACTTACTTTCAAATCGCGTCTTCACCGCGTGTTCAGTTCATAATTATTAAGGGTTTTGTTTGGGTCCGAAACTAGTTGGACAATCCCAAAAAATGGTCGTGAGTTCACCATAAACAACAATCGAAAGTTGAAGCAACAACATGAATAGTTGCTGCAATATTCGGTATTAATCACGCAGTCATTCCATTCCAAAAGCTTTTTAAAACTCACCATTTTAGGCACAAGTTGGTCCTCAGAGTCACCATGGCCCAGTCGTCCGTATCTGCCTTTACCCCACGTGTATATCCGCCCGCGAGCGGTCAGACATGCTGAATGAGCTCCTCCACAAGCGATAGCGACCACTTCTAGTCCAGATAGAGCTGTTATTAGTTTTGGACGGTCGTAGCTCCTGAAGGAAACATTGTTTTGCGGTAATAATCAGTGGTTACAAAAACGTTATCGAAAAGCGAGAATGGTTAAAAGATTTGGCTTAAATGCTAAACAGCACACAATAAAAAAACATCCTAGTTTGTGTGAGGCGTGGTTTTCACAACATTTTTAAAGCCCACTTAGAACATATTTTCTTTTGGAATATTGTGTCGTCAAGTAGCTATACTCACACTCTATTCCCATGTCCAAGTTTGCCATCTTCACCTTCACCCCAGCTATACACATCACCATCAGCCGAAAGCGCTAAGCAATGCTTGCCTCCAGAGTTACAAGCGACCTGGCAACACAACACACGTAAACTTAAAACTTCCTTTAATTTATTTATCATTTATACGTAACTATAGTAGTTACAAAGTTACCTTTGTAATGAAGACGTGTTGTATGGAAGCCAATAGAGTTGGCTGGGAGACAGAATCAATGCCACCTATTCCTAAACGTCCACCAGCGCCATAACCTGTTATAATAGAGTTAGTATACATATTGGAAAATAAATAATAAACGGTTCTTGAGGTTGACTGCAGATGGGCCACTACATTGCCATAGTAAATATAATTATAAGCTAAGGCAGGTAGGCTAAGCTACTACTTCGTACTGAGCACTGCGACCTCCACTTTGGGGTCTCGTTGATGCGCGCGTCTAAGTGAGTGTGCCCTTTCGAACGTTTGTACGTAGTTTTTAACCGACTTCCAAAAAAAGGAGGAGGTTCTCAATTCGTCTGTACGTTTTTTTTTTTTTTTTAATGTTTGTTACAGCGGTACACCCTCATTTATGAACCGATTTGAAAAATTCTTCTTTTGTTTGAAAGAGTATTCTTTCGAAATGGTCCCATTTAAATTTGGTGAAGATCTGATAAAGAACTTCGGAGATAAACAATGGAACTCCTCAATGACGAACAGTACGCATAATGTGATGATGTGATTATGTGTACGAGCAGCGTCTTTAGCAGGTCCAACCATGTTTTAATTAAGGCCACTAAAATGGATGAAATAAAAAACATTTTAACAAAAATAAAACCGACTTCAATAAAACGAAAAAGTAATAAAATAATTACCATATTATAAAAGTGACAGATTCAGTAGTCGGTGCCTTTAATTTGGTTCAGCGTGGATTAGCACCGGCTTCTGAATCTGTCACTTTTATAACATGGTAATTATTTTATTACTTTTTCGTTTTGTTGAAGTCGGTTTTATTTTTGTTAAAATGTTTTTTATCATACTGCTTTAGCTTATATATTTACTGTGACGTTGCTTCGGACACTGTTGATCGCGATTTGTTTTAAGCTTCAGCGACTGTTTGGTGTATGCAGCCACCACCTGATCGCTCGTGCGACCGGTTTTCCCTTCGGAATCGGAAACACCGGTTGCTGACGACATCGTTTAGTGTCTGAATCTCCGGACAAAAAGTGTCCTGATCTCTTAAATCTCTTAAGCTGGGTACTGACCGGTGTTACGAGGCGGAATGTAACGTGTTACACAGCGAGCGTTCGTGCAGTCAGTCACAAGCGCCTTGTTACCCCGTACTGACTGCACGAACGCTCGCTGTGTAACACGTTACATTACGCCCCGTAACGCCGGTCAGTACCCAGCTTTAGATGTCCGAGGGCGATAAGCCTAATTAACTCTATTTACAGTACATTAATGTAGCCCTGGCTATTGAAATCAAGATATCTTAGAAAACAAGCGAGATCTCTCCTGGTGACAAGGTTTAGTATAGATCATAAAGCGTTACATGTTTTAGTTTAGTGTCAAAATTTGTATCAAAATATCTGTTGTCTTAATTACGAAGGGATAACGGAATATCAATATGACATCGATTGAACTTAATGCGTCATTCAGAATGAAGCAAATGCATATGAACAGACCCATACCAGTGGCAAACACCTTCCCATCAGGCGTGACAGCGAACAGTGTTTGTTCCCCGCCCACTAACTGGACAGGGTTGAGTGCGGCGAGGGCGTGGCAGGGCGTGGGCGTGCGCACCTTGGCCCCTTCCACGCCCCCCAGCTGCCCGCGGTGGTTGTGTCCCCAGCCGTACACCGCGCAGCCGCGGGACCCGCCGCCCCACCAGCCGCACCAGTCTTCTGGACGTCTAAGATCAAATAAATGCTTATAAAGTGTCGTGTAAAATCACGCTGCCTCGTTGGTCTTTGTGAATGTGAATTCCTTGGTAGCAGCCCGGAGTTTGGATTTGTGCCCGGTTGATGGCAATGGGCTCGCCCCCTGTTACATGGGACTAACATAACGGCGAAATGAGGGTGTTACTATACACCTCTGCCCAATCTTCGGGGAATACAGGCGTGATGTTATGTATGTAAAATCACAATGTGTGATTACTGGTCTAGTCGCAAAAGCAGCATCAAAATATTGTCCATATTTCCGCACTAGGTAAAGTGGTGAAAACATTGTTTTCTGTGTTTTACGATAGTGAAGTTATTTACAAGATCTAAGGTAATGTATACATATAGAATTATTTCCAGAAAAGATGGGAATTTTTGATTCCAGAATCATTCATATTTGATGAAAAATACGGACATGAGGCTGCTTTGCTATATCGATGCGACCTTATTGTACTTGCCGAGGCCAGCCAGTCACTTGCGCACGTCTGTTAAGGAATTACTATTAATAATTAAACCTATTTAGAAACTTACTTGTTAACCCAATGCAGGAGTTGCTCATCGTGTTGCTTAGTAAACTTAATATTATCTTCCCACGGGTAATGTGAGTCACTAGTCGTCTCATCACTATTATATACGCCGAGATCCGCGAGTCTCTTGCGCACGTCCCCTAAGAACGGGGTCGGCATTGGCGAGCGACGTATGAGCGCGTCGGCCGTGCGAACGCAAAGGCAGTAACGTTTGAACCATGCCCAGCGTGCTGAGTCAGGGCCGCTGCAGACGCGGGAATCCATGCGGAGTCCACATGCGAGCCAAGCGAGCTCCTAAAGTGGTTAAAGGAATAAGTGTGAATATACAAGGTTATTTTTAGTATACACTAAAACCTGAAACTAACTTGTTCAGTATCACCAGGAGAACCGATTGGTATAATTTTAATACCACGTTATATTTTTTTCCAAAAATAAGTTCATATTTCAATTTGGATTCAATAGGATCCTACGCTTATCAGTGGACGACGAATAGATACCCTGAGGCTTAAGGCAGCCGATTTGGTAAGTTTTCGTGCATTAGACAACCTGTGCATGGCACATCTCATGCATTTCACATTCTACTGGGGAACTTACCGCAACATAAACTAACATGTAACTTGGATATTTATTACAAATAAACATAATTATATTAATTTAGTTCCGATGAAAATTTTAATCGAGTGTCTCGGTTTTTACTAAAAAATAGTATTGTAATATTTGGACTGCAAAAAACTGTACCAATTGCAAGTAACAAATGTAAGTTATAAACATGATATATGAAAATAATAAACCGCATATTGACCGCCAAATGAGATCGTAATCTGATTAGCACGATCAAGGCCAATGATTGACGACGTACCTTGAGGTAGTGTGTATGTAACAGATGCGTGCCAGTACGTAATGCAGGTTCTTCATGCTCGTACTGCGCATGCAGTAGTTGAGGTAGATGATGTAACGCAGGCGGCGTGCCAGTAGCAGTCTCGCATGCGCCGGCGCCGCACCCGGTGCCGCCGCAAACTACGCCGCGGAGACGACGGACACACCAAACACGGGCTCGCCACGCTGAACACAAAAGTTATAATTCAACATTTTGGCAAAGCCAAGTTTTCCGGCATTTCTACAAAATCTACAATCTACATAATTTGTTGTGAAACAAATACATGATAAGTGATTGAATCAAAAGTAATCTACAAGTTGTGCTACAGTGATCTTCCAGGCGGAACTCCCTACTTGGTTTTGCGAGTCTTTCTGTCGCGGAAAATTCGCGTTCTTAGCAACGCAGTTCATATATTCAACCTTCAGAACCTTTTTGGAATAAAACAACTAAAAATATTGTGAACTCACATAGTGTAGGCATTTGTGCACATATAGCCAACGCTTGGGCCAAACGCGGCGCCAACTGGTGATCGTTTGATATGGCCGCCAATAACGGACCATCCAACAACCGCCACGCCAACTCCACCGATGGACATGACAGCACGTAGCGATCTGACCCACTTTCCTGTTAACAAATATGATTTGATCACGGTGCACCTACTCCATAAAGTGGTAAATAGCGTATCTGGACAGGTCATATCCCGAGCTATCGTCCTGCATCTCGGGAAATCACATTTGGGCTGTGTATAAAGCCCTATTTGAAGCGAGAAAGTTTGCGCTGACCGACTGTTTGGAGTAAGATATAGATAGACTAGAATATGACAATTCCAAGCTAATCTGAATAGGGAAGAGAAAATATTGTATTAAATAGTAATAAATACACCAAAGGACTGGCCATCACATTACTTCTAAGCCGTGATATTGTTCGTAGTATTTCTTTTAGGTATTGACATATTATGTTATACGTAACGTAAAGGTAAGTAAGTAGTACATACGGTGACAGAATGTGAGGGCAGCATAGGATGAGCGGTGAACCTCCAACCCCAGCCGTTGACGGATCCATCGCTCGTAAATCTCCATCGCAATTCATCACCTGTCCAATAAGAAATACGATTAAAAAAATCCATGTTTGTGTTCTTATAAGTTTAAAAGAGTGAATTAAAACAGCGTCCATAATTTACGATACTTAGACACCATCTCCACGAGCGAGTGTATCGCGGCGATATTATCGCCGTACCATCAAATTCAATAGTAGGTAACTATACGAGTCAATCTCCACACGGCGATATTTAGTATTGAATTTAATCGCACGGCGACACTATCGCCGCGGTTCTCTCGCTCGTGGAGGCGGCCCCTTAAGTACGTCCCGGTCACGCGCACTCTGGGCAGCCAGCCTCGCTACCAACCTTGCTGACTGGGTCTTTTTTCCACGGTATGAGCTATTCTTGCACAACTCGTGCCGATAAGAGAAGAAGAAAAGGATAAGTTCTTATTTGTCTTACCGTTTACAATAATTTCCTGTGCCCAGTCAGTGGGTTCTCTTCCGGAACGCGTTGCCAACACTCGGCCGGAGCTGTCGGATATGGTTAATGGATCGTTGCGTCGCTCCGTTGAACATCCTTGCTCGAATACCACGCGAAGCGATGATGCGCCAGGGATTTTCACAACACCTGTTTATTATTTAACATTTCATCAATATTTTGAAGAACCATATAGAAAAGAACAATCAATCAATTAGGGCTTTTATACACAAGTGATGCTAACAACGTGGCGTTGATTAAAATACCACGGATACTATGAGATTACACGGAATACTATGGAGATTTAATGCCGCGTCGATTGTGACTGTGTGAAAGGCTTTAAACACTGATCGTGGTAGATAGATAAGGATCGTGTTTCTTGCGCTGCGCTCAAAACACTACTGTGGAAAAGCTTCTTTTCGAAGGCTGTGACATCATACCTGAGATATCAGTATCATCAGCGTATGGATGCGGACTGTCGACAGTGACGGGTAGCGGTGGCGCGCGACCTCCTCCCGCGGCCGCTTCTTCCAGTTCACATACACAAACCTCTACAACCATGTCTGCTACCGCCGGCTTTCTTGCGCAGAGAGCTGGAGAAACAAAGATATTGCACTATAGGGTAACAGGTAAAAAAATAGTGCAGATTAGATTGTAAGCAATAGGAAGCAAAACCCATCAGACGAGCTTAAAATATTGGAGGATTTATGAAAACCCTTCTGAAAATATATCAAGCTCGGTCGAAGCACCCAACAGCCAAGTTTAATGAAGGATTTTATGAAAACCCGTTGTCGATAGTGAACGTCTACGGACCGTCATGATGTTATGGAAGGCAAATTAACTTACCCATAAGGACATCGGTGATGATTTTTACAGCATTGTTTGAGTCGGGTATCCTGCCGGCCGCCGCTAACTTTAGTAAATCAACTAGCGCCCGTGCATCTGACTCGCCTAGTTGTGACGTGAACTCATCAAGCACCAGCTGAAATAAATATTAATTAAATAGACAGCAACTGAAATGCATTATGTTTAATTTCTTTTGATAAAAAAAACAGTTAAGATATTTTATTAAGACTGCCTCGTTGGTCTAGTGGTGGCAAAAGCGACTGCTGATCGTGAGGTCCTGGGTTCGATCCCTAGGTCGGGCAAATGTGTTATTGGGTTTTTCCGTGTGGAATTCCTCAGTAGAAGCTCGGAGTTTGGGACTTGTGCCCGGTTGATGGCAATCGGCTCGCCTCATGGGACTTAGACATAACGGCGAAATGAGGATGTTACTATACACCTGTGCCCAACCCTTCAGGGGATAAAAGCGTGATGTTATGTTTAAGATATTTCTTTCACCCTAAGATAAATTAAAGATTACTTCGTTAAAAAAAATACATAACATGAATAAAAACATTGTGAGGACAATTTTAATGATTTTTATAAAAATCCAAGTATTGTCTGAAAGTCAAAGAATACTTGTTGAATCTCACTGGTTTTTTTTTCTATTAGATAATTAGACTTTCCTCTTTTACCTCGCCATATTCAACTACTACGTAATAGTGCTTACCTTGGGAGCTTCAGCTTGTTGCACCGTCATTGTGGCTGCGGCGACCGACACAGCGCTCGACGACATCACAGCCGAATGACGAGACGATATCGAACCGCTCAGGGGACTGCTTGCACCGCTCTGAATAAAAATATATTTACAATCTATGTATCACACATGAAGGTATAAGTAAAAATGTAAAGCACATGATGAACACCTACTAAAAGTCTCTTCTACATTTGGCCTTGAATATTTACTTTGGAATTCTGTCTCTTTCTAAATACACTTAGTAGGTACTTAGAAAATGATAGAATATGTAGTTTGGAAATCTATCTTTTTCTAAATAGGGTATTTAGAAAGAGACAGAATTCCAAAGTTAATATTTAAGCCAAAATGTTTCGATTTTCACTAAGTGTTCGTAGTGTTCGTTACCTATACAGTGCATACCGTTTAATACGACTTCGCTTATAATAAAAAACATTTTAACAAAAATAAAACCGACTTCAACAAAACGAAAAAGTAATAAAATAATTACCATATTATAAAAGTGACAGATTCAGAAGCCGGTGCTAATCCACGCTGAACCAAATTAAAGGCACCGACTTCTGAATCTGTCACTTTTATAATATGGTAATTATTTTATTACTTTTTCGTTTTGTTGAAGTCGGTTTTATTTTTGTTAAAATGTTTTTTATTTCATCCATTTCAGTGGCCTTAATTAAAACATGGTTGGACCTGCTAAAGACGCTGCTTGTACACATAATCACATCATCACATTATGCGTACTGTTCGTCATTGAGGAGTTCCATTGTTTATCTCCGAAGTTCTTTATCAGATCTTCACCAAATTTAAATGGGACCATTTCGAAAGAATACTCTTTCAAACAAAAGAAGAATTTTTCAAATCGGTTCATAAATGAGGGTGTACTGCGGTAACAAACATTAAAAAAAAAAAAACATACAGACGAATTGAGAACCTCCTCCTTTTTTTGGAAGTCGGTTAAAAACTAACCGCTTATAGCGACCTAAGAACACCCTTTAGTTAGGTTTTCTTATCTGGTATTTACTGACGCTTATAACGATTTCCGTTTAGTACGACCAAATACCGCTGTCCCTTTGCTGTCGTTATAAGCGGACTCCACTGTACCTTCATTGTATTATTACCTTAAACGTTGTTCATATTATCAACTTTGTCCCTAGTGTTGATGATTGTTGCAACAGATACCGCAACACATCTCCAATGGTACGGTAAACTCCTGCCATATTAAATGTAAAGATTTATTGTATCTTACCGGTAATGTAGCCCTGTCAGCAGGAGCCTCGCCTCCTCCAGTGCGGGCATCGGCCTCAGTATCTTCGTCTTCTGTATCGATGGTCGTCACTACAGGCACCACTGCTGAACACGCTTCGTGAGCGCGTAATGCCTCCACTAGTAAGTTGCGCGCCTGGTATTTGAAACGAGAAAAAAGAATGAGATCTTGGTCGAGATTGGCCACTGAAATATAGCAGATGTAAGGGAATACGACAATACAGGGCTAGTATTCAGTCATTTAAAGAAAGATCCTTATTTGCAGTTGCTGCTGTATTTAATTCTAATTGCTGAGAAAACCTAAAGAATGCAGTGACAACGACACAAACTGAGATATATTTTACCTGTGTTATATGCAAAGCTAAGAGAATCAACGACAGCGCATGTTGCACGGCCACAGGCGGCTCCAAAGCTAATGCTGCTGCAGCTAGCGACGGTCGCGGCCCTTGCGGCTCATCCACTACTGTTTCTTCTGAGTACAATCCTGTGCGGCATAAAACATACACCTTAGAATAAGATGGCCCACAATAGTATTTGTTGTTTCGTGGTAGATAGAAATTTTACACATGACATCCAGTTCGAGCTACGTAATCAAACCATAGCGCAGAAAATTTACCGCTAAAAATTATAACACCGACCAGACGTCGCGTCGTGCTAGTTTTGTCTGTAGAGCAGTCAGTTTTAAAGACCAAGCGTGGAAGACTTACCGAGACTCTGAGCCCCCAATGGATCCTTGAGCGTCGGGAACGGCAACGGCGCTATATGCGGGGAATGTGCATCTGTCTGCAACGCAGCCGGTCTTAGCGACCAGGCGGCTGAATGTGAAGATCCTGCAGCGGCCCGTTGGACGCCTTCGACGCCCGCAACTAATGCAGGTCGACGGTTTACGCAAGTTGTGCCGTTGCCTTGTTGACCGTGGTCGTTGTCGCCCCACGCCCATACCTGTGAACCACAATATTAAAAAAAAATTAAAATCATAATTTTAAGATAGAAAACCAGGTTTTGCTTTTGTTGTTTAGGACTGATGATCATGAAAGCAGACGAATCTTATGTTAAGGACTCAGTCCGACAAAGTTGGTGTCGAACGTTACTGACCTAAAGATGTCAAGTTGACTTAGATTGGATGTGAAAGGTAGAGAATCGGGTCTCTTTGAGCAATTTGGGCGACGCACATGTGAGATACATCTTTGCACTAGCCGGAAGTAGTCGCAATGTAACACGTACCTGATGTTCACTAGTGACGGCGAGACAGTGCAATGCGCCGACAGCCACGTGTATGACGCGACGCCCGCGCAGAGCTTCCACGAGCGTGGGCCGACGCACGTGTGCGTCACACCCGTGTCCCAGCCGGAAGTAGTCGCCTTTACCCCATGTCCATACCTGGCGAAATGAAATTGAAAAATTCTTACTGCTAATCTGCCATTATTATAATCACACTACGATTAAAATATAAAAGAACAAAATTAGAGAAAAAGAAAATCTACGTACCTCTCCATCTCTAGTCAGAGCTAGGCTAAACTGTGCGCCACACTCTACTTGGATAACGCCAAGAGCATTTAGTCTTTCAATGTTCATAGGTACAGCACAACCGTCGGATCCACCACGACCTAAGCAAAACAATGAATCCGTTATAGTTATACAGCCCTACCAAAACTTTCACATGCTCTATTGCCAGAGCTGAGTATCCTTTTTATATAGTAGTTCGTTATAACTTACCTAACTTCCCAAAATCTCCGTCTCCCCATGAGAATACTTTGCCGCACGCAGTCAAGGCTAATGTTTGCGCGTCCCGAGATCCACACGCGACTTGGACAACTCTAAAGTTAGATAGCGCTTCCACCTAGAACATACACCCATATAATATAGTATGAAAAACAAATGTTATGGACTTGCAAGGACATCTTCCTAAGCAATATTATGTAATATAAAAGAGACCTTAACATTATTGCTTAAGGATGTAAACAGTTTAACTCACTTGCATATTTCGAGAGGCCCGAACAGTTAAGGACTCGACCGGAACACTTATTCAACATTATGGCATTTAAAGGAGAGCTTAGTTATACATTGCCTGATTTTTTAATATTACTTACCATCTTAGGGAACAGCTGCGTCATGTCATCTCCATGACCAAGCCTGCCGTACTCGCCCATACCCCACGTGTACAAGTGCCCGCGGGCGGTCACGCACGCACTATGCGCGGATCCACAGGCAATGCCGACCACACGTTCGCCGGCTAACGTTTCTATGAGCTTGGGCACCTCTAAAGTGATGCGGTTGCCTTGACCTAGCTTGCCGTCTTCGCCTTCGCCCCAGGAATAAACCTAGATATAAAATAAGAGACAGTGTGAAAAACTACGTTGCAAAGGTGGTCTTTCGAGTAACGTTTATGGGAACATGTGTCACTGATCAATTGCTACTAGTGTCTACCGTGGTGCTAAGGACTTCACCTTTAAATAGTCTACAATATCAATGAGCTAAATTAATTCATTTGAATGCGAATTTAATTTTCTTACAGTTTAAAGAGTACTTCACATAATACATATCAGGGTGAATCTTCGAAATTTTTTAACATTATTTTAACAAATCATTCTTCTCCCGGGTTGTTAACGTTATAGTATTGTCAGATTGTTTTTATTCTTGTCTTATTGCTTGACGGCAGCGGTATAGTTTGAGTTTTCATTATCATAATTATTACTATAATTATATAATATATATATATAATAAACATCTGCATTCTTAACTTTGGGATGATGCTAATGACGTTCTCAATTTTTGTTAATATTTTTCGAAGAATGCCCCATCAATACCTTTAGTTAATCTTACCTTTCCATCAGCAGTGAGCGCGAGCGCGTGTTTCCCGCCAGAGTGGACAGCAACGCGTCGTACAAGCACATGTGCGAGGTAAGGGTTAGCGCGGGGGCTGGACACGTTGTTACTGTGACCCAGCCCGAGACGGCCGTTTGTACCCTCGCCGCATGTGTATAACTGTTGAATACCATATTTTAATAAGTCTGGAGCGCAACGATAATGACTATAACTGCAAGTTAAAGGTTATATCTTGGTCTAACAAAACGTGGCGCGTCAAAACTCGCATTGCGTGAGTCATCGCGTCCGCGTGTTTTAATTTCGTTCATTCTAAGCAGAGACGGAAACAAAACGTTATACTCTTTAAACGTCATATATACACAAGGGAGTACGCTAAAATATTCGGGCTTTGCGTGCCGGGCGTAAACATGGGTTTACATAAGAAATGCGCCCCTATTTGAGATGGATGTTGTATTATATTGTATTGTATAGCGTATATTGTAGTACGCGACAAACGCATCATTTTTGGGTAATCGAAAAGGGGAGCGCATCTTGAGTTAAAACAATAAGCATTTATAAAAAAAAGTAACACTACAACTTTCCCAAGAACTTACGCAAAAATATATAAAACATATCAGCAAACTTACCTTTCCGTCATGCGATACAATGAAGAGCGTCTTGGACCCTCCTGCGATATGCACGGGTCGGTAAGCGCTCAGGCTTGGCGAGAAAACAGGAACTTTCACTTTGGAGCCTTTAACGCCGCCAAGCTGATCTTTATCATTTAAACCCCAAACGTATACCTGTAAAAGATTCATCTTTTTAATTAGTTCGTCCATAAAAGGCTCTTGATTTTATTGTAACGCAACTAAAGTAACAAAATATGTAAAACGAAAATGGGCTTCAACAGGTTTTTTATATCAACTTACTTTAGAACAATCGCTTGGTAATGCTGGCGGATTATTATCAGCGGAAACAGCTCCCGTCGAATTATCTTTCTCCATCCAATCTTCCGCTACGAAGTTCATGCTCTGAAACAAGAGGTACAATTAAAACTAGTTCTTATATTCATTGCATTAGAGCGTACAATTCTGTGCTTACCTGTAAGACTTCAGTGTACAACGGGTTAGGTCTGAAACCGGTTATGTAGAGACCATGAACGCGGCAATCAGCGTTTACGTTTCGGTTTTGTTTGATTCCAATTTCAATGCAGGGATAATACTGTAACAAAATAAAAGTCCGCTTGAAAAGTTTCCTTAGAAAACTAAACTAAGGTCCGTATTACAGAATATTCCTCAAGTCCACTTTGATCTGTAATCAGTTGATCACTGTTTAAGTATAGAATCAGTACTTGAGCATCGGTCTTATTCCAGAACGGTAATCAATCTATACTCAGATGAAACGAGACTCAAATCGATCCAATCGATTGGTTGATTACAGATCAAATCGCTGCTTGGGGTCGAATCTACGAACTGAGTAACGATCTAGAATAAAGGCAAACTCAACTGAACTATGTTCAATGAATTTATGCTTGAGGAATGTTCTAAAATTAAAAGTCGACTCAAAACTAGTTTTAAACCAGAATTAATGCTTGAGTTTCATTCTGTAATACGGACCTAAGATTAGTCAACGTTTATATCAGAATTCAAAAGAAAAGATCTTAAATTTAAGAGATTACAAGACATAGTTCGTAGATATAGAATACTGCGTCCTTCGCGGTTCTATCGGCGTAATATTATGTTACGTCAAGTTTTGTGAACATACAAAGCGCGTTGTCGCGAGAATCTGCATTTTTCTTTACTCAGAAAAAATCAATGGTTTATATTGGCTCCAGATTTGTCTTCAGTAACCTCTTTGACTAATTTCAAAGTAACAAACCTGTTTACAGTCAGCTAACAGCTGTATCTGCGCAAGATGAGCGGGTGGTCGGTCACGGACAGATGCGGCGGGTGCGCATGGAACTGCGGCTAAGGGCGCGAGTGCCGCGTCGTCGAACGTGGCACCGGCTCGCACGGCTAGTGCAGCCGGCCCGTGTGCGCCGCCACCTACGCCCAAACCGAGACGACGGACACGCACACCACTGCGCATTTCTACGCGGATCCAGTGCTGTAAACGTACACAAATAATGTAATATCAAATATATTTTCACCCTCAAAACTTTTGACAACTATGTTCGAAATAAAGGGGGGATACTTACTTGGCCATTGCCGCTAGAGCTCTGCCAATATGTGTGAGGTTGTGAATCTAACAGACGTTTTGCGCCGGCGCCTGGACGACATGATGATACCCGAACAGCACGCACTGCTCCCCGCCAACCTACTGCTGTTCCACCAGCGCTTTCACCCCATTCCGCTATGTACGAAATTAATAAAAATTAGTAAATCCAACGACATAAGAAAGCAATAAAACGATAATACATAAACGCCTCCCCCATTTTCATAAGTACAGACTGAAACAAATGGAATTAAATGCGTAACTTACATTGATCAGTGACGAGTTCCATTTCACTGACTTGTCCCGTCCAGCCCGGTTGTTGAGGAAAATCGACTGTCAAATCACGACCGTTGGTTGATATTGCTGCAAAAAGAAGCACATAAATACATATCTGGAGTTGGATGTAGCTTGACCTTATTTGAAAAAATTATAAATAAATTATCTTAAAATACGTACAAGTAACAGTCCCAACGCTGGTATGATCGATACACCCCCACTTGTAGCGTGGCTGCGTGACAGCGGCGCGCACCCGCACGCGGTCGCCCACCGCGAACGGTGGCGTGCCCGACACCACTTCAGCGTGCACGGCGCGCACGCCGAACACACGACCTAGGCCGCGCCATTCCACCTGACCAGTGGATAACGAGTATTACGACCAACATTTTTTATGGATTAGACCAAACGAACATAGAGCTAGAACATTTCGAAGATGATTTTGTCATATTATTCCTTACATTTCTAGATGTTCCAAGTCTAGCTCTGTTTCTGCTTGTTACTTCTACACGCATCTTAAAGTTTTGGTAAGATCATAAAGATTAAGGGCGTTGACTTCATCAACGTTTGGCAAAATGCTAGGAGATGGGGTTGCAAAGTAATCTGAGGCTCCTAGCACTTACGATAATAATAACGATGAAACAATGAAAAGTACCGTGAAGTATGGCTTATGCGCATATAGACAAATATCTTATGCTAAATAAAATAAACTATGCATAATATAGAGTCTGAAAAACGAAAGTAGAGACTGAAAAATCGTGGCATATTTAAAAAATATTAGCATAGCAACCCCAAAATCAGCCTGGAATAATCTAATTTCATACTTTAAAATTATGTATTTCGTTTTATATGGTACTAGCTGCCCGGACAGACTTCGTTCTGTCAAAAGTTATTGGCCTGTAGTGGGAAAAGAAAAGTGTTGTTTTTATTATTTTCCACGCAATTTTTATGTTTTTTCTCTCCATAAGAACCTTCCTTGTGCCTTAAGGAACATATAAAAAAAATGCCAAATTCGGTCGAGCCGTTCTCAAGTTTTGCGCTTAGCAACACATTTGGCGATTCATTTTTATTTATATAGATAGTATTGCCATATAAAAAGTTTGCAAGTAATTCGAGTGTCTACTTTCGTTTGGCAGACTCTAGTAAATATAATAACTTACGTGCAGGAACACATTTTGCTTAATATCACGTTCAACTTTTTGTACTTGTCCAACATCGCCTAATGCAACCTGAAAAATACATTTAAATTCTCAAAGTAATTTAAGCATACTCTAAGAAGCGTCTAATATGAATTCAACCAAGCTAGGAAAGTGATTATTTGCGTAGACATAGACTTTCAGTGACATACATACAGCAGTGGATTGCAAAAGGCAGTAGTATTATCGCAAGAAGATGTAGACAATTAAAAAAAGCGACGGTGCCAGAAGAGATCGAAGAAAAATAGCAAAGAGATCGATGTGTTAAACGGTGGTTAGAGTAGATTTCTGAAGAGCAAGAGAACAAATCAGAGAGTTAGGACAGCTTTCAACCAAGTGACTGATCGAGATTCCGTACAGGCAACACATAAATGAGCGCAAGAAGCAAAGTTATGAGTCCCAGTAATTCAGGATCATCTGAAAGAACAAGAATATTTACATTACCCAATACTTACAGGCTCAACCGCCTTACAGCACCGTACAGTCATCCCCGGAGTAATGACATCAGACAAGTACTGAGCGTACTCTTCTTCAGAGGCGAAACAACTGCGCCATCTGTACGGCGTCTGTTTCTTCTCCTGTTTAGAACTGTGAGGCCTAATTTCGAAGACTGAGTCGTCCATTCCATGCTGAGGTAGTTCTAATAAGTATGCTACTAACGATTCTACTGATGGTAAGCTTGTCCCGCCTGTAAGAAATATTGATTCTTATGGTCTTGTTCGTAGAGTATACATTTTGATAACAAATATTTTTTTTTCTAATACCTAGAGCTTGAATAGCGCCGTATACAGCGTGTCTAGAAAAGCCCATTTCTATAACTTGCTGTACCTGTGAGGAGTTGGCCCATGTGTTCAGGTCTTTTCTTGCTGCAAAAGAAGATTGAATATAAGATTATATTCACGTTACATAAAATGTTTAGAAAGTTGATATGCGTTTACTTAGACACTTAGCACTTACATAGAGACGCCGTGCTAGTCGATGGACCCATAGATATCTGCATTACATTACTTTTATCTATGATTGGCATTTCTGGGGGCGTTTCGTGGTCTTTATCATCTCCTGTAAAAATAGTATGTTACTAGAAAAAGCATTGAAGTTTTAAGTTTCCCATTAGCTGTCGCCAAAGATAAGAAACATTCCATTACTTAGAATATTGTGGAATCAGATCTACAGATAGAATATCTACCGATGTCGCTCTCGATAGGCGCCCATGTGATGTTGGTTCTCTTTTTAGCGCTTGGCAGTCAGATGGCCCTTATCTCACCATATAATCCTGATACCATTGCTAAGTAATAATTGAACAGTAGGTTCTGTTAATTTAGTACTTTTCAATTATTACCATTGACATGTGCAGCCAACTGTTGAACTATAGTGAGCGCTGCCAATTCAAGTTCCCGTGGCGTGTGTGATGCGGCCAGCGGACTCGGTCGAGTGGCTAGCGCTAGTAGCCGTCGAAGTAAGGTCCCTTCTGTGCCTAATGTTGTTCCTCGATCTATGTTCCCTGAAAAAAGTATATTTGGTAAATACTTGGCTGGTTATATTTAATATATTTCACACTTGAAAAGTATCAAATATACAGTCAACATACCAGCATGATCTGGTGGTTGCATCAGAACCTTTCGTAGTCGCGTTCTAGTGGTTAGCAAACCCCGAACAGCGCATAACGTTAGCAGTTCCATTTGCTGCTTTCTTAGTCCATAAACGTCGATTTCAGCTGAAAAAAATCACCATTAATTTAAAAAAAACTGCTGCTTCATTTACCTGCTGCTTACTTTATCCTTAAAGATATAATCCGCGGTTCGCATCACATTGTGCGCAAAAACAATATGTAACATGCAAATGAAAATAAAGTGCATAAGTACGCATTCCATTCTTACCAGGTAAATGATGCGGATGCATTGGCGAAGCTTGCGGCCCGGCACCTAATAACGCAGCGCACACACGTAAGGCACTCTCACCGCCGCCTAACGGTAGAGAAAGACGGTCGCCTTCCGCACTCTGTATACCGCTTAGTTCAGTCTGGTGAAAGAGCATACAGTGATGATCTTGATCATTTGACAGTGGAATGAAAGAATATAAGATAGTGTAGTCCATGCAACAAAAATCTGACAATCCAAAGAAGGAGATGACCCATTATTGCTCAAATTTTTCTATTTGTTAGCCATAATTTTCGGGGCATACATAATGGTCGTCACAAAAGGAATATATTGTACTTTAGCACCAAGTAGGAACTGAGATATACACGGTGTAAAACTCGGTTGTCTCATCAATCTATTGAAATCAGCTATGATATTATGTAGACATGATAGCTACTTGAAGCCAAAGTAAAATACATATTATATTCCTTTTACCAAGACCTATCTCCAGACGTAAATTTTATTTGGGGCCAGAATTTTATTTTTGGAATTTGAAAGTTCAAAATTTGGATGGTCTCCTTTCAATGAAATGCCTAGTTAATATCTAGTGAGTTACACGAGTCTATCCAACCAGTAATTCATTCCCTGTCATAGACTTTTGAGGATCCTTCCCTATGTTCATTGGGAGAAGGTTACGGGCTAAAACCATACATACCTTGGTAGTAGTATTATCATCGTGTACTAAAGTGATCTTTGCCCTGGGCGACAGTTGTGTGACGATCGCGTTGCGCGGCGGAGAGCCCGCGGCCACCTTCTGCCCTAGTCGTACGCGCCATTCTACACCACCGACAACTCCGAGTGCACCCGCTGCAAATTATTATGAACCTTATTTGATGGTACATATGAAATTATTTCCATCGGAAAGCGTGTATAGAGGGTGTCAAAGACGGAGCAAAATGAAGAACAGAGAACAAGGGGCACCGAAAAATAATGCTGATATAGATGGATATAAAGAAAAAAATACTTAATTTTTCAGCTAGGAATGTAAAACTATCTATCTACTAAAAAATAAACTAGCTCTCCCAAAAAAATGCACGCGAGTAAACCGTAAATAATCATAAATATGAACGTGTCTTATGAACGTTGTAATACAGGTAGGTAAAACATCTATTTAGCATACCTATGAGACAACTCTCAAGACTTGGTGGTGTAGGCTTGATCGTCTGCGTCATATCTTGACTAGTATGTGGCCACCAATGCCAGTCACTCGTTATCTGCCAAGAAAAGAAAGTAGTTTAATATTAGAAATTAAAATACTGATGGCAGCCCATTTGGCAACATCTATGATATTATTCCAAATCAAACTAACCGTTTGTGCTGCTAATTGCAGTTTGTCTAGTAACAACGTAGTGACTGGCGTGTGCCACTGCGATGCGGCGTGCAATTGTCTTACTAATTGTACTAAAGCTGCACACGTGGATCCTGTGTAACTAGCGGTCGCTGGCGCACGCCATCTGTTGTCTGAAATGTATAAAACATGAGAGTTGGAAAAAATATCGAAAGAATTGAGGACCTACACTTTATCGAAATCAATGTCTCTGTTCCCTTTACCGCGAACTGGGCATTGCAGAGAGGTGTAAAGTTAGCAGATGGCGAGGCCGGCCATTCAACCAATCAGATTAACCCTAAAGTAATGTCTTACCAACTTCCTCTTCATCAGTATTGCTGGCAATAGCGTGATGGTTCGGCCTGAACGCCGGATCCCACGAGTGTGTTTCTAGCCACAATCGTCCAGTCAGTGCTACTAACTGAGCGCCAACTGTTCGTCGCCACTCTGGGGAACCGGTGTGTTCCACTAACACACGCCGAAGAAGCCATAAAGACTGGATCTGAGGAACAACAAATAGAATTGAGGAAGTCATTGATACATAACTACTTTTTTTGACGACGATTAGGCAGGCATTTTAGCCTCTTTAGGGAACAATTGTAAATCTGTTTCCGCGACATTTCCGTGCTATGATTAGTCGCCAGACATTTCACACGACGTCCGGCAACGTCACGCGATGTCTCCAGAAATCGTGGGCGACGAGTCCTGAGACATTTGTCTCCTAATGAATACGCTGTTTTCAAATATTTTAGACGTCTTAATAAAAGAGATTGTAAAAGTCTTAGTATGTGCTGATTAAGCGCTGAATAAAAAAGTAGTGAAGAGTATTGAAGTAAATAATACTAACTTGTAAGTAAATGAGATCTTGAGAAATAGGCTTGTCCGCAGCAGAAATAATACTGTAGCAGAGTTCAAACCACGAGTCGGTACACAAAGAAACACGCATCTCGAGACTTTGTGCACTTGCTGTAACAATTAAGAGTAAAGGTAAGAGCCTAGAACTCTGTGGACGAAATTTTCATTGAAGGACTACACAAACGGAAGACACTCCTTACCTCGTAATAACGCCAGTGCGGTATGATAATGCGCAGCGAATGCCGTCGGAGGGGGAGTAGAGTGCGCATGGGCAAGCGTTAACAATCTTCGTTGTAATGCGGCGACGTTACGTCTCGCGACAGTTCCTACACTGGCGAGCGCACCCCCTGCGCCTGCGCATAGTGCTCTAATCGCGCCCGTACACGCAGAACGCACTTCGCTTACAGGCCACCATTCTACGTTGTTGTCTACAACAGCTGAAATATGATAAAAAAATTAAAAAAAAAAAAATTGTTCTTTCACTCATTCACGAATACGTTTATCAGAAACCCACATTGTGGAAAAAACACATTGTCGCCATTTTAACTAAAGAATTTCACAAACTTTCTATATTCTAGAATTAAATATTTTAAGAAGATTGAGGAATCAGAAAATAAAAGGTTTAGCTTTCTTTAGAATCTCATAAAACCCTTACCAGTCCCATGAACAGTTTCATCCACGGAAGGTGGCGGTGATGGAGATCGGGCAAGCTTTAGATCATATTTGCCCTCCTTGCCCATTCGGTAGGAGTTGGTACCACCAGCGTCCCACGCCACGCGTACCCATCCGTCTTCACCCAACTCGCCTATCACGCGACCTTCGCCGCCGGGGACACCGTCCTAAGAAAAAATAAAGAGAATTCCAAAATGCAATTTAGGAATGGAATAATGCAGATTTAGGAATGGAACTAAGCAATGCTGCGAGTCTTTGATATTTTTTTTAGACATTAAAATTATTTGGCAATACAGCTTAAAACAAACAAACACATGACAGTAAAACTTTTTAATTAACTTTGTTCGCAGTTTCTTTACCTGATCTCCCCACTTCCAATCTTTGCCCCTCACTACCCGAGTGCCGATCTTCATCAGTGACGCTAGTTCAGGACCTGACAACGATGCTCCACGAGCGCGTGCCCCAAGTCTTTCGTCTTCAAATATGATCAAACAATCAGCTGAAAATAAAATATTCATTACTTTTTATCTGGGACATGTTATTTACTCGGACTTAAGATTTGAAGGAGGATGCTGACTTGGAGCACTGCCTTAAACACTTTATAGGCCCTCTGGGACGATTAATTATTGGTAATTCTTTGGTCAACATCATCTTCCTGCTCTATTCTCAAGTTACTTGTTCCTCCTCTGTCAGCCGTCACCTCCTCATTTATTTCCTTTTCCTTTATATCCTCCCGGGATCACACAGATCATCCATCTTTTTTTTAGTCTCCCTCTCCCCTTCCATTCCTCAACATTCATATTCATTACTCTCTTAGTCACATGCGTTTCATCCCTCCTCATCACATGCCCATACCAAGACAAACAATTTCCTTTCAACTTTTCTGGCTGTTATTGGTAATTCTTTGGGGGTAGGCTATTTAAGTCTATGAAAACAACCTATGCTCAGCAAAAGATCATAATTCATTAGCAAAATATATCATGGATATTAATAAGTAGTGTACTCACATTTCGACTTCAATCCATGACAAATAAGGGATGTGAGCTGTGTTGTATCACCTCCAATTTGTTTTAATAGTGTTAAACACGAGCTTAGAGCTCCACCGTTTATTAATTGTTCTAGTTCTGGACCCTGACACCCCTCTATGAGGAGCGATAATAACGTTATCAAAAATCTGGAACACAAAATACCACATTAATCTTGGCCCCTGGAAGAAATCCCTTAACACAGTCAATAGCCCTTTTTAGATATATGATGGAATCAGGCGTTACTTTGCGGAAATCCATGATCTATAAATATACAATAAAATATTTAGTGTTAATTCCGCGAAAAAACAGCTGATCAAGCCTGAATGCAGTATGCAGCACCGTCCTCCCGCCCGCGTTTGTTTTGCTTGTGTGTTGCATGTTATTAATCGCACCTTCTGCATTTGCATATATTTGCGGGCGGGAGGGCGGTGCTGCATACTGCATTCAGGCTTGATCAACTGTTTTTTCGCGGAATTAACACTAAATATTTCATTGTATATTTATATAATAGCCCTTTTTGTTACCACGCGAGCGATTTGAGATAAAATCCTCAAACCCCGAGACCATAGTCAATTTTATGATTGATTTGTAGTTCAGGGAGGTGCTGTAATATTGTTAGACTCGTCATAGTAGATCTTTGCAGATCGAAGTGACCAAGGAGCTACTAACTACTTCTTTCATACAAATATCACGCGAGCAAAATATTATCAATTAAAAGTGTATAAAAGAATTTAAATTAAATTGGACAATCACCTCGCTCTTGAAGGCCGATTCAACAACGCATGCGCACCATAATTCGCGCTCATTTTCAGCGGCAGCGCTTGAGTCTGTTCTCCTTCCAAAACTCTCGCTTTTAACTCTATCAGTATGTAATCCATAAACTTTGACCTCTCCAGCAGTACCATGTACTTTGAGTGGGGTATCACAGATTCTATTCCTTTTAGTGGGTGAGTCAACGGTTTAGTAGGTTTTAGTGGTACATATGGTACAGCGTCTGCCATACAAGCGCCTAATAAACCGGCTAGAGCCGCGTATTTGACGCTTTCTGACATCGTTTGGGACGAGTTAAGAATACAGTTTATCATGCAATACCCATTCTTTCTTATGTCTGCTCTTTGTACCTGAAAATGAACCAGTTTTCTAATAAGATATTTATTAAATAGTATTTGAATTATTCTGTAGCATATAAGGTGCAGAACTCATACCTGGCAATACAAGGCTCTTCTAAGTATGTCTATATCACAGGGTTCCTCAGTCATAACGAAATCAATAATAGCTACTGTCAAACCTTGTTGCTCTTGAGTCACTTCTTCTAGCAACCAATATAAGTCTGAAACCACATCAAATAAATTATCTACGGTCAAATGAAAAGGCTTATAAGCGATAATAACACAGACCCACAAAAAAATTGTTCAGCGGACTAGACCATGTCTATCTTATGTTTTTGGGGTCGCTGAGTCCGAATCTGTGGTCCGTTTGACCCTACCACGTCAGGGTTTTTTCACAACCTCGAAAAATAGGTCTAAAAACCCAGTTATTCCTTAAAATTACAAAAAAAAACAATTGTTCAGCGGACTAGACCATGTCTATCTTATGTTTTTGGGGTCGCTGAGTCCGAAACTGTGGTCCGTTTGACCCTATCAGGTCAGGGTTTCTCATAACCTCCAAAAATTAGATAAGAAGGGTTTCTCATAACCTCCAAAAATTTGATAAGATAAGAAATTTCTTATCAAATTTTTGGAGGTTATGAGAAACCCTTCTTATCAAATTTTTGGAGGTTATGAGAAACCCTGACGTGGTAGGGTCAAACAGACCACAGATTGGGACTCAGCGACCCCAAAAACATAAGATAGACATGGACTAGTCCGCTGAACAATTTTTTTTTTTTTTGGGGGGCTGTGTAATCTTTAAGAGGCTGTTTGGAACATTCTCGAAGGATAGCGGCGGTGGCGGTCACGTGTCGCTCGCTGATGATGATTGTTCTATAACTCGAGCCCAGCCTGCGCGGGCCCCTTGTTCCCCGAGTCCCACATGGCAGCCGCTGTCCTTCTAGAATGTTCTGAACAAGGCAGTCAGTACCTTTCTCTTCACACGCGAGTCTCGAAACCCACGCATTAACAAACTTGTTCCTTTCAGAATTATCATCATCTTTTTCCTCATCAGCCATTATCAAATCAGTCTTCAGATCATCAGCCAGCAACATAACTTGCTTCTCACTCTCCATCGATTCTTTTAGAATCGAGTTATCGGTAATATCGTTAATCGAACTAATCGACATCTCGTTTGTCGGAGTTTTATCATCGTTGTCTTTATCAGGACCATCATCTCGTTCCCGATCGCCGCGGCCTTCGTTTTTCATGTCGTCATTATTAGATGCGTTCTTCAAGTCTTTCTCTAAAGGTTTGTCTTTAACTTTCAGCGTGACTTTAGATCTAAGCATAACATCTTTCGTGGGAGCATTTGGGGTTGTCTCCTTGTGTCCTTTAGAAGGCTCGATGACTATGTTAGGTGCATCCTCAGGTGTTTTAGAAGCTTGGGCGATGGATGACTTTATGAGAAGTGCGTCACCCTGTAGTAGGCTACTTGTAGCTTTAAACATGCTCTTGCTTAGACTATTCTGTCTGTTTCTAAGATCTTTTGTGGTCTCGAAGCTGTGAAAGATATTGAAGAAATGTATATCTTAAAGTTAACTACAATTTTCAATTATTATGTTACTTGAGACTTAAGAATTATTATATTTGATTACCATTTACTGAATCCAGGTGTTTTAGCTGCCCGCATGACTTTTTGGAATATTTTCTTGGCGGTGGGCGGCCGATGTGACGGCGGTCGTAAATGCAACGCCGACACTGCTGGAGACATTGCTGCGCGTACTTCGTGAAGAAGGAATCGTGCTCTTTCTAAGGGCGCTGCGCATACCTAGACATAAATTAGACACGAAGGTAATTTTTTTTTTGTGTGTTGGTAGCCTAGCCTTGTGACCCTCGAACTGTCAAGTCATAAGTCTCGAGTTCAAACTCAAGGCATTTTCGGATTCATGTGCGTATTGTATAATTATCACTTACTTAAAAACGGTGAAGGAAAACATCGTGAGGAAACCGGCATGCCTGAGAGATATTTCTCGACGACATGTGAAGCCAAGTCAGAGGCCCATAGGCGGCATAAACTCTGACACCAGGTTAGTCACAAACCACACGAAAAGAAGAAGAAGATAAGTTTTAGATTTTTTTATGAACTAGGTTGGCAAACACCATGAGGATTACTGATGCGTTGCCAACCTTAGAGACAAAGTTCGAACATCTCATGTGACTGTAATTTCACCGGCACCCATATCCTTCAAACTGGGACAGAACAATGCTGCTTGACGGGAGAAATAAGCGTTGTGGTAGTACTTTCCCGGAAGAGCTCTTTTATAGGAAGTTTTACTACTGCTAAAAGTTAATGATGTAAGGAAGATAGAAATAAAATGACATACCTCTTTGTAACCACGTGATAACTGTTGTCTAGTCCTCATTAAAGTCCATTTACTTTGTTGAACAGCTTTCACAATTTGAGACATTGCTGGGGACAACTTTACTTCGCCTTTCTCCATTTCTAAATCAAATAATAATTTGTGGTAAGTAATTCATTCCACAATAGAGTTCACTGAGTCAGAGAGAGAGCTCTAAGAATAACGGTTAGTGCTAAGCATTCAACGAGCCCTCCACTCTACTTTGCGAGGCACGCCGAATGAGCTAAACTATAGTAGAAGTTAAGGCCAAGCCACATCTGATGGAAGATACGTCGCCGATCTTCCGCCGGTACACATAATTCCATATAAACATCTCACACCGTACACATTTGATTGAAGATGCGTTACTAAAATTCCTCGAGTAAATTACGCAACGGAAGATTGACGACGTATTTTCCGTCAGATGTGGCTTGGCCTATCAAGCCTAGCCATTGATTTAATCTTACCAGCCATAGCGGTTGCCAGAGCGTGTTCTTTCAAGCCAGCGTGATACAACAGCGCCGCTAACAACGCACGCCGCAGTTCTTCTAACGGATGTTCCGGTGGAAAGTGCGGCGCACAACCTTCGCGTCTTTCACACGCCCACCACAAGTGTAGCGCTAGTGGATCCTAGATGAACACAATGTTTGGTCAAAGTTTGTACCATATTACGATGACAATACAGTTATGTCTTTCCCTCGGGGTAAGCGTTAAGCCGGGTCTACTGCGACCATATTTTTGTTAGAAATTGCTCCTAACATGTTTTTGTGACAAAATTGGGGGGTGGCCTAACTGTTTACTGTGTTGTAATTAGTTCGAGTATTCAATAAACATGTTTTGTTATACTCCGCGCGCGACGGCTAGTCACCGCCTGCGGTATGTGAGCGGCGAGATGGGGGAGCGAAACAATAGACGTGCTCTTTCAGTTTGCTTTGTCTCGTCTAACGCGTGTACCTCCCTCCTGCCACTCCCATACATCAGGAGGTTGTGGCTTAGCTTGAAGGTAGGTGCGACGATCAGGATACGGGCAAATGACAAGACTGACAAATACGTTGGACACTTGTATATTGAGCAACACAGAGGAGATGATATTATTATGAACTAATTATAATTAACACAACGAAAAGTAAGGAATGATTATGTACACGTAATATTATAGCGGTGCGCGGGAGTGAAATTTAGCATGCATTCGCCGTCAGTGCAGGTTCCGGACTGGCGCGTGCGACCGAGCGCAAGCGGCTCGCTACCGCACAACGTTCCCCTCTGCGGGGGCGCGGAGGTATATACATGACGCGCTCGACCAGTGTGCATCCCTTCATACGCACAATATAGGTGCATCCTTTACTGGCTGTTGCCACAAGGTGACTAGGACTTGCGCGCAGACTATAGTTTGTTTCGTTAGATTTTTGTCGCAGCAGCTAGAGCCTAGGTGGCTTTTGTGCGACCCTCGGTCAGGCTTTGCGAAATTAAGTGAGGCCCCATGTGTATGGGGCCGTACTACTTACGTGTAGCTTTGGCTCTGCTAGTGCATGTAGTAATGCTTCAGCCCTTGCAGGCGATTGTGCGACGTTAACACGAGGCGGGGGCCGAGGAGGTCGTGATGTTCGTGTTGGAAGTGGCGCTTCACCGGCGGGACTGTTGCCGCCCGTTGATGATCCACTGCGGGCCTCCGCTTTCTCCTCATCGAATGGGTTTGTGAGTTGAGGGACCTGTAATAATACGGCCTGATAGTCGTCGTCCGAAGTATAATAGAGCAATCATGTACTGCCAGCTTATTACCTAAGACACCTAACCATTCCCTTCATTAATATGTTCTGTGTGATATGTTGTCAAGATCTGAGTTCTAGATAGAGCTGCATTATCCAGTTAACCCAGTTACAGGGCAATGCCGATATCCAAGGTTAGACCGTTTGTCAGACTTTCGGGCTTCTGGCTAACCGTATCTATTGTCATAGGTATTCGTATGACACCCGGGAAAAAATCTTTAACGTGTTCTCCGAGCCACGTTGACAGTATTTATAACATTTTATTATTTTAGAACGTGCAAACCTGTAGGCCTCCTCGCAAGAACACAGCGGCGGCATACGGCGCAGCGTCACGCTCGGCCTGTTGTACTGGCAGCGAGCGCGCCAGTCGTGATCCGCATTGCGTCAGTCCCACGGCTACGTTGAACGCACACGTTGATAGTATGTGGTAAGTGCTGAGGCTTGATGAACTTTCCTTTGTAGTAAATTTAACAATTATATTAGTTATAGAAACATATATAGAAGTGTCTGAGGTCGTTACCGGCCCGCATCTGACCTCTGACTTTTCGAATTTATGTGCGGTTCAGAATTTGATTACCACTTGCGTTAACGGTGAAGGGAAACATAGTGAGGAAACCTGCACACCTGAAAGGACTCCATAAAGTTCTCAATGGTGTGAGTCGTCCGTCAACCCACACCAGGCAAGCGCGGTGGACATGACGTTCATATAGCGCTATCGCAAGTCATTTGACAGAAGTGAGAAGTAGCAAAAGAGCGCAAATGTGAAGTAGCAAATTCACATTTGCGCTCTTTTTGATAACGAAATATATATTATTAAAACCTAGTGTTTATAATAGTTGTATTGATACGAACAACATTTCTAACATTTACCGTAGCATATTGGTGAAATTATTGTATCTCCTTCAGATCTTCGTACAATAAAGAGTACTTTATTCTACTCTTACCTGAAAAATCATGTTATACTCACATAGCACTTGAAGCTGTATATTTGATCAGCATACAGGCCCACACACTTCTCTGTGACCCTCGACAGATAGGCGGCATGTGGCTCGACACTCATTGCGGCCGTCGCATCGGACCCCCGAAGCTTGCGTATCATTTCCACGGTACTTGCACTCTCGCACTCAAAGTTATCGACGTCAAACACATGGCCAGCTACTACGACCCATGAGCCGCCTTCCTTTGTGTGGTTTTGCAGATCACATCTAGAATAAGGGTGGTTGATGTGAGCTACATTCTATATTTGAAGAGGAGTTGGGTAAGAAGCACATAAATTCTCAGCGTCAACTTCACAATTTCACGTTGCACCCTGCTACTAACCGGCAAGGCTCAAGGCAACCGCCAGTTTCCCTTTTTGGAGAACTCCCTTTCTCTTCAAATAAAGGTAAATTGGATCGCTATCCCGATATCTGTTGAACGTATCTGTCTGAGCTTCAACTGTCATCAGCACGATGCACCGTGGTTGGAGTTTAATACGACTAATCTTGGTACTTTCTCCTTTTTACTTACTTGCGAATAATACTACTCTTAAGCTGATGCTTCTTGGAGACTAATCCAGGCCAGCCTAGAAGATCAGCGTCTAACTTGGCTGCCGAGGGTAGAGACTTTGCAGCGTCGTCACAAGCGCGCGCTATCTTGACTAGAGAGTTTGCCGAGTCAGCCAGAGCACACGGAGAGCGAGCCGCGCATGCCCCTATCCATGCACCTAGCTCACTTACAACGCGACCTGACAGAAATGATTAAATATCAGTATATAATGGTCACGCTACGCAACGCATCGTGGACATCACTAGCTGGAGGGGTGAGGGGCGAGAGGCGCAGAGACCGACGCGGGCCGAGCGGGCGAGCGCTCGCCCACTTCGCCCACCGCGCCAGCCGCGTGAGCACATCCGACCGATCTCGCCAACCTACCTAACGTTCTTGTTCAATTGTTATAATTATAAACTTAACTGCATTACACATGTTTAATAATACAAAAAGTTGAGAGTTCCCAACATATAAGGTCCAAACAAAATACCTCGACAAACTTTTACACGGTGTTCAATACGTTTAACTAAACATATCTATCCACAAAACAAACGAGATCAGTGTTTTTTTTTTCTAACCAAAAAATAATAACTTTTTAAATTGTATAAACTTATGCATTTTTTATGCATCGACCGACGCAAGGGTGGGATTGAAAATGGCAGCGCCAATGTTGAAAATGGCATTATTTGCCTTTCGCTTACGCACGGTTTTTGTGAGAGAAAGGTAAATAGTAGACCCGTCATTTCTAAACCCATTCTTTAAGTAATCAGGTTGTACGTACACAGATACTTTAGCAACGACCTGTTCATCGGTTAATTCGTGGCCGATGTATGACACTGGGGTCACTCGAAAACCGATTTAAAATTAAACTGTTATTATATTATTATACTTACCAACAATATCGGCCGCCACAAGATCACACATGGCCACAAGTTGCGCATTATCCGCTCTATGCACTGCTCTCGCGAACGAACATAGAGTAGATTGGACGTGCTCTGCTAATAACTCAATGTATTGTGTGATGAGAGCGCGCACGCCGCCTCGCGTGCTGCGACCGCCACGAGACCACATGGCTTCGCAGAAGAGTAACCTGAGAAGAACATGTTGCGTATGAAGTAGTTATCGACACACCCGTATTACAAAAGATGAAGAAAACCCCAGTTTTTAAAATAACCCCGGTTAGAAAAGGTTTTAATTAGCTTCACTTCGTATATTTGTTTGTTTGTTTAAAATCTTGCGACAGATATTTCAACTACTTAACCGATTCTCCTGAAACTTCCCACACAAATTCAATTTGCATGACAATACAACATTATAATAATTTCAACCTTCTCTCTTCGAATCCTGATACTGCAGGGGTAATGCAAGCTAAAACCGTTTAACTTAAAAGTTATTTTAAGGGATTATGTTTTATAAAAATCCAGTAAAAAATTATAATGGACTAAACGCAGGCCAACTGACTCAACATAACATAACATCACGCCTATATTGCCCTAAGGGATGGGCAGAGGTGTATAGTAACACCCTCATTTCACCGTTATCTTTAAGTCCGATGTAATAGGGGGCACGCCTATTGCCATTAACCGGGCACTAACCCGATATCCGGGCTGCTACTGAGGAATTGCACACGGAAAAACCCAATAACACTTTGCCCGACCTGGGGATCGAACCCAGGACCGCACGATCAGGAGTCGGGCTTTCCAACACTAGATCAACGAGACAGTCAACTGACCCATCCACTTAACCACGATCAACAGGTACAGAGTGATATAATTACCTTTGGAATCGTATAAGTAAATCACAGCTGGGGCTGACGGTGTCGTGGCCTTTAGGGTCGTCCGTCTTACTTGTATCGCCGTGCATTATAGCGTTTATATGCATCTGTGTTTGGCACGATGTGTTACGAATCAGATGTTTTACCTGTTGAGATAAATGCATGTCGTTGTTAGATGATATGGAGCTGACTCTCATCAAAAGCGGCTGCGCGATGTTTTTTCTCTGTTTAGCGTTCAACTTTCCTATCACGTTATCTCATTCTATAATTCTGAACCTATGGATCTTGAATGCAATTGCCTTTTTTTTATATGGCCTATAGTGCCTTATAGTATCATTAAAAGCGTTCGAACATTTTTCTATGGAAGCTGGCATAGCCACTACCGCCATTTTAATTTTTTCTCAAAGTTGCGGCACAAAAGAAGTAGGTGGCGGCAGGTTGGCTATGCCACAAAGGTTCTATCCCATTTTTTATGAACAATCAATGAACACGATTTAATATTGTAACTTTAACTTATGTTTATCGCACTTACCAAATGCATTAAAGGTACAGAAGCTCCTTTATCCAATGATGTAGCGTTACTTATCTGATATTCTTCAGTACAACCTGCGAAAAAAAAAGAGGTATCGTCAAACGGCTCCCAATGAGGTCACAAAGGTTTTCTTTAAAACAGTAGACCGAAACAACACCAACTGATGTAAAAGGTATGGCAAACATACCTGTTACCGTATCAGTATCGTCTCCTGAAGTTGTAGGCGGTGGTCCACGTTGTCCTGTCACTATGTCAATTTGATCATAGTCCCTAGAAAATTTATCATCATATAATATGTAATCAATACATTTTTTTTCTGTACATTTAATGTATTTAAAACGGATACATACGCATCAAGCTGCAAGTGATTGTACGCGTCCGTAGAATGTGCTTGTAACGCATTACGTAACGCGTCACGCAACCCGCCGCCTCCGAGTAAAGACCAAACTAGTAGTTCTGTCATGAATCGTGCGCCTGCGCTAGCTGGCACTGATCCTGTAGACAAGATAAAATATGTTTTGAATGATTTATACTATCGCCAACAGTTCGTAATCATAACGAAGTTATGTAATGGCAGTACGACGATGTTATAATGCGCGTATGCAACAGTAACAAGCGCATTGCATGTAGCTATCGATTGTCGCTGTATTTACTAAACCAAATGAGCACCAAAAACGAGTCTCTTCCTTGGATTTGTCAAATTTTAAATACACCTTTGTTCACTAAGGCCCATAGCTCTCATTTGAGATCTCCCTTAGCTCATAAGTGTCGTTTATATATGAATTGGGATGAATTAAAAAAAAAAAGTTTGCAAATGTATGGAATTCTACTTTATGGTAAATGCGTAATAGTTGGAAGACCTCTGGAATGAGAGCTGTTTAATAATACGGGCCTTAGAGAGCGCCATGCTCTGGCGCACTCTAAGTTATAATATGAGCATTTGGGTCAACGATATTTTGATGTTACCTTGAGGGAGTAGTGTAATGAGATGGTGGGCTCGCACATGTGGCGTTGGCAATAACAATGGCCAAGCCGCAGCCAACGCTCGCCTGGCCGCCGTGGCCGCCCCCGCCCCCGCTCGTCCTTCTACTAACGCGACTAGTGCGGTATGTACGCCGTTGCACCAAGACCGTGTTTCGCCTTCGCTATCATCGGGTTCTGGGCCGCGTGAGCATTGCCACGCTTGTACCTTGAAAAGTGTGTATTGGAATTATAACATATTTAGCCATTTATGAGACATCACTAAAAAGTTGGTGAAAGTAATTTTGACGACACTCTAAGCCGAAAGTATTGAAGATTGATAAAGTCCCCATAGTGTACGCATGAGTTATTACTCAGAATTCCCATACCCCAGAGTTCCACGATCTTATTACGAAGTTATTAATAAAATGCACTTACCTGTAGTCTCAATAGATTCAGGCAGGATATAGCCATACATTCGACTTCTTTTATTGTTGCAGAGCTGCTTTGTTCTACTACTATCCTTAACAACCTCTCCAAAAGTCTGCAAAACGCGATAGATACGACAAAAGCAACGTTTTGTAATATGATTAAAATATGGTAACTAATCAAGATACTTGTTCTATTACTTACTTGAAAGTGCTTTCAGATAAATCAATAACGAAGGGCAAGGAAGAGGGCAGATCTCGCGGACTTTCTTCACTCCAAACTAAAATCTGTGCAGGTCCACTTGAAACACCTACGAAACAATTGATCAAGATGTTAGTGTCTCTGGAGATACATGATAATGTATACAAGAACACCTGCTTCCAGACAATGTCTTTGTGTGGCAACTATGAACCGAAACGTCACGTCGCGTGAGACACCTTCGGACCTGTGAAGATCATTTTCAGACTAATGGAACTATGGTAGACTGGAAGAGTCCGTTTTTAAAGCTTTTATTTAACTCACCGTGTTAGTTATTTACAGTTAGTGCGAGCACGCACTGCGGTGTGGTGACTTGCGGTGCGTTTTTTTCACGGCAACGAATAAAATAAATACAAGTATGCGGTGAATAATTCGCAGTGCGCGCTCTTCTATGACACTCCATACTTCACAGATTATACGTTAAAAGAACGCAAGGCAGTGCGCGCTAGTCCTTACTGCTATATAAGACTACTGGCTGTCATAAATTTACTTACCGTTAGCCTTAAAAGACGGGTTAAGTACTTGCAACAGCTGCGGCACAGGTCTTGTTATTTGTGCGCGCTCGTGGGTTCCCCAAGCGTACAAAGCGCCCTCTGCCGTCAGCGCGATGCCGTGTGTTGCGCCCAGAGAAAGATCCACTACTCTTATACCTTAAAAATGTTAAATTTATTATAAGTAACGTATAGTAGGTAGCTGTAAAAAAAAGAGGTGCACTAAAAAATTATGACGCAGTACCTACATCTATACTAATATTATAAAGAGGAAATATTTGTATTTTTGTATAAACGAATCAATATAATCGAATAAAATTAAAACTACCGGACCGATTTCAAAAATTTTTTTGCCGTTAGAAAGCTACATTATCACTGAGTATCATAGGCTATATTTATTACTGGAATAAAACGTCTTACGTGGGCGGAGCCGTGAGGACACAGCGATAATTAATAATTTACCTTGCAGTGCGTCCAATATTTTCGGAATTTTCATATTTTCAAGATTGCCATGACCAAGACGATAGCTTTCTCCTTTACCCCAAGTATATACTTGACCACTGCAAATAACATAATATTTGAAATATAGATACATTATCAAAGAGGTATTAAATCCCAGTTCAGGCACACGTTAAAAAATATTTTTAGTCCATGAAACGGACATTGTGGCACGAAGGCTGTACTTTCAGGTGGAAATATTGTCCTGAGAGCCAAAGTTGGACACGTTTCCAAAAATCATTTTCCTACACAATTCAGCTGTGTGTTAAAGTACACTAGAACAATAAGGCCACATCTAGATGACACTTTATAAAAAAAATATTTACGCGTCAGTAAGAGCAGCGTGCCAATGCTCGCCAGTGTAGACGCGCGTGATCCGCAACACGGAGAGTGACGTCAGAGTTCTAGGGACGCCAGCCTCGGTGTCACCAAACACTTGCACCGCGCCTTCCCATGTGCAACACAGAGTATGGGCTTCGCCCCAACCTGTACAACGTTAGAAATGGAATTTGGAAATTGTGAACATGTTTTAACCTTCGTGCAATATGTAAAATCAAGTACCTGTATTCAAAGGTATTCTTACCTAATGCGACATCGATAACTCGCTCAATATTATGCGCGTTGAAAGAGACGGGTTGTGGCGTGAGACAGTTCTCGATAGTGCCGTGACCGAGGCGACCCTGTGCGCCTCGCCCCCATGTGTACAGAGCGCCTCGAGATGTTATTACCGCACTGAGAAACAAGGTACATGATCATGATACAAGATTAAGCAAACCATGAGGTTGGGGTGCATTGAAAGAGCCTCCACGAGGGACAGTACTTAAGTTCATCCGGCGTACCCTGGGCAGTCAGCCCCGCTACTAACCTTGCTGACTGGCTAATCTTTTCAGCACGGTAGAAGCTAGTGTCATATAGCTCGTGCCGACATGGGAGAAGAAGAAGGGTGTGGAGACTCAATGTGCACTTTATCAAAGCCAAATCGCACCCTTCACGACACTAGGTTAACTCCGGCTCCACACATTGGTCCTAAACCGGCCTAACATTGGCTCGAACGACGGAGCAGTTGTTACGAACTCTGTTTCATCGATTCACACTTTGGGTCCAACTGTTCAGCCCAATAGTTAGAACCAGTGTCTGAAACATCGGTTAAAAGTTACATGAAACATGACGCACCTGCACGCAGCTCCCGCGGATACTCTCACGACCTCATGATGAGCTAGATGGTGTAGATGCGCGGGCGCATCTCTGGGCGCTGTGTCACCGTGACCAAGCCGTCCGTCGTCACCCGCTCCCCATGACCACGCGCCACCACATGATGAGCAACATAGGAAGTGCCGACCGGCAGGGTGGCAGGATACTTGGGTTATTGTTTTGCTTTCAAGACCTGCGATAGGAAAAGTACAATTGATGCTACTTCCTCATGCCAAAGAAAAATGTGAACATCTCATGAGAATGAAGAAACTAAAAAGAATAATGATAACTTTTAAGCTCTAATTAAATGGGATGAAATGAATAGTTTTTGGTTTGAAAGGGTTCTTTCATTTTTAAGTCCAAACTAACTGTAGCAAATTGCGTCAAAAAATAACATTAATTTAAGTAGCAATTACGGAACAATTTAATTGCCTGTTGCCATAATGTTGAACCATTACAACATAGTTTAGTTTAGATAGTATCTATAACTTTTGCATTTGCTTCAAGTTATTTGCAATTAAATTGCTTCGACTAAATGAGCCTTCATTCTAAATAAAGACAAGTAGATTTTTCAAATAATTTCTTCTTTTAATTCTACCTGGAACTAGTTGCGGCGTCATAGTATCATACGCCAAAGTGTAGACAGCGCCATCATGAGTCAATAATAACGCCAGCTTTTCAGCACAAGCTATTTGTTGAATCCTCAGGGTACCCAAATGAAGAGGTCCTGAACCAACTGATACGACTTCTTGAGCTGATTCTGTACACTAAAATGGACATTACAGTTGAGTAAATAGTTGGCAATGTTCGCACACTTCTCGCTTATAGTTAAGAAGCCGGTGAACAAAACGGTCTAATTACACAAGATTAAATTTTACAGGAGAAGCAACTAACCGAAAGGTATACTATTGTACAGTTTTGATCGAAATCACGAATTCTACCTCACCTGGGCACAGATTACTTAATAGTTACTACATAACAGACAAATCACTCCGTACAAAATCTTGTAAACCTACCGCGATAAAGCCTACTCCGTCTTGTTAGGAATGGTTGCATGCTAAAATGTACCTAAATGCTCGAGCATAGAGTTATTATCGCTTCGCAGTCAACAGCAACGGCAGTGACGCTAGGGACAGATTACTTAATAGTTACTACTATTTGGATCGCAGGAGGTCTGACGCCATCTGTCCGCTCGGTAGGCTTTTTTTAAGTACATAAAGTGCAGTAGGCCTGACCTGGGCCCAAGAAGAGATGAGTTAAAAAAAAAAATTTGGACCTAAATTATAATAAGATCGTTTTGTTTCCCGGCTTCTGAATTAATTGCTTCATACTTACAGTGACAAAACCTTTTAAAGGCGGTAATAAAGGCGCTCCAAGTCTATCTAGATGACATAGTAACGCGATACCAGCTTTTCTTACGCCCATTAATCCATCTCCACTTGGAATGTTCAAGTCCCTAAAGAAATAATCAAAATACAGAGTATGAGGGACGTTTAGAAAGAAAATAAAAACCACGCAACTAGTGTTGCCTTTTATCCCTGCCGTAAAGAGATTCTTTAAACATTATAAACCAATAAAATATATACACATATTATACGCCATAATGCACAAAAAAACTAATTCAATCTTATCAAGAGCGCAGTCTAGTTCTAATGGCATCCTAAGTATGTTAATGGATAAGTATGACACACCTTGGTTGTCTCACGCTAGGGCGGTGCTGGTCAGAAGATCTAAGAACTAGCGTCTTTCCTGTTCTGTTTTTGTTTGTTGTTTTTGTTACTAACATAACTTTAAGAACATTGTTACTGACAGTTGGGCCTACTTGCCATTAATAAACAAATATTTAAATAACATAAACATAATATCACGCCTGTATTTCCCCGAAGGGTTGGGCAGAGGTTTATAGTAACACCCTCATTTCGCCGTTATGTTTAAGTCCCATGTAATAGGGGGGCGAGCCTATTGCCATCAACCGGGCACAACTCCAAACTCTGGGCATGGTACTGAGGAATTCCACACGGAAAAACCAAATAACGCTTTGCCCGAGCTGGGGATGGAACCCAGGATCTCACGATCAGCAGTCGCTCTTGCCACCACTAGACCAACGAGGCTGTTATTTTAGTTTTAGTTATTTAATTAATTAAAAACTATACTCATACTTTTAATCCCCAAAGGGGTAAGCAGAGGTGTTCTCCTATTACAGAGTTTGTACACCCACGTTTCGCCTCTTGTATTAAGTCCCAATAGGTGGCATAGTCTATTGCCATTTTTCAAGCACAATTAAGGTGTCAGGTTCCTCGCCTCTTACAACTACGACTCGTTCAGTAGGTGACGGAGGCATAATTTTATTCTTAATTTAGTACTCAAAGTGCACTTACTTCAGGAAAATTTCTGTAAGATTGATCTCAGTCGTTGGCTCGCTGTTGAGAATAGGATTTGGCGCTGTAACTTTCGCCATTCGTCTTAGGAACGGTCCTAATGGCGCAGTGCATTCTTCTAGAATTATCCTGCAGTAAAAGAAAACATATGCGACTTCACAAAGTGAATATTGTGGAGTCCACTGCTACACGGGATACCGGTCGTGGCGGAGGACCGGTCTAAGCCTCCGCCATCTGAATATGTCGTCTTTACGTCGTCATGTATGGGTTTAATATATAATATAATATTGTTATTGCACTGCACGATGAAGCAGCGTGTCAGTTTTATGTAGCATTATGCAACTATAGGTCAGTTTAGTTCAGGTTCAAACTTCAGTCCAAATAATTTACGTATGGCTGCTACATGTAACATCTATATAAAACAAATAGTCTTGTGGTATATTAGGTAGCAAGTGGAAGAGTTATGGCCATTTTCAATAATCAATCTGGTGGCGGTTTCCCCTACCAGAGATAGAAATTTGACGTACACTTCATAGAAGTACATAATATTAAATGGTAATGTAAATCTCAAAACAGCTGTTAGTAGACTTACCTATTATCCGGTTGTCGCTTCTGCCTTGGAGGTAAAGTGACTAGCACATCGGCAGCCTTCAGTAGTGCGGGTAGTTCCGCTCTCCTTGCGCACAACTCTACCCAAACACATAGAGACGTTCGCCAGTCACCCAGCGGGACATTGCAGCCTACTTCTCTATTGACGACAAAATATTAATTTAAATGTTATATTTGTTTCAAGTTATGCAATTTTTGCAAATCGTAAAATTATACCATTTGAGATTTCGACAGTCCTAACCAAAAACTTTTACGCAATCTCTTTAATAAAGTTCATTATTCTAATGATTACACATCAAATGAAAGAAAATGTTTATATTCAAATCACTTTACAAATACATACCCAATCACAACCTGATGTAGGAACTTAGCGGCACTGTCGACGACTTCAGCCCATATTTTCTGCGAGCGCGGCGCAGGAGTTGCACCTGTGCCGGCAAACAGACCCGCATCAGGCAACGCACGCACTGCGTCAAGTGCGTCGCGGAGTAACGCTGAACATACGTCCGCGTCTTCACCGCATCGCCACGCGCGACGAACGAGGGACAGCGCCAAACGGAGAGCAGCGCGGGCGCCGACGCGAGCCAACCCAATAGCACTGGAAATAAAAAAATGTTTTATATTAGCCAGTACCGGGTTAATGAAGAAGTAGTTAAGAACTTCACTTAGCCAAATACACTCTAACATGGTAAAATAAATGTGATAAATTCCTCTATGGTAGCATTCTACTACTCTTGCTCAAAAGTAAATGTTCTATGTAAATAATGAAGATACTCCTATCCAGGTGTGGTCGCAGCCAAAGATTTTGGGGAGGTCATATTAACAGTAAAATAATTTGAGTACATTAGAAATTATTTCACATTTTTTTTTATAAATTATGTATTTTTAGGAGGTTTGACAATTAGACATGTACTATTTGGGGGGGGGGGGGGGAGTCATGGCCCCTACGACCGCCACTGCTCTCGGACCGCCACTGCTCTCATCCTGTCCTCATTATTTACATTCCTCAAATAAAAATAAACTGGGCCTACCTTGTGAATATAAAAGGTGTTTACAGTTAATACCCTGATTGGTGAAAACAAATGAATAAAACATGAAGTTTATTTCATTAACTATCTCATTAATAAATACATAAACATTTTCAATAGTTAAAGTGTAATAATGCATACTGCATAAATATTAATATATAAATATTCATGCTATTGACAAAAACATACAGTCAAATTGAGAACCTCCTCCTATTTTTGGAAGTTGGTTAAAAAGAACCATACTGTAGAAAAGGTAATTTCTTATAAACTGTTTAGTTTGGGAATCATTTTGCAACAATCTATTAGCAAATACCTAATTAAATCAAAGAGAATCATACTGTCCCCATACTACCTAATGGATAGAAGTAAGAGTGGAAGTAAGTCTCCACTTGAACCCCTCTACTCTTTCCATCTATCCATTTTTTACCTTTTATTATTAACCTTTTGAATGCCACGCTATACACATATGAGCATTTCCCTCCACACTACGCTACAAATTAATCTTACTTTTTTGACGACTATTGATGTTGTTGGTGGCGCAAGCACATTTTAGTTTGACGTTTATAACCATTGATGGCATTCAAAAGGTTAACAATGCAAGGTTTTTTCATATTAATACATCATTACCTTTCAGAGTCATCAGTGTGCTCTTCACTCTCTTCCTGGCTCTCGGTACTCCCATCACCTGGTTTGTTCAAAGTGCTGACCACATTGCTCAATGCTCTGTTGCTGACGGCATGCGGCGGCTTCTTATCTAGTCTCACTCTCTTGACTTCTTTGTTCTGACTTTGATCTCTTAAACCAGAATAATTTCAATTAGAACCTTATCGTCACCGGAAAGCCAATACTATGTACTTAAGCAACATTTTTGGCCAAAATGAGTTATATGTATCGTTGGATTGGATTTCTTAAACCTAATCCAACGATATATTTATAACTCATTTTGGCCAAAAATGGCGCTTAAGTAGTATTGGCTTTCCGGTGACATTATGTTGTTGTCTCAAGTCACATAATGCCTAATTTCAGTGTGACAATTTTACTAATATGTAGGAAAGTTTTACATTATAAGTGGTGGTAGTAGTTTGAATAAAATAACTATACCTGATAACAGCTACAAGATGTCTGTTGCACAACACAATGAGGCGACGGATTTGAGATATAAATGGACAGCTGATGGCCGTGTTGATCGCTCTCACTCGCTGTTCCCAGATCAGGGACTCCATCAGACTTTGCAGACATTCTGCACCTGGATGAAGAGGTTTATTAACAACATCATACAAAGAAGTTAAGAAAGCAAGTGTAGTATGTGTAATTTTTTTTTATTTCAAGTGTATTTAACAAAGCCTGCAATACACATTAGTGTGCATAAAGAAAAAATTACCTGGGTCCTGTTTCCACTTGAGGTCATCAATAATCTGATGTGATGGTGGTGGTGCAACCTGCTTTGATTGTATAGAGATTCTCAGCTCCTCCTCCGTTGACAGAGCACTACAGGGTGGGCAGGCGCACCCGGAGTGTGGGCCACAGAGCCCATCACAACAGGTGCATGTCAATATCTATGTGGGGCACAAAAATAAATGTTTGTTTTGTTGGGTTCTTTTTTGTCTGTTAAGTTAGTCACATATTTACAGCCATTATTAAAACTTAATATGTATCTGCACTAACATTAATAGATCCAAGAGAATAGAAACTTACCCTCAGACCACAGTAATATTTTCCACTATCACCAAGTTTAGCAGTTATACCAGCACCATTTACGAGCCCATTTCCGGCATCGAAATATATTTCCCTATCTTGCAAGAGGCTGTTGAACAGAGTGCACAAAGCATCCGGGTTATGTAGTGCTTCCTGTAAATCAGGATTTAACCATTTTGCATCCAAATGCTGCTGTGGACGAAATATGAAATCGTCCTGATCGTCAGGGACAGACATTTTTGCAACCGGTGCCTTGAACTCATTCATACACCCATTTTAAGTTAAAGCAAAAACTGTTTTATGAAATCTAAACAATTTCAATGGATCGTTCTTATTTCTTCATTCTAGAATATCGAGAAAATAATTAATTAAAATAATATGTACATCGAAACAATAATCGACAAATCAATCGGCTCGAAGAAAACTGTCAAAAAATTCGTTCCATTTTTCTTGAATCAGCTGTGTGATTTCATTTACAAATTATAAAATAAAATAGTGACGAAGAAAAATATTTTTACAGTTAACGATTATTTCACTATTGCCTATTACTAAGGTAAAGATAATTGATCTTTAAAATAAAATATACTTTTTTATTATTTTGTCCACGACAACTGCAGTAAAGCTGTCTACCTGTCTTTTGTTATGATAAATGGAACGTAGCGATCTTGGGCGTCTTTAGAGATTCGTTCCGAAAACGTCATGTAATTATGTGCCTGTTTAGAAATGCAAAAGATTATAAAAAATAATATACATCTTTTAAAAAGCTTTCGTTACTCATACCCTTTATTTAAAAAAAGTGATCATTATAATACGAAACGTGTTATGGTTTGTTTTACAAAAATAAAAGTTCTAACAGTAACATTTGTGAGGTATGAACAATAAAGTATTCGAATGTATCTGTTACATTGATTCATACAAAAATACAGATTAAAAAATATCATCGCCGTCGTTCGTTCGTGTGTCGTGTTATTATTGTGCATTTGTGATGTGAGATATCTACGCAATAATTTAGTTAATTAAAATTATATTTGCATATATATGCGTCCTGTGCTATTGTTCCAATGGATACAGATATTTTGATTGAAAACAAAGACTGCTTATATGGTAATTTCAGATTCAATTTCTCACACTAAGCTCCGGCTAATTTATAACAACAATGTGCTTGCTAATTTTCTTTGAATCATGTTATTGACCCCTCAAACGTATTTTGTGTACGCACGTGTCCTTGATTACGCTTTCGGTTTTATTTTAATGCGCGTAATTAGTTTGTTACAAACAAAGATTTCTTAACATTTTCTTTCTGCCTTGTGTTTTTATCGCGTAGTCAAGTCGAGCAATGCAAGTCTATCGTGTTTTATCACTATCGATAAGAACTGTCAATTAATTGAATGTTTTATAGAAAATAAATTCTATGTTCTCTTAGGTGAGGATTTTCTTGATCAGTTATTGTCGAACGACTACAAATGGTCGTCACTATTGGATGCGACGGATGCATCACCGAGCGAGATCCTGGCTGATGCAGCCCCTATCTTGGTGCCGCCTATATCACCAATACTGAGCATCAAGTCATCAACAAGCAGCAGTAATTCTGATTCTGGCAGCGAAGATGATTCTAAAAAGTAAGTTGTCTTATTATGAAAACTTTCAGACACTTTCACTTATAAAACTTTGGACTTTACATAATTTTTGGAGTAAAGGCACTACTTTCACTTTTAAGTGGTTTTAATTAGCAGGAAAGCTTGAAAACATGTTATTATATAATATTACATACCCCTTTTGCTTCATCCACATTCATACATCTTGTCATACACGCACGCCGGTTGAGAGTACTACGCACCTGACCTTTATTATTATTATTTATTTATTTCAGGCATCAAGGCCCATATAAACACATACAATACAATATTAAAATAACTTATAAATATTATAAATACATACACCATTATAATTATTATTACTAACATACACGAAGTGTCTGCGCCGTGTTACGCTGACTGGTGTCATGTAGCTGGCCACGAAACCGGCGAAACACAACACCCTCGGGCCAGAACTCTTCCTTGAGGAACTTGTCGAGGTGACGTGTCGGGACACGCACCACGAACGACTTGAAGTTCGTGTTGAGACGCGACTCCAACTTCACTACCCTCAAAGTCCAGTTAGTCTTCACACGCACGTATTCCATGATCTCCTCAACCTTCGTGGAAGAACCTTTATGAAGAACATCACCAATAACATCGATGTATGTCCTTCTAGGACGTCCTCTACCAGAACGCCGGTTCCCATTAACATCCGCCTTATAAATTTCTTTTGTTAATCGCCGTTCACTCATTCTCTCAACATGGCCAAACCACCTAAGCATACTCCTTTCAATTTTTGTCACTACATCATCTTTTAAACCGCAACTTTGTCTAATCTCTTCATTTCTCAATCTATCATTCAAAGTTACACCGCACATACTTCGCAAGGAACGCATTTCCACGGCATTTATTCTACTTTCATGCCTCTTCTGCCACGACCAACATTCACTTCCATACATAAGCAGTATGTAAGAGTCGTAGCATGTGGCGTTTTATAGTTTCTGCCCACCCCCATGGGAAAAAGGCGTGAGTTTATGTATGTATGTATATAATATTAAACCAACCGTCTGTTATGGAGCACCTCGAGAGATGCCCAGCAGTGAGCTACGATATATCAAGTTGATTGCTTATACTTAAATAAGTAATTCCTTTGTACACAGCAGTTCCAGTAGCATTTCTGCAAGACAATCATCTCAGTCACCTTTTGATTGGACATCAAATTTTAGTGAAGAACCTACTAGTAACCTGAATCTTGAAGATATTGAACTGTTTTTGCAAAAAACTGGTATGTTGCTATACTATCCTTGTATTTACATCCTCATTAGATTCTCTTTTGCAATTATCTTTTAAAAATAGTGAGGATTAATCATGATTCCTTTTGTAATGTCAACATTACATTTAAAATCAAATTGAATTTACAGTTCATTAATATCATTAAATAGTTCATCATTAATAAAAAATGCAGTCATTTGAGTTTCCATAAAGAATTGCCATTGTAGTGAGTTTCCAACTTATAAGCACACAAATATAATTGTTATTTTCATGTTTTTACACAGCTCCTAACCCTGCTAACCCACCTATACACAATGCACGAATATCTCCTGAAAGAAATGGACCAGTTATGGCTATTGAAAATGGTGTTATTAAGGTACTGGACACGTTGTTTTGATCACTTTAAAAAAGCGGATATCGTTCAAAATAGAAATTGCAATTTTTTCATATAGAATAATAATTTACCTTTTATTTGTAACAACCGACCCACCCCGGCTTCGCAGGGGTTGCAATGTAGATACTGTGAGGCAAATAAACCTTTCTCTTGAATCACTCTATCTATCGCTGAAAACTGCATTAAAATCCATTGCAGACAGTGGGATCAACTTTGTTTTGTACTATGTAAAGATACTTTAATTATAATTTACATTTAATTTTCTGTTTTGCAGGGCATTAAAATGGAGTTTGAAGACTGTGATAGTGAGTTAAGCAACACTTTTACGAAGATACACAAAGGTAAATGTTTACAAAATTACCCACATAAAGGCTTGTTTTTGCGAGGATAGTTTCTTCAACCGAGACTTGTACTGACATCCCCTGGTTTCTAATGGCTGATCAATTTAATCTGATTGCCAGATCTCATGTCAATCAATGTGATTTGTTGACGAAAATACTATCAACCAATCACACTATTTGACAGCAGATTGGTTAATTTTTGCATTGATCTGCCTTTCAGAAAATGGGTTTTAGGGCCAAGCCACATCTGACGGAAGGTACGTCACCTATCTTCCGTTACGTAATTTACTCGAGGAATTTTAGTATCGCATCTTCAGTCAAATCTGTCTGGTATGAGATGTTTATAATTATGGAATTATGTGTACCGGCCTAAGATCGACGACATAATATCTTCCTTCAGATGTGGCTTGGCCCTTAATAATAATTGATAGTATATAGTAGGGAAAAGTTCAAAGAAGTCCACTACAACAAGTCTTTATTTTCTTTATTGCGGATTTCATATAATTATGATAAAAACTGTTACATAGTGTTTTTTTTGTTATAGAAAATACACATGTAAAACATAACTGTTATAAAATTATGTAATATATGTTATTATATAGTTCACAATACATGAGAATGTCAATGCATGTGAATATAAAAAAAAACAATACATGTAAATTGTTCATTAAATGTTAACACGCGAGTTGACCTTGTACTTTTATTACACTTGGATAATATTTTTATTTCTGTGCATTAAATTGCTTTTACTAAGTTACTGTATGCCTACAAGTGTTTTATCAAGCTAACAATTTTCATGCCCATTCTTATTAATTTTTAACATAACTACATACATATTTTTTTCCTTTAATTTTAATATTACCCATTTGATAATATATATGGTTGATATTAAAAATAACATAGTATATGTATAATTATTTCATCAACCTTTTAAATACAATTACTGTAACCATTAATAGCGATCATCATCACTTGTAAACTATATCAGATTTGAATAGGTTCTTACGCATTCTTTCTTTCCATCTTTCTTTTTAAGAACGCCCAGACCCGGAACAACTATCTGTAGGCCATACAAATATTTGTTCCATGCGGGAATCGAACCCACAACCCGTAGCGCAGAAGCCAATTGCTCAGCCACTGAGCCAAACGTGTCATTCAATACTCTTATAACCATTTAAACAATTTGTTCAGCAGTTCTTCCCTAATTATTCTTTCAGGAAATGGTTACCAACAAAATGCCTATTTTAAAGTGGTAAATGAAAACACGAACTCTGCGCCAAATGACAAGCAAATAGTAGTGAATGGACAGATTCAGTTGATAGTGGAACAAAAGATGGTGCCCAGTATACTTAACAGGATTTCCAATGTAGTTACGAAAACGCCCAGCATCGTCATTCCGGCAGAGAGTACAAAGGGCGGGAAGATTGCCATATCGCCGCTGACGCAAACTAAATTCAATGGTGCCAAGGATGTTCAAGTTCAGGTTGGTATTAATTAGTGATGCTGTTATATAATTTTATTGCAGAAATCGCTTTTACCTCATTTTATTAATTTTCTAATACGCAACTGCAGACAAATGTGTGAGTGTTATTAATTAGATGAAGGCCCTGTGAAATAAGTAACAATGCAGGTAGAGCATAACAAAATGACGTATGTTTCAGAAACTGTTTGTCAGCCCAATACCAACTTTTAAGTACCTAATATTAAAACACGTCACATTAAGCCTTCTGCCTCTTGCGCATACATTTTGTACTAGAGCGCACAGGCTGCTGGATCCGGCAAATTCTGTCAGTGTGTCGGGTCTAGTACAAAATGTATGCGTAAGAGTCTTTCAAAAATTTTCTTATAATGTGCGGCCGGGCTGAATTATCTCTAGTGCGGCCACAAACCAGGGCTGCATACAACAAGCTTACAGTAAATGTTTTATGAATCAATTAATGCGTCCATACATTCACTTATTGAGTTATAATACAATTGCTGTTATAAACTGGTGTGCGGCCTTCTTTACTACTAAAATGTATGAAACTTAACATAACTCATACCATGTACATATATTAATGATAATAACTAAAATGTAATTGTACATTTTAAGGTTACCTCGCCTAGAAGCAATGTAGTGATTAATCCTAAGCCGGTTGCACCCACCAATGGTGCAACTCCACAAATAGTACAAAACCATGTGATACCTCCCAATTCAATAGAAAATGAAAGTCCAAAGAGTCCAACTATAGACCTCTCAAACTTCAGTGAAGCTGAAATCAGAGCTATCAAGAAGCAGCAGAGGATGATTAAAAATCGGTAAGGATATCAAATGTAACTAATAATGATATTATTATATATTAGGGAACCATGGAAACCTATACCACACACTATCCCATTTAGAAAAAATTGCATTGAATGCCTTGCTTAGTGGTCGCAAGGGCGACTGCTGAGTATAGGGTCCTGGGTTCGATCCTCAGGTCGGACAAAGTTTTACTGGGTTTTTCCGTGTGGAATTCCTCAGTGGCAGCCCTGAGTTCGGATTTGTGCCCAGTTGATGGCAATAGGCTCGCCCCCTACTACATGGGAATTAAACGTAACGGAGAAATGAGTGTGCATATACTAATAATACTATACACCTCTGCGCAACCCTTTGGGGAATACAGGCGTGATGGTATGTATGTATGCATTTTACTTTACAAAGGAGGCGCATAGGCGACAGTCAGGAATTGTATAAAAATATTATTTTAACTATATTTAATTTATTTCTATGCTTGACCTTTGTCGGATCATAGTTTTCCTTTTGAAACTGGTTTCATTACACTATTACAAAACTAAAATAACAATAACAAATGAATGACCGTCGTGATCTTTATATAGCTGTTGCTTTTTACTGGGACGCATCGTTTGACTTTTACGACATTGGCTTAAGGTTCAAATTGAAATGATTCAGGTGTCTTAGAGAAATGCAAGAACCATACAGTGTTGACAATGGACTTAATTTGCTTGTGAAAATTTTCTAACAAAAGAATGTGTTATTGTTGCACAGCTGCAGTGAGCAAAGTTAAATATTTAACTATTGCTTTATTTTTATAGGGAATCGGCATGCCAATCCCGACAGAAAAAGAAAGAATATGTGTCTGCTTTAGAGCAGCAGCTGTTTGAGGCACAACAGGAGATCGCCAGGTTACGACTAGAAAATAAACTTTTAAGGGATCACCTTGAAACTGGCGGGAGAAGTCGAAAGGTAAATTTTAGTTGTAACTAGATTAGACGAGACATTTGGTACAGGCCTACAAATAGTTGTTCCGGGTCTGGGCGTTTGTGTATGTGAAGATTTGTGTCTTTTTGACACTTAAGATACAGGAGAAATCCTGGTGTGGGGCAACGTATTTTAAAAAAAATACTCGCGCACCGAGGGTTCCATACCGATAGAAGATTATTTTTTCGTTTTCAGTTTTTTTCTTTTTCATTTTTTTACTTAAACCTCCATCGACTCTATTTATTGCAGATTTTCCGCTTTGCAAACTTCAGAGATAAGGGGGGGAATGATATATTTTTAGACATTTTTCCTCATAAGTCAAAAAATATGCGGCATAAATGAAAATAAAAAAAATATTGTATAATGTGCAAATGAAGCCCTTTCATATGATACGCCCACTTGACTTATTAACCGCACTTTAAAATTTCAACCCCCCATTTCGGTCCCTGTAGCAATGAAAAAAAACAAAAAACGATTCTTTCACTTGCAATATACATAGATGGGTAAGCATTATTTAAAACTGTTCCAAATTTCAAGTCGGTAACATTAGTAGTTTCTGAAATAAGCAGCTGTGATAGACAGACAGACGAAGTCGCACCATAGGGGTTCCTTATTTACCATTTTGCTAAAAAAAACTTTCAACAAGTTTTTGTAAACCAGCAAATGTACTAGCAAGTTTTATTGAGCAATTTGACTTGTGCAACCGCTTTGTAACTGTGGACACACCCATCGCAAAAGTTTCTACTAGTTTTACAAACTAAGCGGGTAATGGCGTGCAATAACTTGTGCAGTAAAACTTGATGGTGTTACGACCGTTAACATTTTTAATATGATTATTTTTATCTATTTCCCCCGTCGTAAATAGCACGATAATCTAAATATAACAGGCCTTTTTCGAACGATTTTCCTGATAGGTACTGACCTATCAGAAAAATTGTTTGATCGATGTTTATAACGTTGAAATTATTGGCATGTGAAATGCCACCTTTGAGAATAATAAGACTAATAATATACTGTTCAAATATTTAAATAACTGGTGGATAGTAATCTGACCTTGTACGAGTTTGCATACCTATTGATTAATTACGTGTCGGTAAATACAGATGGTTTATATTTCCACAGATGCCGCGACTCGACGCATCACTTCTTATACCTAAGAAGAACATTGCTGTTATTTTTGCTATGGTCTTCATGGTTTCACTCAATTGGAATGTTTTAGGGTAAGTCAGGTCTTTTAGGGCAGTATTTGTGACTCCCTGACACTCTCTGTTTGTACATGTAGTACCATGAAAAAAATGTGAATAACATTTTTGAAAAGCATGCAGTGTGAATAACATTTTTGAAAAGCATGCACCGGAAAAATATGTGAATAACATTTTTGAAAAGCATGCAGTTAAGAGCGACAATTAAAAAAATCGCAATTTAATAAAAACTGAAAGGAATCAATAATGGTAGAATAAAGAAATAAATACATTTTGTGAAGTTCAGAAATCTCGGAGAAACCCGTAGACATACTAAAACAAAAACCTCCTTTTTTAATTCGATTAAAAATACTATGGTTTTCGAATAATCGCTTATCATTATAATTAACTGTTTATAAGGTCTATTTTCCTCACTGGATCATGTACTTTCATTTAATGACCTTATTGAAGTATTGTATAGTGATATTGCCTTCTGAAACTGTACTTAATAATGTGATAATGCTGTCGATTCTGTTGCGCACTTTGACAGGACTAAACTAAGGAAGGGTGTTTGTCTCTTTCTGTTTCAATAGAAAAAGAAAGTGACAGTTGCGTTTAGTCTAGTTTAGTACTGCCATAATGTGCAACAGAATCGACACCAATGTCAGTGTTTTACGATTTTTCGTTTGTCTCTTTGTTTGAATCTTACCTAATACTAATGATCTATCGGTATTTCATTGAAGGTGGAACGCAAAGCCTTTTGTCGGGCCCTCCACTCCACATAGAAACACGAGACATCTACTGTGGTCCGAGGAACCTGCTGTAGATATCACGAATGGTGTGTATATTTTATCTTTATATTCTGTTTGCTGTTTTTTTTATAAATAATAATATCGGTGTGGTAGCACTGTTTCAAAGAATTTAAATATAACGTCAGGAAGTTATAGCTAAGTGCACATATTAAGCAAACTTGTTTGAACACCTTTTCCATCATAAAAAAATGCTTTCAGCTGAATTTCAACCTTATTGCCTTGGCATAAGGCACTTATTGTATCTGGCGCCTGCTATCGAGGTTTTATTTCTAATGTGTCTGGGTACTTGTATTTGACTAATCAAAGTCGTTTCACAAAGGTCAAAGATGATGTCTGAGTGAATTTGAATACTGATGTTGTTTCTATGCAAAACTGGAAAATACGGTATCAAAGCCGATTTTGCTTAGAAACCAAGAATTCAATAACAGCTATCGATCACTTCGAGGTTTATTTAATAAACAATATCACGCCTGTATTCCCCGAAGGGTTGGGCAGAGGTGTATAATAACACCCTCATTTTGCCGTTATGTTTACGTCCCATGTAATAGGGGGCGAGCCTATTGCCATCAACCGGGCATAAATCCAAACTCCGGGCTGCTACTGAGGAATTCCACACGAAAAAATCCAATAACACTTTGCCGGCTTGGGGATCAGCAGTCGCGTTGCCACCACTAGAGCAAAGAGGCATATTAAACAAAGTATTATTAATAAATTCCGAAAATTTCAATTCACAGATGACATAAGTAACGGTACATACGTAACTGATTGTCAGAACATGACAATGAAAACGACAGATTTCGTGAATATAAATCAGACTGAAAGTATACGAATAGCTGGCGAACTGAACCGTTGGATCGGGGGCGGGAAGACATTAAACTGGACGTACGACGTGCCGAGGAAAAAACGACAAGCGTACCTGAGTGAAGAAAAGATTAACGGTAAACTTTTTATATCAAGTAGGTATTTCCAATACAGGGTGTAAACGAAATCATGTAATGAGGGTTTTCGATACTTTTTCTGCCACCAGACGGCGCTTCGTATGCGTCAGGTCCAAACTGCTGTCAGATAGCACAGATTCTTACCGAACGTGCGAACGTATAAGTTTTTAGTGAAATTCTACGTATTTGGAAGTGTTATTGATTTTATTATGGATCACGGCCAGAGAAAGGTTGCCGAACTGAAGATTGAGCTCAAAAAGAGAGGCGCAAAAGTCACCCTCCTGTTTTATTTGCACACATAGGCACTGCACAAAACTGTAGCATTTTAGAAAACAATATTCCTTTTGTAACGTTTTTAAGAATAATAAACCAAAAAAATGATGTACTGATGATGTACTGCTGACATAGAATAACCCTGCACGGGATACGTTTGGATTCAATAAACAAAAAATTACAAGAAGTAAAGATTTGTTCTTAACGTGAGGCATTTTGGCGCCCCTAGTTAAATCACCGCGCGGCGAGCGACAGCCGCGCAATTCGCTAAAAAGTATCCCGTGCAGGGTTAATCTATGTCAGCAGTAGATCACGAGGTTTGAAGGAATTACATGATTTCGTTTACACCCTGTATGTAGTCTAGTCTTAAGTTTAGGAAGAAAAAGTGTGCTTCATTATGTGTCGTTCTAATATTAAACATCCATTATTAGTAACTGATATTCAGTAGCCCGATAGTCTGACAACTAGTCTAAACTCAGGATATCGGCATTGCCATCTGGGTTGCGAAGGTCTAATGGCAGTCGCTACGTGTAAAATACTGGTATTCAGCCGCATCTGGTTAGACTGGAAGCTGACCTCAATATAGTTGGGACAAAGATAGGCAGCACATAGTAACTGATAAAACTAATAAAGGGAAATGTTTCAAACAAATATTTTAAACCCCAATGTATTTCTATTTTCAGGGGGATTGTTAGAAACCTATAGGTTATTCAATAAACTGAATATGGACAGTAATCTCATAGATTTTCCTAGCATAAAGACTAATGTAAAAACTGTCAAAGATAAGTCCCGGCTAAGGCGACTGCGGAGGAATAAAGAAATAGACTTCCCAGACAATGCAGTAATAGACTATGAAACTTTATACCGGAAGCCTATAAGGAAGGCTGTAAACGACTTCAATATGGATGACATGGGCGAATGGAATGCTTTGCTTCAAGCGTTACATAGGCGAGACGATACCTTCTATATAGTAGGTTTCGGGAAAGGAGAACATTTGTTGTTACCAGCCGTATCGCACAATGTTACCAGACCTCCGAAAATGGCGCTGATTTTACCAGCGAGAAGTGGTAATGGTAAGTTTAAAAGCAATTTATCTAACTTAGTCCAGTGTCGTAATAATATTTCAATAAAAAAATATTTGCTGTAGTTGTTGCAACTCATGAGTATATGTGTGTCTTATGAACACTACATAAGGTTCAAATTGAAATAAATCACGCGCGCTCATGCAACCACTAAAAAACTTAGTGCGAGTGCGCACTGCGGTGCGGTGACATGCGGTGGGATTTTTTCACCGTATTGAATAAAATAAATACAAGTAAATCAGTATGCGGTGAAGAATTCGCAGTGCGCGCTCTTTTATGACACTCCATACTTCACAGATTATAGTATATTGCGTTTTTTAAATATATTACGTTAAAAAAACGCAAGGCAGTGTGTGCTAGCCCTTATAGTTATTAGCGCATACATGAATGACGCAGTTGTCTTTATCACTGTATTCTAATCAGTAATGTCAATTTCAGATTCTCTTATGAATGATCACGTAACACTTATGCAAATCGATTGTTCAGTCATCAATACTACTCTAGTCAAGTTAAAATCTGATGCACTGCCCGAGAGTTTGAGAAAACAGTCTGCCAACAACGCTTCAACTGGACATGAAGATAAACGTGAAAACACAACTAGCTATTACAAAACAAATAAAGATAATATTGATACTAATCTATTGCAAAACTCTAGTAATAGTATATCAAATTATTCAAAAAAACAAAATGTGCCACAAAAAGAAGTAGACGTCGGCAAAGACGATTTGTTTGCTCACTACTTATTTTCCAAATACGAAAGTTCGAAAGAAAGCCAGGCAAAAAGGCCGCGTAGTAAAAGAAATAAAAATGTAGAAAAAGATATTCCTAATAACAGTTTAAACGCGACGTGATGTTATTATTTTAAGTTGTAATTAGACTACATGTACGGGATTAAATACATCCTACGTCCTGGCACATGACTGCAAATACTACAATGCCTCATCTTGACTTGTTCTATTCTATTTTATATCTATGGCAATTCTATTTGTTGGACGCGAATGATGTTAATCAAGTGCCCGGATGGTGATTAGGACTGTTATCGATCGGCCCGCGAATTTTTTTTTCCAATTTTCTATACTTATTTTACGTAAAATATAAAGATCTTTGCCTACTAAATATTGCATTGCATTTATGTGTTTGTTTACATTTTAAAACGATACGTTTTACTGTATTTTATTCAAACAAAAAAGAAAAAAATATTTACATCGTGATTAAAAAATACAGTTAAATGAGTTGTTTTAAAAGATAAACAAATACACACATAAATACAATGCAATATGTCAAGTTTGATAAGATATTTATATTCAACGTATTAAAAATTAATTCGCCAGTGGGATCAAAGATTTTTTAAATAATTTATATCGAATAGTTATAGAACATTGTTTTATACCTGGATCATCTATAATTATTTTCATTCTGTAATTGTTTGATTGAAAAGCACTTTTATTTTAGACGCTTCCACTGCCTTATTTGTTAATTTCCGAAGAATACTGTACTCCAATAAGAGTTAAATACTTATTCACTGACGTTTTCCATAATTCATAATATTTATAGATTAAGATTAATTATGTAACCGATCTCAATCTGTCAACCTTATGGGTGTGAAATTATTGTTTTGATAGTAATTAAAAGCTTAGAAAATAACGCATGGAACAGAAGTACTCGCACGCGAAGTGAAGCAAGTAAAACCAAGTAACCAATAAATGGCTGGCCAGTGTGGTCAAGTATTTGTTCCACTTTCAGCGAGCAGCTCACACAGTCATGCCGTATACACACATGAGAGAAACAATGTATCGTCGCTGCGCTTGCAAAATCCGCTATGTGAAAAGACCCAACTTTACAGGAGAAGCAAAAATCAGTTTTTTTTTTCAAACTGATAACAACATTTAAAAACGTAGTATGCAGAAAATTAGACTTTATGTCGAGACATCATAAAATATTATTTTTCTGCTTTTTTCTACGATAAAACAGGTGCTAGGATTTTTTTAAAGTGAATTTGGTCACACAGCGTATTTTTTTGGGTCGTAAATACCGCGATAATTTTCATTGTTGGTCTTCCTAGAACACTTAGCGGATTTTCCACACCATTTTAAAATAATAAACCCGCTATGTGTCTTATTGAAGCGCAATTCTAAGAGGCGCGCATCGAAATAAAAATACGTTAAGTGTTTCTTTGCACACATAGAGGATTATTGAAGCCGTTTTTGACCAAAATTACATAGCTGATTTTGCTATCTCCTTAACCAAATAAATTATTAGAAAACAGATTTCACAGGCCTACGTGGCTTGAGAAGTACTATAAAATAGTATCAAAAACCGAAATTTAAAAAAAACACAGCGGATTTTTTAGGCGCAGCGACGATATGTAACTGTCATTCTATGCGTTATTATTTTAATGTTAAAAGATTTTACCTATAAATATATGTTATAGTTTTATTGTAAATAGTCATAGAAAGGCATAGAATATAGTTTTTGACAAGCCTACTTAAATATAAGCCAAATGTAATATAACTGCGTTGGCTGTGTGTAATATTATAACAGATTGTACGCAATATTCCATTTACTGATCTATCTTTTGTCGAATAGTTGTATATGTATAATGTTGCAAAGCTAGTCTTATATTTTGGCTTCGATGTTGGTCACGTGGCCTTTGGCTGTTGGCATGGAGTAAACATACTTATTATTATTATATAAATACAAGCGACCCGCCCCGGCTCCGCACGGGTGCAATGTAGATACTAATGTGGGGCATATAAACCTTCCTCTTGAATCACTCTATCTATTGCTGAAAACTACTTTAAAATCCGTTCCGTAGTTTAAAAGATCTAAGCGTACAGACAGCGGGAGCGACTTTGTTTTATACTATGTAAAGATATTATTTGTGTATGTATCGGAGCCAAAACACGTTACAATTTCTATGCGCAAGCTTACGACTTGCACAAGCCTGCGTGACGTCGCACTCTAGCAACTAGATATTTGCGCAAATGCTTCCCACGCACGTAACTGCATACTTGTTTACAAGCTTAAACATGTGCAAAGAAATAGTAACGTGCAGTGTCATAGTGTTTTACTATGCTTTCGCGTCGAGTTGGCGCTGACAAGAAATTAGAAGTTCAAAGAAATACCTCGGTAAAAAGGGCGCAAACACTGCATTTGCGCCTTTCTGTCTAGTACCTAGGACTTAAAAAAGTTTCAAGGGTCAATGGCCATTTTGTGGAGTATCTTCGCATTTAATTAACAAATTCGTAATAAGTACTTATTTATGTTTTCATTAAATATTTAATGTGAGGACTTTATCCTCGCGGCTTCGGGGTCAAATGTAAATCGGCGCGTACACGTAGCACTGGCGGCATTAAACGCGAAAAAGAATCAGCACAGAAATAAATTAAAAAAAAAAAATAGGAAAAAGTAAATTGAGGTTTAATTTTGTGTTATTTCGGCTATCCACGAATAATTCCATTCCTCAATCTAATTATTTATTATTTAGTTTATTTTTCAATTCCTTTTATTTGAAAAATGGTTAAATACCGCTCAATTAAAAAGGTTTTCAATTTTAGTTTCCTCTTGTTATTCCTGCTCCTTTATACTGAGGGTCGTGGCCGTTCCGAAGGATCGACGAGATATTAGTTTAAATTTGTTAATTGTATTATTTAACGTATGTTAAGAGTTGTCATATTTATTAAATATCACAAAATAACTTATATTATTTTTATCACTTGTTGTTTTTAATACTTATCTAAATGTTTATTTCACGGGATTTAATTTATTCACATATTTTAAGTTTTCAATATATTATGCACATTTTTGTATAAAAATCTGACTGTAATGCGTATTGTTTTTTTTAATCCGTGAATCGAATATTCAAATTATAATAAATTATATACATTTTTATAAACTTTTTCCATTAATTTCACACAAATCTGAAAAGAAGGCCAATTGAAAAAGCCTGCTGCCACTGCGCCAAGTCCTTGTATATATAAATGATGCTTCAATTATAGTAAAATACAGAACTAGGCAGAACTATATTCACAGTTTTTATGAGAGTCTGCTAAGGGCTTACGACACAGGTGGCATAGTAGTATAAATATTAAGATTTGCATAGTGTGGATTTATCATCATTAACAGCCTTGTTCTGACCAGACTGACCTATTATAATAGTAGGTTCAATAGTCAGTTTCCAATGCACAGAGTACAGATGTTCCAACCACTACTGGATAAAAGCCCCTCCCCCTTTTGTGCCATGCTTCCTTGGTCTGCGTTAATTGCAGGTCTTCTTACCCGCGATGCTTTGCAGGTCTGCCAATAGCCAATAAGTACGTACTTCGCTTGTCATCTCTCGGCAACCATTCAGTTAGAACTCTGAACCATTGGCCATTATAACGTTTAAAACTGCTGTACTTTGTGTGGCTGTCACTGTGTCTTGCAGTGTCCAACTACGCAAAGCATGTAATACTGAAACTGCAGTCTACCGCCATTTTAGAGACGTTATATCTTTGATTAGGTTAGTTGTACTCGTTAAAAATAACGATACACAACAAGATTTAGTATAATTTCCGAACGTAACAATATTTTGTTTCGATTTTTTTTTTATTTGACAATGACATTGCTGACAGTTGTGCTGATAGTCAGCTGTTTGAAGTTACTCAAACTAACCTCAAATACAATTGAAATAAAATACAACAATACCAACTCAATATAATATTTAAAATATGAGTGAATAAAATATTGCTTACTGCTGAAATATTTGGCTATCAACAAATACTTGGTTATTGTATTATTTCGTCAGCGTCAGCAAAATGAACTGTTTACGGTTGCTCCGACTAGCTGAACGGCAACAATTTAAAGTGTTGCAGAACTTGCAGATAACTTCGGCTAGATATGTCTCAAATCATCCCATTCGGTTTATGGAGACCCAGCACATGTGGAGAGAAAAAGACGGGGTATCCAAACGATGGCAGTTGATATACAAAGCACCTATGGACAGAGCACTCAATTTCGCTTCCACATACTTGACGGTGTCCACGGGTTTAGTTGGGAGTAGTTTAATTTACTATTCTGCTGTTGTTTTTGATAAAGCCGAATTATATAGCCCTGTAGTAATTGGTGGTGATGTGGTGATTGCAAACAATCCTATTGAATGCTTTGTTTATCTTGGAGTATTTATTGCATTACATATTGCTGTAAAAATATTAATATCTAAATATGTTATCAGGCTGTACCAAGACGGTGACGAATATTTAGCGATTTTCAGAGGCCATCTTTTCAATTCAATAACGCAACATAAATTCAATTTGAAGGAGTTTAAAAAATTGAGTCCTACTTTTGTTGTGTCATGGGGTGATGCCAGGTTTGATCTGGGTAACAAACATGGAATAATATTGGAGAATTATTTTAAGACTCCTGAACATTTTAATTATTTGTTGAACAAAAAGGGCACCGATAAACCTGAAGATGATTGAACAATTTGTTATACCTAGTTTTGTGTAGTATTTTAGTAGTACATATTTCGTTTTTAATATAATAATTTACAAAAAAAATATAAATACATAGTTTTATTTAATAAATTCTTAAGCTCTCCAGATTAGAAAACCAAATCCAAATGCAATCCCTATGACAAAATAGGCAACTTAACAATTGGACAAGGATTATAAATAAAACATGAAAATATAATGATACCATAACTTTTAATATATCTACTAATTACACTAATCTACATCATAATAAAGTTAAAATCCTCCAGTGAATGCATTATTCCATTTATATCTTGAATCTTTCTTTAATGTCTCAGAGTTCATTTTCTTTTCATCATTTTCAAATTTCGCTAGTGCTTCAATTTGTTCCTGCTTTGGTTCCAATGTCTTGACAACCAAACATTGGCCATTTTCTTTGAGAACAGTGTAGTTGATATCATCTTTGGTTGGCTCTCCATATGGAAATACAATTGGTGTAATCTTTATTAAATGCTTTACTTTCCATAGCTTTGAGTTAATTTCAGGTATGTTTTTCACTACAGCTACACTATTTTCGCACTGAAAATAAATTTGAATGAAGAGTTAATTAGGGTGTTTGAAAACTGTGGGACTAATAAATTTTAAGAAAGTATATGAAATTAGAAACATGGATAATAATAATCATACAAAATACAACTTATTAATGATTTATTTGCCTTCTTCCGAATAGCTTCTTATGTAGGTATTTCTTAACACAATATTTCAATATTCTTTTTGGTAACGAATTCAAAGAAAAATATTTCACTTACTTCTTCTAAGATGTTAAGTTCTCGTAGAATATCTTTTAACCAGTACGGCTGGTGTTTAGATTTTTTGATTCGTTCTACTCTAAATAACTTAGATGGTGCGTATTCAGGATCCTTGTGATCCGGATTTCTGTAAAGATTTTATATGGATATTTACAAAATGGAATAGATAGTTAAATTCATGGGCATATACTTCTTTTGGGGTGTCCTCATACCTTGGGTAGTATACTATGCCACCCGGATATCGAATTCCACCTGGTGCTTTATAGCCTTTTGATCGAGCAGTCACCACTAAGGGGTTTAACACTTTTAGCAGCTGCTTATTCATTTTAATTTCTTTACGAATTATAAATTAGATCATAAAACATAACCTATCCAATAAGGAAAAATATTATTGACAGTTGACTGAAGTTTGTTAAATTGTTACCATTCTTAATAAATTTTCTCGCAGATCGCAGATGTGAGGATTTTTTAAACTTGGTAACAATTCGGTTACATTTTGTTTTATCTTATCGATTACAAAGAAACCTATAAGGTATGTCCACACCAATGCGCTTTCACGTTCATCTTGCGTCTTCGCCTGACGCATGCATGAAGCACCATAGCGCATGCAATAGCGTATGCGCTAAAACTAGTTCGACAACAGCGCATGCCTCTAGCGCAAGCTAATCCGTCACTGGTGGGTTCGCGTTCAACATTCCGAGCGTTTTATTCAAAGAGGACTATTTGTATATTGGTTTTACTAGGCAAAATGGCGGAAGATAAAGTTAAAACATTAGAATTTATAGAAGATTATCGAACAAAAAAGTATTGTGGGACCACAAGCACAAAGTATACACAAATAAAATAAAAAAAATCGACGCGTTTATTTCTCTGAGCCTAAAACATAATTATGATGTGAAAACGGTTCAAAACAAGATAAAGAGCTTGAGATCATACTTCTCAAAGGAACATCAAAAAGTTGTGACCAAAAGAAGTGAGTCCTTCCTTGCACTTAACACTAAATATGCCGCACAGATAGCTATAAGTTCACACGCGTCCATCTTGACGACTGACCGAGGCGTACAGGTGTAGACGATAAGCTGCATGCGTCTTATGGCAATCAATATTGCATACGCTTGACGCACGACGAATTAAAAGTTGAAGGCGCAAGATGAACATGAAAGCCCTCTTGAGTATTATGTTCTGTGATGAAGGCGCACTGGTGTTGACATACCTTTAAGTATTTATAGTGAGAAGATAAAATTCTTCCTAATTTTAAAAATATCTATAAAATACGCACAAGTATTATAATTATGCTCGTTATCTTTATGAAATAAACGTTTTATTTCTTCTAGTGAAACGGATGCGGTTATTTTTCGTGTCACTGTCAAAAAACTTCAAACAAATCGAGTCGAGTATTTTCAAAAGTTTGTTGTGTGCAGTTTACGTGGGATTTCTATTTAATTTTTTGTGTAATTTGATAAGATAATTTAATCTAATAAATATGATTATTGCGAATGCTTTTGTATAGTATTTATTCATGTTTCTTGAGTGATACGTGACAAATTAAGAAAAACGAAGCCCTTAATGAAGAAGGTTCGGTTTGAGAGTCCTGTTAAAAGTGTTAAAACTTTTAAATCAGTCAACATGAACGAGCACGAGTGCCATTCACCTCGTCCACTTATTGAGAGGCAAAACCATGCAGACATACCTGACATAGTATATAATCAACCAAAGGTTTTGCCTTATAGTAATGATCCTGTCCAATTGTTTGAGAACAGCAATAGTTCTCCTTATCCAACTATGAATAAAACGACTTTACCTGGCTATCAAAAGGGGCCTGACTGGTCGCCGTCTAACGACTTGGAACTAAGTATGCTAGATGGTTCATATCACGAGCCTCGAAGGCCTACATTTTGTAGGTCTATTCTCAAACCTACAGAAATTAATGATAATATTGTCAAAGTGGATGCAATAAAGAATGGTCATCAAAATAATCCCCAAATTTTGAGTTCTATTGAAAATAAAACAGTGAAACCTCCAAACATTCTTATCAAAGATAATGATTTTTTTCTAAAAAGGGATAACTTAGCCAAATTCCATTTGGATATGAATCCTATTCAAAAGCAATTAAACAGGATAAGTTTAGATAAAGAAAATGATCCATTCACAAAGAAATCAGAAATAATGCAAACGGCAGCATCAAATATGCATGAAAAAATAAAATTTCTTCCACCACAGCCTACTAATGCTACCAATAGTGACTGTAGGTGTCATCATTGTATTAAAAATATTACACCAAACGTACATTATATGAATAAGGAACAGACAGCCAAGCCACAGATGACCGAGTGTGGTCATAACTTTGTAGTTCAAAATGCTATCAGACATAGTCACTGTCCATGTGGACTACCTCCACAACCCAGCAGATGTTCCTGCTGTAACCATGCATCACCTGCTTTACAATACCAAGTTAACACAAGTGCTATAGATCAGGTAACTAGTCCAAAAATGAATGCAGTCGACAAAAAGACCTGGGCAATAGAAAAATATGAACAGAGCAAGAAGTCAGACTCCATGGAGGTTGAAAAACAGACAAATGTCTCCAAGGAGAAGAGAGAACCAACTGTGTCTGATCTGTTCAAAATTATAAAGTTGCAGAATGAACAATTACAAATGCTTCAAGAGAAAGTAGACAAGTTCATCTCAACTAGTCAACAAACACAAAGTGTACCAGTACAGAACTGCATGTCCGAACATGTTGCTATTGAGACTGTTGGCAATGAGCAGCACAAAATATCCATTGGTGTCATGACAAGCTTTGAATTGGTTAGAACTTCAACAGTAATCAATAAAGAAATTTTGAAAACAAATGATAATGCTCAAATACAATGTAACAGGTCCCAAATAAGTATTAAAGAGGTTCTATCTAAAGCACAACCTCCTAATTTAAACTTTTTGGATGGTATTGCACCTGTGGGTGATACAATGCGAGCAGAATTTGAAGCAGAGGGAAATAATTTTGAGAATACAGCAAATCAACATTTTGGTATGAATGAGGAGAAAGCATTGAATGAATTGAGCTTGTATAATGTTCAAGTTGATAACGCCACTACTCCACTCATGTCACCTGAACAGAGCTTGTATTTGGATGTTAGAGATTATAGCGAGTAAGTTGATTATAAATTATCTTCTTTACATAGTATAAAACAAAGTCGCTCCCACTGTCTGTCTGTCCCTATGTATGCTTAGATCTTTAAAACTACGCAACAGATTTTGATCAGTTTTTTTTAATAGATAGAGTGATTCAAGAGGAACATTTATATGCCCCACATTAGTATCTACATTGCACCCGTGCAAAGCCGGAGTGGGTCTCTAGTAATACATATAATTCTTCTGTACGTGTGTTTGTCACCTAACTCCTCCTAAACGGCTGGTCTGATTTGGATGAAATTTTGTGTGTATATTTCTATGGGTTCCTGGATGGTTTGAAAATTGGACCCGATAGGTGGTGCTGCTTTTCTAGGCAGGGCGATGTCTGCCGGGTCCGCTAGTATATGTATAAAAATTAAATAAAGTATATTTTTTATGTATATCACATCAATATCAGCAGTCAGCTTCGATTGATTCAATAATTAGACTTAACTACTGTTCCTTGGATGTTTTGCTGGACTTGTAACAGGGTATTGGATAAAAATTATTTGTAATAAACATTTTCAGTTCTGAAGCGGGAAGTGATGACCAATCCAATGTTGGCTGGACATATTATAACAAAGTTATGGTAATATGAAACAAATTATTTTCTTAACTTTACCAATTAAAATTACTGGAGTCTAATTTTGTATTATTTATAATTTGCAGACTCATGTTAATGGTATGTTGCAAGATTCAGACATGCCGTCCTCAGCCAGTGCCCTGTACAGAAATACAAGACAACAGATGCAGACTGTACAAATGCAGATTGACAAGACTAATGTCAGTGTTACTAAAAGGTAAATGGAGTCATTGATCTTCTTCTTTTCGTGTGGTTAGTGACTAAGGGAACGTACCCATACTACGTGACCCGTTCAGGGGGGAAGGGGGGTCTTCAAAATACCACGCTTAGTCACAGGGGCGGGGGAGGGGCTTAGGTTTTCGTCACGTGGTCAATATTCTCTAGGGAAATCTCGTGCTTTTTCGAGCTATATTCAAATAAAGCGCGCAGCGTTTAGCGCTTTTTAAACTCGCAGGTGGCAACATTGACGCACATTGAGCCAAATAATTTTCTTTTTGCAAGAAATATTATTTATAACCATATTTATGAATTACTACGTGAAATCTAGAGGAGGAGGAGGGGTATTGGCATATACTACAGGTGGTCACTAACCTAACCTAACCTGGTGTCAGAGTTTATGCCACCCATGGGCCTCTGACTTGGCTTCACATGCCGTCGAGAATATATTAAACTAAATATGTGACGATGCACAGCATCTGTGAGAGGGCGTTGTATACTTCCTCTTAGTTGACAGCCAATCATAGCTCATGTGACGTCATATCCTCGTCCAATCAGCGCTAAGTTCCGGTAGTTTCGTGGTCCCAGGAGCCCGGTCGCTAATGGCGCACGGGTTTACCTCATAGCGTTGTTATTTTCCAACTAAGTAACATCAAATATTTTGAATCATGTTTAATATTATTTGAATATAGTGCATACTGAATTCACTTATATAACGTAAAAAAGTAGTTATTAAATATGAGTGATAATCGAATTAATAGTGCAATTTTGGATAATAATTACGATTACGAACAAGAAGCGGAGGTAGGTAATGACTCGATGTCTACATCTGGCTGTAAGCGTCGGCCAGCACCTAGCAATTCGAGCTCATCGCATTCTGATTCTTCGGATTCTGAAGTAAAACGGCGAAAATGCGGTGAGTCATCAGACATTTCAAATCTTGTTAACCAAGTAACTGTGATAACTAACATTTTGTTGCAAAACGTTTGTGTACCCAGTTCGATTCCGAATAATAATGTATCGGCTTTACATAATGCCTTGCCGCCAAATGTGAATCCCGCGTCTGAACCAGTACCGGGACCTAGCTCCGCGATACCTTTAGACTTTTGTTTAAATCACCCAACGGCTGCCGCCAATAATATTACGAGTGAAGTTCCACGTTTGGATTTAAGTGTCGTTAATACGTCCCTTAAAGATCCTAAGGTGCCCTGTGCTAATCCCGAGCACGTGAAACGACTTGAAGTATTGCAAAAATTCGGCGATTGGACGTGAAAGGATGTGCGTTACGCGGATGCGTTGAAAAATTAACGACGAATTTAGACAATTTATTAAAGGAGAAGATTATGCGGCGAATTCACAGAGGTTAATAGCAGCCCTATGCAATGCCCTTATTTCACAACGCGAGTTACTTAATCAAAGCCTACAACAGTTCATTGGTTGGCAGTGGCCTAGCGTGCCTTGGCGGGGCCCCGTATAAAAATTTGTTTGGGGGCCCTTAGAAAGGGTAAAGATTTCTCACAAAAGAATAAAATTACAATGTAATGCACAATTAAATAAAACACGTCAATAAACACTGCTCTCCGTGTTTTATCATCGTATCGTAATGTACATCGATTATTGTGGGATTCTCCCGTTGAAGTAAATGACTTAAACGGGGAAATCCCGCAGCCCGCGATAACCGATATAGGGTGTTGCCAACTTTTGAACGCACGCTTTACGCGGGAAAAAAAGAAATTACTTTTTTTGACTTTTGTCATTTCTGAAAAAAGAAAAAATTGGGAAGTTTTTATTAATTTTTGCTTACGCACGTTGGGGGCCCCCGTGGCCCGGGGACCCCGTATAATTGATACGGCAGATACGGTGGTAGCTACGCCCCTGTTAGTTGGACAACTTCTCCTGATGCTGTACTCTCTTCCTCTAGTATTGTTGATAAGATATCTGAATCTTTTCTACCCTCATCTGAATATCAGAAAATTAGTGAGGAAATTATGCAGCTAGTTTGCGGAAAACGAGCCGAATATATGGTAATCGCCGGGAGCGTATCCTGGGCGAAATTGTTAATAAGAACCTTCGTAAGGGGTCTCCGTAAGATCCCTCCGAGTTCTAATTGCATATTCGATGAAAACCAACTGCGTGCTTATATCCAGAATACAGGTGGTATAGATAAATGGGTTCGTCCTTGGTTCGGTTTTGAAAAGGATCAAAATAGGGCTACCCCCAAAATATCAACCAAACCAAATAAAAAAAATTCTCGCGAGTTACTACCAAATAAAAGGCCCTTTCGTCAAAAGGATAACGATTCAAACTTCAAAAAGGCCGGACAGCCAAATAAGAGGCGATATGACAAATGACTCACAGCCGCACCAGTTCTACGGAGGCTGTCTCCGAGCGTATCGGAGGCAGTGGCAAGCGCTGCGGGCTCCGGAGGCTCTTCTCGGAATGATCACGGGAATGCGTCTGCCATTTACCTCCAAACCACCATTTATTCATCCATCAGTAAGAGTCTTGCGCCGTTTCAAGACTGCACAGTCGCCAGAGATGTCGAGCCAGGTAGAGGAATTACTAGATCAAGGCGTTCTGAGAAGCCGGTCGGAGTTTTTTCTCGACGATTTTCCTCACAAAAAAGAGTAATGGGTCCAAAAGACCCATATTCAACCTGAAGCGCCTGAATCATCACATTGTTCCGAAGCCTTTCAAGCTGATTTCTCACTTTCAGAGATACCCAACTTTTTACAGAAAGATGACTGGATGGTGAAACTGGACCTGTCATCAGCGTACTTCCACGTGAGCATCTTGAAAAATCATCATCGCTTTCTCGGGCTAATTTATGGTCAAACAATTTTACAGATGACCTGCCTGCCATTCGGCCTATCATGTGCGCCCAAAAATTTTGCAGCTTTGACCAACTGGGTGGCACAACATCTACGATCCAAAGGTATGCGAGTAATAGTTCACCTGAACGATTTCCTGATAGCGTGCCAATCAAGAAATCTTCTTCAGTCTCAGGTAAAGTTGTCTATGAATGTACTCAAGACGTTAGGATGGACAGTAAATTACAAGAAGTCTGTCACCGAGCCTTCTCAAGAGATAGAAATTCCTCGGTATCATTTGGAACAAAAAAGAAAACTTCAAGCGTTTGCCACCAAAAAGACTGACAATTCTATCGCTCTCGAGAAGATTAATTCGAAGGAGGAAAATGTCTTTGAAAGAAGCGCAGGTTATCTTAGGCACTCTCAACTTTGCCAACTTCGTCATTTCAAGAGGTCGTCTTCACTGTCGCCAGCTTCAACTTCATTCTCGGACTCTAATACGTCTCCCACCTCGCAAACCAGTAGAAATCCCGTTAGCTGTTACAAGGGATTTAAAATGGTGGGTCACAACTTTAGAAACTCCTCCAGTTCGGAGCAGCTTGCATCCGAAGTTGATTCGCCATTTTATGACCACAGATGCTGCAGATTACAGGTGGGGGGCACAGTTGGACGATCATTCGATTTCAGGAAGATGGAGACCAGACCAGCGGCACTGGCACTGTAATCGAAAAGAAATGTTTGCCATAATAGCAGCGGTCAGACATTTTCAATCTCGCCTACGCGGTCGCCATCTGAGCCTGCAATCGGACAATCGCACAGTTGTATCTTACGTTCGAAAAGAAGGTGGAACACGATCAGCGCCCCTACTTCATATGACTTACTAGCTTTTGAGTCTTCTGGACAAAGAGAGAATCTCCATGACTGCGGAGTATCTTCCGGGGAGATTCAACGACATCGCAGACAGAGTCTCTCGTGGGAAACAGCCGTCCGAGTGGCATCTACTGCATCCAGCTCTTAAGAATGTTTTTCGCAGGTTTGGAGTTCCGCAGATATACCTCTTTGCTACCAAGGACTCCCGGGTGGTGGAGAAATATGTAATCAAGGATTGTTTAGACTCATCAGCTCACTTTTGCAACGCCTTCAGTCGTCAATGGCTGTTTCAGCTGGCATGGGTATTCCCGCCCCCAAGCCTAATACCACGGGTTCTTCACCATCTGAACTCAGCTCAAGGCACCTTTTTAATAGTGGCTCCAATGTGGAAGAGAGCCTATTGATTACCGGATCTACGACGTCGAGCACTCTGCAGACCCATCAGAATCAACGATCTAGCTCGAGTTCTAGTAGATCAGAGCACGGGCCTTCCACCTCCTCGAGTGCAAGACATGGAGCTCTACCTTTGGAAGATAGCGGCTGGAGCGAAATAACTAGTAATTGGTCAGAGGCTGAAAGGTCCCTGCTGAGGTCTAGTTGGAGGGAGTCCACACTAAGAACGTACAGACCTGCTTGGTCTCGGTGGGTCACATGGTGTAAAAATAACAATTTTGACTCCAATTTTCCAAATAGTGTTAGTTTGTCAAATTTTTTAGCATACCTGTTCATTGAGGAGAGATTGGCTTATTCTACCATATTGTTGCATAAATCTGTAGTTCTAACCTTTGGACAAACATTAGGTAATGAAAATTCGAATTCACATTTCTTAGTACAACATATTCTTAAAGCTATCTCTCTTCAATCTTCTAGAGCAGAGAAGCCCCCTATCTGGGATCCAAGTGAACTGATTGCCTGGATGCAGACGAATTCCGCGAATAATAATATTACTTTATTCAAAGCTTCGCGACGATTAGCTTGTCTTTTATTGCTAGCGTCTGGACGTGTCCATGACCTTACTCTGCTTAGGGTCTCTTCGAGTTGCTACATTGATCGGGGCGATCACATAATCTTGTATCCAGTGTTTGGATCGAAGAAAGATACGGCTACATACAGGCAACCAGGCTGGAAGCTTTCTTGTCACAATAACGAAAATATGTGTCCAGTTAATTGGTTAAGAAAGGTTTTAGAGTTGGGTAGGCAGAGACGTACAGTCGAGTGTAATGATTCGTTGTTTGTGTCAATTCGAGGTCCCACGCAAAGTGCATCGCGGACTGATATAGGTAATTGGGTAAAAAGTTTATTAAAAGATGCTGGTATTTCTGCGTCTCCTGGAAGCGTGCGCTCGGCTGTAGCTTCTTTAAATTGGTACGATAATTTTCCTATTGAAGAAATTCTCTCTCGTGGTAATTAGCGCAGACCGAATACTTTTGCCAAATATTATTGTAAACAGATTATTGGTAAAGCTGGGATTTCACTAAGTACGAGTAATCTCTTGAATTATTTTGAACCGGTGTAACACAAAATTGAGACTGTCTTCTGATTGTGTCTAGTTTTGTTAACTTTTAATTGCCAGATGTTACTTGTTACATTGTGTACATCTTACATTGATCTTAAAATATCAGCGTAAATCGAATGATTTAGATATACTTAATCAGCTTATTTATTCTAGTTGATAAATACTTACTCATTATTACTTTATGGTTTTATTCTTACTTCAGTTAATATTATCACTTTCTCATATAGCGTCGTTGTGGTCACCAGGAGTTATAAACACGTCTCTCACAGATGCTGTGCATCGTCACATGCCGAATAATAGTGGAAGTTTTACGTAAAAATAAAACTTGTATTATTAAGCAGAGACGATGTTAAGCATCCATTTTAGGTCTCCTGGTGAGAGTCTTCTATGAGGTAAATCCGTGCGCCATTAGCGAGCGGGCTCCTGGGACCACGAAACTACCGGAACTTAGCGCTGACTGGACGAGGATATGACGTCACATGAGCTGTGATTGGCTGTCAACTAAGGGGAAGTACGCCCTCTCACAGATGCTGTGCATCGTCTCTGCTTAATAATAAGTTTTATTTTTAAGTAAAACTTGCACTATTAGGTATGTGGAGTATCTAACGCCAGTAAACAGCTCTCATTTGTGAGATCTTCCAACAGTAGCTACCATAAAGTAGAATTCCATACATTTGACAACATTATTTTTTTAAATACCTCTTCTTTTTTTCGTATGGTTAGTGACTAACCTGGTGTCAGAGTTTATGCCGCGCATGGGCCTCTGACTTGGCTTCACATGCCGTCGAGAATATCTCTCAGGCATGCCGGTTTCCTCACGATGTTTTCCTTCACCGTTTTTTAAGCAAGTAATAATACAATACGCACATGAATCTGAAAAGTCAGAGGTGCGTGCCTTGGATTCGAACTTGAGACACCACTAGGCTATCACTGCTGCGTGAGTCATTGATTTGATTTATCTTTTCTTCTATTCTGAATAGTTGTCTCATTAAATTATCAGGTTCTGCATTACACATAGTGCTTTAGACATTTTAACCGCCTCGTTGGCTTTTGGTGGCAAACGCGACTGTTGATCGTGAGGTCCTGGGTTCGATCCCAAGGTCGGGCAAAGTGGTATCGGGTTCTTTCGTGTGGAATTCCTTAGTAGCAGTCCGGTGCTTGGGTTTGTGCCTGGTTTATGGCAATAGCAGTGGCGTAGCGTGCCTTGGCGGGGCCCCGTATAAAAATTTGTTTGGGGGCCCTTAGGAAGGGTAAAGATTTCTCGCAAAAGAAAAAAAATGTTTCCATAAAATTAAAAGAAATATTTATTCATCGTAATTATCTGTCACTTTTTCCAAAATTTTTACAAACAATCAAATTAAATATACACTCTCCTTGTCTTTTTTTCGGCAAACTGATTTATTAAATCATTTATAGCTGATGATGACTTTAGTTTTTCTAAAGTTTCTGCCTCTATGGACAATAGTGACAGGTCTGACAGTTTTTATTAATTTTTGATTAAGCACGTTGGGGGCCCCCGTGGCCCGGGGGCCCTGTATAATTGTATTTTTTGTTTTTTTTTAGTATTTTGTGTTAATAGGCGTAACCGAATGTACCTCTCCAATACTTAATTTTGTGTTTCCAGAGTGAAATTCGGCGACGATCCCCTCGGACTACACCAACCTCACATCTACGCGACCACTGACACCAGTTTGAAGATGAACCAGCTAGCAGCCAAGTACCTGAATGTGCCTCCAGTAGCGGCACTACAGCGGCCGACTCCCAGGCCTGCACATGCACCTATCGACATGTCTTTTGCGACCAGAAATTATATGGAAAAACATAAATTGTTACAAGGTATGCAATGTTGTATATTATAATTATTTTTCTAATAATAAAATACCGCAATGCGCTTGCCAAGTATGGCAATGCAATGAACCCAATGCGTCGCTGAAGTTCTAAAACCGCGTAACTCGAAAAATAGTAGTTTTGAGTTACGCACATCATTCGATAGGGAATCGAAAAACGCATCGTTTGACCAATCAAAATCAATAGTTAGATCCAATAGCAACGCGTTATTTCAAAAACAAAATCCACCGCGTATGTAATATTTTTTACATCAAGCTATGTAAACAGCTAAAACAACGTGTAAGTCAGGTGAGTTCCATACTGGATCGTGTCGCGAAAGTGCTCCGTCGAAAAAACTAAAATAAAATAGAATATTGGAGATTAAAAACAATTATAATTATGATAAGTAGAAAAATTTCTATTTTTTGCTCTCCTGCAAAGTTAACTGTTTTGAGTTACGTTGTGTTAGAACTTAAGCGACGAATGGCTCTTTAACTTCATTGAAGATTCTGGAGATTAAAAAAGAAACGCGTATATCACAGTTTAGCTAAATCATTGTGAAAATGTTTTTAGGTATACCATCGTCGTCTAAGTCGCCATCGCCAGGTGAGATGCCTAGGTTTTTGGACATAACTGCTTTGAAACGGCAACCCAAGTTTTTATAAGTTTAATTTAATTGTAGTGTTTATTTTATTATGTGTTAAGTTATAGTTCTTAGAGGTAGATTTTTATTATAACTTTAGTACATTGTGTTTATTAGTTTGGACTTGATTTATAGCTGACTTACTTAGCTTTAGAGTTAGGTGTATATGTACATAGTTTAAAAATAAAACGCTGGTTTCTGAACAGACATTTATTTTAAACCTCAGAGAAAATAACAGAGTAAAACCCTACATTATATAAGTAGGTATAATTGTTACTGGAACAGTTGTTTGTCAATTATATTACACTTATATTTGTTCAGTATCTCGGGTTTATTATGAAGTATTATAGTAATATACAATAATTTTGTCTACGTATTTAATAAAAACAATAAATTCAATTTCATAGAATGTGCTATTTTAATTTTGTTTCATACAATATCACATTTTGTCGAAACAAGTGATTTAGGAAAATTAAGCCGCATGTATATTAGTAAAAAATGCGTTGATTGACTAATACTGGGACTAGAATTATGTGCATTTTAAATTATATGTATACCTATAACACGCATTTTCATAACTAAATGCATCAAATATGCATTTTTCATTGATATCCATGCGGCTTGCAATACTCTCTTTTAAAATATGTATACAATACATAGATATTTAATAAACTTGTGAACTACTAATAACATCATTATAATTTTTCTTTTGGAGGTATTCAAATATCTCTTCACAGGCAATTGTACTTCCATAACTTTACATACGACATAAAAATATTTATGATTCTTACACAAACTCTGCCTACATACATTTATAATATTTTCTATGCTCAATATCCTCCGTAACTATTTCTTAGGTCACGGAACTGAATTATAAATAGCGTAATTGTGAACCGAGGTACATTAAAAATACAATCGTAATATATTTACACTCATCGTTCTACATACATTATTGGGACAAACCTATTACATAAAAATTAACAGTTAAAATAAAGTCCACTATCGAATTAGATCTCTACATAATTTCTATTTGACTAAATCGAAAAGCTTATTCCCTAATAGACTTGTCTATTTTACAATATATTTCATTTTCAATTGGACATAACTTTATGACTACATATAATACAGTATACACACATAATTAAGATCTCATGTGATATCAGCATTCATAATTAATTCTTAGTTTTAATCTTATCATTATCAGTTTGGTTCTTTTCTTTGGTTTGTAATATACATTTTCGCACGACATTGAAACATTCACCACACTACTAAAATTTCTGTAAGTAATACAAGTAAGTAGGTAACGTTAATTAATACATTTGAAATGTTAACACTACAGTTACTTTCTTATGTACATTGAAGAATAATTTGTATTAACACTTAAATAAGATTTCAATTCTCTTGCATCGCAAAATATTACAGTTTTACACTATTAAGTCTAGAAAGATAACCAAATAATTGGATGGCACTTCTTTTCTGGTGTCAAATAGACTTTCGAGAGATAATATTATTATAATTTCTTCATAATTTGTTTAATCCTAAAGAGAACTATTATACATCACTTTTTTGTCTTACATGTTGCACAAGTCAAGTGACTAGAATATTACATTTAACATGAGATTCGGTATTTAATTACATTTAATTAATTTGAATTACATAGATATCTGTAGTTACACTGTACATTGTATATTTTTTGTAAAAATTGTTGCTAGGTCATAAAATTTCTTATCCAATAAAGTATTTTAACATTGAACGACCATCTACATCATAACTGTTAGTTTTAATATAATTTTGTTTTAAAGTATGTTTCCCTTATATTGAGCATATATTTTGTGCAGAGCAATTAAGTTAGTAGGTATAGATATTTTAATTCTTATTTCAATAGCAGGGAAGAGAAATACACATATATTGTTATAACATATTATTTCTGATAAATCTCCAATATTGCAACAATGATAGAATATTACAGTTGTTAACGTAAAATAGCTTCATACTAATTTGTTCACACGTTCTACGAAATATAGTTTTGTTCGTTACACATCACCCATATTTGTTATATCACATCTTTGCCATTCAAAAGTATCTCTCTAATATCTACTCGTACTATGACTACATGTAACGTGTCTACTTGATTGAAAATAATTTTTATTAGAGATATATATTTTTTATCTAGACATTTTAAGTTGAGTGTACACGACATACACTTTGAAAGAATATATCCTACACTTCTACCACATACTTCACTTTTCGTACCTACGCTCGACGGTCGCTCTATCTATATATCTATCTCTCTCAACCGCATGGCACTCGCGCTCGCACTCACTCGCACTCTAGTCCCAAACAGTCCGAGATATCGTGACCGTGAGCAGTATCTATGTGTGCGTTGCTCGAGCGCACTTGTATGTAGATTGACTTCTGTACCTATCTGTTTTGTGCTTCTACAGTGTTGCTAATGTTGGGGCCACATTGGCGGGCTTCTACGGATGTCCGCGTTGGCGCGACAACACGGGAAGAATATGCGTGGGACAGTGTGGTCCTGGGATGAGACTATCAATGATAATATTTGCAATTCCGAAAATTATGTCGTGTATAAACAACTTTTCAACACTCAATACCTATAGGTACTGTTGTATATCTAGTTACTCATATTTTAAAATTGTGCACCTGGTTCCGTATTCGATAACAAGCTAAGAAGTTTGTTTGGTTGTCTACGTATCACTTATAAAGTTTCGTCGTCACCTCCTCCTCTTGATTTGCTGTCTAGTCTCAGTTCTGCTAGTCTCTGCCGAATGCTATTTGGCCTGAAAAAAGAAGTTTGCTGTTGTAGATTTATTAGTTCTTCTATTTTATATCATATTTCAAGCTTTTTTGATATCATTATGGAAGTATAGTCGCCGTCATGTAACTTGGCAAGAGTAGGGATCATAATTCCTCTCCTTTCTTTATTTCTTTCTACTAAACAGACATTTTTAAAAATAAATTAAGGCAATAACCATAGAATAATGATGACAAGCAATAAAAGTGACCATTTTTCTGTTGCACTAAGTGTACATGCGCAAACTTACTCTCAGTACGCCAAAACCTTGCCAAGTTACGACTATAATTAGGTATATAATAAATTTTAAAATAAGGTTGTCACCTGTCGGAGAAGTAGGATGTGACCACTTGATCGGCGGAGACAGACTGTCGTTGGTACGCTCCCGCGCTCAGGTTGCTCTGCGGGATCTTATAGATTCGCACACATCGACCACTGTTTTCTGGTAGTACTGTAAATGATAAAAACAATAATTAGAAGGCTTTCAGACGCATTTTATGTCTAACGAACTTGTGGTTGCCAATGCCGAATTTCGTTCGTTTTTTTTTCGTGGTTTCCTTGGCGTTCGCTAAACTGTGCGGACTGGACTAATGAAGACGTTATCTATAGCGAAATCTACTCATTGACCCTGCCTGTGTCATCTAAATAGTGTATAAATTGTGTCTGAGTAATGTCTTGATCAAAGACTTTCAATACTAGTAGCTACATATATTTACTCAAAAATGCTTGTAATGTGGTCATTATTTTGACAACCTTCTTTGAGCAAAGTCGACCTTTCCGCGCTACTTCAATAGGCGCCAGCAAAGTTATATGGAATTTCATTGTTGGTGAGTTTTAGCCACCAGCAATTTCCTTTGAAAATCCATTATTGTCGAGTTTTGTTTCAAAAATAGTCTGGTGCAATAAGTTTTTATTCAGAATTTGGCTGTATAGGTACATGAAGTACAATCATTAAAGACAAATTAAAAAAGAAAACATAGACCTGGGGAAGAAACAAATCGTTACTTTAAATAAATTCTTACTATACTAAGCTGGTTTTATTTAAATTACTCGCATTGTTTGAGTAAAGCACTATACAAGCCTTGGTCCGCAATGACTGCGCTGCTGGCCACGCTATGATGGCCTTGAGCTTAGTTTAGCTACGCTCTCTGCCTTCAAGCTTGTTCATCATTGCAGCCCTTGCTGTCCGCGCTATGGCCTAGACCTTCGGTCTCGGCCTTTATTCCAGCTTGTCCATCAAGAGCTGCAATGCTGACCGCGCTGTGATGGCTTGGAGCTGCGCTACACTGCGCTTTCGGCCATCATCAGTGCTGCCAGCAACGCAGTTATTACAGACCGCGGCAGTAATGTACTATTAATCTCTTTGGTCTTGAAATACGAACCTTGAGGAGAAGTTGGTGGTGAAATTGGAGCCATTCGTGTCAATGGTGGCCTAATGTTCTCTTGCTCGGAAGATATGGAACTACTTCTGCTTGATGCTGAATTATTCTCCGAAGGTGCAGTACGGCTAAAATTGTATGGGTCTCCTCTGTTGACAAAAGAAAAGAGTTTTGTCACCAGCTAATAATTTTATCGAATGTCTGTCGCAATGAACAACCCCGGATGAATTCTAATCCCTCGTATTTTCTTCTGAATAACTTCTTTTCAACTTACTGACGTTGCGTTTTTCTATAGTGAACATTGTAGTTTAGTAGAAGATTGCTGGCTTGTTTACAGCAGTCAGTTTTCATTCAAGTGGGATGTTTTTTTTTGGTAAGGTCTCAAAAAACTGCGTAGTATAAGACAGGGCACTGTTACCGTTAAATTGAAATTAAACCTTCAGTTTAGGGGGTAGATAATAGAAAATAATGTACCTGTCATGATTGTCATCTTCATCGAGGGAATAAGGTCCGCATTGTTTGCTCATCTGCCTGACGAGCTCGTCATGTAAACTGAGGCACGGATCTATCTCCCGACTCAAAGGCACGTATTCCGGTGCGCATGCCACATAGAATATATCCTGAAACTTCATTAGCATTAGTAAAGAAGTCTTTCAACTCGAGTTGATGATAGAATAGGTCCTTGATGGTGACCATTGTATGGGAACCCGTACGTTGGCGATTTCGCAGGATTTAACTACCATAACTTCAAAAGAATACTATGAGCTTCTGTCTTACTTTATCACATCTGCTACAGAAGTGTGATGTCTTCTATGAAGTCACTCTAAACGACTGAAAGAAGCACGCATCATAGTCATGGCAATGCGGTCTGTTAGTGATAAAAGTTCTTTTTTGGAGTCAGCGCGAGCAAGAAAGAACTAGAAGAGCTAGAAAGATTATCCATTCCGTAAAGTTAATAGCGGGTCTGACTGCACAGGAGGTGCCGGCCAAGTGGCTTATGTTACAAAGCTAGATAATTGCTTTTCCACACTGCAGACAAAGCCTAGGATTTTCTTACAGTCTAATATATTTCTTGCATGACCTAGGCTTCTTTTAGGATGTCAAAGTTGACTAATGACGCGCTAAATGACCGCAAAAACAAACATTAGCTTGAATTTCGTATCTAGATAGATTTCGTGCGACGGTAGTTGATTTATTAGAACAATTCTCAGAGTAGGTTACTTACTCTTCGCCCGCAAAGCAATTTCAGTCCAGGTATGCAGGCTGCGTGTACTAAGGATCCATTGGCAACTAGTCGTATCTCTAATAAATCTTCGGCAAATGCCATAATGTAGGGGAAAGCGCATACTGAAAAGAAAAATAAAAACAATTGTCCTTGTAAATGCACAAAAAAAAACGAAAATATCATCACGTGAAAAATGTCGAGTATGTTATTAAGAATAGATTTGCGTTTGACCGCAGTAGCATTTGATAGAAGGCGAAGATTGGATCTAATGTAAACGATGAGATACCTGCATATTCCAAAGCAGTCCTCATGATAAATGATGTGGCAAACTTCTTTATGCGAAGTGGTAGAATTAATGATAGAATTGGTATGTCTGTCCTTACCTACTGCTGCAGGCACAGTTGTCCAATGAAAATCATATTCACCATCACTTTCCAGACCTTTACTTGTTAGTCTTTCAAAATGGCATGTATCTGTAACAAAGGAATTTTTATTCCGAATTTAAATTCATATCCAAAAAACCAAATTCTTGAGATGTATGCGGAGGCTGCTTACGATTATAACATAAAACTATTTGTCCATCTCTCTCATCTCCTATACGTAAGGCGTTGACGAGAGTTCCTCGACGGGGTCCGCTATCTTCTGAGTTTTCCGCTCGTTTCACAGCCTGCAAAGAAATAATATTGTTGGGAATGAACGATAGCGAGTAGCAACATGCCTATAAAAGGAGTGTCAAACAGATGACAGCTCTTCTTTTACTCGTAAAACATCGGAGCGTTCACACATCTCAGCTGTGTTATATTTTTGTTAGATTTTCATTAGTTTCTTCATAAATGTTTTTGTGTTCTAATTATTGATATTTTCTGATAGCATTAAAATGGATTGAAGCCGTTATTTTTTTAAAATAAAATCCACCTCTGGTTCCTAAAAATATTATATCTATTTTAAAAGATTGAGTCTATGAGAAAGAAGAATGTTCAAGTTTTAAGGGTATGTGTACCTGGCCTGTTCCGGATTCTAAAACTTCCCAATGATGTTTATATCCGACTACCATTATTCCTACTTCGCCATCCATAAGCTTGATGAGTATAGGTGATTCACTTAGTTGGATATCCTGCAAAAATACGAATTATAAGTGTCATAAAAGCCATGCATCTTTATTGGGTAAAAGGATATTCAGGTTTCCAAAGGTACTTACTTTGATATGTGTATATTCGAAACCCATCTCGTTGTCAGTCTTTGATTCTTCAATCATAAGCATTACTCTCCTCCCAATTGCTACTGCTAAAGTTGTTTTGCCTCCCTCACCTAAAATTCGAGCACACAATTTCAAATTCATTCTAACGTTTTCCTGATCTGCCAGAACTTCTGGTCTTATTGAGCATAGCAGCTGCCTTTTCACTTCTGAACATTTATTTCATTATAAAATTTCACAGTTGCAAGAAAACTTGTTCAGCACATATCAGCTAGCCTGATGAGGCAAGCTATGGGCGTTATGTCCATTTTGGAAAAAAGTCTTATTATCAATTGCAGTAGTTAGATAAGAAACAAAAGGAATACATACCCGTTTCTAGTAGATCAAAGTAGTGTGCAGTCTTAGTTCGTGGCAACCGCGCGTGCTTGCAATCCTGCAGCGGTCGCATGGCCCACGCGCCTGCGCACAGCTCTTGTATTGGCAACGCGTATAGCCCCGCCCCTCCCGCGCCCCCTGTCGTAGACCCGCCCCCCGCGATCACTCGTGCGCCCACGCGGAAGAGACCAGCTCGCTCGCTAACCCGCGCTGCTCTTACGCAGCCTTCCCATCTTAATACTACTCGGGTAGTCCCACTTTCTGCAAGAATAACAAAATGTCGCAATCGTTTGCAAATAAGAGTATATCGCCGCGGCATTTCGACTTTGACGAAGCCGAAAGTTTCAGAGTTCCTATCCTACTAAAAACCCAACAAAATGGCGACAATACTGTTGTCAAGTCAATAGTTGCGGTAAAGTTAAGATGTCGTCACTTTCATTCGTAATTGCTTGCTTGTATGACTTTAAAAATATGCGGGTAATTTGCGTAAATCGTAGAATGGATGCCTGGGCTAAGTTAGAGTAGGTATCTTGTTTACCTTCTAGAATGTATGTGTTGGAAGTAGTAGATAACAAAAGACGTCCTTCTGCCAGTTGCTCTGCACAGACCGGTGAGGCTGGTAGTGGAGCAGCGCGCCACACTTTACCTTCCCATGGCGCCCGACGGGAACCGCCACATCCTGAACATATCAATTTCATTATAACAAAAAATATAATTATTTAGATAATTGTATACCGACGAATTAAACACGAGGACTTATGTATTAAACTCCTCAATATCTAGGAAAGAAATTTAGAACACTAGCAAATAACGAAGTACCTATGTAGGTATGTATATTAATCTAATAACATTGTAGGTATGGAAATTTAATACATATTCCAGTTCATCAAATCGGATATCAGACTAGCTACCTGATGAAACAAGGCTAGTTGGAGCATCGCCTCGCAAAACAGCATCAAGTTTCAATGCTTGTCCCACGTGTAAGAAGTGTTCCGTTCGCACAGCGCCTGCGCCGCCCGCGCCCGCGCCGCCTGACCACACGTCCGAAAGCGCTCGACGAGATAGCATTGGCTGAAAATATGTCTAACGTTATTTAGAAGAAGAGGAAAGTCAAGAAAAGAATTAGAAAGGTGGAGGAAGGAGATGGAGATTGTAATAGGAGATGGGAATCTGTTCTCTGCTTATTTGTACAGAGTATATAGTGAGAATGGTTCGCTTCATTCCCGTGTGATGATTCGGAGTTTTTAATGAAAGCGTTACAAAATCCAGAAATGATATTATGCCCGTTAATATCCTGAGCTTGTCGTTGTAACCTCGCCTCCTATCATTTTGTCGGTCTGTAAGTATTCAACAGTATCTATGCCTCTGGCTAGCCCTTCTCGGATCACGCATGATGATTATGATATGAATATGATCTGGAAGTGAAAGAAAAACATATTTGTAGATTGATGTATAGGTAAGCACGTTTTTAGTAACCAAAGTGTCGATACATTACGCGAAACGAACATGAAAGCATTGCTACATTTTTCTTCTAACTGGGTGTCCTGTGTAAGCTACAACCGCGACGCGATGCTATTTACATGTCACATCGCGTCTCGCCACAGACTGCTACATAGACCGCAAGGAGTGCTGTTGTTTTGATCGCGTTCGTCGCGTTTACAGCATCGCGTCGCGTTTTTTGCTTACGGGGTGTCCTGCGTAAATGACAAACGCGATGCAATACGACGCGACAAACGCGACCAAGACAACGGCATTCCCTGCTAGCTGCCTATGTAGCGAGACGCGACGAAACGCGTATTTGTTCCAAGTCGTGTCGCGTCGCGTCGCACCGCGTCGCGTTTATCGCTTACGCAGGACACTCTGCGATCTTACTCTCGTATTAATAAACTATTTGAGAATCAAGTGATGTTTCGTTATGACGTTTTTTAAATCAATCTCGATTTAAAAAAAAGTCAAATGTATCAAATTCGACTCTATGGCAGCACCTTTCGGGAGCCAGCTCCCAGGCCGCCATGTTGAAAGTTGTTTATTAACACGGGCCTTATTATCACTAGGTGCAGCGTCTCGTACAAGAAAGTTCTGCTTAGATTAACTAGAAAACTATGTGAAATCATGTCCTGAACAAAGTGTAACTGCTGACTGAAGTTTTCAAGTTGCAAGTATATGTCAAAGAGAAACTTACCACCTTGTGGTCGGAGCAGTGTTCCGCGTAGATGTCCCTTATCAGCGTGTCGAGGGTTCGTTGTCGTTTCAGTGCAAATGTAGGCGTTTGGAAGGCCGCTTTCTCTCCGTTCATTAACTTTACCTGAGAATTTATTATTGTTTTATGTTAAATTCACATAATTTTGAAGCTGTTGAAATGTTTTGTCAGAAATTAGTTTGCATCAAATAACTTATTTTGAGCCTATAATCAAATAAAAAAAACTGGTTTTGTTCTTAGCACAACTATTTTCATTTCTCAACAAAAGGAAGGTGTAATTCATTATTGTTTTGACGACTGAAGAATAAGGAAAGACAATAACTTACAAAAGATCTGCGTCAGCATGGTTTGCAGCAGTATATAAAAACTGTTTTGCTAGCATTTTTGAAAATGCCGGCTAACAATTTGTAGTTGATTAATAGAAAATATGAACTATGGAAAGGTATGATGTCAACTCACTAATAGAAATTCCCTAAATAGTTGTGGATCGTTGAATATCGGTGGACAAGGTAGCGAGGGTCCAAACGGTGGCACGGTGTCGTCACTGTACACACTCAACTTATATCCTTCTTCTACTTCCGACACTACTGCGAAAATATCTGTTTTGCCTTTAAGGAAAATATCACCAACATCATGCCAGTCGAAAGACGTGATCACCGTAGTTCAGACCATTTCATGGTTTCTTAAACCTGACAAATTATACACTTACCGTACCCCAGATAACGCTGTCAAATACCGCGTATTGGTTGCTTTAGTGCACACCACAGAATCCAAGAGAGTTTTTTCAGATAATATTTTATTATCTTTGGAGCATTCCTCCCTATTTCAACGGAATATAAAGAAAAACGGTATCATTAAAAATGAATTTCCACCCAAACGAGCTTCAATGAACAATAAAAATACAGATGTGGCAGACTGAAAAATATTGATAAAAGGATACGTGTGAAATGGCTTTTGACGCACTGCGGATTAAAGGTATTGTGCACCGAATCGTCTGTGAACACTATGTTAACGATATCATTGCCGATGTGGCGTTTCCTCTCCAGCTGCAATAAATACACACAAAGTTGCAAGTTTATTAAGGCTGCAACTAGAATTATGAGTCGCAGTTTGCGGGAAACTGTTAGGAGGGGACTATAACAACGGGTTCGGTAAACTGTGGCTGATAATAATACTGAAACAATTCCGAATAATGGAATAATAATACTCGCGTTCAAAATTATTTTGCACTGGGAGTATTATTATTCCATTATTCCGGTTTAAATTGTACCAAGCCGAAACGTATCCCGAAGAGCCTTTTTAAAAATCATTAATAAAATTATATTTTACTTTAAAAAATAAATTGAGCTCTCCTTGTGAAAGAAGTGAATCTTAAAATAGGATGATAGAATTTGCGGCACCTCTGTAAAAAATGCCTTAAAAATTTGGTAAAGACGCATCACAGATTCGAAGTTTAATGGAGTAAGTTAAGTTGGTTTTGTTAGAAGGAACAAGTTTACAGAGTTTAAAATGTCAAAATTGGGAAAATTTTGGTACAAGTCTTCCGTTATTATTAAAATTATAAAGGAGCTGACTTTATTGTTTAATACCTTTGCCATATTCAGAGAATGAAGTGGATCGTTCAGAGATTTTAATTTAGGATGATTAATTGTGTCAGCAATGCTTAGGTAACTGCTTTTTATAATAATGGTATTAACTTCACCTGTTGCTTGTTATCCTTGGAAAACGGTAACATTGTTGAAACGTGAAACATAATTTCGTGTCCTTGATGCATCGTATAAATAGAATGGCTGCCAGTCATGTCACCTGTTACAACGGACACAATAATTAAGACGAGTCTAGATAGCACACTGTTAGCTACACTGCGCATTTCAAAACAATTTGTGTAGTTTTTAAACGCTTGAATTAGCTTCATTTCGTATAGGTATTTCTTTGTTTTAAATCTGGCGACAGATTTTTTAACTACTTCTGTTTTGACTTCGCACACAAATTCAATTCCCATGACAATACAACATTATAAGTTCTCTGTAGGGTGAATATTCGAAATTTTTTAACATTATTTTAACAAATCATTCTTCTCCCGGGTTGTTAACGTTATAGTATTATCAGATTGTTTTTATTCTTGTATTATTGCTTGACGGCAGCGGTATAGTTTCAGTTTTCATTATCATAATTATAGTATTAAACATCTGCATTCTTAACTTTGGGTTGATGCTAATGACGTTCTCAATTTTTGTTAATATTTTTCGAAGAATGGCCCTGTAACTACATTGTACAATAAATAAATAATAACTTCAACCTTCAATCCTCTATACCTGACCTGATGCTGCAGGGGTACTACAAGATAAAACCTTTTAACTAAAATGTTTTTAAAGTATTATTATGCTACAGCTTCGGATTCGGCGAATGTTCGCGTAATCGCGATAGCCCGAAAACAAGAAGTGGGAGACATAAAAAAATATTAGATTATCTTATCACAACAGTAGCAGCAAACATTTTTTCTAAAATTCGGTAATGTAGCCCAAGGGTTTCAGAATAAACCTTGTTCAACAGTTTGTTTATTACGTAATTACTCACAACTAATAAATTGAAATATGAATGTTACCTTTGACGTCCAGCCCCCCTCGAAAACGGTTCCAGCCTCGTAATCGAATTTTATCTCCCAAAAGTGAAATAAATCTGTCCCATTTCTCGTCGCCCTTCTCTGAAAGATTTCAACATTTAAATGTCCTTTCTCAAAAATATAATAATATTTTGCTTTTCATATTTTGTGTCGTTTTTACCGTTAGAAAGCATTTCGTCGTCAGTCTTTTGGCCGGGTTTCATTAGCATTACTCCTATTTTAAAATTTACAGAGCCTTCCTGTTCTTCGAGTAGTAAAACATCTTTTTGTAATTCGGCACATGTTATCTGTATAAAAAAATATAAATTGATAGGTGCAATTAAAACCATGAAAGTTTCAAGTGTTAGTGCAGCAACTTACCTCTCTTGGGACCTTATCTACTCGTTCCATTGAAGGGAATTGTCCTAGAATCTGCTTGACAGTGGGTCTAGTGGGCGCCTGTCCGCCGCCGCTGCTCCAAGCGCTTGGTGGCAGATATATCTTATGGGCACCCTAGAAATGTATAATTTTACCGATAAAGAAGAGATCTGAACCTTTTATTACCGTCTGAGTCTGTTTATTGTTCATTATGTTGGAGCTTTGAGTAACTACCTACTCCAACAAATGGTCTCCACCTAGCTTTAACTTTTATTGCACACCTTTGAAACTAGAACAGAGACGCTCGCAAATGGTGTCAAACAAGTATAATAAAGTAAGTTTAACAAATTCGTCACATAAAAGTACAACAAAGGTCAAGCAATTTGCAATAAAAAAGTAAAAAAAAGAAATTAAGTGTTTTACATTTCACGCCTCAATAAATTAATTATTTTGTCACAAAAACCATTTTGAAACTATAGCAGTCGTTCTGAATATATGAAAGGTAATATTTTTTCCAATTTTATTGTATGAGCGATAAAAGGCATAACTCAGAGCTGACGCGCGAAATAAAAGTGATTGAAATCTTGGAGGGCGCGTGCCGTAACTATAAGTAACACTTCGCACCATTTTATTGAAGAGGATGGCTCGTAAAAGTCCCGCTCCACCTTCCTGCACCACACTTAGCAAGTATGGCTCTCTGTTTCCATCCACTCCGATGTAGTTTTGATGCACTGTAAACATTTAATGATGGTAGAATGTTATATATATGTAACTGGAATGTCTTCACTCGTGTGTATTTAAGTTTATGAATACATTATACCGAAATAATGGGATTCTATTTACTCAAATTCTTTTTTGTTGTCTAGTACGAAAATCTATCTCCTTGGTCTAAGTGGTGTCAAGCGCGACTGCTGATCTTAAGGTCCTGGGTTCGATCCCCAGGTCAGGCAGTGTTATTGGGTTTTTCCGTGTGGAATTCCTCAGTAGCAGCCCGGAGTTTGGATATGTGCCCGGTTGATGGCAATAGGCTCGCCCCTATTACACGGGACTTAAACATAACGGCGAAATGAGGGTGTTACTAAACACCTCTGCACAACCTTTCGGGGAATACAGGCGTGATGTTATGTTATGTTATGTTAATAGGAAAAATGCCACTGACCAAGATTTTCTTATAAAACATCTTAATATAACCAAACATTAAACACAAACGTTGTGGTGCAAATTTAATGTCTGATATGTATTACATAATGAATGTTGTGTTCTCTGTAAGTGCAAATATAGTACTGGGTAAAACCGTAAACTTAGCCACTTCGCATTACATTCCGGGAACCGACACTTCCCGAGCAAAGACTGAATTCTATCAAGAGGGTAAACTTTACCTAGCACTGTGTCAACAATTTCGGAAAGTGCCACTAAACGTAATACTATAACAGTAAAGAATTGTCTAAACGTTAGGCTGTTTTTGTTTAAACAGGGTCACTTCCTCATCTTTCTTATAAAGGACTAGCCGTGTCCTCACGGCTCCGCCCGCGTAAGAACTTTTATTCCAGTAAAAAAATTGCCTATGTTACTCAGTCATAATGTAGCTTTCTAACGGCAATAGTAGATTATACAAGTGAAAAAAAAGGAATTTAATTCGAGGGACTAAGTTGGATCCCGAGAGCAGCGAAGGATTCTAGAGTAGATCCCGACCGTAGCGAGGTATTTTAGATTAGAATCCTGAGCGGAGCGAGGGATACAAGGATCGAGATGAATTATTTTTTTCACGAGTTGTGTACTCTATCTACTTTTTACCATTGACTGCGAGAAAATAAACAAATTATCTACTATAATTGCTGCTTTATTTCGAAATTATTCCAGAGCCAGTGTCTCATTTTCGTCACTGGAAGAACTCATTTTATTATAATTTATGTTATTAGATTTTCCAATGATTTAAAACAACCACGATAACAGATAGAAAAGAAGCTAAATTGGCGGTACTGTTTATTTTTGTACATAGTTCGTATATTCGTATTTGTTCCAAATTCAAAATGTTTTTATTCACTCAGTGACTAAAATAGAGTTTTATTCACTGTTATCGATGAATAAAATGTCCTTTTTCGAGTGGCAATGGTAAAAAAGATTTTTTGATTTCGGACCAGGTTTTTAAGTTTATTCGTTACATACAAAAATACAAATCTTTCTTCTTTATAATATTAGTATAGAGTATAGACTAATGCTCGGTTCCTATGGCAAAAAAACGAATCGTTTTGCTTACCAATCGTAGCATTTTTTATTGTCACACTGTGCATGGAAATGGTCTCGTAAGCTAATTTTACCTATGATAGTTACTAACGTATGAGATGGTCTGTTATTCAAAGCTATCTGTATAAGGGAGTCTGCTTCATTATTGGTAAAGTTACAAGAGTTTGAATTTTAACCAACAACGTTCTATAAATTATAGAATCCATTATTGGCTTGTTTGAAATTATCCATGGATATTTATAATTTGTATATTAGATTGTATTTTTTCAGTTCTATTATTGACTTCTATTTTGGGACGAAATACAATATGGAACGTGTAATTCTCCATGCGAAGGCAAGCAAAACACATTGAGCATTTTGTTTTTTTGTTTACCACTCCGAATATTTAGCCGATTATATCCCTTATTCATTGTTGTTTTATTAAGCTTAAATATGTAACACTGATATTGAAATAAGTAGAGTCCGCAAAACCTACGATATTTATTATACGAAACATACTACTATGTTTTACTAAGTTTGTAAAAAAATACTCTTATAAATTGCGAAAACGTAAAAAGCATTTATTTACCCGTGTGCACAACAACGAACAGTTTGATATAATTTTTCAACGTCGCCATTTTTATATCGTATGAATTCTAACATCAACCCTACAAAGCGATTTTTAACCGACTTCCAAAAAGGAGGAGGTTACTATGTTCGTCTGTATGTATATTTTTTTTTTACGTTTTAAATTCCAAAAATACCTTACATATAAAATAAAACTGGTAAATATTTTTAAAGCTTTAATTTTTTATTTAGAATTTTAGTTTTTAGTTTCAGAATGTGAATAATCCGTGATCGCTAGTCAGGTATAAATCTAGAATAACGAGATTATACGGGTATGTTATTTGGATCACGAAACATAATACTTCAATTACAGTAGGTAGGTAAGCATCTTCATCTTCATGTTTGTTTCATGCTTTATACAATATTAATAAAAGTTCATAAACATTTATCGTACACACGAGACGTATATTTGATAAAGGAATTCAATAACTTGAAGCCTTTATGCTGGCTTAGAGGTTGAGATCCAATACGCCTTTTATTTCTATTGTAAGTGCACAACTACCTCTCATATACCTTTATATATTTACGGATTTCTTTCAATATACACCGCGGTTGGTTTATGACGTACCTACATTATTATGAAACTGCACATTGGAAAATGTATTCATTGCCGAGCAGTTTTAAGCTTTCTTCGTATGGAATCTAGATAAAAAGACAAACTACAAACGAATATTCTATACCGATTTTCGCAAATACGCAAGTTGTTGTGTATTAGGTTTAATCGCTACTAGCGGCCCGTCCCGGCTTCGCACGGGTGGACATTTTTTTCAGTTTTTGCAATATTTTTCATTTATGCTCCGTTCCTATTGGTCGTAGCGTGATGTTATATAGCCTATAACCTTCCTCGATAAATGGACTATCCAAAATAAACATAATTTTTCAATTCCAACCAGTAGTTCCCGAGATTAGCGCGTTCAAACGGTCAAACAAACTCTTCAGCTTTATAATATTAGTATAGATTATGGTAAATTCATATACGATACGTGTACATTTTTTACGTATCAAGTATCAACATTTTTTAGGAAACAGAACAGTTGCGGTTGGCTGTGGACGACAGAGATAATGCCAGCATTTGACGGAATAAAACCTTTCCTAACATTATTTTAGTATCTCTTTTATCAGATGTACCCTTTCATTTCTTTTAGCAGTAACCTTTTAGGTGGAAGCAAATAAAATTAATAGCATATAGGAGTAAATTGGAGCGCACAGAGGATTACGTGGTCGCCGCCGGCTTAAGGCTCATTGTTTCAGGTTCGGTGGATATCTGTTGTTGACACAGCCTCGATGATACTCTTATTTTGTTGTGCAAAACTCATTTTGCTCTGCATATATAAATAGGTACGCTTGAAAGAATTTAATATCACTGCTACGTGAGACGCTTGATTCTCGTGTCATTTATCGCAAGTAAAAATAGCATTAATATCAGATGCATCAATAAAGTTCGAAGTAACATTTAGCACAGCTTATACAAAAAGATCTTAAACGAAAACCATCTCCAATTTTATTGTTTTCAGAAAACAATAATATTTATTATTCCGTATCACAGCATACTCAATCAATGCGTTTTAGAAGTAATTAAGTACTTGAAAGAGAAAACAATTAAATAATCTGTCCCTTTGTCTGGAGATCGTCACGTTTATTCTGTCAGTACCGTCTTTTGTGGTAATAATTAAATAAAGTTTTGTTGAAAATTTCCCTGTACTAGAATATCGATTGTTTGTCTGACAGTGAAGAATGTTTGCGACGTTGATATGTATTTGGCTGAAAGTCGCGGCAATAATAACTTCTAAACTGTTGTTACAATGTTCGCTTAATAACAGTCTGCCCGTCAATACCCTGAACATAAGCACGTTTGTGAAATTAATTTTAACGTTGGAACAGGTTAATTGTACCTAACATTTAGCGTTCGATGAAAGATACAACGCGGAGATAATAAAGCTATAAAAGCAGAAGTTTTAGGACTTCGTGACATTGCGATTACGGCAGGCACGCACGCACTATAAAGTTGCGAGGCGTTTCTATGAAATAGCAGGTGATGAAAACGTCCTGCTACCTACTCCGGTACCGTTCAACAAGCTCATAACATTATTTATAAAGACTCCTGACACCTGGGGTTACTGTTCTGTCTATTATAAAAATATAGGCCCATTGGGTTATTTGTTTTAGAAGAAAATACATTTATAATAACGACTGCCAAAAGAAGAACACCTGAATAGCGCTACATCGCAGCACCCCCAGTTCGCTGTTAAATCTAATATGTATGATACACCGACGCACACCACACAATATTGGGCTCCGAGAATGGAGGAAATTCTCAATTTGGCCTCATACTATATCATGTGAGTTACATAATCCCGACATCGGGTGTACCTACTGTCTGAAAGCCATGTTTCTATTTTGGGAGGGGCTGGTGGTATTAGTAATACCTACAATATCGGTACGGCAATCATTAAAGTTTTCTTGTGCCTGACCTGCCAACTACTATTAGGTACACACTATATTACCAACTACTAAGGTATCTAAAGCTTCGTTTCAAAACCATGGCGATAGAAAAATAGCGTGATCGGTTCAAAAAATAAATAAATCGATTTATCGAGAGAACGTATCAGTGAGTGTCCTGTCCGCTCAGACATTGATTGAACCATCACCATTACACACACTGTAACGGGAATAGTAATTTTTCAAGTAAACCTTTTAGATCGATTTTGCGGAAAAATGGTCGGGATTCTTTTTAGATGGGTCTTTATTATACTGCAGATAGAGAACCTCGAAAAAGTTTCTAGGAGATAACTTATCTAGATCGCTCATTCCTGGAATCAACATGAACATGCAAGCTTGTATAAAAAGAAGTAATATTTGCTATCATAAAATGACAATCGAAAGCTATATTATATCCCTTTCGTTAAGACTTATGGATAGTTATTGTATTTCATAATACCTACTTTTGAGTAGCTAAACTGCCTCGCTGCCGAAACATAATCGTTAACTGGTCTGTAATAAATAATAGTACGATAACAAAAGGTAGGCAACTGTCACAAACATCTGTTGGAAACGGCTCACTATTGTTGAAAATGACAGAATTTATTACTAGAATCAAATGGCGTAACAATAGCACTTCTGTGTTAGAACTTAATTACTGGAATAGTATTTCTTGTAGAAATTATGAAAGAAAATCGTACTTCCTTGATGTCAAAGAAAAATACGTCTGAGACAAGTTTTAGGCCCGGTATCCACCAAAGCGGAGAGGAGAGGAGACGAGAGGAGATGTGCTGCGAAGCTGGCAGGTTATTTCCACTAAAGCGGAGAGAAGTGTAGCGGAGAGATGTGAGCTTTGTGTAGCAGAGATGTAAGCTTTGTGTAGCAGAGATGTGAGCTGTGAGAGACCGATAGATAGATGGGGTGCGGGGTGCGGGGTGCACGAGCGCGAGCGCCGCGCCGCCCGGCCGCCCGACTAGACACTTCTCCGCTCTGCGGCGCCGCTTGCTCGCTCGCCGCACAAAATTCTATAGAAAAATTAGACATCTCATCTCCTCTCCGCTTGATCCATTTCCACCCAAGCTAAGCGGAGAAGAGATGTGGAAATAAAGAAATCGGATTGATTTATTCAAACACATCTCGTCTCGTCTCCTCTCCTCTCCGCTTTGGTGGATACCGGGCCTTAATGATAGACTAGGCAAAAAGGATCCTGTTTAACATGTTTGTTTTAATAGATAACCATAAAACACGCGGATTATACGATTTGCGAGGTTAAGCCGCGCTAGCCGCGGTCAGTATGTGGATGGGTGGCCGTTCGTAACACATCGAGACCCCTCCGTGCCTCGGAGAGCACCGTAAATAGTCGGTCCTGGGTGTCATACGAATACCTATGACAGTCGTTAAGGGAAGTCAACAGCCCGAGAGTCTGACAACCGGTCTAACCTTAGGATATCGGTATTGCCCAGTAACTGGGTTGCGGAGGTCTGATGGCAGTCGCTCCGTGTAAAATACTGTTATTCAGCCGCATCTGGTTAGACTGGAAGCTGACCCCAAACATAGTTGGGAAAAGCTAGGCAGAACGTTTTAGTAGATAACTGACAATTATGATAGTTTTTATTCCGCGCCGCGGTGTAGTGACGCCATTTCAGCGTTATATAGGTAGGTAGGTACTAAGGATTTATTTTTAAAAATAAGACGAAATGGAAATATCTCCATATAGAAATATCTTGGTGGATATGATGAACTTAGTATAAAACGTTGAACTTAATATCTACTTGTCTGAGGCATGTAGGAGTCTAAGTTTGTAAAGACTTCAGACGTGAAACTTTACTATACGAAAGAGTATTACGCCTTTTGGACGCCATTGTCACACATATGTGACAAACGAAAGTTTACCCTGTACGCCAACGTCACAAATATGTGATAAAAACGATGGGGTTACAGTTACCTTGGCGTGGGGGGTATGACGATGCATTTATGCTCTGGCGTCCAAAAGGTTAATATATACTATTTCAGTCATCGCTCCCATTACGGATAACGAATATTTTATTTATTTATAAGAAACTAGCGACGCGCCCCGGCTTCGCACGGGTGCAACGTAGATACTAATGTGGGGCATATAAACCGTCATCTTGAACCACTATCTATTGCTGAAAATTGCATTAAAATCCATTGCGTAGTTTAAAAGATCTAAGCCTACAGACAGTGGGAGCGACTTTGTTTTATACTATGTAAATATGTAAAGCAAATACCTTTGTGTAGGTATATAATATTAAAATTAACAAAAGTTCATATTCATTTAAAAAATTATATGCTACGTCGCTTTGTTTTTCGGATGTCTAATTTGTGTATGCCGTGTACCTATATGGTTAATAAACGCAGGTGTGTTCTGTCCAGCCTTTTCCCAACTATGTTGGGGTCGGCTTCCAGTCTAACCAGATGAATGCCAGTATTCAACGCAGCTACAATAATAAAATGCAATTAAATAAAAAACTGACGTATGTATTTAATGGTTTGATAATTTGTACCTACTTATGTAGAAAATGCATTTTAAAATAGCCAAGCTCTTCATTAAGGATGTAGAGGACAGCACAAATTACAGAAGCATACTCGTATTTGCTAATTTCGTCGCAGCGAGCTAGGTAATTAGCACACCAACCATTCAGGTACCGTTGTCACACCGTTAATTCAGACCTCATCAAGCTGTCTCCCTCCCAGTTCTCTCGCCAGCGACGCCGTAAGCCGAGGTGCGAGTCCTATTAGGGGTCGCCCTTAGTGCTGTTGTTGCTAGTAAACATGATGTTAGTAGTAGTAGTTAGCTTAGGTTAAGTATTTTACTCTAGTCCCCATTGGTTGGAGACCCATCAGGTCTCGCCAATAACTGCCCGGTTACGTAGAAACGGTCCGCAAGACCAAGACTATCTACAAGCAGTCGAATAGAAAAAAAAAGGTACCTAAACGCCACGATTGGCGCAGTGGCCGAGCGCTTGGCCGCTGCGCAACTGTCGCCGGTTCTATTTCCGCACGGAACAAGTATTTGTATGGGTTATAGATAATTGTTCCAATTCAAGAGTATTCTTAGAATGAGGCAAAGATTTACTTAATAAATATTTTACTATTCGTATATATATTAGTTGCTATATATATATTAGCGGGAGAAGACAATTAATTAACAGTAGCCTGCTATAAACTAGCCTCATCTCTAAAGTTAAGTATTGTTCGTAAGCCTTGAGCCAAACTTGGTCCGCCTCATACAAATTAACTTGAGCCTGGCAGCGTCAGCGTGTTGTCCGACTCCCTTTCATTTGTTGTAATTAGTTAGCTTATGCAGATTTCGTCAAAGCAAATTGGATATGAGTTAAAGCTGGAATTTGTACCGACATTAATACCTATCGTTAGGAACAACTTGTACATACCTACAATGCATTTTGATTGCACTGACATGATTTATGATGTAGCAGTAACAGTTAATGTTAATAGCAAGTAACTTTAACTGCGAGTATTAATACATTCTTACCATTCAACACCCCAGAAAAATATTTGTCCTCAGTTACTGAGACTACACATTAAGTTTAAATTAGATTATTTTCATCGCTTCAGAAATATTGTACATGTATGTAATGGTGTTATAGTTGCGTCAAAATAAACATAGAACATATACCTTCTCTTACATTTATGCTAATAGGCGACAGTATTTTTCATATTTTTTTTCTTATAAGTAGAAGATATCGTGAAAATCAAGCCTATAGGTAGGTACCTAAGTACTACAAGATATTAATTTTTCCCTCGAAAATAAATCAAAAAGCAACGACATTCTATCCAATTCTGAAATACCAAAGAAACAAAGCGATAATAGCTCCGCTATTTCAATTTTATTCACTAAACATAACTTCTTTGTAAACGAATGAACGCAAAGGAAATTAATATAATTTTCTTATTTCCCTCTTTAGTGTTCACAGTGAAGTGAATAATCTAATGTAAAATACGCAAAATAGTAACGATATTTGCAATTAAAATGACATGGTGAGCCACTCTTCTAATGTTATATGAAATAGAGTTGCTGAATATTTGGCATCTAGTTAAGAACCAAGAAATTTGATCTAAGAAGGGTCAGGAGACTAATGGCCAGTTATACTCAATTGAACATTTTAATTAGGTTAGTTAGTAGCGCTTGTGCACTGCTCCGTATCCGAATTCGGGTAAATACGATTCGAGGAAACTCGGCTGCAAAACTATGAAATTGGGATCGGATACTGTACATACAAGTAGTACCTACTGCAGTTAGTTCAGATCGTATTTTGTCGGATTCGGTTTTAATGCCGTGCAAAACCGCTCTAAGATAGGTACTATGCGTGCCAACTAAGATAGTACTGTCAAGACGCCATTTTGATCCGCAATACTCGTGAACTTCATTACCAAAGCGTAAGGTGTGCAAAAAAGTAAATAAAGAAATTATATATTAAATTATACTCAGTTTAATTATTTATTGTTCACTTTTTTGGTATTTCTAATCAATTTGACGCCAAATTAATTACACAGTAATTATATTATTATTATGGTGACATATTAGGGTGACCAGTAGCATTTTGTGAAGTTAACTATAGATATTGGTTAATTTTTTTAATGAATACTGCTTCCAAATATTATTAATTTATCCAAAAATGATCTATTTATAGAAATAACAAGAAATAACATGTTATACAAATTAATATAAATAATAATGAAATCTATGAATAAAAAAATATAACATTTTTTTTCACAGTTTTTTTTTGCTGTCAGTACTAATTTGACAGCTATCGTGTGAAGTTGTAGCAAGTGCGATCCTATTCTTAGTTGGCACGCATAGTATATGTAAATATTCTATTTTTCCGTTCTGATCAAGAGCTCTTATTGCCAGTACGACTAACTTCTAGATCATCAAACTTCATTCTAACCGCTACATTGTGTCATAAAAGTTTGAATAAAACATTGATGAATCAGTTGACGTGATAATAAGTAGTCAGTTGAAGCTATTGCTGAATACAATGTAGAAACTAACCGGTTTAGATGAATACAAATAACGTCGCTCGATTATGTAATTGTGGTTCAGATAGGCGCAAACAAAACGTATTGTTATATTATATAATATAACATAAACAAGCTTTAAGTTGTGTAGGTATAAGCTACGGAATATACCCATGAATTTTATAAAATGTTCAAGACTGACACATACTGCCTAACTAGCGTGTAAGTAGGTATATTATTCGTCGAAATCTTAGAGCAATGATAATCTGTGAAAGCCAATATAAAGTAGTTTCCTAAACACCCATAATATAATAAAAATACAGTTTAAGGGAAACGTGTTCATTAAATGCACTAATTTGCCTTTTAATTTCAGTAGACGCTCATAAAAATGTAGCTGTTGTTTAATGTTTGGAATATCTTATTTGATCACAAGTTATTTCATTTTCTAATTATTAAATACGCTAAGACAATACAATAACAGGAAAAAAAAAACAAAAAAATGAATACTCACTTTTTCCAAGAAAATACTTGAAGTACCATCGTGTTTGAAACTCGGGGTTTTCGAGTACAGGCGCGCTCGGCGGTCCGAATAACTGTGAAAATATGAAAACGATATATTTATTTATTGTTCGCTCGTGGTTGCCATATAAAACTTGGTTTTATAGGAGCTAAGTAGGCACTTTACTTTCAGGACTTACAGTTGGCTTGTTGGTCGTAGATGTACGTAACTACCTATCTATTCTTAGCTACTTGTATTTAAGGTACCTAAAGATATACCTATACTTTATTATACTTGACCTGATCAGTGTCAGGCTACACTAACGTAAACACTTTTTAATTACCTGACCAAATAAGTTTACCCAAAGCACTATAACATTTCCAGTTATTTCATGTCAAGATAGTATAGTCGCAGGCACGTTACTTGGCAAGAGCAAAAAAGAGAATTCGTCTCCTTTCTTTCTTTCTTCTAATTTAAAATACATACAACAAATCTTGCAGTGGTGAATCTAACATTACAGTTATAGCTAATATCGGTATGTCAGGATTGCGAGCATGATAAATCAAGTAAATGAAACCAACATAGACTCTCCACCTCTGAGAGTACTTTTAATTGGGTAAGTGATTAGTTACAGAAGCTAGTTCACATTATAACACAACATAATAATTTACACAAGATCAGAAAATAAGGACAAGCAAATCAGATATAAAAGGTCAGACTTCTTCGTCTGTTCGACATGGAATCCTTTGCTTCGTCGAATGACCAGTGTTTTTATAACTTCGTTGATCCATCTTGACGATTACCCTCCTTTATCAACATTGCCCAGTGTTACCAGCTACAGATAACACTAAACAGACATATTTAAAAATAAATTATGGCAATAACCATAGAATAAAAACAAGCAATAAAAGTGAAAAAAAATTGTTGCACCGTGTGTACATGCGCAAACTTACTTCCATTACGCCAAAACCTTGCCAAGGTACGTGCCGCCGACTATACCTATATTTAATACTTTGACGTTATTTTCCAGCAATAAGAAAAATATAAAAAGTTTCCGGTTCGTGATGAATTCGTTTAGGCCAAACCGTTTGATTCTATCGCGCTTCAGATAAACTAGTTCGTCCTAGGAAAAAAATAGGTAGGTACCTACTTTTTATTTATTTTTTGCTAATATCCGGATACTGAAAGGGCTCCGTTTTGCTTGAACTCAAACTAGTTAAATGTTAGCGATAGCTTTTAGCGTCACTAATCGTAATCCAATTAAGAAATATAAAATGCCTATGTACGTAAATCTTTTTACCGAAATCGAATGAAGGCATTTTAATTAAAAATAGGCTAAAATCGAACGAACGTAGTTTTTAGGTGGTAACTCACTAAAGTAAAAATAACTCTTTCCAACGAAATTCCGGCCGAACAAAAATGTTGTTCCATACAAATCAGTTTTCAATGCAGACATGAAATTCTTTTACTGACAGGGTGTTAATTGGAAAATCGTTCTTCTCAATTCAAATAGGTACTATTTTATATTTTTTTCCCGAAAATCCTGAAATAGCAATCTTTTATAAATTCGTTTTACAGTGTACGTTGAAACCGTCATAACTGTTTGTCGTAAATAAGGTTTTCTACTTTACATTTGAGATTAGAAAATGAAAGTATTTTTTTAAAATTACTAATCATAAATTGATTGAAGGCATAATATAAGTAGGTAAAAAAATATGTCAAGAATCTTTCGACAAAAATCAACATTTTAACAATTTTATCGGTTACCAATAAGAAAAAAAAATCATCACTAAGTAATCTTCGGCAGGCTTCAGTCATAAAAAGGTGTCGTTTAAACCAACTGCGTTTAAGTGCCGTAAAGTTTTATTCAAAAATGTATATGACTGTGGCTTCTAAACTTAGTAAAATTTATCACTGAAACATCTGTCGACTTTCTTTTTATACAAGTTATGAGATAGGGATTTAGTTTTAAAAAGTTTTGAAACTGTAATTTATGAATATTTCGTAAAAATACCTGTATTTTTCTGTTTATTTTAATTTATAATACTTACCGAACTGAATCAGAATATACCTACTAGGGTACCATAAATGTTACAAAGGATATCATAATAATATTCCCTTTGTAGCTTGCTGCATCGATAAGGGCTAATAGGTAACTCATAAGGTATTCCTGACCCTGCACATGTAAAGCAGGATGTAAAATATATATTATTTAAATATATACATATATAATGGATACCCTACTCAAATTCTGAATATAAGAGCGCGGGTTTCCCGGATATTTGGCAATAAACTTTCGACAACGGCTGGCAATGATTTTCAGTCCGTCGACATTTCGCTCTAGAACATTTTTACTGAAAAATATTCATATCTATGGGTATTATAAAGACTATGTTTTTATTACAATATACAGGATGAGTAATTACGGTCGTTATGTTCTTTTGATGATTTATTAAGTGAATCCGAGGGAACGATATCACCAATTTGGCCAGATCAGTCCAGAGGGACGGTTTTAACGCTTGTGACTTTTATCATCCAAATAGTTATAAATAATGTTATGAAGTGTAGGTATTACCGATTGACTTGCGTGGGGTTAATGCCCTTATTATTAAATTATGATTCAAAATAACTAAAATATTGCTTTTTCGAAATGAAATGATATAATTATGTTTGAGAATGATTAGCATTATGTGGTTATTATTTGTCACACTCAACATGATCGTCATATATCGGTAATAACATGAATGCATTGGTGACGTAGATAAAAAAAAACCTAAAATAAGAAAAACTGCTACACCGCTGCTCTATCTAAGATTTAAACTGAGAACCTAAAAGCTAACTGAATCAGGATTATTGGTAGACAAATAAATCGGGCTATAATAATACCTATAAAAACATCGTTACCATAGCAATAAAAAAAATGTAACGTGGATAAGGAAAAAATACCGTTAGAAAATTCAACTGCAAACTGATCTGAAGGGGCTTAAAACATTTTGTGAAGATTTTCCAACGGATGAGGGTAAAATGTTGATGAAATTCTTACCTCATCTTTCTCCCCCAACGAGTTGCCGTTCTCGAGGCGATAGCGCCGCGCCACTGCGTCCAAGGCTCCCGGGTCGCCTGACGCTGACAGCTGCAAAACAAATAATCATTATTAATAATAGGTACTGACAAACTGATTAAAACAAGGAATAAATGTTGTAGCTCCTTGGTTGCTGTATCATATCAGCTCATAGCCGAAATCCGTCTCTTGAGCAAACGTAAGAGGCGGTACAAGGAACGGGCATCAGGGAATATTCTTACAATAATGGTCGGTCCTCGCAATGTTTTATTAGGCATACCTAAAAATAGGGTACAAACTGTTTGCTTGTGGTTGAAAGTTTTAGACCCTTTTTCTATTGTAATGCGAGGATCGTAATTAGGTATTTGATGGCGAATTAAATATTGCCTGGTCACAAAAGTTAGGTAATTTAGACGTACCCTCTTTATATATAAACCTACTCTATGGACGTACCCACAGAACACTTTGGACGTACATATTACACTCACACGTTCTTGAGCTTTTGTTTTCTTATAACTATAAACAAATTTGATTTGCCGCCATTTCAAAAACAACAATTCATTTTTTTTTCTTTTATGTGGGTAAATAGTGGCCAGTATTGTCAAATAATATAGTACAGACTCACCAACTTTTCTGTGGAATGGTTAAATGGAGACTCGCGAAATTGACAGAGTTGCCATTATTTTACCAATCTAATCGTACGTTTGTGGAATCGTAAATTATAATAATTATCATAAATTTAAATAAAAGTGACATTCAGAGATTGAGCGATTTCGAATAGCAACATACACATTGACTAGGTTCTTAGTATTTTAATTATAACAGGGATAGACATAAAAAAATACTATACAGAAGTGTACTTTAAGTTTTCTTTTCAATAAATTACCCATATAATGATACCTAAATTTTCCCTAAAAATGCGATTAATGGGGTAGGCAACTGTGGAACTAATGGCGCCACTTTCGATTGTTCCACTGCAATCTTATTGGTTGCAATGTGTTTGACATTATTGTTAATAGCAACCTGATGGTTCTGATTGGTGGAAACAACTAAGTATGGAGGTGCTGCCATCTGCTTTAGTTTTGCGTTGCCTTCCCCATTGTAAGGCTCTTTAGCTAGAGTGACGTGCGCACTCATTCTACCCAAACTAAATAACACCAAGTATTCCCATTGTATGGAAAATAGATATAACATTATATTCGAGTTATGAAGAAAATTTATATCTTTCAACAATTTGATTATTTGATCCCTGAGACTCCGAAGTTTTCCAATTGAATGATAGAAATGGAAAAACTCAATCATGTGGATGAACACTGTTAGAAAGTTTTGCAAGTTTCAAAATGTTTATATATTATTATGTTATACGATATAGTTTTGAAGTCGTAGGTACACACGGGTTAAATTGGGTCTATAATAAATAGTACATTTTGTATAGATACGTATTCATATCATTTGAGTTAGTAACAAGATTTATTCGTATTTACCTACCTACCTAAATAACGTTACAAAACGTGTGAACCTAAGTGTTGCCAACAGTTGCTGGCAGGTTTGTTGGTAGGTAAATATTGGGCCAAAATCACAACTTCATTATAGTGGCAGGCTAAGCTAAATGTTCATACCATTTAAGAGTTAAGTTATGCAATAATTCGCCAACCCACAAAAATATGAATTCTGTGTTAACGCCGTCTAGTTCTTGTGGTAGGTCTAATCAACGCTTGAAAAATGAAAACTACATTTAGATTTTTTTGATAGCACTACAGTGCATGTTTTCAAGCGTCGAGAAGACCTACCACGAGAACTAGATGGCGTTAACACAGAATTCACATTTTTGTGGGTTGACACATTATTGCATAATACGACTGAGTCGACGGATTGTTTTAGTTTCACTGGACAAAAATTTGCTCAGGTTGCGAAAAAAATAAAAAGAGTTATGTGCTTCAAAGGATGATCAATGTTCAACCTGTTTCAAATAAAGGATAAACAAATGAGAAACAATGTTCCATGTTCGTGTTTTACCAGGTGTAAGCTGTTATTAATGACTATTTGATTACCTACGTGCCGTAAATCAGGTCACCACGTACAAAAATACTAAATTACGCTTTCGACTTGTTTTTGACTCGCTCTAAATCTGTGAACTTGGTCATTATTACGATAGTAGGTACTGTCTATAACAGATACGTTAAGTAGTTTCTTGGTTGACAGGTTTAATTTCACTAATGCTTCAACCAAGTCTTGTGATAATCTGTTCTAAAATGTCTGCCTTTAACGTTTTAGGACAGATGGATTATCTAAAGTACATGTTGGTCAGTTGCTGGCCGATTGTAATTAATCAAGACTAATGAGGATTTGAGAATTCATCTCGGATTACTGACCTGCAAATAATTGAAGTAGGCTATATTAAAATCAAATAAAATCAATTTACATAAACGCTCTTCGCCGGAGTTTATCCAATTTATTAAAAAAATCTCCTTCTAATGAATATTTGATTGAATTTTCAAAGGTAAGGCCAATGAGATGTTATGAATATCTTACGTGTCATTATTTCTGTAATAAAAAGAATCATTACAAGTGAAGATACCCGAAAAATGTAAAGAGAATATTACGTTTCTCGCTACATTAAACATAATTTTATGTAAAGAGAATTTATTACGAATTATTGAACATGATTCAAATTCATTTTAACGAACTAATTATACTTGTAATCAAAGCTGCTGAAAGTAATAGGCATACATTTGATTTTTGAGTAGATTTGTATGAAAATAAACTCTTGGAAAGTACTTGGAAGGCACTTGGTTACTAGGTAGATACATATTTGCAAACAGATAGATACGCAGTGGTGGTTCGACGAGGGGGGGGGGGGGGGGGTCGTAGGTGTCTTTGTACACGTCAAATTGACAAACCTCTAAAAATAGTTATTACAAAAAAAAAAATTGTGCAATTCTAATGTGCTCAATAATAATTTATTTTACTGTTAATATGACCCACCCCAAAGTCTTAGCCTGTGACCGCGTCACTTACGCGTACACTTAGGAAAAACTGACGTAAGTAAATAAAGGCCACAAACACCATCAAAATCTAGATTCCTCCGTTAACTGCCTTCTATTCAGTGGCTGAATATAATCAAGAACACAATACCTGCTATTACTGCTGGCGGTCTAGAAACAATAAGGATTCAAAGTTGGTCTTAATTAATCTAATTTTGACCAGCAACAACAATACTATCTAGATCTATGTCGCATAATAGGTAAGGCAGTATCCTAATTCCCTATAGATATATGTATATCCCTTCCTTATTCCCTAATTAACTGATAAAACTTAAAGGTATTAAAAATCACTAGGAATTGTTATGGAACATCTTTTTAATATCTTTTTCGTTGTCTGTGCGCCTTTCTGAATTTGTGTTAATAAAAATGAATATATCAGATGGTATACCACAGAAAGTAGGCCTCGCATAAAGACGCCATAACTGCCATAACTAATGGCTCTAGGGGCGTTGGTGATCGCAGTTTGATATATCGCTCTATGGTTTAATATCCCTTAGCCGAGTCTATGGTACACAAGAGATTAATTATGAAGCCATAAGGATAATGGTAACAATCTTATTGATATTTATGCATTATTATTGCAGTATTTGGATGTTTTTTTTTTAATTCTTCATTCTGTTGTTTCACTTCTTTAGAAAAATACTTAACTACCTAAGCCAACAATTACCCTTTAACATCACATTTGAGCTGTGTTATGCAATAATGTGTCGACCCACAAAAATATGTATTCTGTGTTAACGCCATCTAGTTATTGTGTGTGATAGGTCTACTCAACGATTGAAAAAAGGCAAACTGCATTAAGATTTTTTGGTAGATGCTCTATCAAATTTACCACAGTTCTGGGTATTTTATCAAGCTTTGAGTATAGACCTACCACAAGAACTAGATGACGTTAATACAAAATTCATATTTTTGTGGGTTGACACATTATTGCATAACACGGCCCATTTAACCTATATTTTGTCGTAACATTGCTGCCATAAACCAGCCTATATGTTCTGTTTATCGTCATATCTGCCCTGGCAACCAGCACGCGTTACTATAATTTCCAGTACCTATAAACAGTTACAGTGCAGCTGGTAAATACGCGACAACGAACCCGACGCCATTTTCAGACACATTGTTCATCATGAATGTGCATCGATACGATAATGGCGGATTTTGACAGATGATATGCGCGCGAACGTGGCGGGAAACACGTTAACGAAATTGTTTATGATCGGGTTTTGGGTAACTGCTCCAGTATAATCTGTTGAGTGTTTATAGAAATTTCAGTCTTGATTTATGATTACCGCCTGAATCGCTCGACTTTTTATTTGGTTACGATGGATAAAAAAAGGTTTGTTTTTGAAATATTATACAATAAGGATTCAGTAACATATTCTACTGGATAAGAAAGGTCCATTCCATGCGGGGTTATATTACAACAGTATTTTTATATTTATCCAACATATTTTCCCGTCGGCGCCGGCTTTCCGCGAAGCCTATTATAAATTTTTCATGCAAAAATCCATCAAACCGGCTTTTCGATACTTCTCTTGGAAAAACTGGGGCGCAACGGTCGGCCTAAATATAAGGGTCAGTTCATATTGCAAAGTCACGCGGGTTCGCGGAAAGGGCGTCACGAAGAGATACAATGTATGCACGATATGGTTTACACCGGCTTGTCACGGTCGTCACGGATCAAGGTGCCTTTGGACACCCACAATTACCTGCCTACCGATACATCTACCTTCGCATGGTAACGTGAAATTTAGAAGAATGTATGTTAAGTTTATTGTTTTCGTAATAAAACAATGACTCTCAATATATTCTGCCTAGCTTTTTCCCAACTATGTTGGGATCAACTTTCAGTCTAACCAGATGCGCCTGAATACCAGTATTTTACACGGAGCGACTGCCATCAGATCTCCGCAACCCTGTTACTGGGCAATGTCGATATTCTAAGGTAAGACCAGTTGTCAGATTTTCGGGTTTCTAAATTCCCGTAACGACTGTCATAGGTATTCATATGACACCCGGGACCGACAGTTTAAAATACTTTCCGAGGCACGGAGGAGTCTCGATGTGTAACGAACTGTCACCCATCCGTGGACTGACCGCGGCAAGCCCAGCTTAACCACGCAAATCGTATGATCCGCGCGGTTGGTAATTAGCCATGAGCCCCTCCAAAACAATGACTTACAATGGGACTAAACATACTTAATTGGATACCGTATATTATGTTTGTCAATGGAATCACTCGGCACCTATTTAAAAATGTTAGCAAAAGCTACTGATGTTACAAGACCGATTTTGTAGGACGTTTTGAGACATAACATTAAAAAAAAATATAGTCTGCCTCGTTAGTCTAGTGGTGGCAAGTGCGACTGCTGATCGTGAGGTCCTGGGTTCGATCCCCAGGTCGGGCAAAAAGTGTTATTGGGTTTTTCCATGTTGTGGAATTCCTCAGTAGCAGCTCGGAGTTTGGATTTGTGCCCGGTTGATGGCAATAGGTTCGCCCCCTATTACATGGGACTTAAACATAACGGCGAAATCAGGGTGTTACACCTCTGCCTAACCCTTCGGGGAATAGAGGCGTGATGTGATGTTATGTTATGTTAAAAAATATGCCTCCGCAGAACGCTGCATACCGTATTACATAACTCCTCTATTACATAAGCACGGAGATCTGAATTCCGCTTCGGAATTGTTTCTTAAAATAATATTTTATTTGGCTTTACCTTTTCGTGCTGGATTTTAAATATTTGAGCCGCTTCTCAACCAGCGAAAATTATCATCAACTGTGGGAAACAGCTATCGGCATCGCCCGAAGGTGACAAGAGGGCAATCAGCCTCAACCAATATACTTCCACAAATAACTCCGAGATGATTAAAATGGCAATTGTTACTCAAAAAGACCAATGCATTCGTGCAGTCTATCAAATATTGTTTAGTAATTAGGTAAGTCATGATGAAATAACAAGTTTGTAACTATATTATTTCAGAAAAACTATCGATATTGGAAAATGACATAACATCACGCCTTGTATTCCCCAAAGGGTTCGGCAGAGGTGTTTTTAGTACACCTTCGTTTCGCCAGTTATGTTTATGTCCCATGTAACAGGGGGGCGAGCCTATAGCCATTAACCGGGCACAAATCCAGACTCCGGGCTGCAACTGAGATAATGAAAAAATCCAATAACACTGCCCAACCTGGGGATCGAACCTAGGACCCCATGTTAAGCGGTCGCGCTTGCGACTACTAAACCAACAAGGCAATCAATATAAAAAGAAAACCATGTTCTCAAATACATAATGTACCCGTATCAAAGCTTGCAAACTCTCATAGGCTACATGTTTCGTATCAGGCTCACGTAACGAACCCGGAACACGTAGGTAATTGAAACTATTCCAATATTCAACTGCCGTCAAATTTCTTGGTTCATAACTATCGGTATTTTATTATGTAGTTAACTAAAGTATACTGGCCTGCAAAAATAAGTATCACACTTTTAAAATTGCAGTAACTTTTTAGGTACACAAGATATATTTTCGAAACAAAAAGGACTCAAAAAAGAGTTTAACTTTGTTACTATAGTTTCAAAGAAAGCTGATAAAAATTGCTATAAAACGTTTTTTATTTTAAATCTCTAACTTCTACAGTTTAGAAAAAATTGAAATTTTAAAAGTGTGATACTTATTTTTGCAGGCCAGTGTATTTAGCTTTGAAAAGTTTCTTAATAAGTCTAGATAATATGTGGTTTTGCAGGAGGCTATCTGGGTATCCTAAGTATTTTTTAATATAAAAACTTTAGGGTGTATCTAAAATCTAAATTGTTTGTGTTATTAATTAATAGCGTCTATAAATGACAATGTCAGACTGTAGGTAGACTTTATAGGGTATAGGTACCGATACTGTACCTACATCTATACATATATCTGTACTAATATTATAAAGCTGAAGAGTTTGTTTGTTTGAACGCGCTAATCTCAGGATTTACTTATTGGAATTGAAAAATTATTTTTGTGTTGGATAGTCCATTTATCAAGGAAGGTTATAGGCTATTATATAACATCACGCTACGACCAATAGGAGCGGAGCATAAATGAAAAATGTTGCAAAAACGGGAAAAATATCCACCCGTGCGAAGCCGGGTCAGGCCGCTAGTTGAAATAATAATAATCCGAACAATTCTGTCATTATGTTATACTTTCTTCAAGAAGTTTTGTAAGTTCTCGGCACAGTTTACCCTATTATAAATCTGTTCTTAAGGCGAGTTTCATGAGAAAATAATTTAAGTAATATACTACCGTAGGCTACGACAAAGTTTTAAACTTGTCCTTTTGCAATGCATTTTTTACAAATTTTGCTGAGCTACACTGTGGAAAGTAGAGAGATAAGCTTAGTCTTATGTAAACTTTACCAACCTTTGTATAAATAACAAAAACTGAACACATTTGTTTAAATAGATTTTTCTAAAAATAACCAACGGCTTGTAAGTATCTAAGGGAACATACCCATACTACGTGACCTGTTCAGGGGGGAGGGGGGTCTTCAAAATACCACACCACGCATGGTCACAGGGGCGGGGGGGGGCTTAGGTTTTCGTCATGTAGTCAATATGCTCTAGGGAAAACTCGCGCTTTTTCGAGCTATATTCATATGGCGCGCAGCGTTTAGCGTTTTTTAAACTCACAGGTGGCACAACACTGGCGCACATACGAGCCAAATTTTTTTTTTTTCTTTCGGTGTGCAAAAAATTATTTTAAACCATATTTATGAATTACTACGTGAATACTATAGGGGGAGGGGGGGGGGTGTAGGCATATACTACGGATGGTCACCGAGGGGGAGGAGGGGGGTAAAAAATGGGTCACGTAGTATGGGTACGTTCCCTAAGCTAGGTAGATATCACTCGGAGAAAACGTAAGCAAATATGTATATGTACGAGAAGGTATTTCTCAAACCTTACGCCCGTATAGACCCCAGGGCCCACTTGATACCGCAGAATCGGGTGGCACGGTAGTGCCCCCGCCAAGTCGAGCGCGAAGCAAACACTGCCGTGCCATCCTTTACTGGAACCATTTCGCCGCATTTTCAGGCCCCTATTTGAGAACCTCTAGATAAGACCAGAACGCAGAAATTTTCGTCATCCAGTAAGCTATAATCACATACTTAAAATACAAAATTTCAAGTCTGTAGGTCATTTAGTTCCGAAGTTAACGGAAAGCAAAGTTTCGCATTTATGACACTCACTCACTCACTCACTCATGATCATCAGAATAGAACTAGTACTTCCCATAAACTCAGAGAGCTGAAATTTGGTACAGAGTTAGGGTTTAATGGCCACATAAAGGGAAAACTATAAAAACTAGGATAATCGAAGATCTGGAGTACCTGGTGACCCTGATTAGAAAACACAAGAGCCCAACCAAACTATTAGAGATCGACATACCGCCTTTACAAAAAATATTCAACTTGGTAGGCCGCTTCATTTGACAAAAAAAAAAAAAAACAATATGCCCCACGTTTCTACAAAAAGAAGTGAAATCCCACCAAAAACATTCTGTAAAAAACTAGCCAAGTCTCTATGGAGCTTCTTGTTTATCTCTAAAAAGTAATGAAATCTAGACAAAGTTGTGCCCAGTCTAAGGTTCCTTACTGCGATTTCTTTATTATTATAGTTAATGTTGTGTGACTTGGCCGTTGAACATTCTTTATACGTTAGTGGGTACAAGTCAACGGGACAGGTACAGACGGACTTCTATCAATGATTAGAAGTCCGTCTGTACTGGTTTTTTTTATACTGTTTGTTTTAGGCTCGCCTATACATAAGTATTATTGAAATACGCAGCTTTATCAAGCCTACAATTGACTGGTTATTGAATCAACGTTTTCCGAGTGGCAATTTTCCATCGTCAATGGGTAGCGGTTCTGGCGACAGATTGGTGCAATGGTGTCATGGAGCACCTGGTTTTGTACCCTTGTGTACCCTTCAACGGCCAAGTCACACAACATTAACTATAATAATAAAGAAATCGCAGTAAGGAACCTTAGACTGGGCACGACTTTGTCTAGATTTCATTACTTTTTAGAGATAAACAAGCAGCTCCATAGAGACTTGGCTAGTTTTTTACAGAATGTTTTTGGTGGGATTATATTTACACTAGGATTTTAGACACATTTTTACAAAGTGTCCACGTTGACCTACATCTCGTAAATCCTCGTGCTCAACCTCAAAATTTAAAGAATGCTTTATGCCTTCGAGCCATGTGAAAACCTTCTGATAAAACGAGGGATTTTATCTGCTTTCGTTGTGGTTTGTTTTGAGTGTTGTAAACATAACGTTTTCATTTGAAATTTATTTCCTTTGTTATGGGGTTTATTCATGGGATACCTTGCGGTTCAATATTGCCGCATAATTTTGCAAATAACATAACATAACATCACGTTTGTATTGCCCGAAGGGTTGGGCAGAGGTGTATAGTAACACCCTTATTTCGCCGTTATGTTTAAGTCCCATGTAATAGGGGGCGAGCCTATTGCCATCAACCGGGTACAAATCCAAACTCCGGGCTGCTACTAAGGAATCCTATACGGAAAAACATAATAACATTGTGCCCGACCTAGGGGTCGAGCTCAGGACGCCACGATCAGCAGTCGCGCTTGCCAGCACTAGACTAACGAGGCACTTAATAATAAACAATGTAACGCAAAAAACAGAAATTTAATAACTTAACGATACATAGTCTAGTTCGGGACTACTCTACTAGTTCTACTCGGACTCATTATTGCCAAAGTATTTCAACGTACATAATAAAATTTCTACGTGATTTTTTAATTGCCAATCACTCAATATGTTATATTATTACCTTGTTATACAGCATTGGCTCTGTTGCCTCTTTCAATATTTAATTCTGAAACTGTGTCGCAAAGTCGTAATACTTCAGTTTTTAATTTCAGTATTTTTCAAAGTTATGGTCGTATTGTTAGGTTAACAAAATAATTGGCTCGTTTTTTTTTATTTCGAACAGATTTTGTAATACGTCACACTGCAAAATTTTCCCGGTTATTTTAAAACGTCAGATGTGAGTAAGGTATTATGATGTATCGGATGGTTGGACAGCAGTTCCCGTACCCACACATGTGTAAACCACTTGGTTTATGCAACATCAGTCCAACGCCAGACAGTTTACGAAAAAAAAAAATCGTTTTAAAATAGGCTTTTATTTTTATTTATTTGTTTAATGCACAATGTACACAACTCTAGTTACACGCTAGGCTTAAACTAGTGAGTACATGACCCCGTTAGGGCGCAGCAAGATAACTTAAAACTAATAATATTGTAGACTATCCATTGTCATATATCACGTAGATTAGGAACTTTAAAAATTAAACTATTATAATAATTAAACTTATGTCTAGCTTTGTATGTACATAAAAAGACTATAATTATATTATAATTAACACAGATATATATTTGAACTCTATTTTAACATTTTATCTTCCATAAATTCTTATCATAAGGCAATGCGGCTTTGTATTAAAAATCAAAAGATATAGATTCAGAAAGAATTACATATAATCCATTTATCTACTTATGAAAGTGAACAAAATAGTTAATATTTTTTTATACATATGTACGTACATACATACATAACATCACGCCTGTATTCCCCAAAGGGTTGGAGACAGTAGTGTATAGTAATACTCTCATTTCGCCGTTATGTTTAAGTCCCATGTAATAGGGGGCGACCCTATTGCCCTCAACCGGGCACAAATCTAAACTCCGGGCTGCTATTGAGAAATTCCACACGGAAAAACCCAATAGCACTCGCCCGACCTGGGAATCGAACTCAGGACGACTCACGATCACCGCTTGCTTCCACTAGACTATCGAGGCAGTTTTTTATACATACCTATCGAATTTATGTGAAAGGGTGTTTGCTAAAACGTAGCTGACATCACTGCTACGCCTGCTACACTGTCGTAGCAGGTGTACGAAGGTTACACGTCGAATCCATCATCGTGTTTTTTCTGTTGTGCCGGTTTTATAATCGTCAAATAACTAGGCCTGGTCAGACAGAGAGGGTGGCCGGTTGTGATATTCACGTCGCGTGTTGATCGCGTGCTTTTGGAGGGCGGGTTGCTATGATAATTGTATGGAAGACGCCACACAGAGACTGCTAAACTACGCAACACGCGACGTGAATATCATACCCAGCCACGCTCTCTGTCTGACCAGGCCTTTAGGAATAAATTTGAATTATTTTGTATAGAAAATATGTCAAAATGACAAATTCTTCATATAAAAAAAATATCTGACGATTTAAAAATTGTTCCTCAGTAGTTTAGAAACCAAATTTAAGGACTTCAATATAGTCCTTAAAATAGCTGGCTTGCAATCAATACCCTATTGACAATCTCATACGCAGTAAGTATTTCAAGTTCGATAATATATCCTCCGGAATTTGATTAACCTTTCCTAAGTTTGATAACCGAAACAAACTTGTAAAGGTCAAAGCGGTAACTGAAACTTCGCAAAGGGCGGCGGCATCTCTAAATGAAAATTGATAAACATATTGCTCTTTGCATTATCTTGGTAAAAGGAGGATGAAACCTCTTTTGTAACAAGTTATAAAGTTTTTTGATAAAGGTAGTGTCGATTTCTTTGTAACTAAAGGAAGTTGTTCAATTGCGAAGGAATGTTGAAAAACGCGTGTTACCTTTTGTTATAAGTTGTACCTATTGTATATGCCCATTATGAGGGGCTTGTGGTTAATTACAAAACGCGCGATTTGCGAGGTTAAGCTGCGCTTGCCACGGTCAGTCCGTGGATGGATGACAGTTCGTTACACATCGAGACCCCTCCGTGCCTCGGAGAGCACGTTAAACAGTCAGTCTCTGTTGTCATACGAATACCTATGACAGTCGTTACAGAATTCAAAAGCCCGAGAGTCTGACAACCGGTCTAACCTTAGGATATCGGCATTGCCCAGTAACTGGTTTGCGGAGGTCTGATGGTAGTCGCTCCGTGTAAAATACTGATATTCAGCCGCATCTAGTTAGACTGGAAGCTGACCCCTACATAGTCGGGAAAAGGCTAGGTAGAACAGTATATTCCCATTATACCAATATTATGTTTATGTGGTTATTAGGGAAAATGTCCATTGAGGCGTTAAATTAACTATAAAATGCAGAGGTTGTGTAAATGTGCACACGCTTCACTGGAAATTAGTCGTGGTAATTATATTGAATAAGCTTATAATAAACAAGCAATTGCTGGCAATATTTCAGTGTCGCAGAGCTTGCGACACAACAAGAAAATTTATTATTATAATGTGTCAAGTGGGACTAAGTAAAAGAAGAAAACCTGCTGAGTTCTCGTCAGATTACGCATGAATTGTACTTCATTCCCTAGTAATTATTATCATTACCTATTTATTTTAATATTTATTTATTTATATTATTTTTAAATACAATAAAGACTCCGGGCCCATGTTGGTCGAAGTAAGGAAAACCGGCTCAAGTGGAGATTCATAGAAGATTCCAGCCTGGAGTGTAAATGTGGTGCTATTCCACAAGCGATGGGACACTTGCATGTCACCTGGAGCTAATGGACGCTACTGATAACGCTAAACTCGTAGCTAAGTTCTGAGCCGACTCAATTTAGATTGCCATCGACACGCTTAGAAAAAAAAGAAGAAAAATACAATAAATAAAGAAATAATACTTACCACCGGATTCTGAAAACCTGACCAATAATCTATTGTCGACCAAAATATAAACAACCAATCACAGCACTTGACATGAGATTTGATGCTGATTGGTTAATTTTAGCGTCGATCAGACGCAGACGCCAGGGATAAGTTTCATATTGCCTAAAACGGAATCTACAGAAACATGCCATAAGGATCAAATGAAATGAAATTGGTTTAAATCTTCTTTAAATATGTTTAAATTATAAGGTCGAAAGTGTGAGGTGGGAAGGTTGAGGTCATTACTGTGACAGGCGAACTGAAAGGTTTTTTTTTGTTTACTTTCTTTGACTACGGGCCTTAAAAAAGAGCAAACTTCCATTTGCTTTTATTTTAATCATAATATATTCATATTTTACAAAACTTTTAAACTTTCATATTTACGGTGTAATATCAGGGGTCTATGTTTATTCACGTTAATAACGGTCTGCCGTGCGTGAGTGCCTTTAATAAAGGTGTGCGGGATTAGTCAGACTTATTGCGTAGATTATCCCTTGCAGACTGCGGATTATTGCTTTTAGACAGCTTACACCCCAGAACATTGTAGAATTAAGTTCGTTAGGTTTAAATGAAGGAAGGTATTCCCTTAGACTAAGAGAAAGGTTTATTAAGGGCCGACTTCACTAACGTCCCATAACTTTTATCTATGGAATAAATGACGTTTTGACAGCTTTTGTATAGAAATTCTGTTAAAACAACTAATTCATTCCTCAGATAAAAATTATCCGACGTTGGTAAAATCGGTCCTACAGCTAATTCACACAAAAACTATTTACAGGACCCGTTTTTATTTTGGTGATGGCGCCTGTAGTTTTATGAGTGAGTTCACACACACAACAGTATTCCGAATTTAGTAAAAAATACTGAATCCCTTATTTTTATCGTATCTTGTCTGTCAGATGCGACGCAGCTGCCATTTGTTTAACTGATCCGTCGGTACAGATGTGAACAACACATCCAGTACCGAAGGATGCGTAAAACGGATCGCTGTGTGAACGGGCGGTTAGATGCGTAGACGGGCGAATACTTATGGAGAACCAAGTAGAAAAGTAATATGGTCATAAACAACAAATGGGTATTACAATCAGTTTGTTAATTGGAGGGATTAGACGACTCTTTGATTAAGAAGACCCGTATGACCAACGGACGTGTAGGTACGTGCTAATATGATAATAATATAATGAATGAGTTTATTCAAGTGAACATTGCTTACTTTAATCAAATAGCGTGTCTGTAAACGCACCCACGAACCTAGAGATTCTTTTGTGAAGTTTTCCATGAAAGGAAAAATGTTTGTAATTGAAATCATAACATAACATCACGCCTTGTATTCCCCGAAGGGTTGGGCAGAGGTGTATAGTAATACCCTGATTTCGCCAGAGATGTTTAAGTCCCATGTAATATGGGGGAGCCTATTGCCATTAACTGGGCACAACTCCAGATTCCGGGCTGCTACTGTGAAATTCCTAATGGAAAAACCCAATAACACTTTGCCTGGGATCAAACCCAGGACCCCACGGTCAGCAAACGCGTTTGCGACCACGAGACCAACTAGGCCGTCATTGAAATCCTCATTTAGACGAAAAACAGTTGTGTCTATTAAAACCCATATATCATAATCGTCAGTGGAAAGGTAAAAAGACTAAAGCGCCAATATACCTACTTTACAGTAGAGAGATGCAAAGTACTTTTTAAGAAAAAAAAACAGTTATTTTTCTTAGAGTATACATATTAAATAGATAATTTAATTATGTATTTAATGCGTATGCTCTAAGAAAAATAACTATGTTAATTTTCTTAAAAAAATACTTTGAATCTCTCTACTGTAAAATAGGTATATTGGCGCTTTAGTCTTTTTACCTTTCCACTGACGATATGATATTTTCCGCAATACCCAGAATAACTGTAAAGAAAGTCAACAACGCGTTAAATACTTCGAGCCTCAATTTAAACGTAATCGTTTCAGGGTCTGCACTGGCGCGTGAGGTTTCATGTACAGATATACTTGTGCAGAAGCTGAATATAACTGTTTCCACATGCACCTGACCGTAGGTACGTGTTGATAGATACACGTGGAAAGCCTCCGTTCTCTAGGGTGCATCGGGACATGATAAACATGACTGTTTTGAACGGTTACGGGATAGTTTTATTTGGATATATTTTCATATTACCAGCTGTATAGTACCTAATCTAATACAATTTTTAAACCAGGGTCGATAATTTGTGAAACAAAAAAAATAATAGTAGGATGAAACCCATTGGAAAGGGAAGAGAATAAGAAGAGAAGAAACATTTTTCTGTAAAAGATAAAAATAAAAAACCAAAATCTTGGTTATTTGAATTTTTTTACATAAATTTTGAGGTTATGTGAAAAAAGTGTAAATACAAAAGTTGTAGATCTTTTTATTACGTACAACTTTGCTATTTAACTTTTTTCCATAGGACTTGTAGTTTTGCCGGAAATCGAGATAAACCGTTTTCAGGTTAGGCGATATGTCGCCCTCTTGAAATCTCCCCTTCCGGCGAGTTGTACCCTTTGGTCAGATGCTGAGGCCGCACTCGCCCGAATGTATTTTTATGACTGGGCCAGTTATACCCCTGAAAACCAACTAGGAGTCAAGTGGCCCACTGAGGTAGATTCTTATAACGATCTGGTAATTGCGAAATTATTCATTGCTCAAAATCGTCAGGAGTCAAAATAACTTACTTTTTTTTCACCACTCCCAACAAAAATATGAATAAAATACTATCTCTACTATACTAGACTCCTAGTATGTATATAAATTTGGTTTCTATGTGGAACTTAAGAATAATATGAAGGATTATTAATGATACGAGTATGTATAATGTACATTTAATAAACAAACTTGAAGTAGAGCGAGACAAACCTGAAGTATCTTCCAAAATTACATAACCCACTTAAAAAAGTGCTGCGAATAGCTAAAAAAAAGAAAGCATACCCAACCAACGTAATTCCAAAATCACAAATCAAATGTAAATATATATTTGTTATATTATTATTTTATTTAATATATCAAATATTTTATACAATATAACTTATATTATAGAAGAAGTCAGACTTGAAGTCGAATCTTTTCTGAACCCATTCAACTTACAAAATGATTATATGTACTACTTTGGATTACTTCGTAAAAAAGGATTTATTAGTGCAAAAAAACCAGCAAGTATGTGGGTTCAGAAAAGATTAAAAAGCGTTATTAAGGAATTGATTGATAACGAAATCAGTGTACGTCATTGTATCGAAAAATTGGTAAATGTCTGACTTCTTCTATAATATAAGTTATATTGTATAAAATATTTGATATATTAAATAAAATAATAATATAACAAATATATATTTACATTTGATTTGTGATTTTGGAATTACGTTGGTTGTGTATGCTTTCTTTTTTTTAGCTATTCGCAGCACTTTTTTAAGTGGGTTATGTAATTTTGGAAGATACTTCAGGTTTGTCTCGCTCTACTTCAAGTTTGTTTATTAAATGTACATTATACATACTCGTATCATTAATAATCCTTCATATTATTCTTAAGTTCCACATAGAAACCAAATTTATATACATACTAGGAGTCTAGTATAGTAGAGATAGTATTTTATTCATATTTTTGTTGGGAGTGGTGAAAAAAAAGTAAGTTATTTTGACTCCTGACGATTTTGAGCAATGAATAATTTCGCAATTACCAGATCGATATAAGAATCTACCTCAGTGGGCCACTTGACTCCTAGTTGGTTTTCAGGGGTATAACTGGCCCAGTCATAAAAATACATTCGGGCGAGTGCGGCCTCAGCATCTGACCAAAGGGTACAACTCGCCGGAAGGCGAGATTTCAAGAGGGCGACATATCGCCTAACCCCCGTTTTCTACCCTTAAAAACTCACCCCCATCCACTTCCCGACCTCAGATCGCCCGTAAATTATTTTTCCTTTAATTTTTGTTATATTTTCTTCCTTTTCCAATGGGTTTCATACTACTATTTTTTTTTCTCTTTTTACCATATTCAAAGACTTCAGCCCTGGTCTATTTATGAAATTTCTTTTCAATTATGAGGTACCATTGAAACAAAAGATTTTTGAAGAAGAAACTGAGAACAACACGATTACTTAGGGAATGGGAATACTCAAGGCTCATTTACACGGAGATATTTTCTCGAAACGAGTTTCATGCTATTTCTGTTTTCATCGTAGAGAAAGACGAAGACAGAACGACACTCGCTTAGAGAAACTATTCTCGTATAAATAAGTCTTTAAATAAAGAACTCATGTAAGGAAAAAAGGTAGGTATACCTATATAGAAATGTTTTTTCCAACTGCCATAGGAAAGTGAGAATGAAGAAAATGCCCCTAAACTGACGAATTGACGTTACGGAAATTGGTCTTCTATGACTGGATGTGAAAATAATATACGTCAATACCAATAGGTGTAGGTACGTTGTATTGTGTAAGGACAGTAGATAAAGGCAGGCGGATAAATTTGTACAATAATAGTACATTATGATATAAGTGTGCTATGTTGGTCATTACGGTCGAGGCGGTATTGAGCGCGCGAGCCGCAGGCGAGTGCGATAAGTGAGCCGAGACTATAATGATCAATGCACACGCATATCATACGACGTTTTTCAACACAATAACGAGGAAAAAAACAGACTTGCATTGTTATTAACTTTTAATTATTGAAACAATTAGTGAAAGTACAATTTTCAAAATGATACCGAACATTGTTGGCATTTTTACAGTTTTTGTTACGGTATTGGTATATCAATATAATTTTTGGTCTTAACTGTGCTTTTTAACATGGAATAGATATACCAAAGCGAGCTGCGTTTGTATTTATTTGCCAGTTCATTGAAGTAAGCCAAAAATACGTTCTCAGAAAATGACTAGGCATTTTTGCTGATTTTCCATTGTATTAAAGTTTCGTAATCCGCTAGGTATTTGTCTCTAGATTTTGGTGGCAACAGGCTATCACATGCGCTCCGTGCCTCGATTAGTATTTCCGGCGGCGTCAAATGTACGTATTGCTCTTCTTCCTTACTTAAAGTCGACATTTTTGATAATAATCAACCACACAGCGAAAACGTTAACAAATATTTATGGAAAATGGCGTGCAAGTTTCTGGAGTTTCTTTTTCTTAGTTTGGAGCAAGGGCACGAACAACATCGACATGCAGCCAATATTAAAATATAATACAGCGAATATTTTGTATTTATAACATAAATTATTGTGAATTATGAATAATTTGATAAAATTAAATGTTTATTATCATATTTTAATTAACACAGTTTATTTATTCTTTTTTTAACAAAAAGGTTTACTATTTTTTAGGCATAAAAACGTTTTGCTAAGAATGAAAAAAAAATGTATAGTAAAATTCGGAGACATAATATCATTAATTTGTGGTAGATTTTACCGGACTAGTCCGCAAAAAGCTACATTACGGACCTAAAAGCGGTCCAATAAGAGCCACTTTATGAGCAAGTGTGTTGAAAAAGTGTTAAGAAACTATAATTATGTAAGTTTGACCGTCTGTTTCACGGATATCAATCGGAAGCAAGTTTGAATAGACAGACAAACTCAATTTGCCATTTATAATATGTGGATTGTCACAGTTAAATAATTTACAGACTAAAGACATATTTTTTTTTGTTTCTCGGAGTATTGTTCTTTACATATTGCGTACCGTTGGATCTTAGCTAATTGTGGTTCGTCAAAAGCAATAATTATGGCTATAAGTACCAACATTTAATGAGGAATCAACCGTTTCATCGATAACACCGTGGTTTTGAAAATAATGGTTAGTCAAGGAAAGGAAATTACTATTTAAAATTTTTGAAGAAAGCATAGATATGCTTGTATGTATGAAAAGGTAAATAAATACCTATCGAGTTTTACTTAAACGACGCAAATTATTAATGTTACAAATTATATCTTATATTTTATTCCATTACCTTGGCATAACAGCAGTCGTAACCGATTCTGTGCCTCTCGACTATGCTCTCTAAGCCCCTGACCTTAGGTACTTACCTGTGTATCATTAAGCCACAGGCCTACTTGAGCTGACCCTTCCTTAATAGGGCTTGTCAGGTAGACGTAACTGGGCTATGACATACTTGTAGATTTTTTCTGATAGGTTACAAATTAAAAAAAAAATTTTACCGTTTTTTGAATTCGGTAATAACTACAGACGTTCGTTTTACAGTTAGCGAACGGTTCTATAGCATTTGATTTTTTTAAATTGTTCGTTATTTACGTTCATTTTAATTAATTAAAAGCCTTACTAGTAATTAAGTATTTTGTTAGATATACATCAACGTTCCCAACATCAAAAGCATACACAGATCTGAAATGAGAGAAGCCTTTTATTTCAAACTCAATTCAACAGTAGTTTGTATGTTATACCTATTTATTTGTTTACCTATCCCTTCAGGTACACTGCTGGCTTTTAGCTTTTATCTCGGAAAAATTTAGTTACCAAGAATAAGGGATGAACTGTCCAAAAAACGTTTTGGAGATGTATTTATTGTTCATAATCTGACTGCGTGAAATTAATGTGATTGCTTTTGCGTATTTGTTAAAAAGATTTATAATAAAATGTGACGTAAGAAGAAATACGAAAGTCAGTTCAATTAATTCTATTAAATTGTATGTAACTGTGGCGATGTTTATTGTAGCATATATTTTACACGAATCGTCTGCCATCTCTCAATTATTGGTTTTAAAATATAAAATTTATGCATTGGGATAAAATAATTCTGAAGGTATTTATTTACTCAATTATTAGACTCAAAAATTATTATCTATACTAATATTATAAAGCTGAAGAGTTTGTTTGCGTGTTTGTTTGAACGCGCTAATCTCAGGAACTACTGGTTGGAATTGAAAAAATATTTTTGTGTTGGATAGTCCATTTATCGAGAAAGGTTATATATAGGCTAAGGCTATATAACATCACGCTACGACCAATAGGAGCGGAGCATACATTTAAAATGTTGCAAAAACGGGAAAAGCGTCCACCCGTGCGAAGCCGGGACGGGCCGCTAGTTACTTATATAATGCAAAGCAGTGATATCCTAGCGGTTGAACGCTTGCCTTCCATACAGGAGGGTCTGAGTTCGATTCCGGCCCGTACCTCTGACTTCGAATTCATGTGCTTATCAGAATTTGATTATCACTTGCGTTAACGTTGAAGGAAAAACGTCGTGAGGAGACCTGCACACCTGAGAGGGCTCCATAAATTTCTCGATGATGTGTGTAGTCTACCAACCTGCACCAGGCCAGCGCAGGACTAAGGCCTAAACCCTTCTCATTCTGAGAAGAGGCCCGTGCCCGGCAGTGGGACTGTTATGTGCTAATTATGTTTATGTTATGTTAATTCGGAACATAGATAAAACACAATTATTGGCGCCGATTCTCTTATTCACCAATTAAACGAATAATAAAGAATTGCTATCTCTTACTAACAGACAGCGCGAGAAAAGGACGGTGATAGATAAGAACTAAGTTAGAGATGTCAAATTAATATACGCCTTGAATTTCACCGTGTCTTTAGTCGACACGTTCCAACCTGTCGTCTAAATTTGTATGGAAATGTCTCTTTCTTATTTTATCAGAGCAAAAAAGAAGCAAAAGTCTAAATTAAGTTTAGTTTGTGCAAAACAGAATCAGCACCATTGAAGACCTATACTCGTAATAACTTAGAAACGTCTAACTTTAAAGCCGCCATAAAACTACGCATTCGCAGAAACATTTTTTTTTTTTTTAAAAACGTTGCACACTAGGATTTCTCCTGTATCGTGGGTGCGTTTACAGACACAAATCTTCACATGCACAAACATCCAGACCCGGAACAACCATCTGTAGGCCATACAAATACTTGTTCCGTGCGGGAATCGAACCCACGACCCGTAGCGCACAAGCCGATCGCTCAGCCACTGCACCAAACGTGTCGTCATTGGCTTTATTAACGCAATAAAACTTAACACAAAGGCGAAAGTGTCTATTCACTAATAACGTAGGACAAGTATGAACAATGAGCCATTGTCAGCAGATATCACATCCACAACAATGGTTTAGAATTGATATAGCCCTTTTAGCTGAATCATGAAGCGCTAACGATTTAAACTTAATATCCGAACGTGGTTTAGAGAGCTCGATTGTGATATGCATACTTATGGCAGTCGTTAAGGACAGGCAGCAAACTTCTGACACTAGTCGCCTCTTACCACTGGATTCGCTTAAAATAAGTGATGTATGCAAGTTGTAAAAAGGAACGTCTCAGATCATAGGAGGGATTCATTTTCGAGTATAGAGTACAGAAAAATAGACAACGATATGCCATAGCCACATAACAACATAACATTACGCCTGTATTCCCCTAAGGGTTGGGCAGCGGTGTATAGTAACACCCTCATTTCGCCATTATGTTTAAGTCCCATGGAATAGGGGGCAAGCCTATTGCCATCAACCGGGCACAAATCCAAACTCCGGGCTGCTACTGAGGAATTCCACACGGAAAAACCCAATAACACTTTGCCCGACCCTAGGGATCGAACCCAGGACTTCGTGACCAGCAGTCGTACTTGCCACCACTAGATCAATGAGGCAGTTACAGTCATAGCCACCATTGCTAATAAAAAACTAAATACATCACTTTATTTAAAAAAAATGAATTCTTTCCATTTTCAATTATTTCTGTAGGTCTAACACAAATGTCTTCACATTAGTAACATAAATGTAACGTTATTGTGAGTGAATTTTGAATTGGGAATACTTGTTTTGCATAATACTATTTAATCAAATTGAAAACTTTATCTATATTTGAGCTGTATTATGCAATATGTCAACCCACAAAAATATTAGTTCTGTGTTAATGCCATCTAGTTATAGTGGTAGGTCTACCCAACGCTTGAAAAAAAACAAACTGCATAAAATTGATTTGATAGATTCTCTATTAAATTTACTACAGTTCTGGGTATTTTTTCAAGCGATGAGCATAGACCTACCACAAGAACTAGATGACGTTAACACAAAATTCATATTTTTGTGGGTTGACACATTATTGCATAATGCGGCCCATTTATGTATGATACAAATTGTACCTATCGCAAAAAAATTAACCAAAATGTTATAGCACAGTTGTATTTTTCGATTCAAATTCGCCTACATATTCTATGTCAAATGTTCGTGCTAGGCCTACTGTATTCCAGATTCGATACTGAATCGCTTCTAAAATCACAGAAGTAATTTTTGTACATTCTGTATATTCAGCCGCATGTGGTTGGACTGGAAGCTCCCAGTACAGCGGGCAAAAATCTACAAAAAGGGGACTGATAATGACTTGTATGTGTCACACAGGCCCGGACCGGCCATACGAGCAAATCGAGCAAGTGCCCGATGGGCCGGATGCCCGGTGGGCCGGTGTGACCTGATGGGCCGGTCACACAGTCGAAAGAGTGAGGGGAACGTCAAAAAAAAAGAGGTCGTCCAACTATCGCTTGAAAAAGAAGCCGCAAATTGTTTGTGTTTGTAATGTTTGTAAATGCACCCAAGATACAAGAGAACGAGTGAGGGGAGGGACCAGTGGCGGATTATCCTTAAGGCAAACTAGGCATGTGCCTAGGGGCGCGAGGGTACAAAGGGGCGCGCGGGCGGAATTGTAAAATAAAGAAAAAATATACAATATACTTCGTTGGTCGTTACTCGTGTTGTGTTGCAGTGGCTTGAGTGGGGTAGGTATACAAATGAAGAGCCCGGAGAATGTGTTTGAATTCCCTTGTAATCGTCTCGTCAGTTACACAACACAAAGTACACAATTTAAAGAAAATTTAAAAAAATAGAAGGCACAGAACTAGGACTAAGCTATAGTAAGAATTATTTTTAATATAGGGGCGCCGATGAGATGCTTGCCTACGGCGCTCTGAACGTTTAATCCGCCTCTGGGAGGGACTAAAAAAAAAAGTCGTCCGTCTAATCGCTTGGGCTGACCGTCTCTCAAATGCCCGGGCCGATTTCAGGTGCCAGTCCGGCCCTAGTGTCACACATTACATACAGTCGCTTTGGGACCGTAGCCACAATTCGCATATATTCATTACGAAATGACGCTGAAAATGTAAAAGCTGTTTTATTTTTAAATATATTTTGTTCTGTAACTGCTTTTCAGAACAGAGTTTAATTTTGAAATATCTGATAAATGAAAAGCTTTTTGTTTAAAGATTTTTGTACGCGATTATTTTATTATTTAAATGATCAAAATTGTTTTTGACTTTTATTTAAAACATCACAAAGTTCTTAGACATATTTAAGTACTTAGGTACCTATCGACGACAATAATTAGAAAGTCTTTACCAGCACTTCAGTGTAGGGCATAAAATTCAAACTAAACTAATAATGAAAATGCTAGAACGTTATGTTTGCTTGTGATGTTTCATTTCAATAACAGCAGTAACTGATGTTGACATGGATATAAATAAAATTGTGTAACAGTAACAGAGGCGTGGAATTTACAAATGAGCTAAGAGCCAAATAAACAATGAATGAGGAATTTAATAAAAATGAATGGGCTGCCCAATGTAGCTCCTTTGATATTAAACATGTTGAATTCGCATTTTTGGGCACTTAGCCCATTTGTAAATTCCACGGCTCAATTCTATTTATGAAATTGAAATTATTGTCATTCTACAATGTTTCCATACGTTAATTTGATTACCAAGTAATAAATAAACTAAATATGAAATTTATGACCAAACACAATAGCGATTTATTAAGTATGCTGCGATTTAAATCTAACATAACAAGTTTAATAAACACTCGGCCCAATTACAACACAGTAAACAGTTAGGCCACGCCCCAATTTTGTTAGAAAAACATGTTAGGGGGGTTATTTCTAATAAAAACATGGTCGCAGCCGACCCGGCCTTAGGCTTATTTCAAAACGTAATAATAATTACTGCATATGGATAAACGGTTATGGAATAACTTCAGTCGATACTTTACTTATTGGGAACTGCTATTGCATGGACACAATTTTGCACATGACGATGGGTCTATCCAGCGTGTATGGCCCTTCCTAATCCTCCTTTTTTCTTATCCGATTAATTTTATTGCGGGTTTCAAGAAAGTTTAATCATTTCCCCGGAACACTCCGGGACCAACCAGACTGGCTGACAGCAGTTGCATTGGTGGGGTAAGCAAGGCAGAGACTAGTTCCAATAAAAAAAGCACCCGCTGTTCGTTAATTTATTGAAAAAAGGGTACTGACTGTAGAATTGGGTACATATTTACATAGTACAAAATAACGTCGCTTCCGCTGTCTGTACGGTTAGATCTTTTAAACTACGCAACGGATTTTAATGCAGTTTTCAGCAATAGATAGAGTGATTCAAGAGGAAGGTTTATATGCCCCACGTTAGTATTTACACTGCATCCGTGTGAAGCCGGGGCGGGTCGCTAATTTCTTATAACATATACAAGGCGGCCTTCGAGATTTAAAGTTCTCAGATAAAAGTAAAGGGTTGCCTCATTAGTACAGCACTAACTAGAATAGCTTCGAACCCCTTCTGTAGCACTGGAGTGGACTCTCATCCAGAAATGCGGATTTGTATTTTCTGTTAGTTTCTTTTTTTTTAGGTAGGACCACTCGCAATCAAAGCTCTGAGAGCTTTATTTATGCTTAACCGGACTATTCCTGTGGGTGGCCAAAATTAAGGCCCCCAGCCAGGGCTTAGAAACTAGGGTGAATAGCGACCGGACACTAAGGGCACCCCCTGCGGGGTTCGAACCTCGGCTTAGTGTGTCGCTATGAGAAATAACAAGGGTCGGGCTGGGTTAGTTTATTTAGGGACTGTTTTATAGCTAGTGGCTCAGCACGCGGGCTGACTCGTCGAGCAAGGGTCGGGGTTGATATTACATGAATTTCGCGAGGGCCTCGGCGGCGGGGCCGGGTGCGCGTCGGTTGTGTGTGTGTAGTATTATAGACGGTTAGGCCCTAATCTACACGTTATGGGGCAAGTTCCTAAGAGCTTGTGTTATGTCCGGGTATGAGGCGTATACCCGGGCAAGTGAACCGTAATCGCCTTTACAGGCTATAATGTCCTTAGACATTTGAATCCCTCGGGGGCTATGGAATACCCCGAAGGTGCTCGATTTTCTGTTAGAAAAAGTTTCCGTTTATATATATGTAGGTATGGCCATATAGGTACGGCAAGGTATACCTTTTTTTTATCGTTGGAAAATCCTCGTGGATGTCCCTCGCCCGAGGAAGGCGAGGGGGTCTGCCGGATTCTTACCGGCTATAAACCAACGGTGTCCCTCCTTCTGACCTAAGGCCGGGGTCACGGGATTCGCTATTGCATGCACCGCAAACGGCAAGGTATACCTTTCAGGATTGCCTGTTATTCATTTTCTGCAAAGATTAGTCATTTGTAAATTTGTGGTGGGCTCGTGGCTAATTACCAGCCGCGCAAATAATACGATTTGCGCGGTTAAGCTACGCTTGCCGCGGTCAGTCCGTTGATGGGTGACAGTTCGTTACGCATCGAGATTCCTCCGTGCCTCGGAGAGCACGTTAAACAATCCGTCTCGGGTGTCATACGAATACCTATGACAGTCGTTACGGGTAGTCAGAAGCCCAAAAGTCTGACAACCGGTCTAACTTTAGAGTATCGGCATTACATAGTAACTGGGTTACGGAGGCCTGATGGTAGTCGCTCCGTGTAAAATACTGGCATTCAGCCGCAACTGGTTAGACTGGAAGCGAACCCCAACATAGATGGGAAAAGGCTAGGCAGATAGTAATTTGTAAACTTAGAGTTTAACTTTACAAAGACATCTGGAGGTGAGCTCAAAATAAGTTAACTGAGAACAAAAAGTATATACATCACCACGGCATAAAAGAGTAGAGGAAAAAAAACAAGTCTAAAAATAACGACTCATTTTTATGACCGGCGCCCTAAGCTTTACATTTAGTAACTTGGGGCGCTACTGGCTTCCAAGAGTTCCAAGAGTTCTTCAACTATTTTTACTTTAATCAGTTCTAAAACATATTTTCATATAATACAATATCAATAAAAAATTTTGATGGAGTGAGGACAACTAGAGGTCTTTAAATACACTCGGGAGAAATGAATCTGGGTCACCAACATAAACCTTAATATCTCGGAAAACATTGTTTAACATTTTAACATTGTTTTGTTTATGCTGGTGACCCGGATTCATTGCTCCGGAGTGTAAATAAAAATAGTCACATCAAATTCTGTCATTTGTATTTCTACATGATCTTTCAGAAATGTTATTAATTCAATACTTAATGCACAATGGTGGTGCAGACTTAATGCCATCAGGCAACCGTTGTGTCTAGTGAACAGCATTGATAGATGTACAAATTATAGTTAGGAAAATTAATATTTATTAAAAAAACAATAAAACATAACATAACATCACGCCTTATATTCCACGAAGGGTTCGGCCGAGGTGTTTTTAGTACACCCTCGTCTCGCCAGTTATGTTTAAGTGCCATGTAATAGGGGGCGAGCCTATTGCCATTAAAAAAACGTCTTCAAAAACAGAAAAGCATCATAATAATGGCCATTAATAAAATTGAAAATAGTTCAGTGAACTAATTTATTCGTACACGAAGCCACAGCCAGTAACTGAACTGTCAACGAAGCTGTCCCGCGGACTGGCCTCGTGTTCGGAAGGCATAAGATTCGACAAAATCTGTGACATTATTGGCCAAATACTCAAACGCTACTCAATTTTAAATTGCTGCTATTTTCGTGCTGTCTCTGTCATTTCGCCTTAAAGTGACGGTGACAGCACGAGACTTAACGGCAACTTCAAATGAGGTGTGTTATGCAATAAAGTGTCAACCCACAAAAAAAAACTGTGTTAACGCCAACTGGTTATAGTGGTAGGCTTACTCAACGCTTGAAAAATTGCAAACTGCATTAAGATTTTTTTGATAGGCGCTCTATTAAATTAACTACAGTTTTGGGTATTTTTCCAGTGTTGAGTATAGACCTATCATAAGAACTAGATGACGTTAACGCAAAATTCATATTTTTGTGGGTTGACACATTACTGCATAACACGGCCCAAATTAAGTTGCGCTTAAGTATTTACCCAATGTGATGAAGTCCCAACCGTGCGTCCTAAGCACAGGTCCTAAGCTACCAGGAGTTGTTAAAATCTAACACGACACGAAAGAAGAAGTTATCAAATTGTCATTAAGAAAAAAAGAATCGTGAGCGGTAATTACCGCTACACGTGAATCAATCGAGGCAGCCTACTGTCTGCTAACAAGGCAAAGCTAATTAATTGTAGCAACTTTTTACTTAACTTCTGAACTTTCGTCTAACGAAACATTACTTGTTAATTAGTACACGTTCACGGTATTGTCTGACCGTGTTTCATTATAAACAGTTATTTTCTCTTATTCTATATTGAAATGTTGGATTTTTATTTGTTAATTGTAATTTTTGAGACTTGGTGAGAATTAATTTGTGGGTTTGTATTATGTAAATAACATCACGCCTTGTATTCTCCAAAGGGTTCGGCAGAAGTATGTTAGCACCCTCATTTTGTTTTTAAGTCCCATGCAATAGGGGGCGAGCCTATTGCCATTAACCGGGCACAAATTCAGACGACGGGCTGCTACTGAGAAATTCCTAATGGAAAACCCCAATAACACTTTGCCCGACCTGGGGATCGAACCCAGGACCCCTTACTCAGCAGTCGCGATTACGACCACTAAACGAACAAGGTAGTCATATGAAAATAATATTAAAATAATAATTAAAGATAGGTATTTCAAAAGGATCAGTATGGCTTCGTGCAACATGCATAGTCTTTGTTAATAGTGTGCAGACATTAATTCAATTCCCGTGTCGGATGGTAAGTAAATCTGCAAGGATCGTGCGAAACACGTGATTTGTATGCGTAATGGTTCGCACGTACCTATATGGGACATCCCGGTGTGGGCTATTAGTGTTAAAGGTTCTTGTGACGTCAAAATACTCACTTGTTGGAGCTATGCTTCATATATATCTATATAAATAAAAATGAATCGCCAAATGTGTTGCTAAGCGCAAAACTTGTGAACGGCTCGACCAGTTCGGCTACTTTTTTTTATATATTCCTAAAGGCACAAGGAAGGTTCTTATGGAGAAAAAAAACATAAAAATTGCGTGGAAAATAGTAAAAACAACACAGTTGGCCTGTAGTGGGAAAAGAAAAGTGTTGTTTTTACAATTTTCCATGCAATTTTTATGTTTTTTTTCTCCATAAGAACCTTCCTTGTGCCTTAAGGAATACACATATAAAAAAAAAGTAGCCGAATTGGTTGAGCCGTTCTCAAGTTTTGCGCTTAGCAACACATTTGGCGATTCATTTTTATTTATATACTTTATTTAGATACTAATGTGGGACATATTATAAACCTTCCTCTTGAATCACTCTATTTATTAAAAAAACCGCATCAAAATCCTTTGCGGAGTTTTAAAGATCTAAGCATACATAGGGACAGACAGACAGCGGGAGCGACTTTGTTTTATACTATGTAAAGATAAAGATTATTCAACACCCCTAACCGAGAGAGGTCATTAAGTATAGCGGCAAAAAGCCTAGACGCCCTTAGCTCAGTTATTCTAGACGAATGTTAACCCAGTTACCTGAATACGCGAATGTCAAAAATAAATAAATTAAAGTTTTAAAATAATCGCTCGTCACACTGGCATCGTAAACATTCACAAAATAAACAAAAACTTAGGTCTAGAACGTAACTAACCCAGATATAGAATTTGCATTGCGTGATAAGAAATGCAGAAAGATGAAAAAGAATGTCCTTCAACAAATATTTTAGCTATGGAAACATAAAAATGTGGCTCGGACGGTCGCGGGCGGTACCGTACTAGTTTTATGGTTCACTGACGTCGGAGAATTGCACTCACTCCATATAATATATTTTATTAGAGTTCTCAGACGTCTTACAATATATTGTTGGAAGAGGACTTGATATTCTGCTATTCACTGTGATGTTGATATGCATGCAATAATGAACCGCATAAAGCTCGTTATTAGTGCATTATTTAATTTATTCAAGTAAATTTTATCTTGTTTGTATTCTTTGTGAAATGTTTTGGCAGGATAATAAACGTTAATTACTGAGTGCTATTTTTAAAATTGCACCATTCGTTGAAATCATTTGACAGAATTATTAAGTACTCAAAGGACTTTTTATCGTGACTGTCTCCTAGTATAAAATCGATTTAGATAGTATTATATATAATCCCATGCCGATTTCGGCTACGGTGACTGTTTCTGTTTTTTTCCTTTCCGACAATTTATAGGTTACGGGCGTGTGCTCTAATGTGGCTAATGTAACCTATCTTGGCTGAAAAGGTACGCGCACAGTGCGGACACGTTAGAATGCCATTGTGGTAATTATATTGTATGTTGGAAGGTGGTTTACTCCTGAGATGATCTCGCCTGCCGACGAGATCTCTCCTCCGCTGGTCCTCAAAGTCATAAACATTTTGCTTTACCAAACGCCTCCAAACAGGTCTATTTTTCGCTAATTCCTCCCACCGAGACGGATCTATATTGCATCTCTTCATATGCCTTTTCTGAACGTCTTTGTATCTAAGGAACTGGCCGCCTTGTTTCCGCTTGCCATCCTTGAGTTCAGAAAAGAGGATGTGCTTAGCTATCCTCTCATCAGGCATCCTCACAACATGTCCAGACCAGCGCAGCTGACGACGCATCAGGTAAACCTCAATTCCGCAGACATTAGCCCTTCGCAGGACATCCGTGTTCCTAACACGGTCGGACCATTTGATGTTTAGGATATCACGGAGGCACTTAAGGTGGAATCGGTCTAATGCGCATATGTGTTTCCTATACACGCACCACATCTCAGAGGAGTACAGGACGTTTGGCAAGATGGTGGCCATGTACACGTTGACCTTGGTTTGTAGTTTGAGGTCATGCGAGCGGAATACCTTCTCCCGTAGTCTGCCAAACACTGCTGAAGCAGTACCAATTCTGTAGTTGACTTCCGGGTCCAGGTCACCGTTGCTTGTTATGGTACTACCCAGGTATTTGAATCTGCCCACCTGCTTGAGGACAGCACCGCCAAGCCGTATTTCAAAAGCGCCAGGTCAACTGTGTCCAATGACATGACTTCAGTCTTCGAGATGCTAATTTTTAGACCGAACATACGACAAGACTTATCAAGTCTTTCCATCAACTCTTGCATGTCTTCCGGGGATTCCGACACAAAGCACAGATCATCAGCGTACATTACCTCGGTGATGAGGTCGTACGAGACTTTAGTGTGAGCTTTCAATCGGGTTAGGTTAAAAAGTTTGCCGTCAGTTCGGAAACGGATATGAATGCCCCTCGCATTGCCTTCCAAAGCCTGTCCCACAACAACCGCAAAATATAGGGCAAAGAGTGTAGGTGCTAAGACACATCCTTGCTTTACCCCACAGGTGACATGGAAGAATTCTGACTGTTCAGTCGTAACCGCGACACAACAGCGCAGGTTATCGTGCAGGAGACGGATCAATCTGATGAACTTATCTGTACACCCAAGCTTTTGCAGTACCATCCAAAGCGCTTCGCGAGGCACGCTGTCGAAGGCTTTTTCCAAGTCCACGAAACAAAGGACCAGCGCTTGCGATTGCTCTTTCCACTTTTCTTGAAGTTGCCGAATAGAGAAGATTGCCTCACAGGTCCCTCTGTTTGGACGAAACCCAAATTGGGTTTCAGGTAGTATTTTTTCGGACAATTTCACTAATCTATTCAGAAGAACTCTCGCAAAGATCTTTCCTGAAGCGGATAAGAGCGAGATGCCTCTGTAATAATTGCAGTCGGCACGACTGCCTTTGCCTTTGAAGAGTGTACAGATGTTCGACACAGTAAAAGTATCTGGTACCATGAAAGACCTCTGTATTCTATTGACCTCTGAATTTTCAGATTCATGTGCGTATTGTATAATTATCACTTGCTTAAAAACGGTGAAGGAAAACATCGTGAGGAAACCGGCATGCCTGAGAGATATTTCTCGACGGCATGTGAAGTCAAGTCAGAGGCCCATGGGCGGCATAAACTCTGACACACGAAAAGAAGAAGACCGATCGTTTCAAATTTAAATCAAAATACGAATCAAAATCTAAATCAAAATTTTGGCATGAATAAATTGGAATGGAAAATTCACCTTCGACATTATAAAATGTCTGCAACATGTCATCTGCGTGAGAACAGTTCGTAACATCTATTTTATACAGCAGCCGTTTTGATACCGAAAATGTTGCTACATTTACCAGATGTAACCACCGCTGTGCGGTATCCTGCTTCAAATACTCCACTGAACATTCTACCTGTACTGTATATCTTTTTATATTCAAGTCTGTTTTGTATCATGGGGTTCGATTTTAATTGACTAAAGCAAGTGAAGGTATATCTAGATGATGTTAGGTATAGTAGGAAAGTGAATTTCTAAAGGCGTGTCCCATTTGCGCACGTGCATGAAGCAAACAATACCGGGAACTGTTTGCAAATTGCTTGTGAACAGTTTGCGTGTTCATTGTAAACACTGTTGATGCATTTGCGAGGAGTTCGCGTACTCTTCGCTTCGTGCACGTGCGTATATGTGGACATGCCTTGAGTCGGGGCAACTAAAGAACATATCGTCACCGGAAAGCAAATACCTACTACTTAAGCGCTATTTTTGACCAAAATGAGTTACAAATATCTTTGGATAGGATTTTAAAAATCCAATCCAACGATATATATAACTCATTCTGGCCAATAATGGCGCTTAAGTAGTATTGGCTTTCCGGTGACGATATCATACGCTCCTCCTCAATAATCTGTACAACAGTACTCCGCTTGTAAAAAAAAAATTAGTTATAAATAATGGACGTCTAGCTTGTGTAACCACACAGCAATCCATTTTAATTAGGGAGTTTAAGTGTGCTCAACTGAGAGAAAAAAGCTGAGGCTTTCATGGAGGCTTTAATTAACACGTAGGTAAAAGTTTTCTTTCCTTCCACATAAAAAATATGCCTGGTCTTCATTAGGTTTTTTCATAATTCGTAATGTACAGTTATTTGACACTAATGGCTGGTTTCGTGCTGTCACTGTCATTTTAAGGCGAAATAACAGTGACAGCACGAAATTAACGGCAACTTAAAATTGAGTAGCGTTTGAGTATTTAGCCATAAGACAGCGACAAAACTGGTGTAACTATTTAAATCTTAAGAAAATATTAGAAAGAAAGAAAGAAAGAAAATTATTTATTTTGGACTCACACAGGCAGTTACAGAAACAAAAACAATATTAAAAAAAAGAAAGAATAAGAATTTAGACTACCTGCATGAGGCCAAAAAGGGCTCCTATCTCAGCATAATGTTGCGACATTTAGAAAAAAAACAAAATGTCGCAACGCTGGTTTTCAGATAGGACCATAGTGATGCCACGGGCAATAACGACACAAATAAATAAATAAACATGTTACGTACATACAATATTAAATTTGAATACTACCAAACAAAAGCAATAAATAGATTAATATAAACTTATGTGTTACGTGTGTGTGTGTGGAATAGTCAATAAAATTATAATATACATAGTTATTAAATAAATTAAAGCCAAACCAGAAAAATAAATATATAATAAACATATAATATAATATTACGACAAATGTTTAACCTTTTAACCGCTTGAGTCGCATTTCTGCAACAGAGAACATGCATGGTTTTTTTGTTCTATTTTCGTCCTATGAACTGCGTGGTATAACTAAAACGATTATTCAATAGAGATATGATTTACAACAATTACTTAAAATTGTTTCATAGCTCTAAGTATTGAAAAAGCTTAATATATTTATTGTAGGTATTATTTTGTCGATTCGTAGTCGCGCACTAGGGGCACGGCAATTAATATTTAGCCACGCGCTTAAAAGGTTAATAAAGAAATGAGATGATGTTAATACTTATATATTTTTTTGTCGATAAATAAGAGCTGCGTTTGAGGTTCGATAATTACGTGTTTTATGCTTTTAATCTCGTGTAAAAACTCATTTACTACTTACTTGTTCGACGGATCCATACTGTCTTCTAGAAAAAACCCCTCTCCTCGAGATCAGCTCGCTTGCCGATGATCTGTGAACAATCATAAAATACAAATTAAAATTAACATTTGTTCACCTACATCCATTTTACACCGAATTTAAAATTAGTATGAACAATAGAGAAAGGAACAAACAAATGAAAGACGAAATCTAGCAAATTTTGTAGCTTTTATTAAACTAGTAACTACAAAGGAATTTTAAATGTGATCATTAATTTTCTTTTGTTTAAAGTATTAGGGTCGTTACCTCAATACCATACTTTACTGTTATCTTAACTTAGATTTCGTACAAGGGAATTGCATTAAAACTTTTCTGAAATCGTCGTTTTAACTTTGCAAATAACGTCGGTTCAGATAACGTGGAATTGTGCAATGTGCATATCGTGCAGAGTTGTTCACCGTACCAGACGTTCAGGACTTACCTAAGACAGAATGCTTACAATTTTTATATCCTACCTTGTTTCTGAAATAGCTGCCGCAAACCTTGTTGGTTAATAGATGAGTGCAACTTTGTGTTTCGTATTTTATGGTATTGCTTCGAACCAAGGATGTCATATAAAAGACATACAACAGAATCTTTGTAGCGGTTAATCTATCATTACAGTTATAGCTATAGGTATGTCAGGATTATATGGTAAATAAAGTAAATTAAACCAGAGTTAGTTAGAGTCTATACTCTCCACCACTGAGAGTACTTTTAATTGGGTTAGTGATTAGTTACAGAAGCTAGTTCACAATATATCACAATATAATAATTTACACAAGATCAGAAAATAAGGACAAGCAAATCAGATATAAAAGGTCAGATTCTTCGGCGGTTCGACATGGAATCATTTGCTCCGTCGAATGACCAGTGTTTTTATAACTTCGGGTACGTTAATTCATCTTTACAATTACCCTCCTTTATCAACATTGTCCAGTGTTACCGAAAACAATCAAGAATTTTTGTACGAGGCCATGCAGAAATGTAAATTTCTTTGTGGTTTATGTTTTGGATTCGAATGAAAAGAAATTGGTTTTTTAACAAACAAACCTATAATTTAAAAAAAATGACAGCTTCATTTTTTTAAAATTATAGGTAATGTTGCGATGGCAATCAAGTCAACTACGATATTGGTGTCTATTCTGTTGCGCACTTTGACAAGACTAAACTAAACTAAGGGTATTTGTTTCTTTCTGTTTCAATAGAAAAAGAAAGTGACAGTTGCGTTTAGTCTAGTTTAGCACTGTCAAAATGTGCTACAGAATCGACACCATTGTTTTAACTTTCTTAATAAAATTACTTGCTCTATTAACGCTACTGAATACTTAAATCGATCGTTGAATTTGGGCCTTTATAACCTTTAGGTTTAAACTTTTAATGAACATAGTTATGTACTATATTTATTCCTACATCGACAATAAAAGAAAATCGAAACACGCTAGGCTCCCCAGAACCGCTTAACTATCTTACAACGCAATACGAGTGGGTGATTTATTCGAATCCATTTCACCCAGACCGAGCTAATGTCTCTTCGATAGTTCCCCATCGCAAAGTTCAAGTGAGTGAACCTTAGAACGAAGTGCGAGTGAATGAGTGAACTATCAGACAACATCAATAGATATAATCAGTCACATTTAGAGCCCAATTAACTTGACTACACTTCGAAGGCTAGTTTCCTGCGCGGGATTAATTGCAATCCCTCCATCTGAGAACTTTAATACACATCGAACTGGTTACGAAAGGTCAAATGTTTATTGTATTAAACATATTTGCGCAGTTAGCCCTTGATACACATATTAATAACTTATGACGTATATGTTGCGTAGAAATGCATGATGCTAAATCTGGAAGTGCAGCGAAAATAGAATGAGTCGAGTCAAGCGGATGTGACAGGGTTATTTGATTTGGTTGATTGAACGATTCGTATAGCTAGCATGAAGCAGCATGAACTTCCAAACGCTAAGGGATGATTTCGACCAAACACATCACAACGGATGCGGCGACAGCCGATCGCGTCCGGCAGGAGTCGACGCATACGATCGGCTCCGTACCGTCGCTTGCGAACGTATCCGTTTCTGCGCCTAGTCAAATACACTGGCCTGCAAAAATAAGTATCACACTTTTAAAATTTAATTTTTTTCTAAACTATAGAATTTAGAGATTTAAAATAAAAAACGTTTTATAGTAATTTTTATCAGCTTTCTTTGAAACTATAGTAACAAAGTTAAACTCTTTTTTGAGTCCTTTTTGTTTCGAAAATATATCTTGTGTACTTAAAAAGTTATTGCAATTTTAAAAGTGTGATACTTATTTTTGCAGGCCAGTATAGTTTCATTCCTACCGTGTTCACGTGTTCTAATTGACGCGACGACAGCCGAAAGGATCCAATCGGATACGACGACATGCGAACGGGGCCGATCGCGCGTCGCAGCGTACTTTCGGCTACGATCGCGTGTCGCGGAAGACGCCCGCGGTCAAGCTGCTGTGCGCGGCTTGGTAATATAGACTTTAAATACTGTGTACACGATTTAATATCGTTTAAAGATTGTTAAATCCGTTCCGATCCGATGCGATACGAGCCTTTTGGTGGAAATCATCCTTTAAAATGACCTTGATAAACTTAACCTCTTTCGCTGAAAACTTTTTACTCCGTACTGTATTTTCTTTGTAAATAGACTGGTTAGAACTATTTAGAACCGTAGCGTGTTGTTGATTGCATTGTATACAACACGATGGGATTGAAAATGGCGGATCTTCTACTTACCTTTCGCTCACAGAGAACGTGCGTGAGCGAGATGCAAATAACGACAATAGAAGCGCCGCCATTTTCAGTCCCATTCTTTACGTAATCGATTTGTAGTTAATTAGGACCTGTCAAAGTGAGTAACGTTTTAGAGCGGTTTTCACTGCATTCAGAGTTAACTTTTTGTTAATTCTACAATAATTATGTGTCAGGACGTTTGAATGTCATTCACCTTACTAAGTTGCGCAGTGGGCGATGTAATAATGTTTTTTTTTTCAGTACGTAAATGTTTTAATATCGGAAGCGGTTGTTTATAAAGAATGAGTGTGTGGTCTGAGTGTAGCAGACAAAAATAGTTTAAAAGTTAAACACATAAATCTGAACACTTTAGTTAGTCTAAATAACTTTTAACATGATTTATTTACTAGATACCCCACCACACAGTTCGTTGAATTTATTTCAAAGAAAAATATTTTTATAGCTGATTAATTATCGATATTTTATTCCAAGAAAGCAAGCGCCCTAGTGATGTAAAAAGAAACAAGGTATTCCCCTTTGTAATCTGGATAAAAGATAGGGTATTCTTTTATCATTAAAGGAAAGCAATCTTGGGATTGACGCTCACGTGACGTAAGGACGTGAGGGACCAATACTACTATCTCCGAACTGACGCAATACGCATTTGGATACTTTCTATTGGAAAGTGATTGTGTTGAAAGCACACGACTGTAAATTTTCACTGAAATACTGTCATACGTGAACTATTGTAGCAAGGTAGGTAAGGGAACGTACCCATACTACGAGCCCATTTTTGACAATTTTTTACCCCCCTCCCCTTTCCTCGGTGACCACCTGTAGTATATGACCAAGTGCCCCTGTGACCAAGCGTGGTATTTTGAAGACCCCCCTCCCCCCTGAACGGGTCACGTAGTATGGGTACGTTCCCTAAATAACTCTACAGTTACGGCTAAAACCAATAACCTATGAACCGGTTTTCCCTACAAGAGATAGTAAATACAGACATAAGCTCCCTAGAAGTAATGTCAAATTTCCATCTCTATTAGGGCAAACCGACGATAGATAGGTTTCGGCTGTTAGTAGGCAAATATCTTGGGTATGGTAAGTATCTATGTGTCTGAAAATGACTGAATCCATGATTGCAATAAATAAGATGGTCTCAAATTAGTCTAATAATTGCATTCCGTACGACAGTGCGCCAGTCAATTATATTGTTTTTTTTTTTGGTAAATCGACGTTTTCTAAAAATGAAACCTAGCTAAATCTACTTATCGCTCCCGTAACCCCCGGCATACTAAATTTAATGAAAATCGTTGGAGCCGTTTCCGAAATACAGATTATATATATATACTAGCGGACCCGGCAGACGTCGTCCTGCCTATTTTTTTTTTTTTCTCGTTGGAAAATCTTCATGGATGTCCCTCGCCCGGGGTAGGCGAGGGGGTCTGCCGGACTCTTACCGGCTAAAAACCAACGGTGTTCCTTCTCCTGACCGTACGGCCAGGGTCGCGGGATTCGCAAAAGCATGCAACGCAACCCCGGCAGGTCCCGGTCCGCCAACCCATGGCGGACCTCTCCTCTGTGGGGCCTTGCCCCGCGTCCTCCTGAGAAGCGCGCACGGAACACGGCACGCCGCCTTCTCGGGCCTGTTACTGGTCGGGCGGCGAGTCCCCAAACCCACCGCCCGCAGGCCACCCACTAGGGTGGCTGGAGATGATCGCGTACACGCGCCCTCCGGCGCCCGGTGCGTCTGGCGCGGGAAGGGAGAAGAGCACACCGCTCCCTCTCCCTCTCCGCTTCCTCTTTGGTTGCCATCACCCCCTCACAAAAGGAGGCGATGGCTTTCCACGCAGTCTCGCTCCCGACCATGGACAGAACCACAGCCGGAAGCGAGAGGTCACCGCCGACCGCCGCGACTAATTCGCGGCGCTGCGACCCCCAAGCTGGACACGTCTGCAAAGTGTGCAGCGCCGTGTCCTCGGGGCAGTCGCAGTGGTGACAACCGGGCATCTGCTCCCGGCCTATGCGACACAGGTACTTCCCGAAACAACCATGTTCCGAGAGCACCTGCGTCAGCCGGAAGCTGAGGGCGCCATGCCGCCTCTCCAGCCACCCCTCCATCACGGGTCTAGACGTCGTCCTGCCTGGAAAATTTGGTGACATACCGACAGCAGCGCCACCTACCGGGTCCAATCGTGAATCTAAACCATCCAGGGCGCCACCCAAACGCATACAAAAAAAAATCATTCAAATCGGTCCAGCCGTTTAGGAGGAGTTCAGTGACATACACACGTACAGTCGAATTATACAAGGTGTAAAAAGACCCTTCACGAAGCCGTCAACCATGCATTCAGTGCATCAAACTGAGTAACCCTACGTAAAAATTGTCCCTGGGAAACGACTTTTATTTTGGATGAAAAATTTCGTTTTACTGTAAAGCTCAATGTAACGCACTCAAACACTGCTGATAGATGCAATGAGTAGTAAACGGGTAATGGAGGTATTTCAAGTACATTTGCAACCTTCAAAACTAGTATTTTTTTAAAAAGTTGTGAAAAAGTTGGAATTTTGGCCTTCAATATCTCCGTAACTAGAAGGTTCCCAGGCATAGTCCAGAACAAAAAAATATCGCAATGACGTGGAGAATAAGTGCCTTTCGGCTTCGTTAAGGGTCTATTTACAGCGTTTATATATAAAGATATATACAAGAATTGCTCGTTTAAAGGTATTAGATATTAATTTCAGTCTTAAATGTGGTTTCAAAACGAAATGACATAAAAGGGTTTGATTTTAGTTACTTCAAAAGCACAATAAATGCATACACATACAAGTAAAGTTCCAGACGTTCCATAAATTCTGTTTAGTACTTCCGCACCGGGACCGTAATTTCGTCATGTCCGGCCGGACGAATGAATGGTCGCACCCGGTGTTATCCTTCCCGTCATCTTACCTTTGTGTCATAAAATTTCACAGAAAGTGCCTCCAATGTTTCCAAAGATAAATGTGTAGAGGAGCTTAGAAACATGGGCTATATGTTGTTCAAACAAACACCAGTTTCGTGTGAGCACGAGTTACAAAGAACAGACAATGGGGGTGTCATAATGTAATTAACAAACTTTTCAAAGTTACTAACATACATATCAACGTAATTAAGGGTTAATTTCTCTCTTCCCTCTTGGAACTGTAACCTCATATCCAGCGGAAACAGATCTCAGAATAACAGGACTGTCCAAATTCCATAAACGTGTGTTTAAACTGTAACTTTAAACCGTCAATAAGAAATCTTTGATATAAAATAATCCCTTAAAAACTTTAAACGGTTTTATCTTGGAGAACCCCTGCAGCATTAAGATCTGAGGATTGAAGGTTGAAATTATTATAATGTTGTATTGTCATGGGAATTGAATTTGTGTGCGAAGTTTCAGGAGAAACGAAGAAGTAACTGAAAAATCTGACGCACGATTTGAAACAAACAAACGTACAAAGTGAATCTAATTAAAACTGTTATATCGATTAATAGAGGGGCAACACTTGGTCATGTCCTTCTTCTTCTTCTTCTTCCTGCCCTTATCCCACTCTAGGTGGGGTCGGCACAACATGTGTTTTATAAATCCATGTTGTTAGAGGTTTTGGCTTATTGTTTTATGACCGGCGGCCTGCCTGACATCAACCCTCCTTGGAAATACTCGTTGCGCTGTCGCGCGGGTGACCCAATGTGCTTGCTGATATTATGCATTGGGTCCCACAATGATATGCTTGTCAATCTTATTGCCGATAACTAAGCAGACTATGTTCTTCTTGGTGGAGTATACTTGCAGTTCCTCGACCCACTCATTCAGTTTTGCTAGGGACTTTGGTTCTGACACATCGAAAACTATTATAGCACCGTGAGCTTCTCTGTAAAAACTTGATGTCAATGTTCTGTATCGCTTCTGTCCCGCTGTAACCCAAATACCAAGCTTGACTTTAACACCGTTCACGTCCAAGACTTTACACTTGGTCATGTCCCTCACTCCTATTTTAATTTGTTATAATTTAGACTATGATTACTTTTCGCTTTGGATAATAAGTCTTGGTTTTTATTATTAACAAGGTGTATTAATTAATTACATCCATAAATAGTAGATATAACAAAAACCGTTTTATAATAAAAAAATCTTTTTTTCCCATATTTTTGGTGTAAACACATCCGATATCATGTCATGTCATCTGATGATTTCACATCCGGCACGACAGCGATACGAATATACGATACATTTGAGAATAATATGGCTTGTGGATGTGGATGCATGGCAGATCCTACACATGAATACGTAATACACTGCTATTCAACACTGACCGTAAAAATAAAGACTTCGTTTGCATAAAGCAATGGAGAATAAACACAGAGACAATATCTACATAAGTGAATATCATCCAGATTTACATACGAATTTCTGTGCTTATTTATTCATAGTTATAACTAGAACATCATATCATGTTTATGGGTAGGTGTTTTCATGTTATCAGTACTATAACACTCGGGTTAGACGTCATGGGGTTGTGACGTCAAGTGGCATGGCGGTATATCATGTAGACACAATGCATAGTAAAGTTGTTTATGTATGGGAAGGTTGTTTCATGATAGTGAGAACTTCATTTTATCTAATACTCCCAGTCTTATTATAAACTGAATTTTCTTTCAGCGCTTAAAGTGAACAATTTGCCATGGTACAAATTAATATGAATGAATTGTTCAATCGTGCTGTCCGTGCGTGCACGATGCATACGATAGTACGTTGGCTTGCTGGACGTCAAATCATCATTCAAATTATTCTGCATCGTCAAATAATTTTGCATTGTGCATCATGCACGGACGGCGAGCACGGATGGATATTGTGTAAGGGGCTTTTATTGTCAGTTTAAATTATTGACTCAGTTGTACGCTGCCAACTCTCCTGTCACAAGAAATAACTTACTTTCTAGAACAAGAAGTTATAGTTGAAGTTAAGTTAAAACTTTAAAGTTCAATAAGACGAACTTTGTGAAGGCCGCTAGGTGACGTCATAACCTCAGGGCACAAAAGATATTAGTTCGGAGTTTGGATACGTGTAGGTCAAGAAAACTCTGCCTTAAATGTGGCTAAGTGTACGTCAAGCGGATGGGTAGCAGCGACGTCCTGTCATCACCAATCCGTCTACTAATCCTGATGATAATGGCAATGACTTTTTGACCATTCTTTGTCAGTTATTGCAAGGCAAGAATGTGTTCAGCGGTAGACTTGTTTAAGCTGATAATTTTATGATGATGATATAGAATGTAATAGCACAGTGGCATGGTACCTTTTTTATCGTGGTAAAATCCTCGTGGATACCCTCCGCCCGGAGAATGCGAAGGGTTTTGCCAGACTCTTTATAACCCACGCTGTTCCTCCTGCTCAACGTTGGCCGGGATCGCGGGATTCGCAGATGCATGCACCATAACCCCGGGCACCCAAAGTAACTACATGAAAACTTTTCCAAGTCTATTGATTAGCGGCAGATATTAATATATAATTTAGGGATCTATAGAAAGATGTGGGTTTTTGACATTACTTATATCTTATACCTTCTTGTATATATATATAATTTAAATCTCTGAAACGGCTCCAACGATTTTCATGAAATTTAGTATGCAGAGGGTTTCGGGGGCGATAAATCGATCTAGCTAGGTTTCATTATTAGAAAACGTCGTTTTATCCGTGTTTTCAGGCAATGAAAAACTGCTACAATAATATTAGATTATGAAAGTAAATTTCACCGCGATCTACAAGGTTGTAATAGCTCAGGTGGGAAATCGGGCGGTCCCGAAATCAAAAGGCTTGGTTCGAGTCCAGGTGGTTACTCATTTCCCTTTTTTTTTCATGTTCCTTCTTTTTCTATTCTTTTTTCTTTCCAAAAAACACGATTTACCAATAAAAACCGAGAAAGGCTCGGTCATCCAGGTACTTGAATTTTTGACCTACATCAATCCACAGATTTTAGATTGGGATCGATTATTAAAATCGGCCGTATAAGATTGTATTATTTCTTCGTATCTTTCTATCTAGAAGTCCATTTTCAGTTAGGTACGTAAGTTTTAAGTTGTCTAAACTAAACATTCCCCTATACTTAACCCTTTCCAACCTCTAAAAGCACCTTATGCCTTTTTACAGAACCCATTTGTCTAATGAAAAAGATAGAGCTTCTAATTCCATTGAAAGGTGTTTCAAATGGAAACGGTCCATTTCGTCCATCGGCGTCGTTTCGAATTATACGTACCTTGAACCCTGTTTACGTAAAATACAATTGTTTTTCTACTTGTGGAAAGAGGTAAGCGTGAATTTATTCAATCGATGCTTAGGATTTTTATTACGTTGTTTTCTTTCCTACAATAGAAGTTCTAGTGTCGAACATAAGATAAGTTTTAGTTAGCGCTACACTTGTTGGTAGTAAAATATAATGTGGTAAGTAGTTAAGACCTTATTTGTTACGGTGTCCTAAGCAAATTGTTAAAAGCTGGATACAAAAGCTTTGTCGAAGTTTTTCCGAGAACATGCTGCTCTTTGTTTGTCCGTCGACGTGATTTTATTTTGTCGCTATAATATTGCCGTGCATAAAAATATTTTTTGTGTTCTTTCATTTAGGTATTCTGTTGTGAAATTTAAGAACAACACGTGCCGAATGGAGTTGCTTATCATTATACATGATGTTCTGTGAAGCAAGTAGGAATAATATAAAATATTATGGTTACGTTAGCTTGCATCGTCTTTTGCAGCAGCAACAAACTTGCTATGCTATACCTATTATAAACATAGCATTTGTAGCAAAAGACGATGCTGATGCAAGTTCTGATATTAATACAACAAAAATATTGACATTTAATTAAAATTGCAATAGGCAAACAATTTAATTAAAATTTCATTACCTATATGATTAGGCCAGTTATCTGTCAAGGTAGCCAGCTTTTCTGAAAGTTAATGATGCCAACGCGGATCTGATAATTAATTCTAACGCCTCGCAAATGCATAAAAATATTATATCATCGAACGATAACACCGTGCCAACTGCCGATATCTCAAAGTTCCGCTCACCCATTAAAGGAAAATTTAATTAAGATGAGGAAAATCTGCTTGCGACATTTATTTTTAGTTCATTAAAGTTCCAAGACGCAAACCTTTCAATTTTTTTGTTCGCTAAGATACTCTTTTAATTTAGCTCAGCTGTTTTACTGTTCGTGAAATTTTCCAATAATTTGGAGTGCATTGATCTGGTGTTGAGTGACCTCTGGGGCTATTGAAATATCGCTTACTGCGACCCTCGCCGGGAGATAGCACTCGACACAACTCAAATTCAATGTTGAGTGGAGACTCAACTTCTTTGGCGACACGTCCCAAATCTTACATTGTGTAAAATGTTATCTTGTCTATATAGCTTTGGTTATATTTTGTTAGAAGCAGCTTTTTATTGTGAACAGGAAAATGTGATGTAGGCACAAGAAATGTTTAGAAACATAATCCATCCATCTGTTTCAGTGATACTCGTCACAAAATAAAAAAAAATTACATGACTACAAAATCAAAAGCATAATAAATTAAAAAACCCTCGACCCAAAAAAAAACGAACTTTTAAAAAGTCTAAAATAATAGTATCGTTGAGCCATCAAATTCGATTGAGTAACACCTATATATTTTAATTACAGAAATTGGTGGATGGCACGATAAGGTTTGCTCGTTGAAATGGCGATATAATATCGCGTCGGGGTACCGCTAAAGTAAGTCAGACCCTTCATTTAATTGACCATCTATTAATTTACTAGCTAGCTAATTTACTTAGCGGTACCCCGACGTGATATTATATCGCCATTTCAACGAGCAAACCTTATCGTGCCATCCATCAATTTCTCTAATTAAAGTATATAGGTGTTACTCAATCGAATTTGATGGCTCAACGATACTATTATTTTTGACTTTTTAAAAGTTAGTTTTTTTTTGGGTCGAGGGTTTTTTAAATTTTTAATGCAATTTTTATTTTAAACTTAGTATTAAGTAAAAAATATTAAACTTACTTTTGGCAAAAAAGCACGTAAATTGTTAAGTAAATATATATTTCATAAATTAAGATTTCAGTGTGAACTTGCATTCTTTGTTTAACGTGTACAATTATTCATATGTTTATTGTTAACTTCTATGTATACACAAAATACTAATCAAAACGAATCCAAACACGACATATCTGCTATTATTTTTTCAAGAGTGTACTAGTGCACTGGTTATCCTGGCTGCAGCATCAGACCAAGAATTTCATAATCTTGCATAGTTATATAGCATACATGAGTGTTTCAAATTTTATTTCACACGTATGTTTAAAAGTAAAGTAATACACATTATGCGTCTAAGAACCCTACCGCAGCTAACAAAACAGCTGATAACCTTGAAATGGCTGAACCGATTTTTAATAAAACATGTCTAAGATCACTCGCTAAAAAACCAGCTTTCAAATAAAAAAAACCGCACTTAAATCGGTTCATCAATTTAAGAGCTACGGTGCCACAGACAGACACACACACAGACAGACAGACAGACACACATAGCGGTCAAACTTATAACACCCCTCTTTTTGCGTCGGGGGTTAATAATTATGCAAATCAAAATCAGGGGGCTTATATCCGACAGTTTCGAGTTCTGAATCATACGAGTGTAATTCAAATTAGTGTCAATTCGTACTCTTGAAATCACCAAAAGCGCAAAATCGTGCGAAGTAACCAATTGAAACTAACAAAAATTAAAACAGTTGTTACTTTCAATTCAAACCTCCGCACGATAAAGCGTTTTCAGCTATTGGTAGGTACTGACGAAAAGCTTGTGGAGGAACGAAGTATGGTGTTTCTCCAACGAAAAGGGAAGATCCTCCAACCAGGCGGGTCATATGCCTGGCGGGCTACTGCCCAACGGTTGATGTTGGGAAGTTATATATATACTAACTCTGTGTCAGATCTTGATACCACGATGCAGGATTTGTGACATTTCATTTGACAGCTGTCATTGTTGTCGCTGTAGTCTGCTAGACAATGCGTAGTTCTCATATGGCGTGATAGATGCCGCCACAAGCTAAAGAACTCTGTGATAAAAAAGACGAAAAAATGCTACATCCTAAGAACCCTTCGCGCACTGACTGCATGTATGACACACACGACCTCTTAAGGACCAAATCGGTCGGGGCTTTTCCATTTTTTTTCTTTATGTTATATCTAAATCCTTTTAATAGTTAGATATTTTTCTGCGAAAAACCCTCCACATTCACTCGGTATTTTTTTTCGTTAATCGCCTTCCGCTCATCCTCTTTCCAAGTGAATGAATTACCGAAGCACGCCTTTCTCAATTTCCGAACCGCAAATTCCTTTTGTGTATAAATAGATCAAATAGCCGGAAATATCCTTAATAATGTACTTATATAATACACTAGCTGTGTCCTCATGGCTACGCTCGCGTAAGAAGTTTTATTCCAGTAATAAATATAGCCTATGTTACTCAGTGATAATGTAACTTTCCAACGGTAAAATAATTTTTGAAATCGGTTCAGTAGTTTTTAAGTTTATTCGAAAATACAAATCTTTCCTCTTTATAATATTAGTATAGATTCATATTATGTAGTCTAAATTACGTTTTTCTTCAACTTCCTCATATTTCCAGCCAACATTTATTTTAGTATATAAGACCATACTGCAACTGATCTTATAGTCAAACCGCTTTCACGGTTTTGCGGAACTTTTCATAATGTAAATGGTAACAGATAAATAATGGAATCAGGCGGTATTTCACGGAAATCCATGACATACAAATATACAATAGGTAATAATATTTAGTTTTAATTCCGCCAAACAGTTGATCAAGCTTGGATGCAGTATGCAGCAGCTCTCCCGCCCGCAAATATATGCAAATGCAGAAGCTGCGATAAATAAAATGTAACAAACAAACAACTCAATCTGATACGACACGTGTTATACCTACGAAATACATGAATTTGGCGTCCAAGTGTTCGACGAATCAACATCTACTGAGAATGACCCGCGGCGGGGCGAAACACGTGTCGTATCAGTTTGGAGTTGTTTGTTCCATAATATTAATCGCATCTTCCGCATTTGCATATAAACGGTGTAAATAGACCCTTAACGAAGCCGAAAGGCACTTATTCTCCACGGCATTGCGATATTTTTTTTTTGTTCTGGTCTATACCTGGGAACCTTCTAGTTACGGAGATATTGGAGGTCAAAGTTCCAACTTTTTTTACAACTTTTTTTAAAATACTAGTTTTGAAGGTTGAAAATGCACTTTAAATACCTCCATTACCCGTTTACTACTTATTGTATCTATCAGCACAGTGTTTTGAGTGCGTTACATTGACTTTACAGTAAAACGAAATTTTTCACCCAAAAAAAAAGTCGTTTCCCAGCGACAATTTTTGCGTAGGGTTACTTTGATGTACTGAATGCATGGTTGGCGGCTTCGTGAAGGGCCTTTTTACACCTTGTATTTGCGGGCGGGAGGGCGGTGCTGCATACTGCATTGCTTGCAACTGTTTGGCGGAATAAACTCTAAATATTGATATTATATATTAATATGTAAGTCATTACTATAAGAAATAAGTTAATTAAAAAATTCCTTCATTTATTAATAAATAAAATGTTATAGGGTTTCTTATGAGACCGGTGCCGCTATCAAGCGGCCTCAAAAATGTGATGAAGCCGCCGTGAAAGGCGATCTTCTTCACGGACTGCCACCGCTCTCTTAGGAAACAAAAGCTGGGTTATTTTCAGCCAGAGGGCCACACGATCAAAACTTTTCTTTGTTTATATTATCGGTACCAGCTATTATTACTACCTATTTTACATGGAAATAATCGAACGCTTTCCGCTCTAGTTGAGGCGTTTCTGCGTAAAGCCAATTTACATTTGCTAGATTAGCTATTCGAGGAATATCGTGAATAAAGACGCCTAATTTCCATACATTGATCTTTATCAAAACATCAAGTCAAAAATCAAAAACATAGTCTAGTTTATAAGGCGAACTGACATTGTTGAAGAAAACAGAGCTTGGGATTTTTATTAAGTATCAACAGTCTATTGATTTCTTAATAAATATAACATAACATCACGCCTTTATTCCCCGAAGGGTTGGGCAGATGTGTATTGTAACACCCTCATGTTGCCGTTATTTTTAAGTCCCATGTAATAGGGGGCGAGCCTATAGCCATCAACCGGGCACAAAACCAAACTCCGGGCTGCTACTGACGAATTCCACAAGGAAAACCCAATAACACTTTGCCTAACCACTTTGTCGAACCTAGGACCTCACGATCAGCAGTCATGCTTGCCATCAATAGACCAATGAGGCGAAATAAAGATAGAAGTACAATACGAGTAAGAGGGAATTACAAGATCCGCCATTTTTATCCATTATTTATTGACGTGGGTTGTACCAGCATTGTTGACTGGCTAATCTTTTTATCACGGCATGAGAGAAGACGAATCTCGCTGCAGGATAAAAAAGCCAGTATTTTTGAACCAGTGACGCTGCTTCCCATCACTTAGAGATGGTGCACATGTGTTTTTCTCTTTATTTAAAATCCCCTAATCATTGAGTAAAATACACTGTATGCTATTGCGTAAGCCTTAGTATAATAACAGTGAAAGCCTAGTGGTGTGACCGTCGGACTACCAAGTCATAGGTCTCAAGTTCGAACCCAAGGCACGCACCTCTGACTTTTCGGATTCATGTGCGTGTTATATAATTATCAGTTTCTTAAAAACGGTGAAGAAAAACATCGTGAGGAAACCTGCCTGAGGGATATTTCTCGACGGCATGTGAAGCCAAGTCAAAGGCCCATGGGCGGCATAAACTCTGACACCAGGATAGTCACTAACCACACCAAAAGAAGAAGCCAAAGCATATTATCTTACTACACAGTATCTTATTGTAGCTAGTAGGTACGTACATCAAGATACCTCACTGGCTACACACAATGGTACTCGCTCTAATTGGGTCTGACTCCGGTTTGACAATAATATATGTATATGTGTATTGTGTACTGTTGCCAGTAATGTTCGGTCACTGCGTTCTAATAAGATGTGTTGGTTCCTAGAAGGGTTGTAACATATGTCGTTTAGCGGTTAAGGGTGTGGATGTAGATATTGAGATGTTCGGATTTGAGAATGCGGATGAAGACTTTGTACAAAAGAGAAACAAGTAACGTAAACTCCGGCCCCGCACCTTCGGCTCGGCGCGAGTTATTATATCGTCAATTTGTATGTATATCATCATAGAAGTTATGAGGATGCGGATGAAGGTGTGGAGATTTTAAAATCAAAAGTTGTTGATGCGAATATTTTGCGGATATCAAAATTTATGAGCACAATACTCCGCAGTTGCAACATTTAAATTAGTAAACCGAACTTACAGTATTTTTTGCTGCCCTTTTGTAAGAAGGAACATTAATAACTGCCTTTTTGGTCCAGTGGTGGCAAGCGCGACTGCAGATTGTGAGGTTGCTGGGTTCGATTCCCAGGTCGGGTAAAGTGTTATTGGGTTTTTTCTTGTGGAATTCCTCAGTAGCATTCCGGAGTTTGGATTTGTGCCTGGTTAATGGCAATAAGCTCGTCCCCTATTACATGGGACTTAAACATAACGGCTAAATGAGGGTGTTACTACTTATGCACCTCTGCCCAATCCTTCGGGGAATACAGGCTTGATGTTGTTATGTAAACATTAATATCAATTAAAAACTATTAAAGATTTCCCGTCTTGTTTGATCAACAGATAAGTCATCACCTATGAATACGTTTCATATTGCTAACAACCTCTAGTTGTGCATGCTCTAGGTCAGTGTTCCTCAAACTTTTTGTATTCAAGGTACACCTACGAAATCGGGGAATTTCAGAGGTACACCACAAATAAAAAATCATATTTTAATCATACAAAGATAGCAAAGAATACATCATTTCCGTCCGCCTTTATAATTTTTTAAGAAACTAGCTGTGTCCTCACGGCTCCATCCTTAGCCTATGCTACTCGGTGATAATGTAGCTTTCTAACGGCAAAAGAATTTTTGAAATGAGTTCAGTAGTTTTTAAGTTTATTCGTTACATACAAAAATACAAATCTTTCCTCTTTATAATATTAGTATAGATAGATTTTTCCCGCGGCACACCAATTAATGACCACGGTACACCAGTGTGCCGCGGCACACACTTTGCGGAACACTGCTCTAGGTAACCCTAGGATGACAAATAGGAAGTGTCGTTGATAAATGTGTTGCCGATACAATGCGGATACATGGAGCATCATGTTGGATGCTATAACTAATAACAAGCGCAGGTATCTAGGATACAATGCATACAAGATTAGTTAGCTGCCATAGGTGACAAAAGACCAATTTACACGACTATAGTCTTTATGGGCTCGTGGCTAAATAACAACCGTACGGATCATATGATTTGCGAGGTTAAGCTGTGCTTGCCGCGGTCAGTTCGTTGATGGGTGACCGTTCGTTTTTACATCGAGACCCCTCCGTGCCTCGGAGAGCACGTTTCGTCAGTCCCGGGTATCATATGAATACCTATGACAGTCGTTCTGCCGTCCTTATTATAAACAACGTACTTGCTTGGCAGTAAGTTTCGAGATATTCGCGTCTAAAGGTTTTTTTTCTTATTTTTGTTGTCCCTGTGAAACTAAGAGGAATATTTCAAACATTTTTGTTCTGTATGGAAGCTTTAAATGTGAACTTTGTGTGTGCGATACTATATTTATAACCAAAAATGCAATAAGATTAAGTTACCATGCATAAACAACGCATATGTAGCAAGTGCGTGATTTATGTCTAGGAAATGCATTTGTGATATTTGCGTCTAGTAAAGATATGGGAGAACTTAGATGTAAGTTCACATTTCCAACCTATTTGCAGCAAATGTGTTCAATATGCCTAAAAAAAAAAACGTAATATAAATCAATCACTTATTATAAACGTCACAAGTACCAAATGCGATAGTTATGCTTAGTATTTTCTTCTGTCTGAATTCGGGGTGAACTAAGCATAAATAAAGTATTGTTCATTTACGGTGTTTATTACTAGTGTGTATTGAATATTGGGTCATGTATTTTTACAGCAACGTTCATTACGATGCTTATAACTGGGGCATTCTTCGAAAAATATTAACAAAAATTGAGAACGTCATTAGCATCATCCCAAAGTTAAGAATGCAGATGTTTAATACTATAATTATGATAATGAAAACTCAAACTATACCGCTGCCGTCAAGCAATAAGACAAGAATAAAAACAATCTGACAATACTATAACGTTAACAACCCGGGAGAAGAATGATTTGTTAAAAAAATGTTAAAAAATTTCGAAGAGTCACCCAACTATTAAAATGATTGGAATGTAGCAATTACGCTTATTATAATTATTATAAAATTTAAACTAGTAAAGATATCGAAACCTGGGCGATTGATCCCGGCAGATCTCGTTTCACTGATTCTGAATATATTAAATAATTAACTCGATTTTGTCAAAAATGTCGATTGCGTTGTTTATAATAAGGACGGCAGCGTTATGGGAAGCCCGAAAGTCTAACCTTCGGATATCGGCATTGCCTAGTAACTGGGTTGCAGAGGTCTGCTGGCAGTCGCTCCGTGTGTAATATTATTATTCAGCCGCATCTGATTAGACCGAAAGTTGACCCCAATATAGTTGGGAAAAGGCTAGGTAGAACAAGTCTTTAGTAGAGCACATTGTGGTAATCTAATTAACAGTCGATTCTTATATGATTTACCGAGGGTTACTGGTTATTAATAAAGATTCTTGTATTTTTACCAATAATGAAGCAAAGACCGCTTAGTATTGCATAGTAGTAGGTAAATAGTACCCCATGCGTCAGTAGCTTTTATAGGTAAAATTATCTTACAACTCCATTTATAAGTATGCCCAGTTTGGCAATAAAAATACTTCCATTGGTAAGCAAAACGATTTGTTTTTGGCCATATGAACCTGGTAAAAATGGCATTAAAGGAAGAGCTCGTAAAGTCGCTGTTTACATGGTTCGAGTAACTAAACACATGTACTTTTCTAAAGACTGGAGACATGTATTCGGGCTTAAAGTGTAAGAATAGATATGTGCATCAAATCGTCTGTACGTAAATACCATCATGCATCTGTGGTGCCTTTAAGGATTGCGAGGTCAGATGGCAAGCGATGCAGCGTCAGCGCTTTAAATCAAGAACTTGCGATATTATGGCAAGATATATTGCGGTTATTAGCAAGGATGACAAGTTTCCTGCAAGACGGATTCAAGCAGCAAGACGGGAATATTCTAGAAAGTAAAATATTTTCTGCGACTAATGACCCTCAGCGTACGTAGTGTTATTTTTTTGAGTTCGTGAACTCAGAACTTGTGCACGTTAATAAATCCTTACTAATCCTTACTAATATTATAAATGCGAAAGTTTGTATGTATGGATGTGTGGATGTATGGATGTATGGATGTTTGTTACTCTTTCACGCAAAAACGGCTGAACGGATTTGAATGAGATTTGGCACACAGATAGACTATGCCCTGGATTAACACATAGGATAATTTTTATCCGGGTACATCAAGTGGTTCCCCTAGGACGCGGGTGAAACCGCGGGTAATAGTCTAAAATGCTTTGTCCTGAATGACTGACTGACGGATCAACGCACAGCCTAAACCGCTGATCGTAAAGACCTGAAACTTGGAGGGCGTGTTCTTTGTATGACGTAGGCATCCGATAAGAAAGGATTTTCCGAAATTCTACTCCTAAGGGGGTGAAAAAGGGGGGCAAAGTTTGTATGGGACAACGTGATTCCTTGGTCCAATCTACTTCAAATTTTGCATAAACCTTTTTTAACAGAATTGATGGAAGACGTGTTTCGTATTTTATTGAAATTCATCCTCTAATGGTATTAAAAAGGGGTAGAAAGTTATTTTGGCGGTGATTTGCTTCGAAGTTGATATCGATAGTTGGTAAGGATTAGAACATATTGGTTATAAATTATACGAATCATTCCATATTTAAAAAAAAATGTAAAATACAAATATAAAAGAATATTTAAATCGGATTAGAATTTGAAATTTCAATTTTATTTGTTCTTGGATATTTGAATGAAAAACTTACCTTATACCTTGATTTTCCTTCAAAAAATCCTTGGAAATCTCATAAATTACCTACTTAGCAAATATTTGCGATTGCTGTATAATTTGTTTGGAAGTTCATTTTCATTATTTCATTAGAATATTTTCAGTGTAGTTAATTTAATTTCTTTTCAATTTGTTGTTATAATAATTAAAAAGGATTCTTTGTGTTTGATTTGTTAGTGTATAATATAGGTTTTTAGTTTTAATAGTAAAAATATCTGTGTTTGATTTGTTGTGTATAATAATAGTTATAGTTTTCTTTTAGTTTGTTTTAGAAGTTTAATTTTGTGTGGATTGTTTTTCGCAATTTATTTACATTTATAAATTTGTCTGTGTCCATTTTAAAAATGGGTGCAGAGTTGGTTAACTTCAATGGGAAATTAATAAACCTTACTATTGTACCAATAGTGGGAGATGCCGCAAGCCTTTTCCGTACGCTTTCTTATTTGTTGTACGGCACACAAGAACGCTCAATAGATATTCATAAAGAAATTGTGTGTCATGTGACGAACAATTGGGATGAATTTGCTGTTATGTATCATGACCGTCATGGCAACAATCATAGGACAAAAGAAGAGTATACTTTAGATATGTTACAAAACTCTACATATGGCAGTTTTTGCGAGTTAGTTGCAGTCGGTCAAATATACCCATTTGTATTTGAAGTGTATTGAAATGACAACCTGTATGCCAAATTTGGTACAGAGGACCAACCTATCAAAAGGTTGCGTTTTCCCCAAGATCTTTCTAATAGTCACTTTGATGCCTACGCTGATGCGGATAGTGATAATAACACTGATGAGCGTCCAATAGCCAAAAAACGGCGCATTGAAATGGCTGTATCTCCGACGTTTACTCAATCTTCACTAATTTCTAATGTTGTGCAAGACTTTCATTCGCCTACTTATACAATTATTTAATCTGAATGTGAGTCAGATTTAATTTGTTCTTTGTCCACTAATAATTGCATAGCATTTCCAACATTCACTACCCAAGAGTCAGTTCAAAATGAAATTAGATTGACAAATAATCATTAAAAAAAGCATTAGAGCAGTGGTGGCCCAGTGGTAACGGCCCCGACTTACGAGTTGTATGTCGTGGGTTCGAACCCCGCCAGGCGCATTACTTTGTGTAATTTATTTCATCACCACTGCTCTCAAAACGGTGAAGGAAAACATCGTGAGGAAACCGGCATGTCCTAGAACCAAACATTCGAAGACATGTGACATCTACCAACCCGCACTGGGCCCGCGTGGTGGATTACGGCCCATTCCCTCTCACAGAGAGGAGGCCTGTGTCCCAGCAGTGGGAACATTATAGGCTGCTGATGACGATGATGATTCAAATTATATGAGAGTGGGCGTTATTTGAGTAGTTCGGAGGCAGTTTGAAGGATTTTAGGGTTTCCCATACATGAAAGGTTTCCCGCAGTCATACATTTAGCTGTCCACCTTGAAAATGGCCAACGAGTCTATTTTAATTCCGACAACTTCGCCGACATAATTAATAGCCCACCAAAAACGACACTGTTAGCATTTTTTGATTTATGTCAAACAGATGATTTTGCTAAAACCCTTCTATATGCGGAAGTGCCTTCATATTTTGTAAGGCAAAAAAACAAATTTGTGAGAAGGAAAAGAGGAAAACCCGTAGATGGCTGGCCAGGAATAATGAAAGAACACGCTCTAGGTAGAGTGTACACGGTTCACCCGAATAACACCGAGTGTTACCATCTTCGTTTACTTTTGCACGAGGTTACCCCCCTGGTTAGGGGTCCATCGTCCTTCGATGACTTGAAGACTGTCAACGGTGTCCTCCAACCAACTTTTCAATTAGATTGCATGAAACTTGGCTTGCTAGAGGACGACAAACATTGAGATTCTGCCCTAGAGGAAGCAGCCCTATGCGACTCGCCATTTAAAATGCGTGAATGCGTTTAAAGTGGCATTCTGTCAGATTACAGACGCACTAAGTCTTTGGGTAAAATACAGGGATAGCCTATCAGAAGACTACAAACGACAAGTGGAAAAGTTTTCTAGCATTATAGATGAACATCTAGCAGATGAAATCTACAATAAATGTCTGGTCACAATATGAGAAGCTGTATTAGCATTAGGAGGACAAAGCCTACAGCAGTACGGGTTGTCTCAGCCTCAAAGGTCTGAAGGCTTACACAATAACCGGGACTACCTGAAGGAAACAAGTAACGATGTCAATTCCTTAGCAGAAGTGGTGTCGAGTAGTGAAGGCTCTGTAACCAATGAACAAAGACGTATTTATTATAAAATACTTTCCAGTATCGATGCAGGTGTAGGTGATATCTTTTTTTGGATGCTCCTGGTGGAACAGGCAAGACTTTTCTATTAAATTAACTGTTGGCCAAAGTGAGAAGCAATCGTGATATCGCCTTAGCGGTCGCATCGTCCGGAATTGCTGCCACGCTGCTGGAAGGAGATAAAACTGCACACTCCGCGTTTAAACTTCCTCTCGATTTGATACAACCCCAAACCCCACTCTGCAATATACCCAAACAAAGTAATATGGCAGAAGTACTCCGCAAAACGAAATTAATTGTTTGGGATGAGAGTACTATGGCTCATAAAGGGAGTTTCGAAGCCCTAAATAGTTATTTACAAGATGTTAGGAATAATAATTGTCAAATGGGAGGAGTTACTGTATCGTTAGCAGGCGATTTCCGGCAGACTTTACCCGTAGTGCCCAAAGGAACGCGAGCAGACGAAGTTAAAGTGTGCGTGAAGCGGTCTCATTTGTGTGTTGTTGTGGCCTTCAGTGACAAAACAGAGCCTTACCAAAAATATGAGAGTCCATCTGAGGGGAGATGTTACAGTTCTCAGATCTGTTGCTTAAAATAGGAAATGGTGATTTCCCGGAACTGGATAATAATATAATTCTACGCGGACGAAGTCGCGGGCAAAAGCTAGTGTCACAATAATCTTTTAGCATTTAAATTGTTCAATAGATATCCATGTATAAAAATTTCATTGTGACAAGTTTTTGTCCAAACATTGTTAAAATATGTGGAAATGACAAAGTGTCCAAATTATTTTTAGTCTCGCTTTTATGAGGTGGAATTTTATTAATCAAAATGTATTAAAGGAAATAAATCCGTTTTAACTTCCCGCTTTTAACGAAAAAAATATATTTGTTTTTGCTTCGCTTGTCTTTTTTAAGTTGTTAGGACCTAAACAGTTGTTATTTGTGATTAATTTTTCTTTATTATTTTCATTCAGCAAAACAGTTGTTATTTGTGATCAATTTTTCTTTATTATTTTCATTCAGCAAAACGTTTTAATGGTTTTGTTATTATGACTTGTATTTTATCGTTCAATAATTTTCGAATATTTATTTCTCGGGTTCGATCATTGACTGCCGTTAGTAAAGGGGAAAATACTCGATACCTACTCGGATCGTAACGAGTATCGGAACATAAATCATGGGTACAACACAAAAAATACAGCACAACTCGAACCAAAACATGCGGCGACAGGCAACCGATACATCGCCCATACAAATGTGCTCCGTTGTAGCCGAACTTCCACCGTCGAATGCGAGACGAATACGTAAAAAATCGAAATTCAAAAATAGAATGGAACACAAATTGTTGTTCGGAAATTAAATTTTGCTTTCCTTGCAGTGGTTCTAGTTCAAACCAGACTACTGATGAGACCTCGCAGATCTGGAAACTTGTATGCAAAGATCATTGCTTGTATATATTACCATAAATGCGAAATTATGCGGTAGCAACACGAAACCTCGACATGAGCCTACTAACTTCAACCAAAATAACTTGTGCTCTACAGTCTACTTACTGTGTCAGACGACCACCTGATTATTATCTCAAGTTGAATGTCCTTGTCCTAACGTACACATAGTTTGCAAGCTCCATTAAAGTTTACGTACGCCGAGATTCTCTACGCATTTCATGAATTAGCAGACATGACTAATCAAGACAGAATATTCTCATCCGTATCTCTTGTATACAGGGTGATATTTTAATAATGAATATATTGAAGGAGATATTCAAGTTATCGATACTATTTCCAAATGTGTAAAAAACATCCCTTAATTAATTAATGACTTATTTTTCCAGAAAAATCGCATAAGTACACTATTTCTACGTGTAAAAACAGTTTCTTGGGTGGAATGCTTGTGGTAGCCGACAGCATTCACTGCCTGCAAACCACGGCCTTTTTTTATTCGAGCCACCATGCCACACCCCTTAACGTTTGTTTTCATGCACTACTTTTTGCTTGGTGGTAGGATCTGCACGATACGCCTGGCTAGCTACCACCCTCACATTAAAGTCCGGCGCCAAGCAGTTTATTGTGTTCCGTCGTGTGTATGTGAGAGCCAGAGAGGTATAGGGGAATCCCTCTATATGTCTGTTCCTTGGATTCGTGTGCTCCATCATAGACCCTGTCTGCGCTTACCATCAGGTGAGACTAGGGCCAAAGGCGACCACGTAAAGAATAAAAAAAAAAAAAAAAATATTACTCTTATTCTAAATAAAGTTTGTGGCAAACTTACATGTGGTGGTTGTTTGCCCCTTTTCCAAAAAAATTACCCTGTATAACACTGAAAATATTTACAGCAGCTATAAAGAATCCGCTTTTAATAGCATCATTTTCACGCGAAGCGATCATTCCCACTGTGATATAAATGCCAATAACATGTTACCAAGTAGGAGTACTACAGAGACATTTAATGGGATAACCATGGCTTCACAAAACGGAAACACGCCCGATGGAGCGAACAACGATGTTTAATAGACTTCTCTTGTTCCCCTCTTTATTGCTAAACTTATTAAAAGCTTATGAAATAATATTCTTGGTAACGTACTCGTGTATTCGAGTAAAAAGGTTTGTACTTCGGAATTTATCAAATAACTTATTAATGGATGCAAAGAGCTCTGAAAATTACAGGTCAACTTTTAAGGAAATCTTTTAGTACAATATTTATTTAACATTTTGCTAGTCTTCTTCTTTTCGTGTGGTTAGTGACTAACCTGGTTTCAGAGTTTATGCCGCCCATGGGCCTCTGACTTGGCTTCACATGCCATCGAGAAATATCTCTCAGGCATGCCGGTTTCCTCACGATGTTTTTCTTCACCGTTTTAAAGCAAGTGATAATTATACAATACGCACATGAATCCGAAAAGTCAGAGGTGCGAGCGTTGGGTTCGAACTCGAGACCTATGACTTGGCAGTCCGACGGTCACACCACAAGGCTATCACACTCCTGGCGGACCTTAACACAGGTTATTATGTAACCTAGCTAGGACGCCAGAACGGCTTTATAATTGTTATCCCTCTAGTTTTACTACTATCCCTAATTTGTCAAAATATATTTTTGTAACAAGACTGTATCACACTTTTTGAAATAAATAAAAATTATTATTATATTATTACTGCTGATTGATTTTGTTAGTATTGCATATTATTATATTATTAAATTATACATTTTGATTACCGGCGAGACCTAAAATTCACAGAATCTACAACCCGAATATCCTGTTTGTTAATCAAAAGAACTTTCCACTTTAATGAAATTCGGCAAATTTTACTTATCGTGTGTATTAAATTCTTTCGTTACATAAAATAACATCACGCCTGTATTCCCCGAAGGGATCGGCAGAGGTGTATAGTAACACCTTCATTTCGCCATTTGAGGGCGAGCCTATTGCTATCAACCGGGCACAAACCCAAACTCCGGGCTGCTACTGAGGAATTCCACACGGAAAAACCCATAACACTTTGCCGGACCTGGGGATCGAACCCAGGATCTCATAAACAGCAATCGCGCTTGCCACCACTAGACCAACGTGGTAGTTATTATTATATATTTTATTTCTTCGTATTATACTAATAATAATTGTTTATTGGTTTTCCACTGGCTACGGCTGCTCTGTTGACTTGCTTGCATACCCACTGCCTGAAACTGAGATGTAGAAATCCTAGTATTTACGTACACGATATTGCTTTGAATATTTTTTTACTGATATCGAGTTCTAAGCTGAGATTTTCATAATAAAAGAAACGTCAAAGTCTGAAAGTCAAGTACAGCGAATAAACTGCCTCATCGTCTGAATATGACATTGAAAAACACGTACACCGAATAATTTATTCATGTATGATTTAATACTAAATCAGGGAAATGTGCATTACTAGAATAAATGCCTAGAATAAGTGCGGTGTAACTTTGAATGATAGATTGATGAATGATGTGATTAGGTTCGGTTTAAAAGATGATGTAGTGACAAAAATTGAAAGGAGTATGCTTAGGTGGTTTGGTCATGTTGAGAGAATGAGTGAACGGCGATTAACAAAAGGAATTTATAAGGCGTATGTCAGTGGAAACGCCGGTAGAGGATGCCCCAATAGGACATAGTAATACATCGATGTTATTGATGATGTTCTTCACAAAGGACAGGTGCGTAGTACTCTTAATCGGCGTGAGTGTATGACAAGATGTCTGAATGTGGATGAAGCCAAAGGAGTATGTAAGGATCGTAGTATGTAGCGTTCTATAGTTTCTGCCTACCCCCATGGGAAAAGGCGTGAATTAATGTATTTTGACGACACGTTTGGTGCAGTGGCTGAGCGATTGGCTTCTGCGCTACGGATCGTGGGTTCAATTCCCACACGGAACAAATATTTGTATGGCCTACAGATAGTTGTTCCGGGTCTGGGCGTTTGTGCATTTGAAGATTTGTGTCTGTACACGCACCCACGATACAGGAGAAATCATAGTGTGGGGCAATATTTAAAAAAAAAAGAATGTATGTATGTGCATAACTGAGGTATAGCAGAGGTAGGCTTTATATGATAATCTCTATGAAGCTTGAAGCTCGTTTATTTCGTACTGTCGCAGATCAAATGACTTGTCAAGCACAAAATTATATTGAGATTGAAAAGTATTTGATGTTGTGATATTTTGCGATTACTGCTAATAGAAAATTGATTTTGGCTCAAATGTTGAGCTTTTAGTATTTATTATATAGTTTGATGTGTACAATAATATGCCTACTTATTCCGAAATCTTACAGACCTTCTTCTTTTCTTGTGGTTAGTGACTAATCTGGTATCAGAGTTTATGCAGCCCATGGGCCTCTGACTTGGCTTCACATGCCATCGAGAAATATCTCAGGCCTGACAATTTCGTCACAATGTTTTCCTTCACCGTTTTTAAGCAAGTGATAATTATACAATACGCACATGATTCCGAAAAGTCAGAGGTGTGTGCCTTGGGTTCGAACTCGAGACCTATGACTTGGCAGTCTGACGGTCACGTAACTAGGCTATGACTGCTGTTAACCACAGATAGAAAGAGTTTACAGATAGAAAGATTAGTACGTTTTGAAACTGACCTTGAGTACAGGAAAAGTACTTAGCTATTCAACCCCACGCACATCGAGAATGACGATTACAACACATTGCCCGGAGGGATGGTGTTCCAATTTCCAAAAAACTCGGCTCTTTTCTTGTTCAATTTCCGACAGCAATGGAATGTCGGTGTTACAGCAGATTTTCAAAACAAACTAATATTTTTCTATTTTGTTGAACAACACATGGCCCAAGAATATTACGACGGGACCTTTTTTTTACTTAAGTAGAAATTAAAGACCTTGGTTCTACAGATTGGTTAACTACCTAAATAGACAGTTGAATTTTATTCTGCTGAGTTGCTTTTCAGCTATCTTTCATATGAAGCCCATCAATCATCTTTCATCATAGTATTATCCCGTTCAAGAAATATTTTATAAGATGTATCGACAAGCATGGATAAGTATCATACAATATGCAAGACAAAGACACATTTCACTTATAATCCCGGCTAGCAGATTTATATCCAGTAGGTTGTTCGTTCGTTCTGCTTAGCCTTTTCCCAATTATGTTGGGGTCAGCATCCAGTCTATCCAGATGCGGCTGAATACCAGTATTTTACACGGAGCGACTGCCATTAAATGCTTTACCACCCAGTAGGTCATGAAGCATTACTTTCATCAATTTTGCAAAAAATATTTCATTATCTATATAAATAAAAATGAATCGCCAAATGTGTTGCTAAGCGCAAAACTTGAGAACGGCTCGACCAATTCGGCAATTATTTTTTATATATTCCTTAAGGTACACGGCAGGTTCTTATGGAGAGAAAAAACATAAAAATTGCGTGGAAAATAATAAAAACAACATTTTTCTTTTCCCACTACAGTACGAAATCTATCCGGGCAGCTAGTATTATATAAAAAGTCCTCTATGCAATGATATGGTGCCAGCCAATTAACTTCCTGGATCGGGATAAACTTTTCCTTCGTCTAATTATCGAATTTGTATACGACTTGATACTTGATTAATTTCCAGACGGCGAAAATAAACTATGTGGCAACAAGAAAAACTTAAATAAAATAAGTTTATACAAAGCTATAGGCGACCTCAGGATCGAGGGCAAAGAGCTTCTTACCTAAATTATACAATTTCATCAAACTCGCAGTTAATCAAGAAGACTCTATGAAGCTTCAAGTCATCGACCACTCTTACAATGCAAGTTGTGAATATTATACTACGTGAATAGACGTTACAGATACAGGAAATGAACTCGTCATTGATGAATATACAATGTAAGGAAAGATGAATACAATATTGCAATATAGAACGATATAATATTGAATGTACCTTAGTACAGTTGATAGTTACGACACTGGATTGAATGAAGAGAAACATTGTGCATTTGCGGTTTTAAATCCAACAGTTCGATGCAGATCACGAACTCGGTTGTTTGCTGAATTCGATGTTTATTTTTTATCTGTTATTATACACCCTATAAGCACCCTATTTTTTTTCAACTTTGTTGTCTCTTTGTTCTATTGAATTTTAATTTTGCTGTTTATATTAGTTTTATATTCCATCACGTAATTTTAATTTAACTTTTTAATTTTAGTTAATAGATATTAAATGTATAGTTTAGCTTAGCTTGTGGCACACCTAATATGTCTATGGGGCATGCGGTGCTATCCTGTAAGAAATTGTTACACTAACCTTAGATTATGGCTTACATTACTACAACTATTTACAGTGTAAACAATTGTTGGTTGGCCAATAAAGGAAAAATAAATAAAATAAAATATGCAGTGGCAGCATTTTTTTTATCTTTGGAAAATCCTCATGGATGTCCCTCGCCCGGGGAAGGCGAAGGGATCTGTCGGGCTCTTACCGGCTAAAAACAAACGGTGTTCCTCTTGACCGTTCGGCCGGGGTCGCGGGATTCGCAAAAGCATGCACCGCATCCCCAGCAGGTCCCTGTCCGCCAGCCACTGGCGGACCTCTAAGCAGTGGTAGCCTAGCGGTTGAACGTTTGCCTTCGATGGCAGGAAGGTCTGAGTTTTATCCCGGCCTCTGACTTCTCGAATTCATGTGCGGATCAGAATTTGATTATCACTTGCGTTAACGGCGAAGAAAAAACATCGTGAGGAAACCTGAGAGGGCTCCATAAAGTTCTCGATGGTGTGTGTAGTCTACCAACCTGCAGTAGGCCAGCGTGGTGGACTAAGGCCTGAATCATTCTTATTCTGAGAAGAGGCCCGTGCCCAGCAGTGGGACAGTAATGGGCTAATTATGTTATGTTATACACCCTGCTTGGTAAGGTGGTGTAATGAATTATTTATTTATCCATAATATGAAATCCCATTTTTTCGTAAAACTTTTTCCATCTGAAAGGTTGCGTTACGATTCCCAAGAGATGAGATCTGGTGATTATTTTGAGGGTTGGCTTGTAGAAGGCTACATGTGCATGTACTTTTTACAGTGTCGTGTGGTAATACAGAAATGAAAGTCACATTAATTCAATTGCAGAGAACAATAAAAATTGTAACACCAAAATGCTTTCAATCTACTTCGTGTAAAAGAACTATAAAATGTTCGGCACTCAACCTTTGGGCTTGAACTTAATTAAATTCTATCAGGTTTCGTTTTTAATTAAAACTGCGTCTTAGCCGAATATTCTAATAACGAGACTCATTTTGGTCTATCTTATATCTATCTTATCAATAATTTTCCTTTACTTCGAATATCATTCACAAAGAAGTATTGCTGACTACTTAATACCACTTCCAACGAAAATAAATCTTGAAGATTTAAAGATTTATTTACGTTGAGGAGTAAGGGAAGAGGCTTTATTCCTTATAGCCAATTGTGGGTGTGTTAAAGAGGAAACGATGATGATAAACGTTTGGTACAACAGATGGTAGTCGTTTTGTGTATTACCGCTAACGTGTTTAAAATAAGAGCTGAGAATTTTGTCGCATAGTGTGTGGCCGAAGTTACGCTACAATTATTTCTAGGTTTGCTTAAAAGTAAAGTAGCAAACATAATCCATTCTGAACTACATTGAAACCAATATTCCAATAGCCACAATGTTGGATATCGTTTTGCGGTCAGAATTGTGGGTTTGATGCATCGAGAATTGATGAGATTATGGATATGAAATTGGCCTGCAGGTGTTTGTTCCATATTCAAATTATCAGTACCAACTATAAGGCGTCCCTTGTGTTCATTGATTGATAATTCGTCTATATTACAGTAAAGAACGTTCATGGGTGTAGCCAGGATTTTGTCCAGGGTGGGGCAAACTCAGTCACAGTAAATACAAGGTTAGTAGGAAAGGGGGTACTAAGTCGAAAGGGTGTTCAAGTACCTATAATAAGGGATAACTTTTGTTCTACAACTTCCCCAAAACTCGAGAGTTTAAGAGAAATAGCTTTTCAAAGATTTCGTAAAAAATATGCTAAAATCTATCTGTCCATAATTATGTTCAGCTGTGTTTACTATTTCGGTCATATTTGGGGTCGCGGGTTAGAACCTTAATTTTCTGAATTCATAACTAAAGCAGGTATGTTTTTTTTGAAAAAACTAAAATAAAAATCTTTTTGCATGCAAATAAAAATTATCGAATTTTGAAATTTTAATACTTGCTTTAAAATAGTCATCAGTGATATTTTAAGTGGCCCGCGGCTTCGTAACCCCTTTCCGACTAACCTTGTATATGTCTTTTCAATAAATCGAAGCGCAGCAACTAATTTTTGAGGTCCAAATAAGTATAGACGGAGTCTGACATTGGTCTGCCTATTTTGGGTAATTGTTCTGTGGACATGGTTGGCGAGTTGACTGAATCTAGACCATTTACCTAGTCTTTCCTGTGCCAGGGCAAGCGCCCCATCTGTCCCATCCTGAATACGCCTATGTGAACGTTACCGTACTGATCATTACTCCAAAAGTTTTCAACATAAATTCTTCGAATAATTCCATAATGCTCGTAACATTTCTGTGTTAGCAGGATATTTTACAGCCAGACGTATCATTTTATCAGGAGTCGAATGTGTCTGGTATGTGAGACAATCCACTAGAATTTATGTCGTGTCAAGTTGAGCAAAATGTTGAAAATGTGCTGAGTCCTCTCGTTGATTCTAATAGTTTGTGAGAAGATAAGATCTCGAGATATTTTTGATTTAAGATTCTTGAGCAAACTCGAGTATGATGAATACATACGTTGACAGATGGCAAAGTTGCCTTATGTAAATTTAGGCTTATATAGGGCAACTTTACCAAACAAATGTAATAATAAAATAATTTGTTATTAGTTAACAAATATAAAGTCTTTAAATCATTCCTCAATGCCCAGATTACCCCAATACAAAATGAATATAAATTGAGCAAGACCCATAGTATAGTTTTCTTCTCTAATTGACATCCATTCAATTTAGGTCTCCGTCCCGAATTTTAATCATTTGCAAGAGTCAAATCCAATTAAGGCATTTAATTTGGCCGTCTGAATAGTGACATGTCCAAAAGTGGATGGGGGATGAAATCATCGGCAAACTTGGCGGTCGACCACCGACGAGATTAAAATTGCTTGCACCCGGCGCGGTGTACGAATGCACATTCAGATTGTGTGCATAAGCAGAGTAAAAACAATACTGTGTGCCCAAACACATTAAAATGTATGGGAAATGTTGCTTTGCATGTTGTTTTGCACATAATCTGTTTGCGGCTCGATGTCAGCCGCAGGAGGTGGTCTTGGGAACGGGATATGTGCACAGTCCCCTTTGGCGACACCCATGGGTATGAAAGGGGTGGCCTATTCTTTGCTTTGAACCACACGGAACGTTCACATCTTAGACATTCGTAAATGGTGGGAGTGAAAAGTGTGCGGGACTATTGCAGCCGCTCAAAGCATTTTGTTGTCAAAATGTACTACCGCGAACTTGGCCCACAGTACATTCAAGCCAGTGGAGTATGACCCTGAACAAAAAGTCACAGAATCCACGTCTGCCAATAAAACCAACTTAGCTTCTGTCTAACACTTTTCAGCTTCACTTTAAATCGAGAAATCTCGATATTACTTGCACAGATGTTCTTAGTGCCAGAGCTGCAATTATACACGGAACTGTTCCATTTTGGACTACAGTTTAAAGTGTAAGAAAGTCGTAAAGCTGCAGTAGTATGATTAGTATTAGGCGTGAAGGTATAGGTAAAGATGGACACCACACTCAGAACATCTATTGAAAAACGAAACATTTGGCCTTGAATATTTACTTCGGAATTCTGTTTTTTTTCTAAATAACTAGCGGCCCGTCCCGGCTTTTTCCCGTTTTTGCAACATTTTTCATTTATGCTCCGCTACTATTGGTCGTAGCGTGATGATATATAGCCTATAACCTTCCTCGATAAATGGACTATCCAACACAAAAATATTTTTTCAATTCCAACCAGTAGTTCCTGAGATTAGCGCGTTCAAACTAACAAACTCTTCAGCTTTATAATATTAGTATAGGTATAGGTAGATTTAGATAGAGATACGATTTCCAAACTAAGTTTTCTATCTTTTTCTAAGTAGGGTTGGTAGTTGTAAATTTGGTTGTAGTTGGTAGTAGATGTGATAGTGTAGTTGGTAGTAGGCAGAATTCTAAAGTAAATATTCAGGGCATAATGACTTTCAGTAGGTCTTCGTAGTGTGGTCTTCTTTTTTAACCGACTTCCAAAAAGGAGGAGGTTACTATGTTCGTCTGTATGTATTTTTTTTTTGTTTATGTTCATCGATATTTTCGCCAATTGTGAACCGATTTTGATGATTCTTTTTTTAATGGATAGGGTATACTTCGAAGTTGGTCCCATTTAAATTTGGTGAAGATCTGATGAAGAACTTCGGAGATAGACAATGGAACTCCTCAATGACGAACAGTACCTACGCATATTGTGATTATGTTACGAGCAGCGTCTTTAGTAGGTCCAACCAAGTTTTAATTAAGGCCAATAAAATGAAAAAAATAAAAACATTTTTTACAAAAAATTTAAACCGACTTCAAAAAAGAATAAAATAATTACCATATAAAATTAACAGTTTCAGAAGTCGGTGCCTTCAATTTGGTTCAGCGTAGATCAGCACCGACTTCTGAAACTGTTAATTTTATATGGTAATTATTTTATTATTTTTTGAAGTCGGTTTAAATTTTTTGTAAAAAATGTTTTTTCACCTATACCTTCATAGTTTTAAGTCGTTATTATAACTATTCGACTTATGTATAAGAAGTTTTTCACAGAAAGCATATTTCTCGTGTCATTGCACATTAATAATAATTAAAGAAGTTTGAAATATAATGCAATAATGCACAAGTTGTAGTTAGCTAATCCATCATTCGTGACCTGCCTAGTGCTTAATGACCGTAATATCGGTTTTGGTGTATGAATAATGTATAGAAAGTAATTTGTTTGTATAATGGAGGCCATATTATTCAACGATCACTTATGGTGTATTTCAGGTGTTTGTAAAAGTTTTAAACATATACAACGTGTTACATAATTCCCCGTGAAAATAATAATAACTAGCTGTGTCCTCACGGCTCCGCCCGCGTAAGATGTTTTATTCCAGTAATAAATATAGCCTATGTTACTCAGTGATAATGTAGCTTTCTAACGGCAAAAGAATGTTTGAAATCGGTCCAGTAGTTTTTAAGTTTATTCGTTACATACAAAAATACAAATCTTTCCTCTTTATAATATCAGTATAGATAATTAAGTAGTCTTTTATGGTTGTTGTCATTTACCTCTCAGAGGAAATTAGGTAAGAATGTAAATAACTTTCTGGGTAGTCTACTCTTTAGTTTTATGTTTTAAGGGTTGCGTTTCAATGATGATTATTTTATGTTTTTCCAAATTCTATTTTTTTGGGTCATACTACGGTTTTCAAATATTGCCAAAAGACTCTTTACAAAATACCTTTAAACCCCCTTTCGGCTTTGGAGGGTATTTTTGTAACCCGTTGTATATTCTACCTAGGCTTTCCCAACTAAGTTGGGGTCAGCTTCCAGTCCAACCAGATACGGCTGGATACCAGTATTTTATTCGGGGCAACTGCCATCAGACCTCCGCAATCCAGTTACTGGGCACTGCTGATAACCTAAGGTTAGACTGGTCGTCAGACATTCGCGCTTCTGACCACCCGTAACGACTGTCATAGATATTCGCATGACACCCGGACCGACGCGAGGGTTTAACGTACTTTCCGAGGCACGGAGGGGTCTCGATGTGTAACGAATGGTCACTCATCCATGGACTGACCGCAGCAAGCGCAGCTTAACCTTGTAAAGCATATGATCCGCGCGATTGTTAATTGGCCACGAGCCCCGAAACTTTAAACATTTACTGTACGAGCACGCTCGACAATTTTATGCTGACGCCCGCGATCACACGTCATTCGTTATAAAATAATTGCACATTACTTATTATGAGACAGTACAATAAAGTTGCTCAGTGTATACAGACATTGGTGTTTTCTTCCACATTACACATTAGAATTCCCGGTATACAGACACCGCAGCAGCTACAGAACCCTATATTTACCATAGGTCTTATTGACAGTGATATTATTTTTCTTCTCTCAGTTATCTTTATAGTAGGTACCTATGTACGTTTATGAAATATTCAATTTTAACAAAGTATAAAAATGCCGTATCCGACATGCATAAAAGATACGACGTTTTATTGAGCTCATAAAACTGCGATTTACAGATGCGACTGAAAAAGAATCTCATATCTCTCCATCAATGTGATAATATTCAGTAAATGAAACAAACAAAATATTCATCGATAAACTGAGTGGATTATTCACACCATTAAGTATGTATTTGTGGTATAATACTAACATTTGAGTTAATGCCAAATTAATTCGGTTCATCAGTCCACCGCACAAGTATTATGTGGGCACATTTTCACTACATACATATTTCACTGCGCTGTTTAACATTCATGAAACATGGTGGTCAAAATTTACATGTTGCATGCCCGAAGTGGGCCATCGTGGTAATAAATGTCAACGTGAACAGACTTGGTGTAAGTCCACTGACCGAGGGAGGTGGGCCTTTTAAACCTCCTGTAATGCAATCATGTTAGGCGTAACGTAATTTTGAATTTGTAAACAAACTGTAGGATGTTGTTTGGATAGGAAAGAAAATTTGAGCGTCAAGTATGTGGCCGTGTGGTTCTCGGAAAAGAATAGCCCATCCCAGACTAAGGGATTAAGGAATGGGCATCATTCTCCTGCGAGTTGATGACAACGTAGGTACTGCTATTATCAATCCGTCTGATTATGGAAATATTCCCTAAAAAATATTATTTAGAGTTCTTTGTAGATCAGTACAATGCAATCACTGTAGTACAGAAACGAACGTTCAAATCTGCACCGGCAGATTTGGAAAGACTCGTTTTATACAAGCCGTCTTTGAAAGAAAATCAAAACGATCCAATTATCTGCAACGGCGCCAAAATTCCGTATCTATCTAATCACTTCATTACACCGCTCAGTTCAACACACCCTCGCTGGATTAAACTCTTCAATTCATTATCAAATCACAATCTGAACGAAGCGGCGTGTCGTCGGGTGCTTCCTCGGCACAGTTTAATGCAGTGGAAGAATTAGGCCGCGCTTATTCGATACGATTTTAACGTTCACGCACCGTCGTCATCGCTCCCGTCGTTGTATTGTGATCGCAGTCACTTGGAGTAACATCTGTTGCCCAGTGAGATAATTCACAGCAAATAGGGACCATACTTATAATGTCGCACTGATGTGGCAATATAAAAGCGGTTGAGCAGCGATACGAAAGCGGCTGAGCAGTGATACGAAGGCGGCTGAGCAGCGATTTGAAAGCGACTGAGCAACGGCACGAAAGCGGATGACCAGCGATACAAACGCGGCAGACCAGCGATCTGAAAGCGGCTGAGCAGCGATACGATAGTGATAGCATTATCTTTAGATTCATGAGAAGTATACTTACATATGGACACTAATAAAATATGCTTTAAATTACAAGTAAGATTAGCGATATGATTATAATTCCGCGTCGCACTTAAGCCGACGAGACTCGTGTCGTGTGTATGCGTCCTAAAACTAATCGGACGTTAGGAACGAACGGCGGGAATAAATGAAGGAGATGACGATGTCATTGACTGTAACGATGAGAGGAGCTCGTGATAAGTACCATTAGCTGGAGCTGCACACGTCAGGATTCGGGCATTTTGGTAATCAAAGACAGTAGGCTAAGTTTTGTTGGTACTCTTCTGGATATACCTAAGAGCCGATATGATGTCCGTTGCAACTTTTGCGTACAACAGACTCATCGAAGAGGTTTGCTTATTATTTGCCTGTATAAATATAAGTTATTTGGCACCTACGTAAAGCATTTACCGTCTATGTCAAATAATAGTTTTGTTATGTGATGAACCGGTAACGATTTAATCCAAAGTAGGTCCTTCAAATAGCCGAGATTTATTTGAAGAAAAATAATTAATGAACTTATTGAGTTCATAAGAGAGCTAAAAATAAAAAGCTGATTCCTGTGATACGTTTTTTTCATTAGTACAGGTACCAACGGTACCTCATTTCCTGTAGAGTTATTTTTAATTGTAAAATAAGTTTGTGGACAATGTACTTAAATCTGTTTTTTTTTTATTAATTATTTTTTATTAATTTAATTTGAAACTTTGAACTGCCTCGTTGGTCTAGTGGTGGAAAGCGCAACTGCTGATCGTGAGGTCCTGGGTTCGATTCCCAGGTCGTGCAAAGTGTTATTGAGTTTTTCCGTGTGGAATTCCTGTAGCCCTGAGTATGGATTTGTGCCCGATTGATGGCTATAGGCTCGCCCCCTATTACCTACATGGGACTTAAACATAACGGCGAAATGAGGGTGCTACTATACACCTCTGCCCAACCCTTCGGACAATACAGGCGTGATGTTATGTATGTTATTTATTCAATTTAAACCTATTTTAAAAGCCGCGCAGTACCGTGCAAAACATTAAAAAACCTTCAGATAAATGTAATAAGGTGTTATCCTGCATTAGTATTATCTAAACGATAACTCGCTATTTCGCGTATTCCCAGAGTATGCTAATTATATGATCCCCGACCGCGGGCCAAAATGTTTGAAACTATAATCTCTTTATCGGCTCACCTCATTCGTGGACCCCGTAATATATTGTGCCAACCATTTCGGCCTTCGTATCCATTTTTAGTTCACATACTCATGAAAACGAATCATCATTATTCGACTGCTGAGCATAGGGTCCTGGGTTCGATCCCCAGGTCGGGCATAGTTTTATTGGGTTTTTACATTACGATATTCTCAGTAGCAGTCCGGAGTCTGGATTCATGCCCGGTTAATGGCTAGGCTCCCCACCATTACATGGGACTTAAACGTCGAGATGAGGGTGTACTATAACCAAAAGAAAACCGACTTCAAAAAAACGATGAAAAGAATAAAATAATTACCAATTATAAACTTAACAGTTTTAGAAGTCGGTGCTAATTCACGTTGAACCAAATTTAAGGCACCGACTTCTGAAACTGTTAATTTTATAATTGGTAATTATTTTATTCTTTTCATCGTTTTTTTGAAGTCGGTTTTCTTTTTGTTAAAATGTTTTTTATTTTTTTCGTTTTAGTGGCTTTAATTAAAATATGGTTGGACCTACTAAAGACGCCGCTCGTAACATAATCACATCATCACATTATGCGTACTGTTCGTCATTGAGGAGTTCCATTGTCTACCTCCGAAGTTCTTCATTAGATCTTCACCAAATTTAAATGGGACTAATCTGGAAGTATATCCTTTCAAATATTTTTTTTTTTATCTAAATCGGTTTATAAATGGCGGAGTTATGAGGTAACAAACATTAAAAAAAACAACATACAGACGAATTGAGAACCTCCTCCTTTTTTGGAAGTCGGTTAAAAAACACCTTTGCCGAACCCTTCGGGGAATACAAGACGTGATGTTGTTATGTCATCATTATCATATCGGTCCGTAAATGTGCACTGCTAAACATTGACCTCCCAAAGAACGATCTTAAGGGAAATTGCTGTAATCACCACGTCTGGCATTGGTGATCGTGGTATAATGTTAGTAGCAGATAATGCAGTGATCTTGCACCCATTGCATGCTTCTCAGTTTCTCAGTTTTGCCAACCAAGCATATAGGGCGTAAACAAAATCATGTAGTTCCTTCAAACCTAGTGATTTACTGCTGACATAGATTAAATATGCGCGAGATACTTTTGCTTTCAATTAAAAAAAATACAAGAAATAAACATGTGTTCTTAACGTGAGGCATTTTAGCGCCCCGAGTTAAATGAACGCGCGGCGAGTGATACCGTGCAATTCGCTAGGGGCACTAAATTACCTCACGTTAAGAACACATGTTTACTTCTTCTTTTTTTTTAAAAACCTATAGTTTCCCGTGCCGTGTTCGTCTATGGCAGCAGTACATCACGAGGTTTGAACAAATTACATGATTTCATTTACACCCTGTATTCCATACACTGTGTCAACTTAGTTCAGCTTGAATATACGTTTTTGTATCGGAAGAGAATGCTATGGCTTCTCTCCCTGAGTCATGCGTTGCTCTTGACTCTAAGGCCTACAACCATAAACCCGCTTGTCAAGTGTAGATATTATGGACATATCCATATTTCGGTCGCAGAGGTCAGTGATATGTGTAGCAGTTGAAGTTTACTGGCTATGAATCATGTTAAAAACAATACAAACATCCATGTTCTGTTCTACCTAGCTTTTTCCCAACTACATTGGGGTCAGCTTCCAGTCTAACCAGATGCGGCTGAATACCAGTATTTTACACGGAGCGACTGCCATCAGAACTCCGCAACCCAGTAACTGGGCAATGCCGATATCCTAATGTTAGACCAGTTCTCAGACTTTCCGACTTCTCACTTCCCGTAACGACTGTCATAGGTATTCGTATGACACCCGGGACCGATTGTTTAACGTGCTCTCCGAGGCACGGAAGGGTCTCGATGTGTATGGATTCTCACCCATTGACCGCGGCAAGCGCAGCTTAACCTTGCAAATCGTATGAACCGCGCGGTTGGTAATTAGCCATGAGCCCCTCAACATCCATGTATACAATATGTAGCATAATTAACGCACATCCTGAAAGTAGTTTGTTCAGAATCGTTTACTGAATCGATTTCTATCATTATTAATATAGGTAATTTTTATCCCAAAAAATATTAAAATTACGGAAATTAGTCACATTACCCCTGTACAGTCAAAACAAACTGTAATGGACCGTAAATCAAGGCAAAAAGACTATTAAAAGTGTATTTTTATTTGTATTAATACAAATTCCGTCATTCAATACAAAATAAAGAAAAATAAACCTTATTTCAAGAACGTTAATTTAGTAAATAACAATGCATATACAAGTTCAGTGTATGTATTATGATTATAACATAATATTCTAATTGGGGTGTTTGAGGGTTTACGTTAATTACGTTACATGTTGTTTATTAAATTTTAATTCGATTCCGGCTAACCTAAAAGTCTATTTCACAATATCTATACTGATCAAATAACGTGGATACAATAAGCTCGTTGAAAAGATAAACAAAACTAACAAATTATTATCAATACACTGCCGTATTTGTATAAAACAATTCGAAACGAAGCGATAACAAAAACAATGAAATATACAACAAGTAATAATATAGTTTTTAGGTCAAACAATACGACTAGGTACCTATATTGTTCAAATGTTCCCGCTAGCTCGTTGTATCGCATTAATTTATACAATAACTAGCTTTTGCCCGCAGCTTCGCTTGCGTGAAGTTTGAAATCCTCGTTAAGCCCATTTTAAAGTTACATTTTAAAATCCAAAACGTCCGTCTTTTATCACCCCCGGCGGTTTAGGCTGTGCGTTGCTAGATTAGTCAGCCAGTCGGTCAGTTTCTCCCCATGCTTCTTACTTCAAAAGTACCAGATTTCGCATACGAACTTTCAACACTTATTTCACCCCTTTAAGAGTTGAATTTTCAAAAATGCTCAAACACGTGTACGTTTATTTCTAACCAAAAACCTTACTATTTAATTTCAAGCTTCTTACTTCAAAAATGACGGACTTACATACAAACTTAAAAACCCTATTTCACCCCCTTAGGGGTTGAATTTCGAGAAATCCCTTCTTAGTGGATGTTTACGTCACAAAATGAACCTACTGTCAAAATTTCAAGTTTCTAACCCCAGCCGTTTAGGCTGTGCGTTGATAGATTAGTCAGTCAGTCAGTCAGCTTCTCCTTTTATAAGTATATAGACAATGGCGGTCGTTCAAGTTGTACTTTTAATTCAATAAAGTTGCACTCTCGTAGTGCAAACTATACAACGAACAGACAGTTGAATGTACTGTCTACTTCAGTTAGGTGTCCTAAGTGCAGCTTTTATTTTGTTTTCGAGTACCTATCTCTTAGCGTAACTAGTAAGTATTGCCTCAACACAATAGTACTTGTTAGTGTTAGTGATAATTGAACTTCGTTTTTATAGGGTGTAGGTATTCTTTAAGCAGTGATAGCTTAGCGGTTGAACGATTGCCTTCCATGCAGGAGGGTCTGAGTTCGATCCCGACCTGTACCTATGACTTTTCGAATACATGTGCGGATCAGAATTTGATTATCACTTGCGTTAACGGTCAAGGAAAAATATCGTGAGGAAACCTGCACACCTGTGAGGGTTTCATAAAGTTCTCGATGGTGTGTGTAGTCTGCCAACCCGCACTAGGCCAGCGTGGTGGACTAAGAAATCATTCTCATTCTAAGAAGAGGCTCATGCCCAGTAGTGGGACAGTAATGGGATACTTATGTGTATGTTCTTTCTAGTTTTATTTATAAGGATAGAAATTTCAAATTGAATCTATGTGTGAGCGTTAATTTAGCTTCTTCTCTAGAAGCTGGATTTAACTAGAGGTTATTAATGTTTATTAATAACTACAGACGAGGCTGCGCCCGCCCTAACGTCCCAAGTATACAAGTAAGTACATTCAGGCATCAGAGTGCGAACAGCGTCGGTTTACATTCGAATCTGTCGCTGCAAAAGACGTATTTCACGGTGTTTCTCTAGTGCCGGAAGGGTAAATTCAATGACGGGCAGGTGGCAAACGCAGCGTTTTAACACGAAAATCGATGCTTGCTCGTATTGCGCCTCAACATAGAATCAGAGGTGTTAATACAACTGTCCACAGTCTAAATTGGAAACAACATAACATTAAACGTGTGTTCACATTCGGATCCGTTAAAACGGTCCGATGAAAACGGATTCGCGTTCACACAGCGGATGTTTTAATAGTTCCGCTAAAACGGATCGATAGTTTTCCCGGGTATTCCCTGGATCGGGAACCCGGGAAAGAAACTCTCGAAGGCACCCATACTTCTCCATACAACTTCATGTACGACTCCGTTTTTTATACTGTTCCGGCATCTAATTTAAGTGTGTAAAAATGTCGGACCAGTATTTTTTACTGGATTCGGAATACTGTTCCGTTTTTTAAACCGTTCCGGCATCCAGTTTATGATGACAAAACGGAACATGTAAATATGTCGGACCAGTATTTTTTACTGGATTCGGAATACTGTCGTGTATGTGAACTCGCTCATACAAATACAGGCGCCATCACCAAAATAAAAACGGATCCTGTAAACAGTTTCTGTGTGAACTAGCTATTACTGATTACTTTTACAAAGAAACAAAATTAGTTCGCAATCGAGCTGTCCATCTGACTGTTTGATCTATCAATTTAAAACAAACTGGTTCGTGTTAGCATCGTTTGCTTTGAGAATACAATTTTAATGAGACTTCGACACTGTTTGCTCGTGATTCCAAACACTAGTTACAATAACATCTGTACAATACAATACAATGCTCTTTGTACCGCGTGACTCGCTTTGTGGAAGCACAACGCAAATGTGCAGATTGCTGCCAATTGTAGTTGGTGTTCTTAGATTAACCACATGGGGCCTGCCCGAAGATACGAAATATGCAATTTTGTATGTAAAGTAAGAGATTTCGTAGCTAGATTGTGTAGATTATAAGCTATTTTGAGTTCGCCAATACATCAAGATATACTTTTTAATGTTCTGCCTAGCCTTTTCCCAACTATGTTGGAGTCAGCTTGCAGTCTAACCAGATGCGGCTGAATACCAGTATTTTACACGGAGCGACTGCCATTAGACCACCGCAACCCAGTTACAGGGCAATGCCGATATCCTAAGGTTAGTCCGGTTGTCAGACTTTCGGGCTTCTGACTTCCCGTAACGACTGTCATAGATATTCGTATGACACCCGGGACCGACTGTTTAACGTGTTCTCCGAGGCACAGATGGATCTCGATGTGTAACGAATGGTCACCCATCCACAGACTGGCTGCGACTAGCGTGGCTTAACCCCGCAAATCGTATGATCCGCGCAGTTGGTAATTAGCCACGAGCCCCTCATCACGAGATACTTTTTAATACAATATCGCAGAGTTCATTGATGACGCGGAGATGAATACTAGGTATTAATAGATAGATAGAAATAGCCTGGTCCTTCGAGACGATAAATGATAACTGCTTTTTATTTCTGTAAATAAATCTGTTACAGACACTTTTACTTTTTTTTTTAAGTCTAGATGGCGCCAGCATTTCCTATCTGACAAGCTCTGAGAAGAAAAGCCAAAACAAACTCAGAGGTCAAAGTCTCTTTTAAAGTCCAAACATTGTAGTATACAAACTATGCGAGTGAAACGATGTAGGGCAACGTCGGGAATGGCCTTTTGAGGAAAGTGCCATTAGCAGGTTCGAGTTGACCTGTCCTAACTGACGGCACATCTGCATCAGTCATCGCAGAGCTCAAAACTTATTTTACGATAACCTACGTTATTGGTGACATACCGCTACAGAGATTGGATATATTTTTCATCGCTGCCTTATGAGGATACACCGACATCCCCGTGTGGAGTGAGGCTGTCGGGAATGCAATTAACATTGATCTCTCTATGTGAACCTTTGCACCGTCGACTAAAAACAAAAAAATAACGCACAAAGCGTTTACCTAATTTCAATCATCGTCGCTAACTGTCCTTTAGATCAGTGTTCCGCAAACTTTTTGTGTTCAAGGTACACCTACGAAATCGGAGAATTTCAGAGGTACACCATAAATAAAAAATCATATTTTAATCATATAAAGATAGCAAAGAATACAGTATTTCCATCCGCCTTTATAATTTAATAAGAAATAGATTTTTCCCGCGGCACACCAATTAATGACCACGGTACACCAGTGTACCGCGGCACACACTTTGCGGAACACTGCTTTAGATAACTGCTATAAAAAAGGTAGCGGGGAGTAACTACTGCATTGGACTTAGTAGGTTTAGCGAGGTATGTGGTATCGATTAGACCACGGGCTTCGAAAACTCGATACAGATTTCCACGTTGCCAAAGTAAACTCGTGCCTTAGAGCATAAACATCCTAGTTCACAACTTCCAAATAACAACAAACTAAGAATCGATGAACAACACCGAATTTCCTGTACAAACACTGGATAAAAAAACAACAACTTACATAGTTGCTGATGGAATAGCTTGACTTATTGTGTTGTTAAGATGTTTGATTGATGTTCAAATTAGCACAAGTTTGTTGATGTGAAACATCTAATGCAGCAGTGTGAGAGCGGCTGTTGCGTGGAGACACACGCGATGGCAGACCTTCGTAACTCGTCGGCTATCTTCGGTTTGATTCGGCCAGTTCTTTTTTACAAAATCAGTTTTTTTGTTTCAAAGAGTATTCTTTCGAAGTAGTCCTATTTAAATTTGGTGAAGATCTGATGAAGAACTTCGGAGATAGATAATTTGAAGTCGGTTTTATTTTTGTTAAAAAGTTATTATTTCTTCAACTATACGTAAATTTTCCCGCTTTAGCTTATTTTGTCCGCATTTAGCTTATATTTTGAACTATCGACCCGCCCCGGCTTCGCACGGATGCAATGTAGATACTAATGTGGAGAATATAAACCTTCCTCTTGAATCACTCTATCTATTGCTGAAAACTGCATTAAAATCCGTTGCGAAGTTTAAAAGATCTAAGCGTACAGACAGCGGGAGCGACTTTGTTTTATACTATGTAAAGATTAAATGAATGTAAACGCGGATTTTTAATACTTTTTTTAAATGGAAAGCTTTACTCTGATACTTCATTGGTGCCAATTGAATTTCCGCTTTTCCTATAATGGCCTCGAAGCAAAATTCAACGAATAGATTTCCAGCGCAAACGTAAGTTAATTATCAGCACTAACAGCACATTTAACACATTGTCCGCTCACATCACCCGGATTTTATATGGCTTTAATCTCATACATAACAGGATATCGACTTCCGCAACCCTTTGGCATCGTTCCGTGAAAAGTAAAGTAAGGATAAAGGACTCACGATGTCTTTTTAATTAGTAATTAGTTGGTTCCGTGTCGGGTTGATGACTGCAAGAATTTCTTTATAGGAACCGCTTAGGGGAGTAATGAAAAAACTTTTTGCGTTATTATTTCGGTGAGCCTGTACATTTTTTCTTGAAAGTATTCTGCGTTTTAATTAAATGTGGTTATAACAAGTTGACGTAGCATGATGTTGTGTGCCAGGGTTGCGGTGCATGCTTATGCGAATCCCGTGACTCCGGTCGATGGTCAGGAGGAGGAACACCGTGGGTTTTTAGCTGGTACGAATCCGGCACTGGCTTCCCCGGGCGAAGGACATCCGTGAGGATTTTCTCAAGATAAAAAACAATTATATAAAAAAAGCATGGTGTTGTGTGATACAATTATTTAATTATAAGTGGTGAGACCTCTGACTTTTCGAATTCATGTGTGGATCAGAATTTGATTGTCACTTGCGTTAATGGTGAAGGAAAAACATCGTGAGGAAACCTGCACACCCGAGACGGCTCTAAAATGTTTTCAATGGTGTGTGTAGTTTCCCAACCTGCACCAGGACATCGTGGTGGACGAAGGCCTTAACCCTTCTCATTGTGAGAAGATGCCAATGCCCAGCAGTGGGATAGTAATAGGCTGATTATGTTATGTAAGTTTTAAGTAGCGTTCCGGCGCAACACGGGAGGGAATGGGAGGGAAGAGGCTTATGACCAGTTGTTCAGCAGTAGACTACATTGCATAGGCTCTGATGGTTGATTGATTGATATAATAATAAGCTCTTAATGCACAAATGATAAATGGCTCCTTCGTAACGATCGTTTTACTTGGAGTATTAATATATTCGTATATAACAGTATATAAATCTTGTAGTTTACGAAGCCCGACCACTTCAGTCTTTAGGTTTGTTAAGCTGCTTAGAAACTATAATGGAGAACTTTTAAAGAAGATTCAGATACTCCGTCATGTGAAAATACACACGAAAGTCTATATTATGTCTGTTATATGATTTATTACTAAAAATAATAGTTTAACAATTTCATATTTATAACATAACATCACACCTGTATTCCCCGGGGGGTTGGGCAGAGGTGTATAGTAACACCCTCATTTTGGGGACCAGACTATTGCCATCAAACGGGCACAAATCCAAACTCCGGGCTGCTACTGAGAAATTCCACACGGAGAAACTGAATAACACTGCCAGACCTGGGAATCGAACTGTGGACCTCACAATCAGCAGTCGCTCTTGCTACCACTAGATCAACGATCCAGTTTCATAAATTACTTGGTTTATGGGTACCTACTTATTATAAATCTTTTAGCTATAGGTATATCTTCACTCCTCGCGTGCGGCTGGTAAAGTCGTTTACAACAAAGCACCCCAATGTATTTTAAAGCCCTCCTACCTACATAGGGTCCTCATACCTACTATTTGTCCTATAACTGTGATCTTTCACCCGGAAATCGGCAAGGGAGCTATACATGCTTATTTGCTTGGAACATTAATGTCCACCAATATGGCAGTGAATGGGACCTTAGGCAATAATAATTCTTTGTTTGAATTACGTTCCTAAGTATTGTTTACTAGCTTTTGCCAGCAGCTTTGCTTGCGTGATTTTTTTTCACTCCTTTATGGGAGAAAATTTGAAAAATCCTTGTGGATGCCTACGTTATAAAAGGTAGCTATTGTCAAAATGTCATGTTTCTAACCCCAGCGGTTTAGGCTGTGTGTTGATAGATCAGTCAGTAAGTTAGTCAGTTTCTCCTTTTATATACAAGGTTAGTCGGAAGGGGGCACTAAGCTGCGGACCACTTAATGCATCACTGATGATTGTTTTAAAGCAAGTGTTAAAATTTCAAAATTCAACAAAAAAAAATTAAATGCAAAATGTTTTTTATCTTAGTTTTTTCAAAAATTCTTCATCCCTGCTTTATTTACGAATTCAGAAAATGGAGCTTATAATCCGTGACCCCAAATATGACCTAAAATGTAAACACAGCTGATCATAGCTGAGGATAGATAGAATTTAGCGTATTTTTTATGAAATCTTTGAACAGCTATTGACTTTTGGGGAAAGTTGCAGAACAAAAGTTATCCATTATTATGGGTACTTTAACACCCTTTCGGCTTAGTACCCCCTTTCCGACTAACCTTGTATACAGAGCAATTACAAATTGTGCCAATATATTTAAATATATTCTCCATTATATAATATTGGACAAAAGCGACCAGCCAAGCCACGAATAACATTGTTCAAGTAGAGTTTCAGTGCTCATAAAAGCGTGATACTGTACTAAATTCCTGCTAGAAGCAAACATGATGCTTATTTCTATACATTTCTTTGTATATGAGTCTTATTTGTTAAATTTAATATTAAATAAAGTATAATATACCTAAAATAAAGTTATTCACCCTTATTTATTTATCGTAACCAATATATTTCGGTCCCTAAATCCACATCTTTATGCTATCTCTGGTTAGACGGCACACCACAAAATAGAAAATGTGTGTTATTTTTCGGTAATTCAGCCTCTTGGCTACACAGATATACCGATCATGCTATCGTAAAATTTCCAGACACGTTGTTGATTTTAACCCACACTGGGCACATTGAAAATAAAATGAATCATAGCCCTCGGCAAACGATTCAGATTTAAATAAACTGAACATAAGCGTATAAATATGATCGTATTCCGGCAAAAAGTAATATTGCAGAATATATTTTATCTTCAACATATTTTCAAGGTATGATATGGCTGAAAAAAAAACAATAATTTATGAAAACGTGCTTATCGAATTTAACTAACAAGGAAGAAATTCTGAGACATTTGCAGGCATTCTCAGGATTTCGTAAGTGTTTTGAGGCATTTGCAGACATTTCGAGGGTTTTGCAGGTATTCCGAGGCTTTTGCAGGTATTTTGAGCTTAGCATTTTGAGGCTTTTGCAAGTATTCTGAAGAATTTACAGGCATTCTCAGGATTTCGTTGGTATTTTGAGGCATTTGCAGACATTCTGAGGCTTAGCCATTCTGAAGCTTTTGAGGCATTCTGATGGCCAGCGGTTTTTATAGGATCACCTATTCGTATCTTCAGCGTTGTAGCTATGAGTTACGGCAGTGGACTTATGTTAGACAGTGGTCTGAAGGTAAGATAGAAAGAGAAAACGAAACGAGTAGCTTTAAAACGAAACCTATGTGCAAAATAGTAATCGAAAAACTAAAATATCAAGTTCAAAAGTTTAATAATCGAATTTATGAGACAACTTAATACTAGTTAAACTCACTAGCTGTACCTGATATTCTTTAATCTACTCTAAAACATTCGGAAAAGTTTCGCTACTATGAAATGTTAACCGATTTTCACTGCACGGTGCACAGAGCGCGGAGAGGTTAAAAGTCAATTATAACTTTTGAATAGACGTTTTATAAAACATTTCTGTGTAAGTGGATTGTGCATGGCTGACATTTATGTATGACGTCAGTTAAAATGTTGAGTGTGATTCAGTTTTTAAAACTTCTTGTACCTATGTTAGTGAACGTACCCATACTACGTGACCCATTTTTTTTTTTTACAATTTTTTTACCACCCCCCCCCCCCCCCTCGGTGGTCACCCGCAGTAAATGACCAAGTGCCCCTGTGACCAAGCGTAGTATTTTGAAGACCCCG